>CM034148.1:181805141-182436808 GCA_019776745.2 Taxus chinensis
TTCTTAACAATATTTTACACACATGAGAAGGTTTCCTTCCTTTCCTAAGCCATAACCTGAGTGTGAGGCCTTATAGCTATTCATGTGATGTGAACTATTTGGTAATGGTGACCATACTATCATTGGATGGAATTTGTAAACACTAAGCTATGCTCTTATTATTGAGAACTGTAAGAATTGAGTTGTCTTATACCCAGACTATTATGGAGTTGAGATCATAATGTTGCACACATTTCAATACCAATTTTATACTTTAAATGGATAACAGATGGTCCTCTATTGTAAACAATTTGCTCAAGAAATTGTTTTCTTCCACTCGCTCCCTAGGTCCTCTGAGCATCCTATTTTTTAGGTCTTTGAGATCCATGTGAGTAACATCACTATCTCCCACACCTAGATAGAATTTGATTAGGGTTGAAATAGGATCGATACCTAATTATTTAAACTTAATTTTACCAAAAATCACCAAGATGTAAAAAACTAGAGTCAACACAAACTTTTTGCACTCAAATCTAGAACTCTCTATTTTTAACAAGTAGGGTCAAGAACTGTTATTTTTAGCATGTTACCAGTATTTTTGTTCTCTAATTTTCTTATCTTATTTTGATCATTACAATTGATATTTTTTACTATTTTTAGAAACCTATTATTTTTGGATGCCCATTTTCCCAAATACTGTTGTTTTTAGAAAGTTTCCTAAAACACCCTTTTCTGATGTTTCTTACTTTTTAGGATATTGCAAATGCTAAGAATTAATCACTTCGGTAAGCTTGTTCTTTTTAACAACTTATTGTTCAAAACACCAACTATTTTTAGAAAATGTACTTTCTAGTGTAGGTTTGCAACGAAACCACTGCCATAATCTTTTGTTTTACACCGAGCTCTTCTTCTTCGAATTTCATCGTTTTCCATTTTTCGAATCTCTAGGAAATTGAAAATCAGGTTTTAGAGTTTAAAATTTTAATTTGATACTATGAAAAATCTAGGGAATCAATGAATTTAATATTACAATCTTCCTAAAGGCATTTTGGAAAGGGAGATTTTAGAAAAAAATCACGGCAATCCGACTTCTGGATGACAAGTTATGTGTAATACTTAATTTTTGGTGGGCATGGATGTCTGGAAGAATTTTGACAGATCCTCTGGGTAAAAATAGAGTTTTAATATTATTTTAGCAACAACCTATCATGAAAATGGTGACGTGTGTGGTGAGTTATGAGTTTTAAATTATTTTTATAATGATTCTAATTCACCCTGCTAACTCCACATCGAACCTAGGTTAAAATGGAGTTTATGAAGAGTTTGAAAATGGTTCAATGGGGAAATAGGGGACACCAGGGACATAAAAGGGAAAATTGGAGCAAGATCATGATAAATGGAATCATGTGGAAAGATTTGAATGAGATGAGGGAGCTAAAAACGAACCCTCAGGGATGGGAAATGCACTTGTAGAGCTATGTGAGGTCAGGTGGGGGTATAGAAGCTTCATCAAGGTCTGGGTCACACTTTCGTATCCCCTTGTCCCCTTGGATATAGAGGGGACACCATGGAAAAAAAGTGTGACTTGGTAAAGGGAGCGAGGTCACACTTTTGTGCTCCTCTTGTCCCCCTTGCACCACGAGGATGAAAGGGATAGTAGGGACACTTTGCACACCTGAGTATCTAAAGTACAACCTGGGGAGGAGGATGAGGTACAAATTTTGTGTCCCTCATTTCTCCCTTTTCCCCATGGGGATAAAGGGGATACACGTGTGTCAAAAGTGTGATTGGGACAAAAAGGGAAATCCATATTTGCTTAGGATGTCCAGAAATAGGCCTAGAACTTGCTTTTTTCACCTCAGAGGATTATGATGATGTTTGGGGTCAAGTTTTATATTATCCTCACTCTAAAACACATTATAAGATCAATGGAACTATTTTCAAGAATGTAATATTCCAGAAATTTAAAATTTAGGAATTTTTTGTCTGTAACTAAGAGGGGCTACTACACGTTTTGGAATGTTTCAAGAAACCTTTAAACCTCATAACCAAATTAATGTTCCTACCTTGTATATAATTCTCATATATTTATTATTCCTACTTTTTTACCTCTTAAATCCTTATGGAGATCCCATAATCATCTAGATAAGTCAAGTTTTCACTATTATGATGCTTATTCCTTGCACCTAGAAAATCCGATGTTTAACAGATTGTCCTTGAATTAGAAATTCTTTCCTAAAATTTCCTAAATTACTTCTAACACTTTTAAGATTCCCCAAAATCACCTTCGGATGTTTTAAACCTTTCATGAACTCTTTTGGAGTATGCATACTAGCTCCAGTATGACAAAAATCAGACTTTTTAGGCCTCCAAGAAGATTTATCTTTCACTAAACTTCACTAAATTCATATTGTAGACACAAAATCATGCTCTTAGGTACATTTCAAGGTCCTAAAAGCATATTAACATTTACATGATTCCTAAGAAAGAAAATGAGTGGTTGACAACTATTTTTGGCCTCTTTTTTGTGTCTCTTGTTTTCTATTTGGTCTTGTACACCCTACAACCTAGTCAAAACTTTATGTGTTTATCTTTCATGGCTTCAGACACCAACACCCAGCTAGGATAACAACACCCAAGTGCTCTTGTCCCCTCTGGGCACTGTACGATGGAAAAGTGACAAGCGAGCATGGGAATCTACAAGTAATTTTTCCTCACACCCGACCTCCCGAGGTCGTGCTGAGACAGCCGGTGGGGATGGACTATGCGTGGGATGCAGACAAGCTAGTTAGGCAATCTTATGTCTTCGATGCACACTAGTGGAATCTGTGAATCTAAGGCAAAGAAGGCCCTCCTAACCTGAACTGGTGTGATAGATCGATCAGTAAGGATGACTGCTCGAAGGCTCCAATCAATATCGAGCTCTGGCGTGATTCGATCTATGGGTTGTGGGATGCGTGGAAAATGACCCGGGATTGTTTCGTGTATGTCTCCAGACAGGGTCATGAAAATGGATGATGGATATAGTGGACTCTATGGGTAATTTTCCGGTCTAGTCCAGAAATCCTTAGCTTCGTTAGCTGCTATATCCAACAAGGATAACTGTGTGATGATGATGGGAAAAAGTGGAGTGGATCTAAATACTAATATGCGTAAGCCAGCGTCAACGTTGGATTGACCTGTGGACTTCGTTGGGTTGTGGGATTTATGGATCACAACCATAGATTCGTGGTTGTTGTGGACCTGCTATGGTCATGTGCAGAATCAGTCCCTAATCCCTAGTATCCAATAGTCGTATGCCTTTTCGGCCTCTATGTTCAAGAATTAACAGTTGTGCAATCTTCTCAGAGTATCTTACAGGCGTTCTTGCAACCTGAATTCTTAAACTAGTATCTATGTCCGTGAGAGTGTCTCCTGCGTCTGGCTTTGGGACCAAAGGATCACAACCGAACGTTTGCTCTCTTTCAAGCCCTTCTACAGTCATGCGGATATTTATCTAGGGTAACCTGTAGATTGACTGGTTTGACCAAAATGTGTACGCTTTGTCGTCTTCTACGTTTAACCCTCTTAACTGTGAGCTGATTTCTTGTAGGTCTGTTGTTACTTGGAAGACTTGAATTCTAAGATTCTGATCTATATCAGTTATTGCTGGAACAAGATCAGGTTGAGGCACGATTGGTTCGAATACGTATTCTCTAGGCTCTCTAGGTCCCGTGATTGTCATGCAAAAGGAAATGATATAAAGCTAACTAATGACATAATAAATTAACTACGTAAGATATATCTATGTATATTCCTAAATCTGATTTTATTGATAAACTACTGAACAAAATTCAAAAGAGCAATTATCTAATATATCTAGAAATTGACAACTAAACTAATGACAAAATTTAAAACAAACAAAGGAGCCGAGTATGGCTACTTGCATGTGCAGTTGTAAATCTATTCTAAGTAACCAAATAACTGATCTAATCTATTTGAAAGAATCTCGATCCTACCTCAGAAGTGAGGAGTGAATCATAGTTTCTCATAAACTATCAATCCCCGCAACTTCCCCGGTAATATCGAAAGTGAGATTAACTGAAATGAAATGATTAACTATTCTATTTGATATATTTTAGCTAGAACTTTGAAAGCTTGAACCTGGACTTTGCATAACAGTGGTGAATCCGGTTGTGTATGGCTTTGTCCCCTCAGTATGATCTCCTCATTCCTTTGTGCTCACGTGGATCCAGAAAAGTGTGTAATGCTAGCATCAACAGAATTAGATATTGGAACAATGGAAGCTTAGGATATAGACTGAATACAATGCGAGTAGGAGAGGGATAGTGCAAGAGAATAGAGCTTGGCTTATGTAATTCCTAACGGGATTTATTGCGAGTCATGAAACACAAAACATCTAGAACCTGAAACTATTCTTTCTGACGAACAAAACCTGCAACTTTAATGGCTTCCTACTGAAAATCAAACTATCCTACTCCAATTGATTGGATGAAATAATAACATCACTTGCACAAGGAGAATATGTGGCTTCCTAACAGCTAAACAATACTAACCATGCATACAACAAATGAAACTATGAATCCTAAGCAAAATTGAAAGGCTAAGCTATTGAAATGAGAAATTCAGAGGCAAATTTGAGGGGCCATTTGCTTGAGCACAAGCCAGCTATTTATAGAATCCCATTTACCCAAAGGTGAAAACCAATTTGATCTCTTAAACCATAAACAATGCCAAAACACTATTCCAGGGAACCAGAATCATAAATACAAGAAAAGGTGGTGAAAAAAGATGGTGAACATTGATTTTTACGTGAGTCACGATAAAAAGAATGTTCTAGAAAAATGCGTTCAGGACCGCCGCCCTAAGCAGCGTGACGGTTACAGGACCGCCGCCCTGCCTTAGCGGCGGTCACAAGACTGCCGCCCTGCCTAGGCAGCGGTCAAAAGACCGCCGCCCAGGCAGGGTGGTGGTTTCGTCACTGAAGACCGAAAAGCAAAGAAAAGAGGGGGGGGAGGAAAAATAAAAGCACACAGAAGTTAAGCGGGGCATGCGGGATGTTAACGCATATTTAGAGAGCTTTTTCAGATCCCGAACACCTTGCAAGGAGACCTGTATCATCATTGGGGCACGTGTAACGTTGTTCTGGCGGTGTAGTACCCTACAATTTTGGGTACGTACATATTGCCCCCTCGAAGAAGCGTTTTAGCCATGAAGAGGCGTAAAACGGTGGGTCCGAGTATGGCGGTCCCGAAATGGGAAGTTAGAAGTTATACCTGATACGTCTGTGTGTCGAAATGATGCCATCCAAAATTCCCACCACCTGCAAAATGAAAAGAGGACTCAAGTGCAGATAGACAAAATAGATCGAAGAATAAATACTAAAATATTATGAAATGAGGACGTACCATTTGTGCGGGGATAAGAACTTACCTCTGTCGGTGCTCCAAACCTGTGAAAAGGGGGCATTTAAAACAAGTCAGGATGCTATATATGTAAAAGTGGGCCCATTTTCCTATTCATTTACACGTGTTGATTTGATTGATTTTTAGCTCTGGGACCCACGGTGACGGTTTCTGACAAGAGTATAGTCAAAACGTTCGGGACGAGATCGTGATCATGCCTCCACGAGTGGAACACCGACCTGCGAGATCACAGGTTAGTTTTTCTCGATTTACCATTTTTGTCCCCAAAATATTAAAATGGTGAAATCTTTGTCATGGGGGGGTTATTTTTGAAAATGTCAGTTTTAATAGGGTCAACTAGGGGGGGGCGCCTACTGGGTAGGCTTTGTTTGAGTCAAAATGGTCTTTGTTTTACTTTTTTTATCCATTTTTAGGGCATATGACCCGCGTGGGTTTTTGGGACATGACCGCCGCCCTGAGAAGGGCGGCGGTTATGAGACCGCCACCTTGCTCAGGGCGGCGGTTACAAGACCGCCGCCTTTAAGGTGGAGATTACGGAACCGCCGCCCTGCTCAGGGTGGCGGTCCTACACAGAATGCATAAACAACACTTATTTGAATTCATTTTTGCATTTTTAGCATCCTTACCTGCTTTCATGATTTTTCTAATGTCATTTGGATACTAACTTACTCTATTTTGTGTGTTTTTGGGTGTATGCAGGTGAAGGAGGAGTATATCCGATGGAGCCGAGAGAGGGAGTGTGATTGGCTTCCGGCAGTATTGGATGCCCTTTCCCAAGATGAGCAGGACACTCTTCAGAGGGCCGGTATACTGCGTATATCACGGGTCCCGCATGTTGCACCCTCTAGTCACATACTTTGTGACTTGTTTTCATATTGGGATGCTGATCAGAACACTTTTCGATTACCAGGAGTCAGGGGGGAGTGGACCATTACTTTGGAGGATGTTTACCGTATCCTGGGGGTCCCGATCATCGGGAGATGACTCACACTTGAAACGGCAGGGTCACGGGCTCAGATTGCACAGTGGGCCTCATATATGGGAGATGTAAGTTATCTCCACTGGTTCGAAGAAGGGGGTGAGGGTCTGATCTATTCCTAGCCTGCCTATCCCCTTGATTCGTCAGGCCATTATGGGGATCCTTGCCTCAAGATTGATCGGGGACAAGGGAGGAGACACTTTACTTTATTGCTGGTCCCCCATTATTACACAGATTGAGGGACATGGCCAGATTAATGCATGGGGAGCTGACATTCTTGGGACCACCTATCATGATTTGTACTGGGTGGTTCATTTACAGGGGCAGTCTTTGAGCCATCTGACCCTGGTTATGAGCTGGGTCTACGAGCGTTTCATCCCCTATGGGAGAGGTGTAGAGGTGGCAGATCTTGGAGCTGTGAGAGCGGCCAGATGGACAGACATATCGGTGCTCAGAGCACCTCACCAGCCAGTCGCCTCCTTGACCACTGATGACATGGAGGCCACACCTTATCAGGCCATGGCAGGGTTTATGGGGCGAGGAGGCTCTTACTTTGATTTCTTGCTCCACCACAGGGCAGCTTGTGGACAGGATGGGGAGGGTGGAGATACATCCTTTTGGTCGAGTGCCTCAGCAGTTTGGCCTTCCTTACATGGGTATGCTTCCCCCAGTGGTGCCAGTATACAGATCAGTTCGAGAGGCCAGGGGAGGTCCTAGAGGCCGGGGTTGGACAGTTGTTACTCCTGGTATTCCTATTGCAGCTAGGAGGGTAGTACGAGCTCGAGGGAGAGCCGGTGCTCCTCAGGCACCCTTACTTCAGATTGCCGCCGGTCCCGCCCATAACAGCGATGACCCCATTGATATAGACTCTGAGTCTGAGGAGTTCATAGGGGGGAGATGGAGGAGGAGACCGAGGCTGAGGTCAGTGAGTTGGGTGGAGAGGAGGACAGCGATCCTAAGTGGCATGACACTTAGGATATCTTACAGGCAGAGAGGGCGGAGCAGAGTGCGGAGAGGGTGACCTTAGCTTCAGAGGAGCCACTTTCTCAGGGCTTGGGCGGAGAGGATGAGTCCGTAGTAGGACGTTATGTGGCCCCAGGCACAGGAGGAGTGCATCAGTCAGCGGCGGCATCTGTGGCAGGTGCTGACCCTAGGGATCCCATCTTGGAGGCCTGGAGATCTGAGTGAGTTATCATCCTTCTCCTTAACATTTGTTTAGGATTGCCTTAGTTGTTATCTCTCCTTTTGTTTTTGTTTCTATCTTTTGATTATTTCTAATTCATTTCTCTCCTTTGCTTGTAGAGACAACTGATGAGTGGTGAGACCTGATTCGCCAAGTATGCACTGATACCCTGATGATCCCCATGGAGAAGACCCGTGTGGAGCTATCCGTGGATGTAGGGGAGCCCTCAGCAGCCGGTAGGCATACTGACATTTTTTCCCCTGTCTGGCATGTGGCCAGGATGGTGTCTACCCTCCGTACCGAGTTGGCAGGATACAGGACAGTAGAGCGCCTGATGAGGAGTCACTCTCATGGTGAGACCGCAGCTGCTCCTCGGGATCGTGAGCCCTCCGTGCACTCAGAGCACCAGCGTAGCCAGAGTCCTAGACGTGGGTGTGCACCTTCAGAGGGATCTCATAGGGGTTGAGAGGCCACTTGGCTCTCTTAGACTATTTGTATGATGTATTTTGTATTTCCCAGGCTCTTTGAGTGTTTTGACCATGCTTAGTGCATGATGGCATTGTACAGGAAATTTGATCATTTATAGATATACATTCTTTTTGGATCAGACTCTTGGTATCAATGTTCTTGTGATTTGCTTTCCGCATGTAAACTATAATGTTGTTTTTATATGCTTTTCAGAATGTATGCAATGGAGAACAAATGATACAAATGCTTTCTTTCTTTTTGTATTTTGTGATGCTGGTATATGATAATGTAGACACAATGTGATCTTGAACTTTAGTTTCTATAAGCAATTTTTGGTACTTCATATTTGTTTTTGGAAAAATGAGATGATAAACTGGTATGATGAGCAGATGAACTTGCCCCACTCCTAACTCCACGCAACTAGTAAGATGCGAGGGCTCATCACCGAGAGCTAGAAAGGGCACAAGTTATGAAATTTGTTGAATGGTAGTGATGAGAGATAGACAAAGATTTGGTGGAACCAAATTAGGATGCTACAAACCTACTCTACTCGAGTGACTCCATAGTTTAGAATGCTACTTGCTTTGCGGTTTATCTAGACTTAGATCCGTAGATGGCCACATGGTAGACAAAATCTGGTTTTCGGGGTTTTGAACTCTCTTGGAATTTTGGACATCTGATTCATTTGTTTTTGACTCAAGATTTCAAAGGTTCATTTGAATTGTTTGCTTACGACCTTCAACATTTATTGTCAAGAGGACCCCCCATACCTTGCCCCATGCTACTAGTCAGAAGCATGGGCTTATCACCATGGACAAGGTACAGGTGAGTAAGGGCATTCCCATCCTTTCCCAACCCTACGTCACTAGTAAGAGACGCAAGCTCATCACCGAAGGTTGGTAGGGCAAGGAAATGTGTAAAAATAAAATTTTCTGTTTGATCTATATTTGACTTGTTTATTTGAGAAAAATGTTAGTATGTTCTTACTTCCAAAGAGATATACATATGGGATAGATGTGACACTATGAAGCTTCTAGAACAGACCATAGGCAAGACACCTATCCTAGGAAGAAACCAAAAGTGAGAACAAGCATGCAGACCTTGGTATGGTTACCGTTAAGACTTTGTCATATCTAGCTTTATCTGATGAAATGATTCAGAAATAGGTGATGTGACTATGAAAGTGAAGAAGTATGATTTGAAAGCTAATGTCAATACCATCAGAAGTTTGTAATGAATTACTTTGAGAATAAGTTCCTTGATCACAAAATTGTACGAAACAAGTGGACAAAATGAACCTAACTACATGAAGATGCAATGTAGATATAATTATACAGATAGTGCTGGTCACTTATGCATAGAATCGTTTAAGGTGCAAGGAATTGACAGTTTCACCAAATTCCTCACCTTCCAGTGTACATAAGAGATATGCACCATTTCCATATTCTTTGTGACTCGGTATGGGCCCAACCATTTGGGCCGGAACTTCCTTCCTTCACTGGTCTTCTTATCGATCCGGTTGTCTAGTCTTAGAACTAGATCTCCTTCATATATATCTCATTCATAGACCTTTTTATTATACTGCCAGCACATCCGGTCAGCATAGACTCTATGCCATTGTTCAGCATCTAACCTGGCCTCATCTAGGCTTTCTAGTTGGGAGAGACGTGCTTCTCTATAAGCGTCTTCATCCAGAATCCCTTGTAATGAGATGCAGAGACTGGGTATTTCAACCTCAAGTGGGAGAACTGCTTCTGCTCCGAATACCAATGAGAAAGGAGTTTCTCCTTTTGGTGTTCTTACTGAGGTTTGGTGGGCCCACAAGGACTGGGTATAACTTTAAATGCCAATCTCATTTGTTTTCTTTCACCATTTTAAGGAGAATAGCTTTTAATGTTTTGTTTGTTGCTTCAGCCTGTCCGTTAGCTTGAGGGTAATACAGGGAGGCTGTATGATGGTTTATTTTAAATTTATTGCATAATTCATGAACCTCGTCATTCTTAAAAGAAGTCCCATTATCTGAGATAATGATTTGTGGGACACCGTACCTACAAATGATCTGGTTCAAAATGAACTTGGTGATCACGGAACCTGGTACAGTGGTGAGAGGCATAGCCTCTACCCATTTGGTAAAATACTCAGTGGCCATGATTATGAAGTTATGGCCATCTGTTGACGAGGGAGAGAATTTCCCTATCAAATCTAGGCCCCACGTAGAAAAGGGCCATGGAGTTGCGATTGGTTGTAGAGCTTGTGCCGGCATGTGAATCTCGTGGGAGAATTCTTGGCATTTATGACACTTGCGTACAAACTCTACTGCGTCGTGTTCTAGAGTGGGCCAGAAATAGCCCATCCGATGTATTTTGCGAGTGGTGGCATGACCACCGAAGTGGCCTCCACATATTCCACTGTGAGATTCGTATAGAATCTTCTTGGATTCTTCTGTGTCAACACACCTTAGAAGCATTCCATCGAAAGCCTTACGATAGAGCACTTGTTCTATAATAACGTATTTAGCTATGATAATGTGTAACCACCTTCTTTGTTGTGGTGTAGCACCTTCTGGATATGTATGGTCCATGATATAATTAACAATATCAGTATACCAAGGACATTCGGAAGATAGGAGGTCTAGTTTTGACGTAATATATGCATTCATTGGGAAATTCCAGATCTACTAGATCACCTCCATCTAATGGGTTATCAGCTAACCAATCCATAATGATTTGTCCCTTAATGGACTTCTGATTTACAAAAGTTAATTTGAATTCACCCATTAAGGTTATAAAGCGTCCAGCCTTTTTAGACAAGGACCCTTGCGTGAGGAAAGTTCGTAAATGGTCCATTTTTACAATGACCCTTGTTTCTTGGTTTAGCATGTAATGTCTTAAGCCTTTGGTTGTGAAGACTATGGCAAGGCACTCTCGTTCTACTTTTGTATAGCGTGTTTCATAGTCGAGCAATGTTCGGCTAATAAAATAGATCACACGTTCTCTTTGTCATCGTCTTCTTGAGCCAGCATACAGGCTAGCGAGACATTGGTAGCTCGTGAATATAAGATTAAAGGGTGGTCTGGCTTAGGAGGCATTAGCGTAGGTGGTATTAACAAGAAATGCTTAACAGCTTCAAAATCCTCATTGCAGTCTTTGGTCCAATCGATGTTGTACTCTTTCTTGAGTAGATTGTTGATTAGATGAATGGAAAAGCTTAAATCTGGGATGAATCTTCAGATTGCACCGAGTTTCCCAAGAAATGACCTGATTCCAGATTCATCTGACGGTGGGATCATTTCAAGAACAGCCCAGATTTTAGCTGGGTCTACATAAATCCCTCATGATGATATAATGTAACCTAGGAACTTCCCTCTTGTCACACTAAATACACATTTTTCTGGGTTTAGTGTGACTCCATATTCTATTAGACGTGAAAGAATGATGTGGAGCACTTCCAGGTGATCACAGCACTTCCTGGCCTTGGCCAACAAGTCATCTACATAGGATTCCATGATTTTGTGAATAAGATCATGAAATATATATGTCATTGCCCGCTGGTATGTAGCGCCAGCGTTCTTGAGACCGAATGGCATAACAACATAGCAATAGGTTCCCCAAGGAGTTATAAACGTGGTTTTGGCTTGGTCTTGTTCGGATATTCTGATTTGATTGTATCCTGAGAATCCATCCATGAGAGACAAAAGCTCAAA
The DNA here is from genome assembly GCA_019776745.2 of Taxus chinensis. Taxonomy (NCBI): domain Eukaryota; kingdom Viridiplantae; phylum Streptophyta; class Pinopsida; order Cupressales; family Taxaceae; genus Taxus; species Taxus chinensis. Next base: position 181,816,880 of record CM034148.1, read on the forward strand.
CCCATCTGTTGCGTCAACGATGACGTCAATGGATGGTAACGGGAAGTCGTCCTTGGGACATGCCTTGTTAATGTCTCGGAAGTCTATGCAGATGCATATCTTCCCATTCTTTTTGAGAATGGGAACGATATTAGATACCCACTGAGAGTAATCGACTGGTTTGATGAATCCTACTTGGAGGAGTTTCATTACCTCTTCCTTCACCATGAGAGCTACCTTGGGTTTCATTGGTCTTGATTTTTGTTTAATCGGCTTTGCATCTGATTTGGTGATGAGGTTATGTACCGCGATGTGTGGTGCAACCCCTGTCATTTCTTTATAATTAAATGCAAAAGCCTTCTGATGTTCTTTGAGGATTCGAGTGTGTATTTCTATTTCTTCTGGAGTTAACGAAGATCCTAGTTTCAAGATCTTTGGTTCTTCCTCCGTTCCAATGTTAATATCAATTGTTTCTTCGATTAAAGAAGTGTTACCTTCTTCAAACTCAGGCAGAGCTGGAGGTAGTTCCAGATCGTCTCCATTCTCTACCGTGTATATGTCGAGTTCCTTTTGTGGGGGAAGCTCTATCATGGGATTCCTGAAGTAGGAAGATGAATGTGGGATTAAGGACAAATCTACCACATGATGGGTGAGATGTAACACTGCATAGGCATTTAAGTAATCAAGAGTGGCTCTATCACTATCAACGTGGTCTAAGATAGTAGATTTGTTCTCAGCTATGTTCGTTAAAAGAGGGTTTGACATTTTTTTCACTAATGGTTTAGTACGAAGGGATACTATGAAATGGGTATCCTCCAACTCACTGTTTGGAGTGAAGCATGATGCTGAGGTTGCTATTGAATCTGCAAGAAAATTTTGTTCTCACGGGATTGCTTCAATTGATATGAAGTCAAACTCTTTGCTCAAATTTAATACCGTTGTTTTGTAGAGCTGTAAGTGTTCAGCTCTGGTCTCATACACCTCAGAGACTTGGTTTGCTACTAATTGAGAGTCTCCTAACACCCTGATGTCATTAACACTGAGCCTTTTAGCTATGATGAGGCCAAGGAGGAGGGCTTCATACTTCAGTGCCATTGTTTGTACATTCAAAATTTAATTTAAAGGTGAATGGTAGGATCTTTCCTTTCAGGAGAAGTAAAGATCACACCTGCCCCAACCCCATAATGACATCTAGCTCCATCAAAATGGAGAGTCCAATATTTAGTTGGGAAGATGGACGTTGGGACATTTGCTACGTCAATTTCTTCTGTTTCGGTTACTTCTACCATGCAGAGATTCTTCTACTGGCAGAGAACCAACTCCTAGGGTATATCCCATACCTACAGAATCAAATGGTAGGAAAATTGGTAGATCCTGTTCTAACAATTTGACTATTTTTGCCATAGTTCCTAATGATACTGTTTCGACAATGTTAGCCTCATCCTTGAGGGTTGGGATATTCTTGATTAGGCTCATAGTCTCTAGTTCTGTTGTAGGTACCAACTTTTCTTCTGGTTTCACGTCAGTTGGTTTATTAAGTTGGTTTGTTGGGAGTTCAAACTCAGAGTGAACGCCTGGTCTTTTCTTTAAGTCAGCTAGGTGTATATCGAATGGTTTTGGATCACCTTTGGCTACGAATATCTTTCCTAAGTGCAAGAACCTTACTTCTTGAAATAACGTAGAAGGGATTGCCTTCATATGGTGTATCCATGGTTGGCCGAGGATCATATTATAGTTGGTTTCCTGATCTATAATATAAAACTCAGTCAGGATTGTTTTGGGTCCTAAGGTGACTGGTAGTATTATAGTTCCAATCGAAGTGGCCTTAAGGCTATCATAGCCTCTTAGTGTATTCTGAGTCGTGGAACAATTTGTTTCTCCATACCCTAGCTTTTGAAGGAAAGAGAAGGGGACTATGTTAACTGCTGCCCCATCGTCAACCATTGCACGTTTAACATAATTGTTATAAACCCACACTTGCAAATGTAAGGCTGGATCACCTCTGTGTGCAATCTCAGTGTCTGTTGGCATTTTGTTTATTTTGAATATAAACTCGATATCCCTATCCAGCTGCCCCGGAGGGTGGATATCAAAATCTATATGGTTTACCTATGTTTCGGGAGGTGGAGTGATGTTAATTAAATGACCTAAACCTAATGCCTCTAAAAGAGCAGCCCTATGGGCAGGAGAGTTCTTCAGCAAGTCCAAAAAGGAGATGTGAGAGAAGGTTTTTGTTAGGTCATTAATTAAATCATAGGCACCTACGGGTTTCACTAATATTTGTTGGATGTTATCTGTCTCTAGCGAGTAACTTGGACTTGGCTGAGAGGAATACTCTCGTGTCCTTGTTACAGCTTCCACGGGTAGTTCAGTGTCTAACTCCACTAAACTGACTATCTTGGGTCATGGCTGACTTCCTAATTGTGGTGCAACAGGTGGATTTAGTGAAGTTGAGGCTTCATGATCATTGTTTCCTATCATTACGCCTTGTTCATCCCATTTGGATTTAATTTGTTGTTATTGTGATTTGGGAGCGGATCGTTGAAGATCTTGAGGGGAGCATTTTGAGGGGAAACTACCCCTGTAAAAGTATTTGGCACTGGTGATGCAGGATCTGCCAAAAACATATCTATGAAAAGTTGTCTTTGTTCCTCTGGAAAACGTTGCATGAATTTATTATAATCGCGGCAAGTCCTAGTGTCATGGCCTCGAATCTTGTGGAAACCACAATACGAGTTAGGATTGTAATTCCTAGGTTGCTGGTTTGGCGCATATTGTGGTCCAAAACTCTGATCAAACCATTGCCTATTAGGATTAAAGTTTTGCATTTTTTGTTTTTGGTTTTGGTTCTGGTTTTGATATCCAGTTGAGTTTTGGCTTGGACCCTGTGTCTGGATCTGTCATTGTTGTTGTTGTTGTTGTGGATGATTAAAATCCACTGTATTGATTGTCGGGGTAAAGTTGTTGTTCCATTGATTGTTAACTAGTGGTGGAGTATTTACAACATTGGCCTTTTTAGCTTGGTCAGTTACTCCATCGGTTGTTGCGCCGTAATTTTTGTTAAGGATTTTAGGTCCTTGATTGACATTTGTGGTAGTAGGATAAGTCGTAGTATTCTGGTTGGGGGTGATTAACCTCCCATTTGTTCCATACGTCTTGCGACCGCTATCTATTGCCGCTTGATCTATTCGAAGGGCGCTCTCAAGTACTTCATCGTAAGTCCTTAGTGGGAACTTTTGGACTTCTTCCTTTACCTCTCTGCTGAGAGAATGAAGGAATAAATCACATAGTTCCATTTGGTCCATGTTTGGAGCACTGGCTAAAGAATAAAACACTGTATGCCATCTTTGGATGAAGTGAGCAACAGATTCATTGTGTTCTTGCTTAATGTGCAAGAATTCCCTGATTCCTATTCTCAACAGTTTGTTCATGTCAAATGCTTTGATGAACTCTGAAACGAGTTGTTTAAATGAATGGATGGAAGCTTCAGGTATTCTATAATACCAATTGAGGGTGATGCCCTCTAATATTTTGGGGAATATTTTGGCAACAACCCCATCCCAAGGGAGCAGCTCTCGAATGGCTATGGCATAGGCCTTAATGTGTGCATTCGGGTCTCCCTCCCCTTTGTATTTGGGAAAATCAGGAAGAGGTCTTGGAAGCATGACGCTTCGTATGGTGAAGTCTAAGGGCTCTTTCAAATATTCTGAATAAGTCCCTATTGCATAGGTTTCAACCATTGATGGTGCCTGTTGAGGGGGTGGAGGTGGAATGGGTTGTTGATATGGTGTAGCGTATGCATTTTCCGGGACATAAGGAAATCCCTGTGGCTGAGTGAACATGCCGGGAGAAGAGAACATATCTCCTTGTGGTGATTTGGAATACATGTTTAAGTATGAAGGGGTATTGCCTAGGAATGGGTTATTTTGTACTAGACCGGGAGGTATCATATTTTCCACCGGAACGGTGTTAGAAATGGTGGTTCTAGTTGGCATTTGTTGTGAATACTGAGGAGGCATGCCCAACGTGCCTATTCCTATGAGGAGGTCTACTTGGCTAGGATGGTGTGGAGGATTGGAAATTCCTACCTGCATGAATTGAGAATTTTGACTTGCTTGAGCAAGTTCTAATCCTCTAACCTTTTCTACTAAAGTTGAGATGACTTCATTTGGTGAAGTCACAGTATTTTGCCTTAGTGGGGTTCGTTGTATATTCTGAGGTTGTATAGGCATATGGTACCCTGCTATGAACTGATCGTTGCCCTACCAAGTTTCACGAGGGCATTTCCTATAGGTAGTGGCATGGAGGTATTTTCTTGAAAAGAGACCTCGGGTTGTGTTTGTAAACTTCCTATAGGTGGGTACATACTCTAAGAGTGTTGTTCATTCCTGGCATAACGCACTAAATGTTCATCATCTAAAAATAGGTATGGATCTGATTGTCTACTAATTTGTGGTCTAAGCAACACCTGAGGAGACGAATCAGATTCTCCTGTGAAATCATGTTGTTCGAGCCTGAAGGCTCTGTTTGTTGTGTTTGAGCGAGCTGATCCAACTCCTCTATTTGGAAAGATGAACTATATCTAGTCCTTGGAGGAAGAGTTTGTGTTGACAATCGGTTAGCTGAATAATTGTCACCCCATGCTGAGAGCGAGGGTGATGGTTGTCTATTCAGTTGATCGTAGTATGCTTCAAGACCTAGGAGAGGTCTGCCATATGCATCGAATCCCAACATATTCGGGGGGTATATGAATACCCGCAGAATAATGGGAAAGAGTGAAGGTGGATGAAAGAAGAGAAACACTAGAAAAGAGAGTGAAGCTTGTTCAATTCATCAAATCCCAAAATATTCGGCAACTGTTCCTCTTATGCCAAGTTCACCAATTTTGTTGGTGAAGTTGGTGCAAAGGCTAATGAGGTATATGAAAAGATGAAAATGGGATTGTTTGGAAAGGAGAAATTCACTGTGTGGGTTCACCAATTTTGTACGATGGAAAAGTGACAAGCGAGCATGGGAATCTACAAGTAACTCTTCCTCGCACCCGACCTCCCGAGGTCGTGCCGAGACAGCCGGTGGGGATGGAATACATGGGTATGGACGAACTAATTGGGAAATCTTATGTCTTCGACATGCACTAATGGAATCTATGAATCTAAGGCAAAGAAGGCCCTCCTAACCTAAACTGGTGTGATAGATCAGTCGGCGAGGATGACTGCTCGAAGGCTCCAATCAATATCGAGCTCTGGCGTGATTCGATCTATGGGTTGTGGGATGTGTGGAAAATGACCCAGGATTGTTTCGTGTATGTCTCCAGACAGGGTCATGAAAATGGATGATGGATATATAGTGGATTCTACGGGTGATTCTCTGGTCTAGTCTAGAAATCCTTAGCTTTGTTAGCTACTATATCCAACAAGGATAACTATGTGATAATGGTCGGTGGAAGTGGAGTGGATCTAAATACTAATGTGCCTAAGCCAGCATCAACGTTGGATTGACCTGTGGATTCGTTGGGTTGTGGGATTTGTGGATCACAACCGTAGATTCTTGGTTGTTGTGGACCTGCTATGGTCATACGTGTGGAATCAATCTCTAATCTCTAGTATCCAGTAGTCGTATTCCTTTTCGGCCTCTATATTTAGAACCACAAGTTGTGAAATCTTCTCAGAGTACCTTACAAGCGTTCTTGCAACTTGAATTCTTAAGCTAGTGTCTATATCAATGAGAATGTCTCATGCGTCTGGCTATGGGACCATAGGGTCACAACCACATGTTTTCTCTCTTTCAAGCCCTTCTACAGTCATGCAGATATTTATCTAGGGTAGCCTGTAGTTTGGCTGGTTTGACCAAAATGTGTGTGCTTGGTCATCTTCTAATGTTTAACCCTCTTAACTGTGAACTGATCTATTGTAAGTCTGTTGTTGTTTGGAAGACTTGGATTCTAAGATTCTGATCTATATCATTTATTGCCATAACAAGATTTGGTTGAGGCATGATTGGATCGAATACGTATTCTCTAGACTCTCTAGGTCCCGTGATTGTCATGCAAAAGGAAATGATATAAAGCTAACTAATGACAGAATAAATTAACTACGCAAGATATATCTATGTATATTCCTAAATCTGATTTTATTGATAAACTACTGAATAGAATTTAAAAGAGTAATTATCTAATATATCTAGAAATTGACAACTAAACTAATGATGAAATTTAAAACAAACAAAGTAGCCAAGTATAGCTACTTGCCTGTGCAGTTGTAAATCTATTCTAAGTAACCAGATAACTGATCTAATCTATTTGAAAGACTCTCGATCCTACCTCAGAAGTGAGGAGTGAATCATAGTTTCTCAAAAACTATCAATCCCCACAGCTTCCCCGACAATATCGAAAGTGAGATTAACTGAAATGAAATGATTGACTATTCTATTTGATATGTTTTAACTAGAACTTTGAAAGCTTGAACCTAGATTTTGCATAACAGTGGCGAATCTGGTTGTGTGTGGCTTTGTCCCCTCAGTGTGATCTCCTCGTTCCTTCGTGCTCATGTGAATCTAGAAAAGCGTGTAATGTTAACATCAACAGAAGTAGATATTGGAACAATGGCAGCTTAGGATGTAGACTGAATACAATGTGAGTAGGAGAGGGATAGCGCAAGAGAACAGAGCTTGGCTTATGCAATTCCTAGCGGGATTTATTGCGAGTCATGCAACACAAAACATCTAGAACCTAAAACTATTCTATTTGACGAACAAAACCTACAACTTTAATGGCTTCCTACTAAAAATCAAACTATCCTACTCCAATTGATTGGATGAAATAATAACAACACTTGCACAAGAAGAATATGTGGCTTCCTAACAGCAAGACAACACTAACTATGCATGCAACAAATAAAACTATGAATCCTAAGAAAAATTGAAAGGACTAAGCTATTGAAATGAGAAATTGAGAGGTAAATTTGAGGGGCCATTTGCTTGAGCACAAGCCAACTATTTATAGAATCCCATTTACCCAAAGGTGAAAACCAATTTGATCTCTTAAACCATAAACAATGCAAAAACACTATTCCAGGGAACCAAAATCATAAATACAAGCAAAGGCGGTGAAAAAAGCTGGTAAACATTGATTTTTATGTGAGTCACGATAAAAGAAATGTTCTGGAAAAATGCGTGAAGGACCGCCGCCCTGAGCAGGGCGGTGGTTACAGGACCGTCGCCCTGCCTGGGTGGCGGTCACGAGACCGCCACCCAGGCAGGGTGGCGGTTTCGTCACTGAAGACCGAAAATGCAAAGAAAAGAGGGGAGAAGAGAAAAACAAAGCACGCAGGGGCTAAGCGGGGCATGTGGGATGTTAACGCATACTTGGAGAGCTTTTCCGAATCCTGAACACCTTGCAAGGAGACCTGTATCATCATTGGGGCACGTGTAACGTTTCTTCACATTTGTCAGAGACCATTTATCTTTCTCTACAACATTTTTTGCTTGATTTTACAAACCCATAGCTTATCTGATCAAAGTTTTTGTTTTTCTAAGGCACTCCAAGAAAAAAATATTCCATTTGTGATATTTGAATGGAGTAAGCAAAGGACCAAATTTGAGATCCATGGCAGATAAGAGTGACTGACAAAATATGGTCGAATGAAGGAGTTCAAAAATATTATTACACCCCCTTTTTGTGGCACTTCATAAATACCATGCATTCTATGTACAACCCAATTGTGTTCATGTAATGTGAATTGGTCACTCACCTTGCACATTAGAGAAAAAATCATACAAGTATGGAGACCACAATAATTTTTCATTTAGAATGAATCAACACTATAACAAGCAGCAATAGATCAAAAGTCTAAGAAAAAAGGGGAAAAATAATACAGGGTCTTTCTTGCCGCAAGGTTTTGGCAGACATGCTCGGGGTAACCTACAAGTCAAAGAAGAGTGCTAGTACATTGAAAGGAGTGAAAAATGTAGGAAAAATCTTAATAACCCTAATTTTAAGACCAAAAAATGATATAGTCCCAACTTTAATGATTAGGTTAACTTAGTTATTTTCATAATTAATTTAATCTAGATTGAATTATAATTAAAATAATCGGAAAAATTATATTAAGAAAATAAATATAAATGTAATTGGGATTACTCTTAGGTCCAAAGAGCCCAGACCAACTTGGCGATTCTAGGTGTGATGTGGGAAAGCTAGCTCTATGGAGTTGAGTGAGCTAGCTATTGTGGAGTCTGGAATAAGGACCAAGAAAGTGCCCTGATCTCCTGGTGTGACTGAGCCTATCCCGGGTTGTCCACGTGGAAGGTTGAACAAATTTCCACACAGGATGAGAGAACGACACTTATGGGCATGAAGGAACAATCACTTGCAATTCATACAAAGATTACAAGAAACTGATGTGACATGCATAGCAAGTAGGATGCAATGAGGTATGGTTGAGTGAGATCTAGAATGAGGTGAACCACACGCACCATGAAAAACATGGGGAAACCATTGGGGTGACGAGTAGGAGGTGACATTAATGAACTAGTTATATATTAGTTACTTTGCATGGTAGGGGATAGGTTAAAAGTGGAAATCCCTAGGTGAGGGAACATGGCATGAAATGAAATGTACAACATAGATGACTTTCAGAAAGTGGCAAAGCTCGATTTTCACAGACACGTGTAATGACAAGGAGCCCAATAAAATTCCAAGTGTACATGGTGATTGACAATTCTGAGAAGAATCTTGAGGGGGTTGGAAACACGGGTGAGGGAGCACAATATTGTACACACAAAATCATGCACTTGGGTACATTTCTAGGTCCTAAAATCATATTTGCATTCATATGATTCCTAAGCGAGAAAAATAGTAATTGACAACTATCTTTGGCCTCTTTTCTTTTTTTAACACCCTACAGCCAAGTCCTGACTTCACTTGTTTATCTTTTATTACTTCGGAAACCAGCGCCCAGACAGGACGCCAACGCTCAAGTGCCTTCGTCCTTCTAGGCGCCCCTGACCCTTTTCTATCTTACTCACTTCTTTTTGGTTTCTTTTATCTTTTGGTCATCTTATTTTCTTATGAGTCAGCCTTACAATTGTTAATAATGAAATTCAAGAAAGGGAATCATATAAATACAAAGCTATGTGACCAAAATAAAGGACCAAGCTCAAAACATTTATCATCATCACCTAAGTTTGCATCCAAAGGCATCGAAGGCATCCATCTAGTATCCATTCAATGGACAAGGGAATGTACTTTCTACATACACTACGTAGAAAGGGGAAGTTCATTATTCCATCCACATATCTACTTAAATTGGTACATCTAGTTGTTATCAAGTGCACTTGTACAAGGGATTACTAGGGCATGATTCTTTCACACACACACAAGAACTACATGGAATCTGAGATATAGTGCAACGCTCAATCATAAGTTCACTCAGTCGGGTGACCACTGAGGTCAATTCGATTCCTTGTATTACATATTTTATTTTTGGGATTTAATGTAGTTTAAGGATTTTACAGGTAAACATATCTTTGCAGGTTACAAATGACTTCAGCGATCAAGGTGCAACACATAGGTGACTAACAATGATTATCAACAACACTCTTGCAACACCCAAAAAAAATTATTTTGAGCCCCTGCGTAGTCATATGTGCCTAGCAGAGGTCTCTGACGCCTAGGCACCCTCGCCCCATTCCAGGCATCCTGGTACGACTTCATCGGACAACTCTAGATTTCATAGTGCACAGTTACGATGGTTTTCCCTTCATGTTCATCAGTTTTCCAATCTAGATCAACTACGAGATCACACATAAATCACCTAAGTCATTCCTCTCTCTTGCACTTGGGGTTTCATACTTTATTATCTTATTGCTTGTGTTAAATATATATTTTGGAATTTATTCATCATACGTGACTCTACAATCAGGGTTCAACATATATTCTATTTTCGTTAAATCACACTTAGAACTAATTTTCAGCAAATAAGAGTGAACAATTAAACAAAACAACACAATATTTTTATCCTAGAAACCCCCAATTTGAGGGAAAATCAGTCAGGAATGGTAATTTCTCTTTCTTCCTAGTTATATATTGGTCAATAAAAATTATTACAGATGTAGACACCTAAATTCTGCTTATGCAATTTTATTTCTAAAAGCACACTAATTACCCTCATTCTTACCATTTCCGTTATAATTAGCCATTTTAACTAATTAACTAACATTTCCCTTTATTTTGGTTAATTAATGACGCTTTGTTGATTAACTAACCTCCATCACATTCTGGATGCCAATTGATGACACATCATTAGTTATAATTCTCTTCTGAGCAAACAATTAGAGATTATTAGCTAATTAAGCCTATTTACCCTTGTTTTGATCAATAAACACTATTATTGGCTAAAACCCCTCTTCTAACCATTCAAAATTACCCCTTTTCCCTCCAACACATCTCTAAAGGCTTCAAAAGCTTATCCTAGCCTCTTAATTGACCCTAATTAATTAATTAAGGCTCCTCACATTCTAATCACTTGTTAATTCAGTAATCATGATTAGAAAACCTTAATCTACTTTATGCTTTTAGTCCCACATGCACCAAGATGCAAGTTTTCCCTAAATAGAAAACTACAAAAAGGACTAAGCACCTAGCTTCATACTTTACACCATACTTTTATTAGTATATCATATAACAAATATGATTAAGAGCCTTACTTTCTTCTTGGATTAGCTTGCTCAATCTTTGCATCCAAATCTTCATTTTGGTTAGTAGAGGGATATCTAATATGGCCTTGTAGCCATTGTTAGAGAGATCTCTCACCATTTGTGGAGTAGCAACAACCATTTTGATTGCCCTTAGATCTAATTAGGTCTATGTTAATTAGTAATCATCTCGCATAGTAAGGATGCTTGTAGATTAGATGTTTAATTTCACTTTGTTTTAATTTCCAAGGGGCACATTGGCGTGACTGTTTGAATTTGGCACTATTTTTAAAGTTGTAAATTCTTAATTTTTTTTGTTGGTTGCAAGTTCCTCTAACTATTTTCTTTAGTTTTTCAACATATAAATTAGATTTTCTAATGAATTTCCTTAAGTTTTTTTAGTGAATGCTTTGGTTTCCATGCTTTGTATGAGTCATTGAGATAAAGTTGTAGCTAGAATATCTCTTCTCTTGAATGACCTTGAGTTGTGACGCTTCCCGCATTATAGCCATATAATTGTGATACTTTAAACATCTCTTTTTCTAATATTAGAGTAACTTGGTCTAAAGTTTCTAGTATTACATCGTTATGTATACTTAAAGGAATGAACTTTTCATACTTGCATGTGTATGATCACATAAGATTAAGAGCTTTCCATTTGATAAACAATTAGGATAAAGTTTTTTGTGTGTGTCTTCTTTTGCACCATTGTTTGCGGTCTCGAGAATCACCAAAAACATACTTAAAATCTTGTTCACTAAAAAAGCACTTGGATTAACGTGTGGGAATGACCCTGTTATTTACAAAACATTATGGTGGTTATTTGTATCTATCCAGTTTTTCATTGTTATCTAGTTAGGTTGTTTGTTGTGTATGCTCCTAAAACTTACGTCTTTAGGATAGCATCTTGAGAGATCAAAAACAAAATTTAATCCTCTAGTATTTATGATATTGTAGATATTTTTGGATAACTTGACGTAAGTGGTGATTTGTGTGTATGATCTAATGATTTCCAAAGAAACCTATCTTGGAAAAACGTAGGGAGTAAACTATTTTTGGGATTGGAATTTTGGTCTTGTGCTTGATTATCTTGTCATAGATACTTCTGGTCATTTATTATGTTAATAGTATATCATTATTTATTGTTTGGCATCCTTGGGTTCATGTTGACCTTTGGATTCCTAACCATTTTATATTCAACATTCTTTGTGACGACTTAATGTCATTACACTGAGTGAATTTACCTAGGGTCCATTTTTAGTCAACCTTAGTGAAATCTTTCGCATTATGCCTCCAATTAAAAGAATGTGGCATTGAAAATTAGGAACAGGTACCTTTCAAAGTGACAATCCACTTTATGATGACAATATCATGGTGGATCATAGTGGTGGTGAGGAGAATTCTCCTCGTGTGGACTTTGAGCTTCATCCTGCCCACATCGATGATTATGTGTTCCAAAATAAACACCAGGTTCTAATGTGTGTCATAGAGCTAGGAACAAGGTCTCCGTCTACAGTTTACCCTTATCTCATTGCTGGTATGGTTTGCGGAGAAGAAGAAACATAACATCATTCTCAGAATATTAATGACATCTTAAACCTATGTCATGCCTCTACTTCTAGACGATGGAATTATGAGGATATACCATTCAAAAATGATGGAGACTATTGTATACCTACTGTTAGAGTTCATTGTGAGGACCACAAAGAGCATGCTCGTCACAAGCAACCTCCTCCTCATGAAAATCATAAAGAAGTACCCACTCAAGAGGTAACTAGAACAACAAGTGCAAGCTCTCACTCACCAATTGGAAAGTGTGAATTTGCATGTAAACAAGGAACAAGTGAACCCTTTAAAACAAGATATACCAAAAGCTAAATCAAAAGCTTCGTACCACGAATTAAATACCAACTCTCCTCATCAAAAGGCACATAAATATTCTTAAGAGGAATTTTATATGAACAATAAAGGTGGGGATACAACTATATTTAACCATTTGTGCAGTCCCACGCCACCCACACAAGACCAACTTATCAATCAAGAGTGGTTAACCATGAAAATGCCCTTATAGCTTTGCAATAAGTCAAAACAAGCAATAACAAAAAGTACCAATTTGAGGAGTTATGTCCATATCCCTTTCATAGGGCCATGTTACATGTACCTTTCCCACGTCATTTTAACTATCCAAAGTTTGACAAATACAAGGGAAAAGGTGACCCCAAAGACCATAGTAAGAACTTTTATATGGCGTGTCAAGAGGTCAAGTATAACAATAATTATCTCATTCACCTCTTCCCACAAAGTTTAGGAGTTCAAACATTGGAATGGTTTTTACACATCCCTAAAGGATCTATCTCTACATGGCCAGAACTAGACAAACGTTTTGTACGCCACTTCTCATTTAATATAGAAAGTGATGTCACCATGTTAGATTTATGTAATGCAAAACAATGGAATAACGAGAACTTTGGTAGTTTCCTACAGTGATGGCGAGGGTTAGCTAGTTGTTTCCATTACTCTATACATGAGAAACAACTAATCAATATATTTGTACCCAACCTCCACCCTGAAATTACATTCCACTTACAAATGCATTGTGGTAACACATTTAAAAAGGTGATAGAAAAGGGTAGTCAAATAGAGAAATCGTTGTTAGCTAGAGGGACCTTAAAACCCTTTTTGTGTGATCCTAATGATTCCAAACATAGTGGAAAAATAAAGTTTGTTCCCAATAAGAACAAAAAATTTGTAAGCGATGGAATAATAAACTCTAAATGAGGGAAAGTAGTTCAAAACCACGCTCTCTTGAAACTTACAAAGGGAACTCCACCTACAGAATACAAACGCAATGCCTTCAACCCTCTTTCTGACTATATGTCATCAATATTAAAATGGTTAGAGGGAGTTAACATGGTTAGATATCTTAAAACTACACCTTGTGGGGATGATGCATCTAAGCCATCATGGTTTAGGGAAAATGAATATTATGGATTTCACCGCGTCAAAGGTCATAAAACTGATGACTGTTTGAAATTGAAGCACTATATTCATGACTTAATTGACAGTGGAAACGTCGAAATGGATTTTGCCACCCCTACCAAATCTCACAATGTAAACATGGGGATATTCAAAGAACCTTTCCCTAAGCACAAAAAAGGAAAGGAACAGTCAGATCAGGGACAATTATCTCAAACTAAGAATGCTAATTATGTTTCAAATTCAGACCATTTTGGTGCCCTCATAGGTTCTGTCGATCCACCTATTGAGCATATCAACATAATCAATATTAAATCAAGGGAGTGCATCTTAGAATCACAACGAGCTTGCCTTGTTATATCAGAACCTCCTCCCCCTATTCCTCAAGATAACCATTACCATGTGTTAGAACAATTAGAGAAAACCATGACTAAGATTTCAATCTTGGGCCTTCTTAAAATTTCTAACGTTCATAAAGATATCATTTGTAAGACATTACAGGGATCAAGAGTGTCTATTGATATCAACCCAACACGCTTCCAGGAAATGGTAGCACAAGTTTTTCCCACAGAGCATATAACCTTTAGTCCAACAGAAATACCTGAAGAAAATCCCTCTCATAATTTACCCTTACATATTGAAGTCATAATCAAATGTAATAAGGTAAAAAGAGTGCTTGTGGACAACGAATCGGGTTTAAACATTTATACTCTAAAGCTAGTTTGACAACTAGGGCGTACTGAAGCTGATTTAGAGACAAATGTCATCACCATAAAGGCGTATGAAAATGAAGAATGGAAATCAACCGGTATGATCACTTTTTCGCTGGAAGTAGGTCCTATCAATCATGATACAAAGTTCCATTTCTTGGACTTAGAGCTCCCCTAAAACATATTGCTCGTCTGCCTATGGATTCACATCATGCAAGTCGTATCTTCAATGTATCATTAGTGCCTGAAGTTACATCATGAAGGGCAGACCCTCACTATTCATGGAGGTCCCCAAACTTTTTCTCATTATAGAGCATTATCGAGTTATTTCCCCACCATTTGTGAATGTCCTTTTACAAAGATAGTTGTTCTAGTTCAGTTAAAGGCACTCGCTTCACGAGTGGATCCAAATACCTTGTCTCCTAATGACAATGGTGCTTCTATATGAGAGACTTATTTTGCTACGTGGGAGATGAAGGTTAGAGAAAATGGCTATGGAGAATATGATCTTCACCAGGCCCTTCTAGTTCACAACCTTCCCCTATCACCTAAATAATGTAGTAGGTTATGCTACAAGTTTCAAAAATTTAGGGAAAATTGTCGTTTCAACGCTTTCACTCATGGTGGGTTATTAGATGATGAAAATTTTCTCAACAATATTGTATCTCATCCTTCAGATGATGAAATGGATCTATGTTACAAATCACCTAAGTATGTTATCCCCAATCAAATGATGTATACTATGGGATACAAAGGACGTGGTTGTGGCGTCAACAAACAAGATACACTGGAAGCTCTTCTAATGCCCCATCATATAGTGGGTAAGTATGGTATTGGCTTTTGGCAATATGGGTCTCATCTCACAGAGGTCAAGGCTACCTCTTCTGAGCGTGAAGATAGTTCCTCTGAATGCAAAAGTGAAACAGATTCCCGGTGTAGTCTTTACAAAGACCTTGCCTCCATGAACCTATTTTCTGACATATACGTCTTAGCTATAAACTCCATCGTATCCCTTACCACTCAGACACTAAATAATATTTATCCATCACTCATGAATTGGGACCAACAACAACATGTTCCAATTAATGTTTCTCAAAATTACGAAGCTATTGGTGAGTTCTTAGGCATTCGTGACAATATCCCAATAGGTGACCATAAGAAAGGATTCTCCATCTAGCTCAACGCATGTGCGTACTTCAAGGAGGAGGCTGAGTTGTGCATTCATTTAAGTAAACAAATAAGCAAGGGAAAAATTTCCACAAAAAATCCATGCAAAAAGAAACAATTCCAAGTCCTATAGCGAAAATATCTTTGAGGTGCTTTACGAACAAACAAAAAGAACAATCAATGGCATAAAATAGTTGACCTGCCTGAAGGTGAAAACCTCTTATGAGCCACCTTTGGAAGAAGAATATCTTAATCTCCCCCTTGATCCTACACACATGGAGGATGAGTCCAAATTTATTGTAGAGGAGACAATAGATGTCAATATTGGCACAGAGGAATTACCCATAATAGTCAAGTTGGGAGCTTTTCTCTCAGCTCAAGAACAGAAAATTTTTATGTTGCTTTTAAGAGAATTTGTAGATATCTTTGCTTGGTCTTGCGGAGACATGTCAGGACTTGATCCTGCATTGGTGGTGCACAATATTTTTTATGATAAGAACCTTGCATATAATAAATCAATAAATTGCAGAAGATAACACAACACAAGAGATATGGGGGGCCCAAGATGACAAAAATAAATCAATATATGTAGAATAATACCCTTAAGGTAGGGTAACACCATACAATGCTCCTTAAGGAAGGAGTAACACCACAATATCCCAAGATGGGAATCCACTTCAAGGGGGACACCTCTAATAGATTCTCTACCAAGTAGAAGACTCAAATCATACATCTATGACTTCCTCATAATGATACTCACATCCTTTAAATAGGGTGGGTAACTCCTGATCCTAATGTAGGCCGACCCATTACCCAATTCCTATGTGAGCCCCATATAACTAACTAAGGGGATGTGTGCCCCATGTTGGCATCTCCATCCACCGATATACATTATAATATTATATCCCATGTGAACCAATACATATAACTAAGGTGATGTGTGCCACAAGTCGAAATCTCCATCAACCCATATATATTATATTATCATACCCCAAGGTACATAGCATTGCCTCCCTCTTTGACATGTTTCATCCTTGAAACATAAGAAGCCATATAATGAGTGTGCTTTAAATTATTGCACACTTGTTGCCATGCTCAATCATCAAACCACCCATATGAAAGCCTAGTGAGTGATGTTGCTCCAAAACTGCTTCCATATTCCTTTGTGTTCATCTGGTTCCATACTAGTCTATATGTGTTCCTTCTCGGCATCCATGCATATCCATAATTATTATTCCTATGATTCCATGTCATATAATTATTGTTCCATTGATTCCATGTATAGCCAAAAGTATTCCTGTGATTACCTGTATATCCATATGGATTTCTATCCTCATGTGTCCTAAAATGTCTC
Source organism: Taxus chinensis (assembly GCA_019776745.2). NCBI lineage: Eukaryota > Viridiplantae > Streptophyta > Pinopsida > Cupressales > Taxaceae > Taxus > Taxus chinensis. Next base: position 181,833,758 of record CM034148.1, read on the forward strand.
CATGATTTTTTCCTCTCATGATAGTGTGGGTGTCGATATGGTGCCACTTTCATATACTCAACCTTATCAACCTTTTCCTCAACTTTCTTGTCCTCTTCCACCTTGTTTTTTACTTCTATTTTTTCTCTTGAGTAGAGAAATTATTTATGACTTTATGTTCTTCATCCTCTCCTTCTGATTCATTCTTATTCCCTTCTGTCACCATCTTAAAATTCATCTTCATGATCTAATTTTACATTACTTTTTTCTTTGCTAAGTGTGATATCTTGCAATGTAATTTTCTTTATCTTGTACCATAATTTCATGAATTTATTTTACACATTAATATTAATTGTTCCCAAGCTCTCTAACCAAGGATATCCAAGAACAATATCCATACCATCCATATCTAAAGCATAAAAATCTAAATGTAAAATATATTTATCCATATAAGAGCTTTAAATATTCAAAAACTTGAATATTATTACCATCCACTTGAGCTTCCTTAATATTTTTTGCTTGTACATGTAGATTTTGAGCTACATCCATATTGATGAAGTTATATTTGCTGCTAGGGTTTATGGAAACAATTACATTTTTCCTTTATATACACCCTTCAAACTGAAATATTGAAGCTTGTCTTACTTGGAGATGCACTATCATGTGTAACAACTTCATCATCAATGTTTTCTTCTTCTTCTTCTTCTTCTGTTTCTCATCTGTCCATGAAAACTTGTTCCAGTTCCTCCAAAGACCAATTAGACTTTTCCTTTTCTAACTCAAAAAACCAAATCTGTGCAGGGCCACTAATCCACAACTTGAATAACCAAATATCTGATGGTTTAGATAATTTATACCTAAATTTTTTTCCACCATTCTCTAGCATCAATACTGCCATCTCTAAAAAAATTTACCATCACCATGATCCACAAAACTAGGGTTTTAGGAATAGACCCTTTTGATCAAACCTTGTTCTAACCCTTTCAACTAAAGTTCAGCCAAAAATTAGAAATCACATAACACAAACCCCAATTTAATTTTTGAGAGGTTTATGAAAATGTAAGAAATTCAGGAAAACTCCTTAAATTGCGGCTTGTGGAGCAAAATAGTGAAAAACAATAAAAATGGAATAACTCTGACAAAATAGATCCAAAATTTCTGAAATTTCAGTTTTATCACTTTTTTAATATATTACCATCAACCCAAAAAAAATTATATCCTATTTCATCATTATTCAGAAGATATAGATGAAACCGTAGTATTAGGGTTTCAACCCTAAAACAAACACAATTTTTGCAAAACAACTCCAAAAAATCTGAAATTTGGAGGGAAGATCACTTGAACTATTTATCCACTCCCCAAAAAAAATATCTGAAAAATTCCAAGTTGATCTCCAGATATAGACAAATCACCAACATTAGGGTTTCATCCCACAAATTACCCAGATCACTGCTCTGATACCACTTGATAAGAACCTTGCATATAATAAATCAATAAATTACAGAAGATAACACAACATAAGAGATATGGGGGGCCAAGACACCCAAATAATCAATATATGCATAATAATACACTTAAGGTAGGGCAACACCATACAATGCTCCTTAAGGAAGGAGTAACTCCACAATATCCCAAGATGGTAATCCACTTCGAGGGGGACACCTCCAATAGATCTCTACCAAGTAGAAGACTCAAATCATACATCCATAACCTCCTCATAATGATACTCACATCCTTTAAATAGGATGGGTAACACCTAATCCCAATGTAGATCGACCCATTACCAGATTCCTATGTGAGCCCATATAACTAACTAAGGGGATGTGTGCCACATGTCGGCATCTCCATCCACCCATATACATTATAATATCATATCCCATGTGAACCCATACATATACATAAGGGGATGTGTGCCACATGTTGGCATCTCCATCAACCCATATATATTATATTATCATACCCCAAGGTACAAAGCATTTATACACCCAAACGCAAATCCCATAAAACAAAAGCTTTGAAAGATGCATCCTTGCATCGCCTTGTTCGTCAAAGCAAAGTTAGAAAGATTATTGGCAGTAGGCTTCATCAGGCCTATTGACTATTCAGAGTGGATTTTCAATGTAGTTCTAGTGTAAAACAAACCTGTCAGTATTGAGTTTTTACTGATTTCTAAGACATCAATAAAGCTTGTCCTAAGGACGAATTCCCTCTTCCCAACATCGACATGATTATCAATTCAACATCTGGTTATGAGATGCTATCACTCATGGATGGATTTTCAGGATATAACCAGATAAAAATTATTGTGGAAGGCCAACATAAGACAACTTTTACCACCCCATGGGTGACATTTTGTTATCAAGTCATGCCCTTCAGGCTCAAGAATGCAGGCACAACCTATCAATGGTAAATGACTACTATTTTTTATGACATGATCAGTGACATCATGGAAGATTATGTGGAGGACATATTGGAAAAATATAGGACTTGGGAAAATCACCCAAGGATCTTGTGATACAGCTTTCAGCGTCTAAGGGACTACAAGGTATGACTTAACCCGAAGAAGCGTGTCTTGGTGTACTATCTGGAAAACTATTAGGATTCATTATTTCATGTAGAGGAATAGAAGTAGATTTTGCAAAGGTTGCAAGTGTAAAAGAAATGCCTCCTCTGAAAAATATTAGACAATTGCGAAGCTTGCGAGGAAAGATCTAAGTAATTAGAAGATTCATCTCTCAACTTGCAGATAAGTGTCAGACATTTACACATCTTCTAAAGAAAGATGTCAGTTTTCACTGGGGACTAGAATAGCAGCAAGCATTTGCGTTTCTCAAAGAATATTTGGCAAAACCCCCTATTTTAATGCCACCCACGATAGGTGAACCATTGTTACTCTACATTTCTTCCACATAATTTGTAATTGGGGCATTGTTTGCCCAATATGATAAGGAGTAGAAAGAAAAAGATGTGTATTACTAAAGCCAAATGTTGATAGCTTATAAGTTCAACTACCCACAGATAGAAAAGGATTGCTTGGCCGTAGTTTTTTCCTTTCAGAAACTACGTCATTATTTGCTAAATAATAAGGTCAAAATTATCTCAAAATTTGATCCATTAAAATACTTGTTGTCAAATCCCAAACTCATAAGAAAGATGGCCAATTAGATCATCTTACTTAGTGAGTTTGACATCGAGTATGTACACCAAAAATCAATAAAAGGACAAGTTTTAGCCGATCAACTAGTTGAAGCCCCTCTATCAGGTACTGCACCTTTGAGTATGGAACTTTCAGATGCATCTACATTATACCTCAAGGAATCTATTATATGGAAACTATACTTTGATGGCTCCTTTACCTTTCATAGTTTAGGTGCCAGAGTTGTGTTGATCACTCCTTCAAGAGAATTTATCCCTCAAGCATTCCGATTTGGGTTCCCATGTACAAACAATATAGCAAAATATGAAGCCCTTATTGTAGGAATGAAACTAGATATTAAATGGTACATCAGACAAATAAATGTAATCAGTGATTCTATGTTGATTATAAAATAGGTGACAAATGAATATAAAGTTAAAGATGAGAAACGTTTTCCTTACAAGAGAATGGTTTATTCTTTAAAGGAGTTCTTTGAGCATATTACATTTCAACAAATCCCAAGAGTACAGAACAAAGCAATAGATGCTACTGCCAAAGTGGGGTCTATGTTGAGTATCCCACCTGGGAACAACGATATGTTGTTCTTCATCGAACATCTATGAACACCAGTGAATGACATGCCAAATTCCTATTTGGTATGTGAAGTTGTTGGTCCAATTTCCTCATGGTATAATGACATATTTAATTACCTTTATGATGGAACCTTTCCTGCAAACATTTCTCGTGCTAATGAAATAAACCTCATATTGCGTATATCCTGATATACTGTATTTAGGGTAACTCTCTACCATCGAGGCTATGACAGGAATCTATTGCATTGTTTAAATTCAGATGAATCCATCCTAGCGATCAAGGAGGTGCACGAAGGCATCTACAACGCCCATATAAACAAGATCGTCTTAGCAAAGAAGATCCTAAGAGTAGGCACTATTGGCCTACAATGGAAAATGATTTCTGCAAATATGTAAGGAAGTGTTTGCAATGTTAGAAGTACGGTAATTTGATACATGCGCCAACACAATTATTAGAGGCTATCACGACACCTTGGTCTTTCTAAAAGTGGAAGCTCAATCTTATAGGAAAGCTTCACCCTACATCTTATAATGGCCACCTGTTCATTATCACTACCACCAAATACTTCATGAAGTGGGTAGAGGTTGTTCCTCTTACCTATGTTAAAGGTGTGTAGATATCTAAGTTTATAATGAACCATATAATCTGCTAATACGATATCCCCTGTGTTATTGTAACTAACAATGGTAAGTCTGTTAAAAATATAATGGTGAAAGGTGTTATGTCAAACGTTTTCAAATCACTCTCAAATTTTCAACCCCCTATTACCCTCAAGGTAATGGGAAATTCAAAGCTTCTCATAAAACCCTTGTCTGTATTATGGAGAAGATGGTGAGTACCACATGTCGTAACTAGAATTTACAAACTCACCCTGCCCTCTGGGCATACAGAACATCTCCATACAGGTGCCACTCCATACTCCCTAGTGTTTGGCATAAAATTCTTACTACCCCTAGAGATCGAGCTCCCCTCTATGCGTATAGAGCTAACAAATTACCTGAATGAAGAAGAGGACTACAAAGTAGCTCAAATAGTAGAGTCGTAGCTATTAGATGAGAAATGGCTTCACACTCTGGATCATCTTAAAGCATATCAGGATTGACTACAAAAAATTTACAACAAAAGAGTGATACCTCGTCAATTTGAGGTAGGAGACTTGGTGCTAAAATAAAATCAATTCAACACCACTAAAGACAGAGAAAACAAAGAAAAATTTGAGCCTAATTGGTTGGGGCCATATGTTTTGGTTGCTAATTTTGGTTCAAATTCCTTCAAGCTTGCTTACTTGGATGGTTAGGAACTTCAGGAACCCATGAATGCAATGCATCTTAAATGTTTCTATGCTTAAGTGTGGGGTCTCTACAAAATATGAAAAATAACAAAAAAGTATAAAAAAAGAAAAAGAAAAAGAGAAACAAATACATCCAATAATGAAAACCATGTAATGATGGCACTTTGGATAGGTCCTTTGGTGAAAACCAGTTTCCGACGCCATTCGAGGGTCTGTTGTTCACAAGCATTTTAGGTCTAGGATTGTGGTAGCTTTGTCTTAAGCTATTTTTTGTCTGTGTCTGAGTTACTTTTGATGTTATCCCTCTTGCCCTTGATCCGGATGACCCTACTTTTAATGTGAAGAGTTTGCATTTGAATATTCTCATCTCATGCCAAGGGAAACTTTACATCATCACTTTATGCACATAATGTGTGACATTCTGCCCTTGTACATCCCATCTAACGCTAGGGGCATCCATGTTTCTTCGTTTCCTTGCATTTAGTTTTGGAAAAATTCTTAGAAAACACCAAAAACATTCGTATAGCTTTTTGAAAATCCAAAAACATCCATATATGTTAGTTGTAAAACTCAAAACATTCACATACATTTAGTAGAAAACTCAAAAACAATAGAACATTGTCTCGAAATAATACCAAAAACATAAAAAAAAACGTTTCAAAATTGTCCCGCAAAAACAAAGTAGTAGTTTACTTACTTTAGTTGTTGGTTTGTATAGTTTTTGTTGCATTACTTTTTTGTCTTATGTTCTTTAAATTGGATTCATTTGCTTACTTACATTGAGTGTTACTTTAATCTGTGGTGTATTGCATTGAATTCTTTTTATCTTGCATACTTGTATATAGTTGTGTTGTCTTGATTAAATTTGATTAATTTGTGCTTGTTGTTTGCTTGTGTATTTTTTTGTCATCTCATCATCATATCATCTATCATCACATCTATACATCATATATCAATACAGGATAAGCTACATCGTTATGAACATGAAAATTAAACATGTATGCTAAGCTAACATCATATAATATTCCCAAGAAGGGTAAGAGGGACCACCTTCTATCCCCCCATCAGACATAGACCATAATAAAAATGTGGATTAAACATGCCATATAATAAACACAAAATGCGACAAGTAAATTCAATCCATCATCATCATATATCATCATAAATATAAATTTCCATGTATAAAATAAATGTGTCTCAATATACATCTGATACAATGAGCCATCATGGGCGTCTATACAAAAACATGTTCCTTCCTATTGAGGCGTGCATACAAAAAATACATAGTACATCCGTACAAAAATGTGCCTTCATATCGAGGTGTACATAAAAAATAAATGCATCTATGCATATCGCATCAAATAAACATGAGTCAACTCTAACTCTCTCCCATGTATGGACTACCAGGTCTGCCACTAGGTGGGGGCATCTAGTGTGATGGAATCACATAAGCTAGTGCACTCTGATGTGCTCCACTCTATTGTACGGAGGAGGCCTGCTATATTGAAGGCTATTGGACTAACCTCGTTGATCGTGAGGTCCTATGTGATCTAGATCTTAACCTGCTAATGGCTAGCTCACTAAAAGGAGTGACCCTCTATCCCTCTAGAATGGCCTCATTATACAAATCTTTGTAATATGATGCCTCACCACTAGCTATCATCAAATCTACTAGTAAATCCTGCATCCCAACTGTTGTGGAGGCTTGCTGAAGAGCATCACACTTCCCTATCACTCTAGTTATATCCATCTGAGCCAGTACCTGCTCTATGGTCCATTGAATCCTCTCTATGATACTTGATATCTCTTTGAAGTGGCCTGATATCTCTCCATCTACAACTTATCTCACTTTGTAGTCAACTGATCTCTCTCTTTAATGACCTAGTCTCTCTCAACAGTGACCTGTAGTTTTTGTGTGACCACCTATTGCAACTATTCTTGCAAGGTAGCTAGCTCCCATGTGTCCTCTCCCCATCCCCCTCTCATTGGACTCTGTGGAAGGGTCCCCCATCTGAATCATCTCTATCTCCCACCTCCTGGTGGACTATGTGGTGGGCTCATATGAGGTGGTGATAAGGGCACCTGTAGCATATCTTGTAATGTAACATGCATCTGTGGCTATACCACTACCTGCTACTACACAAGCAACTATTATTGTACCAGTACCTACAGACCTTGTGGTGCATGTGCATGTCCCTTTCCCTGTGGCCGCGGAACTTGTCCTTATCCCTATGGCTGCAGAACCTGTCCCTGTCCCTGTAACATTTGTATATACTATCCCCATAGTGTAGCCTCATAATCTAGCTAGCCTAATATCACTCTATCTCTTAGAGCCTGACCATGAAGACCCTGCGCTATCGCAGCTATCTTTGCATCTATCGCAACATGTGGAATGGTGATGTATAGGGGAAAGAATGTAGCATACCATGTTACATAATAAACTGTCTTCCCGAGATCTACTACCTGGGGAAATGGAACCCATAGCTGTGGCACCATCAGAAGGAAGCTATCAAGGGCTCATAGTGGCCTAATCCATGGACTCGTATAAAAAGTCTCATACATCTTGCATGTGTACCACATCTTAGCACTCGAGACGCCCTAAACATGGCCGAGTTATCTCTAAACCTGGTCTACTTTGTACCATTATCTGATATAACCCCGAATCCTAATAATGAAGTGGTCTATCTCGGCAACACAAAGCTGGTAGCCATCATCTCACCACTAGAATAATTTATAAGGCTGGAATATGACCATACATAACTGTAAATCATCCAAGGCGCACCTGTAATAGAGGGTATCACCCACTGCCTCTCATCCATAAACAGAGGGCTCACCTACATATTTATCTCGCAATACTCCGTGTGGGTGATCTATAACTATATGATCCCATGCCCATATCTATAATAAAGTCTTGGATGTGAGGTTCTTCTGACCTCAGTATATTATCAAGTGCAGATCCCAATATAAGTCAGCCAATTCACACCATCCTCAACAAAGCTTCTCGCCATTCATAAGTTTGTAAATAACTCTGGTCAAGCCAAGTGGAAAGTGTGCACCCGTCTTGTTGGGTAGCAGCATGCCGTTGATAAGAGCCATCAAATAAACGAGTATCCATATGTACTATTGATCATCGAACATAGAATAAAGATCCACTTACATACCTACTCGTGGAATGTCTTGGCGTAGAAACATGTCATAGAGACAAGATTGAATCCAGCCTCAATGTCCTTCATACTCTATAAAATCACCGTGGATAGGTACTTGAAGTATCTGTGAAACATCCTCTAATGTAACAGTCATCTCACCTGTGGGCAATCTGAAACATTGAGACTCGCTTCACCATCTCTCAGTTAAGGCAGTAAGTAGTGTGTGATCTAGTCATATCTGGGGCATGTGTGTAACGTAGTCCAAACCAGTAGCTTGTAGAATGGCAATCAACTTGCGCTGCTCTTGTCGTCTAAATGTCACCTTAAAGGATCTCAGACACCCGGACCGCTCCCATGTATCCAACTTGCACAATTTCACCTACAAGATTACACAAGTAGTTCATTAGAGTCATTTCTTCTAAAATCATCTTCCTAAGGTGTTAAGTTTTCCTCTATATTCTATTATTTTCTTCTTAATTTTTTCACTAAGGTTACTGTTAGTGTGAAATCACAGTAACCCTAAATGAGCACTAAAAAATCTACTTTTCTAAGGCAAACTCATCTAGTGTGATTACATAGCATTGAACTTCCCCAAGGTGTGGGACATTGCAAATGGGAAACCTCTCTAGAGAAGGTTGGTTCCTCTTCCTAAACTACCCACCACAAGTTATTCCAATGCAGGCAAGCTAATCTAATCCTAATCTAACTTCGAAGGAGACAAGGAGTGATAAAACTGAAAAAACAGAGCCTACACTAAAACGGTGATACACCAGCAAAGGAAGCAAGATATTCTGTTGAGGGAGAAAGAAAAAGAGAAAATGGAGATGAGGGAGGTCAGACAGAAGTGACAAGGCCTAGATCTTCAAATTCACCATTAAACTCCATGAAACACAACATCATGCACCTACAAATGTGAAATACATGCATAGAAAAACAAATCTGGAAGGGAGAGGCATGGAGAAATAACAAAACGATGCAAAGGGTTGAAGAAGACAAAAAAAACATGTTTTTATTGCTCTAGAAGGTGCACAGACCCTTACGTTTTTGGAATAGAGGCACAAATACATTTGCCAGGCATAGGACAAGGTTTGCTACTCAAAAATGGCGTCGAGAAACAAATTTGACAGAGTTCCTCTATGCCCAGAATGTCTCTCCTTTTCAAAATGAGAAGTGTTACAATATATAGAAATAATAAGAGAGAGAAGAGGGAAAAAAATTGAATCTTGCTTCAACCACCCCAAGATATGCATCGAATCCCACTTTGAAAGCTCAACCACTGAATATCAATGCCTTCTGCAAATTCACCCACAATATGTCGCTTCTGGTTTCCCGGCGGATTGAATCGAATTAGATCTAGTATTTGAAGAGATTTGATTCTGTGTTAATGGCCTATAAGACTCTTCTTCATTGTTTACCTACCAGGGCCTAAAAAATTATTTTTAATCCTTTCATGGCATAGAGGACATCGAGACGCTTCCAACGGTGTCAAATTCACAATATTTCAAGCCCTGAGTCGAAAGATATGCCCCTTCGAAGTTTGTATCAGGTTTGTACAGGAGGGAAACAACTTGAAAAATGGGTCCCCTTTGATATGGGACATGTGGCAGTCAGATTAGAGCAAAAATTGGGCTCGTGGGTCTGTAATTTATCTTTTCCCCTTTTCACGAAATGTAAAACTTAGAAAACCCCCGTGGCCCCGAAGCTCCACCTTTTGACTTTACTTGACCATTTGCCCCTGCCTCTGTTTCGTCCTTAGACACGTGGAGATGTGGAGCTTGTTTGAGCTTCTCTATTTTGGATTCACCTTTGGAGGAGTGCCGTTAGGACACGTGGTTCCCTTTGCTGGCTCTTATATACTTAGTCGATTATGGATTCTTTCCTGAATGGTTTTGAGCCCGAAGACTTTGAATCTTTGCCGCTTCTTCTCCTTCTTGCTCCTGGCTTCTCTATGACACTTCTTGGCCTCCATTTTCGAGCCCACTTGCAACATGTTTAACGAATTTAAGGCACATGTTCACTTAACAGAGTCATTTCTTCTCTTTCTTCTTGCACAGGGTCGGTTAAACTTTCGTAGGCCCCGCAATTCCATTGTAGAGTCTCCCTGCAACCTTATTTGTCATCCTGGAATGTGAGCTCGTGGGTCTGAGTTGTTTCCTTCATAATTTCCTTATTTGCAGGAGTTTTCTTGACCAAATTTTCTGGGGGGCGAATTTGGGATAACAGTTACAAACTTCAAAAAAAATTCTTCTACGCTAGCCTAAGGTCAAAATTTCATGCCTACATGCCTCATTTAGCGTCTGCACACCCCCTATCACACATGCACATCCCATTTCATAGATCCACGTACCCCATGAGGGCTCATTCCCCTTTGTTGTGCATACGTGCCCCCGACTGGATATACGTATTAGTTTTCACGCATATACATATTCTAGTGGATAAGCCCTAGTGTTGTGCCTATGCATTTGATTTTGTGTACATGTCCCTATTTTTGTGCTTGCACGCCCCCCCTCCCGGACCCATTTCCCTTTTTTGTACCCTTGTGCCTAATTTTGCACATGCGTAAAACCTTGCGTATGCGTGCCCAAGGGCTTGCACATGCAAAATCCCATGTTTTTCTCCTACATCTAAAGTGTAATAAATGGCGTAGGGTTGTGGGAAGGCCTCCTGAACTCTCACACTCCATCTGCGTGATGTACACGTCTCTGAATGTGTTTCATAACTCTCAACGTCAAAGCTCTCTCTCTAAAAATTTCAACAAAGGAGGAGTGCAAATGAACTAGCCACGATGATTTCCCCCTTCTCAAGCTAGGTATTTATAGCTTCCCCCCCCTGCGATGTTTTCACTCGCCGCAATGGCCGTAGATGGTGATGCGACCATCGTAGTTCTTCTAGAGTCTTTTAACACTCACCGCGATGGTTATTTTTAATAAATAATCATTTTTAAGCATGTTTTTGCTAAGTTGGGGCATATTTTTGTGGTGACCCTTTTTACTACACGGGGCATATTTTTTCCTTACGATGATTTTTGATGATGTCATATGACTTCATTAATTTTTCTACGTAATTTTCTTCTATAAAATTCAAAAAACACCAATAAATGCACTTAAAAACAACGAAAAATGAATTTTGTGTGTTGCGTACCTGTAGACCATCCCTAAGAAGCCGTATGTAATCTTAAACTCGATCAACTTGGTGTCTACGGTTTTGAATCCTCGCCATTCCTCTCCAAGGTCAGAGCAAAATCAACAGTAAAAATGGACCTTAGGGTAAATGGTAAATAATTCACCGCGATGGATTTTACCCCCTATGGCTTGTTATTTGTACCTGTTTTGCCCCCCACAACGTTTTTCACACCCCTGAGGTGTAATGGAGCCATTGTGGTTCTTCTAAATTCTTCTAACACTCATCATGATGATTATTTTTTATAAATAATCTTTTTTCACCTGTTTTCGCTATGTTGAGGCATGTTTTTGCTTCCCGATAACCTTTTCTGCTACTTGGGGCATATTGTTTTTGCTTTCCAACGTTATTTGCCAAAGTCCCAAAACATTGTCACTCTTCTAAATCATTTTCTTCTCGGAAAATTTTAAAAATTCAAAAAAAATCACAAAACACCCAAAAAATTAAACAATTTATAAAAAGTCCCAAAAATTGTAAAAATTCAAAAAAAAATAAAAATTGGTAAACGACATGTACGTAGCTAAAGCCTGTATCAAATGCATTGTCCTCAAACATTGAAATTTGTCCTACAAAAACATTTTTCTTAGGTTTTTGCTTGTTCTTGTCTCAAACGACTCACAGATTATTCTTGATCTACCTCCATTAACAAAGTTGGCTTGTTTACTATGTCAGTATTTTCGTGCAATAATGAGTTGCCACAGACTATGTCAGAACACACGAATGCTTTTCATGGGACTACTTGTGTCCTCTGTTATACCCATTGCATGTATCCTTGCTTGGGGCACCATTTTTAACCCTTGTCATTAAAACACGAACATTCGGGAACTGAAGCTTGATAACAAAAAAATTGGTGCAACTGTCTTGAATGTTTTTTGTTTGAGTATGTGTGATTGTACTTGCTTCCCTATTAAGTTAGCCAGCTTACTTTCTCATATTGCATTGCATTATGTATGATGCATGAAGTTACACATATTTAGCAATGAACAAATGTTAGTAAGATAGCTTTTCGTGTTATTTTACACTTTTGTTTATTTTAATAAGGACCAATGATTTAGGTCATAGGGGCAACATGACGAAACAAAGTTGTTTATTGAAAGATTGGATGAAAAATCTATTCCTATATTCTTCACTATCATGTCTTATCACTCTTAATTTTTCTTCCAAAACACTTGGGGCAATAAAAAAATCATTGTTATCCCCACCTTGTTTCTTCTATTTGTTTTAATCATGTTTTCAATTGTCGATTGTCTTCTTCTATCACCCCATTGACACTTGAGGGGGGATCCCTTCATTCTACTAATTTTTCTTCAAAAATTTACTTGTTTATGCTTGTTTACTATGTTTGAAGTGACATCACTAATTTCACCTCAAATAGGGGCAAATGTAGACTCCTAAATTCCACTTACGTAGTTTTATTGCTAAAAGCGCACTAATTACCCTCATTCTTACCATTTCTGTTATAATTAGTGATTTTCGATAATTAACTAATGTTTCCCTCTATTTTGGTTAATTAACGACGTTTTTTTGATTAACTAACCTTTATTACTTTTCAGATGCCAATTGACGACACATCGTTAGTTATAATCCTCTTCTGAGAAAACAAATAGCAATTATTAGCTGATTAAGCATGTTTACCCTTGTTTTGATCAATAAACCCTATTATTGGCCAAAACCCCTCTTCTAACCATTCAAAATCACCCATTTTCCCTCCAAGACATCTCATAAGGCTTCAAAAGCTTATTCTAGCCTCTTAATTGACCCTATTTGGTTAATTAAGACTCCTCACATGCTAATCACTTGTTAATTCACCAATCATGATTAACAAGCCTTAATATACTTTATCCCTTTTAGTCCCACATGCACCAAGATGCAAGTTTTCCCCAAATAGAAAACTATAAAAAGGACTAAGCACCTACCTTCATACTTTACTCCGTACTTTTATTAGTATATCATATAACAAATATGATTAAGAGTCTTACTTCCTTCCTGGATTAACTTGCTCAATATTTACATCCAAATCTTCATGTCGGTTAGTAGAGGGATATCTAATATGGCCTTGTAGCCGATGTTAGAGAGATCCTCTCACCATTTATGGAGTAGTAACAACCATAATTTGATTTCCCTTAGATCTAATTAGGTCTATGTTAATTATTAATCATCTCACATGGTAAGGATCCTAGTAGATAAGATGTTTCATTTCATTTAGTTTTCATTAATGCATGCTTTTAAGCTTTGATCATGATGTTTCATTCTTAAACTTAAATCTTGGATCTAGGCTACTATGGTGTTAGTCTTTATTAGTTAGTCATATTACAAAAGTTTGAGGTGATCACAACAGATTATAAGAAGTTGAAGGAAGACAACAATGTTACTTCCACCCTCTCTACTTGCTTGCTCTACTCATACACCTTGCTTCTACAAATCAATTGCAGCACTAAAGTATTTTTGCTCACTTCTCCCACGAATAGATGCCCAAATCCACACGTTTTTATTGCTTTTATAGCTTTTCCCTATGTCCTCTCATGTACTGGAGAATTGGAAGGGGCATACAAGGAAGAGACACAGTCCAGATGCTTCAAATCCGTGAGTGTTCGTGGATATATATTTTTATTTTATTTAGTAACAAGACCGCTAATGAACCCAAAGAAGTGGTTACACAATCTCTACGGTGGTGATGCAACCGCTGCGGTGGTTACGCAACTACCGCTCTACACAAAGTGACGGTTCAATAAATAAACCTTTTTCTGCTTCTTTTATTTATTTTTTCTTATAATTATGGATTCTTTGATGAAGTGGTGTTTCTCTATATCCCTATGGATCACACCTCCCCTACTTAGGATGGTTTTGGTCCCATAAATCTCAGTGGGGGAGTAGATGAAAAAAAAATCCTTCACTTTCTCCTTCAAGTACCATCGGGCCTACCTTGGTATCCTCCCCTTGAGTCTAACCTGCCAAGACTATTGTGGACTTCTCCTTGTTTCTCTATCCTTGGTTCTCTAACCTTCTACTGCAACACTACATCCTCCTCCAACTCACCTCGTGAATATAAGCTGTAATCTTATATGGAAGCTAACAACTGCCATTCTTCTTCCTCATCAAGCACAAATGGGTCATATATGTGCAAGTTCTTACAATTTACTACTGAGTACATCCACGTAAAGTGTGGCGAATCAAGTTAAAAAGTATTTTCTCCAACCTGCTCTAGTATAGTAAAGGGTCTATGCGAAAGTGGCATGAGTTTCCTTGCTTGACCTTGTAGTCTTTCCTTACTCAAGTACATCTAAACCTTGTCTCCAACATGAAGTTTATGATCTCTACGGTGTTGATCATGACTAGCCTTGTACTTGGCTTGAGACTTCTCCAATTGTTATTTCACCTTAATATGGATTTTTCATATCCTCTCAATGAACTTTAATGATCTATTCAGTTTTGAATCATGTATCTCTCCTTCTTATTGTTATCCAACTGCAATATATAGTGGATTGTGTTATTAGCTAATTTTGACTTCACAAAATTACAACGTGATTTTTTTTCATAAAGTGTCTTTTCTCGTGGTTTATCACCCTCATCATGATCATTTTATTCTTCTGATCATTTTGGCCTTCGGTTCATCCATTTTTGGTAAGTACTTCTCCCGTTATGCCGCAAACCGCGTTTAAATTAATTAATTAATATTTAATTAATTTCTTACCCTTTTATTTAATAAAATTAATTTAATTAAATTTTGGGGGTTTTAACTGATAAATATTAATTTAATCTTCATTCAAATTGATCGACAAATTTGGAAAAGCTTTTCTCATTTTCCCATTACCATGGGCAATTAATATTCCGCCTCCAATTGTCAGGAGCACCAAGTTGGCTCTTTGCTCCCGTTTTTCCCTTTTTAGAAAATTTTCCATTTTCCCCCACTTGTGGGAAATTCCCTTGTTGATTGCCAACACAATCAGATGTCAAATGAAAAAATATCTCCCATTTCCCATATGGGGAAATGGAGGGGAATTGTCAGAACACTTTGCCATTATCACAAGAAAACGGTTAACTTCTTCCCATATTCCCCTAGAAATTAATGCCCACTACCTGAAGAAAGTGGAAATTGCTTATTCAAGTGGAAGAAAGAAGAAACAATTACAAGAAATCTTCTTGAATCCTCATAACTTTCCTCCGTTAAACTCTATGGAAAAAAGTCATGCAAAAGTAATATTGATAATGAAGAAACTTTGGAGCTCTTTATTTCCAACTTCTTATTATTTCCCCTGTGTAGAAACATTTTATTAGAAAGATTTTTTTCCAAGGATTCATAACACATTCCTCACAGACAACTCAGTCGATACGCTCAAGGAAACACATTTGATTTTGGATAGTACAAGAAGAGGAAAAGATAGCCATACTCATTTGTCATGTCCTGAGGATTTGACATATGATTTTTTTGAAGTACTTATCAATTGTTCACACAGGTTTATAGAAGAATTCATTATTTCCACGAAAAGGTGAAAGAGGCAACAATCATTTCTACGTATTTACCTTGGTAGAAGGATCATGCAAGAATAAAGAAAAACCAGTTCATATCAGTCCAAATTTTTAAGGCAGTTCACAAACATAGGCTCTGAGAAGAAAGATACACTAAAATCCATGTAGAGGGTAAAGCCAAGTAAAAAGAGCAACTCATATTCAAAAGCTCCATCAGCCATGCATAAGCTAAAGAACCACACAGCTAAAATAAGATCCAGATGGGTAGAATGAAGGCCCACACATAGAAATAGCATAGTCCACGCATTAGCCAAGGGTAAAACAATCTATACACAATTTTTGAGAGGAAAGAAATAGTTGTTCAACTGCCCACGCATTTATCTAGAAAAAGTCCACACATATAGTAAAATACAAAAAACCAGTCCACTTTAATAGATAAGTGCAACATAATACCAAAATATCAATCCACGTTTACAAAGAAAAACCAGTCAATGTTGAAAAAAGGAGAAGAAGGATTTGAAATATCAAATTGTCACGTTAGGGGTAGAAGAATTGCCCATGTATTTATGAAAACTTATTCACCAGGAAAGGCAATACGCAGCCAAAGAAGATTCATGCATTTGGGTTTGAAGTCCACGTATTTAGAGATTAAAAAAAATAGCTGCCACACATTTGTAAAGAAAAACTACCATGCATTGGTAAGGTTAGAGCAGCTCCCACGCATTGATCAGAAGATTAAAAGTCCACATGTAGGAGGAAAGCACAAAAGTACACATTCACAAGCTCAGGCCATTGGAAAAGCAAAGTGGTAGAGAATTAAATACAGGTGGCCAAATCATTGGCTTTAAATTCAAATCAATCCTGCACAAAGCCATTACAATCGGGAATAATTAAAAAAATATTGTCGAAATTCATAGTATTTTAATCTGGTTTATAACTCGAGCTCAGTCTTGATATTTTGTTTGTGTTACTTTTTTAAAACAAAAAAATCTAACTTGGAATCGCTCATTATTATTTAAATAATAATAATAATAAAAAGAGTCATATTTTACTTACGGTAATGGTGGTCCGGAGAATAAGACCCGACACCGTTGACACAGTTTTACGTGCCTGCTTTGTTTTTCTTTAAAATTCATAATGGCTGAAAAAGCTAACAAATTTGTGAGAAAGCCAAAGAATCCCGTAGAAAGGTCAAACAAGTCTGTGCTCGAATATGAATTCCAAGGGATCATTCCTCCTACTTCCATCAAATCTGTGTATGACAATATCACCGACACCGATTTTGGCTACATCAACGTGCACACAATTTTGTGATCGGGTGAAAGCTGAGGGAAAACCATCTTCTCAAATAGACTCTATCATAGTGGTATACCTCAAGCAGAAACTTTCCCTATTTTGGTGCAATGCCCTGAGCTAGTCATCGCCTACGCGAAGCATTATGATCCTGAAAGGTGAGGAATCTTCAAGGATAATCATGAGCCTTTCCTTTTGATCACACCAGAGCACATCAAATAATTTCTCAACATCCTTGATTTACCTGAGAATACTGATATCACTCGAAAGTCAGTGCAAGTGTTTTGGGATGAAGAACCCCTCAGGTGGAACAAGATGGTCAACAACAATTGTCTAGTGACCAAGAGGACTCATGTTGACCATTTTCCCAAGGAATTGTACCACATTGAATTTGTGGAGGAAATATGGTGATATGATCACTCTTTTGAGTTGAGTCTTTGGTCTCCCCTCTGCCAGGATTTTCTCACCCATGGATGTATAATTTCATCTACATCATCCTTTCCAAGAGAGATATTTGTAGATTGGCCACCATCATTATGTGACACTCTTCACAAACATTTGATTAAGGTGAAGATGACTGGGCATTTCTATATGACATCATACCTAACCTATGACCGTGGCCAGAAGGGAGTTATTTTTGGGGTTAGAGATGAAAGGCATGATGGGTCCATAGTGTTTTCAACTATTATCCACAGTTGAGTTTCAAGAATAGCTCTCATCACTTCAGGAGAGTTAATGATGTTTTCACCTTCTACGTGTGATTAGAAACTTGAATAGGAAATCTTGAAGAAAGATTCTCCAAAGATGTCATGGCTATCATTTCTTAGTGGGGAACATGGTTTATTTAGTTCCCATCCTTTTCCTACATTCATGTGAGCAGGATTTGTAGGCATCCATGGAAGCTTCCCAAGTATGTTAGTGATAAGTGGGCATTAATGGAGCTTTTGCGACAAATTTTCCAAGTTCATTGTCTTCTCAGCGAACAAACACCATTTAGGCATCCACTTCCCAATCCAAATTGGGGAATTCCAATGTCTGAATCTCTTTAGTGCACAACTCATGGAGAAGGAGTTTTCTCTCATTACCATACATCCATTTGTGAAGAGATCCCAATTTGACATCCATGGATACATGCAAAAGGCTCTTGGAGAAAAGTACCAACATAATCCCACCATGGAAGACTTCTAGACTGCTTGTTCATATGAACACGAAGTAAGAAGGTGATCATTTTCCCACCTAACCCTTGCTCAAATCAAGGCTTTCCGCATCAGAGATCCTCCAGATTCATTAGTGGATGATGGTGAAGATGTTATTGATCCCTCATATGATGTTGTTGCCTTTACTCCATAGCCCCAAATTGATTGGACCAAAAGAGATGAATTTTCTCTTGATAACAAGAATCAACCGATTCTTGAAAGGAGCATAGCTTGGTATGAATGAGAAATTGCAAAGTTACCATCAATCCAAGTTCATACCCCAAGATCATAGAAATTGCCAACACGAGGAGGTCTCCAATCAACTAAAACATCTTCTCAGTCAACCTCCATGTCATCTACCCATACACATCAAGTAAGAAAAGAATGGTTGCCAAAATCCACTTCTCCAAAGAAGACGTGTCACGAGGAGAAACATCCAAGGGTCTTAGATCTACTAAAAGAAGAGAACGTGTATTGGGGATTTCTACTTTGAGTAGATGCTCGTTTACTCACATTACTGATAGTTCAAGGAAGCTCATAACAAACACTCCTCAGTCGTGTCATGCACAAGATTCTACTATAGAGCCAGTGGTCTAAATACCAAATGCTTTTAAACCTCTAGTTCATGAAGAGGTTTCTCAAGGTCTCCCTGAGGTTCAAGAGGTTGATATCAAAGTCATTTCTCTAGAGATTGAAGTTGTGGAAAGGAATCTTGTAGAATCTAATGATATCAAGAACAATGTGAATGTTGTTTCAGACTCCAGGCTTTTGTATGCAGAATTGGTGAAGGAGACCCCTTCTTTGGTTGACTGTGAAATCAAGAAAAGGAAGAGGGTTGTAAAGGAAATTAAATATCGACTTTGATACCCTTTTTAACCTTTCAAATGATGTCATTCCCAAAAATCCTAAAGTGTTATCAAGAATAATGGTAGATGGAGGTGGAATTTTTTTTGTGGATCATGATTATCCAACAAGTCGAGAAGGAACGTAATCCCATGACACCTACTGAATATGAAGTATCCAGGCTTAGACTTGGAAAGTCTACATTAGAAATCGACATGGCAATGTCCCGAGATTTTATGGATATTGTCCTAAGAAGGCTTGAGAAATATAAATATTCAAAATTCTCAACTCAAGTGATGAAAAGAATTAGTTGGTGGATTATGTTCAACATTTGATAAATCCAATATCCTCCACTTTTCCGGTACCTGATGTAGTGGCTGCCCTTGACGAAGAAACACTTAACTTGTCAAAAGAAGTAAAAACTTTGGGCCATGTCACTAAATCCTAGATTTCAAAAATTCTTGTCTTTGGGAGAGAGACAATCAAAGCAACCGTAAAGCTCCATGAAGACATCAGTGCGTACCTAGATCCAATCCTTTCTTCTAAGGAATATTTTGTTTCTAACATATCAAGTCTGGATGAGATATTACTTAGTCTACAGGAGATGAAAATTATGGAGTCTACAACTCTAGCCATTTAAGGGATCTTTGAAATTCGAATGCCGAGGGGCATAATTTCTTTGGTGTCTACATCTCGAGTTATGAAAGACACTTGACGAATATTCTATGATTCATTGCGAGAGCATATGCAATAAAGCCTTCACTTCACTCGCCTTAATTCATGAGTTCATGGCTGAAATCCCTTATGATCTTGTGAACGATCATAATCAGAGGCATTCTTTAGAACATGTTGAGGAACAATTCTCACAATTGTTCAAAGAAATGTATATTCCTTCCATCAATTTCTCTTATGCTTCAATGGAACGTTGTATCAAATTGAGGAACTTTTTTGAGAATGCTCAATAAAAAATGGTCAATCTAAATGATATGCAGAGTAGGATTTTGGAATTGCAGATGTTCTGTGAGGCTATGCTTCAACTGAGTGAACCTCTTGAAGAAGAGAAGATGTTCGAGACATTGGAAAGGTTCATATCTTTTCAATTAGCAAAGGTGGTGGATCCTACATTCACGAATGGGATAAGGAGATAGTTTCCTGTATCTAACGAAGTGGGAGAGTCCATTTCTCATCTGATTAATATAGGTGGACCCCACTTTAATGGATAAGGCACTAGGTCTTGTTATATGTTTTAAAATGGTATTTTAAAGTGATGTTATTATTAAACTCACTTTTGGTGAACCTTTGATAACTTAAGTGGTTTATATTTTCAAGTTGCTTTTAAAAAGTTGGTTGAAAAAGTAAAAGTCACTTAAAGTGCCCTATTTAATGTTCATGTCAATCCTAACTACTTTGTAACCAACTTTTGGGTTATAAAAGGAAGTTAGGGACTCATTTGTAGGGGTGAATTTGAGAGAGGAGAAGAAAATACTTTTGTGTGCAAGCTTTGTTTCAAGGAAAGAAACTTTATGTTTTTTTGTGAAGAACTTTGGAGAGCTAATGAAATGTGAACTTTGTGTCCCATTCATCGTCTCTTGTAACATTTAATGTTATTATGTTCATTAGATGTTGGTGTTTAAATCTTGCATGCAAATATTGTCTTTGATCTTATTGTCAACGCTATTAATTTGTTGTTCTTATTCACAGTGATCAAGCTCTGATATTTACTTGCTCATGTGTGTTCCATTTTACTTATTTTTGTTTAGCTGACTCGAACTTTGCTTTATTTGAGTTAGTTATTCGTTGTTCTCCTCTATGCGATATTAAGATCTACTTTTACCTAACTATTGCATGTCCCTTCAATTCATTCCTTTCCCTTTCTTTCCTTCGTTCCATTCTATCTCCCTCATTCACATTTCTTTCCATTATATGTTCCAAAACACCCACCACATACAATTTTGAATATAGAGATGTAAATATTGTTTTGGTTTTCAATAAATTCAACCCCACCTTCATTGATGAGGGACTTCGCTCCCTTACTATTGCATGTCATTTTCATGCGTGCAAATCTATATGCTAACAGATTAGTAGGTAGATACCCCAAGCGTGCTTCAAAAGGTGACTGCATAGTGGATGTATGTACCGCCCTGTTGTATAAATGTTGACTCTAGGCTAAGGACTCGTCGGAACTCTGTGGATATTTGCTATTGTATCCTCTAATGAGTTGTACCAAAGTCTTGTTTACCACCTCTGTTTTCCGATCCATTTGGTGATGGAAGGTCATGTTTCTCTGTAACTTGGTGTCCATATTGTCCCAAAAAGTAGTCCAAAACTTCCCTAAGAACCTAGAATCTCTTTTAGAAATAATAGACTCTAGAAAACCAAAATGTACCCATACATTAGCAAAAAAAATGTCAGTTACCTTATGTCATGTTACTATATTTTTACATGCCATAAGAACACACATTTTAATAAATCTATCAACAACAACAGATCATATAATCATGGCCTTGTTTAGACATAGGTAATATCCTGACAAAATCCATAGAGATATCCTCCCTACGGTTGAGTAGGGTTTGGTTAAGGCATATACGAACATTCCTTCCCAATTTTAGGCTTGCTTGTACAACAAAGTTTACATCCTCTTATGAACCTAGATAATTGATCTTACATATTAGGCTAGTATACATACCTTTACAAGTGGTCCATAATCTTGCCAACACCAAAATGTCGTGCTGACTTTTGAGGTATGTGCTTCCCTCATCAATACAAGATCCTTTCTTCTTTTGGCAGACAAAGCTTCCCCCATTGGCATAGTCATCTCATATTTGAGATAAAAATCATCAATGCATGTCTTTTTCATCCCCTTTAAACTATAATTGTTGATATATCACCCCATAATATCTCTCTTGAGCATATTCCTCTCTATAAGCTTCCTTTTTAAAGGGCTTAACATGAGAGATAGTGGCAAAACTAGATATTTTCTCCTATGTGAGTGCAGTCGAGACAACATGTATGCCACAAAATTTTTGCTACCTTTATTTTAATTGATAACCAAATGGCACTACTGAAGTAACCCTATCCATTTATAGTCCCTTTCCTACTACAATTTAGACTATTGCTTGCAAATAATGGAGAGGGTTATGGTCAGTGTGCACAATAGTTTATTTACCCAACAAAGTAATGTTTCCATGTATTTATTTCCTAAACTAGTGCATGCATTTATTTATCATTTACTGAATATCATCGTAATTCATGAAGTGAAAGTTTCATAATTAAAAAATACTGGTTTACCTCACTATAGAAACACTACTCCCATAGCGTAATTATTAGCTATCTATCTCTACTTCAAAGGGTTAAGTTGTGAATTAGGAAGAGAAAGAACTAGAGCATGACTAATTTTGTTTGTTAATAACTCAAAAGACATGGTTCTTGTTCCTTACCATATTCAACACCCTTACTCTTTATAGTCTATTGTGTGTAGAGGTGTCTGCAATAGCAGAGAATCCTGAGAATGAACTTACCCCATGTATTTTACCACTCCTAAAAAATTATTAGTCTTTGTGGCTCCCATTGGTGTTGGCCAGTTAGCTAATGGCTTCCACCATATCTTTGGATCCACTCATAGATATCCTCCTCTATCCACATTCCCAAGATTAGATAAGTGATTGTTTAGACAAATTCACACTTCTTTATGTTGCATAACAATTTTTTTTCCTTGACAACTTGTAAGACTTGTTGAAAATGTGTTAGGAATTTTCCTCCCATGTGGCACTAAATATCATAATATCATCTAAATAAACAAGGACATATGAATCTATGAGCTCTTGTAATACATCATTCATCAATATCATAAATGTAGTGGGTGTGTTAAATAAACCAAATGGAAGTACTAACCACTCATACAAACCCTATTTTGTTTTGAAGACACTCTTCCATATATCCTCCTCCTTCATCTGTGACTTGGTGATAACTAGATTTGAGATTCAATATTTTGAATAAATTTACATGCTATGAAGTTGGTCCAAGATATCAATTTATGTGTGGGAGTGGATATATTGTTATTGATGGTAATATTTTTCAAAGCATTGATATTCGATGCACATTATCCATAGAACCATCCTTCTTTGGCACCATCACAATAGGTGAACCACATGGTGAGGTGCTCAGGCGTGTCACCCCTTGGTATAATAGCTCATGGAGTTGTTTCTTACTTTCTATACTCTCTAAAAAGGAATTTCCTATACAATCCAGATATTTGGTAGATGAGACTCATGCAACATAGTTGAATCACATTCTCTACTTCTTGTCTTTAGTGGTAACCCACTAGGATTTTGGAATACTTCCTAAAAAGACTAAATTGTGTTATCTAAATCCTTCATCCCTTTGTCTAAAAACATATAAAATATCTACACCATCTTGATTATCATTCAATAAAAGTAAACAAAAATAATTATAATTTTCTCTGAATTAGTTTATTTGTTTATGTCAACACTTACCATAGCAAATTCTTGACTTATGTTAGTGTTCTTTGATGTTGTAACTGACTCCATCCTTAACCCATCTATAATCGTTTCTCCCTTATCATGAATATAACATCCCTAATATACAAATAAGGACCCCTAAAAACAACATCAAATGCATCAATTGGAATTACATCAACTTCTAATACATTTATATATTGAGAATTGATCCCAAAATTGAACTTGCATCTTCATGTTACCTGAATTTTATACACCCGTATTCACCCATCCAAAAGCATAATGATGTGGATTATCATAAGTTTCAAGACCAAGATTATTTATAACCACATTATAAATCAACATTAGATTAAGAACTAATATCAACCAAAGCATTTACCTTAGTCTTCTTTATTTATCATTTTGATATGAAATAGCTTGCTCATCTCTTCCTCTTGTTCCTGGTTGTCCATATTAGTGGTCTTGTGTCCTAGCCTCTGATCTACATCAGAATCATCCTCTATCTCTACCTCCCATATCTATCTTTATAGTTGTCATGGAATTCTTGGAGTCCTTGGTTTGGTTATTTAGATGAAACTATCCAGATGTAACATTCCAACATGTAGCGATCAATATGTCCATTGATATCGTACAATTCTTGCAAAAAATCTAGTAGGATCTTTACAAGTATTCAAAATGGTTGCTATATTTTTACCTTTCCATTTACCTTTGTTACTTGTTTGTCCCTGCTCTTTCTTTGGTTGATTTGTTGACTACTTTTTCCTTGACTCTACTTCTCCTCTGATTTTTCTCATCATCTATGTAATATGCTTTTCACACATGCTTCATTGAGATCCTTAGGCTTCGTGGAGATGACATTCCTTCAAAGGTGAGTGTGAAAAGTCCTCCTAGATACTTGGTCAAAATATCCTCATCCTTCAAGTCCATATATGAGTAATGTGGCTTGTCCTCTGAAACTTCCGTAGTGTAATCTTATACACTTTGATCATTTCTTTCTCTAAAATACTTCCATTTAATCATCTGGTCAGTCTTATGGCCAACAAGTTAAAAAATTTCCCCTAAAAAATTCTTTAAAACCCTCCCAAGAAATTATAATAAGATGCTTCTTCTTTTCACAAGTGGCTATATGGGTTTCCCACCAAACCAAAGCATGTCTTTCCATTTTGAGACATGTAAAGGTAATCCTTTTGTTCCTCAATGACATTATGCACACTAAATAATATACCTCTAATTACTTTAACCATTTATCTACAAATTTTGCACATCTACTTGTCCTTCAAAGCATTTAATATCAACCTTATTTTCAACTTTAAAAGGAGCATGATCATATTTTACCTTTTCTCTTTTCAACTCGATTTTCCTCTTCCTATGTTCTTCCACATCTTCTTTCTCATCGTGGATCTTTCCTATGCCAAAATTCTCATCCAAATATTAAACTGCATTGAGTGCTATGGAATCTTACTTATCAATGTTGTTATCCTTTTTTGATTTTAGAGTTCCCGTCTGGTGTTGACATACACCATATCCATAGTGCCTTCCAGCATCTCAACTATATAGACCAAGTTCTCTTCTTTCCATTTGGTTTTTAATCTCTTTTTTTCCACCTTTTCATAGATATCTCCAGATTACAAGGTATTACTTCTTCACCTTTAGACCTTGTCACTTGTCATGCAAATCACATAAGAATGAATCCCACATAGTCCCTAGGATATTATTGGACCAGATATGATATCAAAAATTGATATGTAAACCTCTACTTTGGAAACTTACAAAACCACAAAATTGTTGTTCCTACTTCCAATTTACTTGAAAATGATATGTTATTAAAGTTAGTGAATGAATTGTATCACTTAGAATTTAATCTGTAGTAGATAAGAATGAATAATTCAAACACACAACACAATATTTTTATCCTCGAAACCCCCAATTTGAGGGAAAACCAATTGGGAAGGGCAATTGCTCTTTCTTCCCTAGTTATAGTATTAGCCAATTGAAATGAATAAAAATTACAAGAATTTAAAGGAAGAAAACAATATTACTTCCACTCTCTCTAATTTCTTTCTCTTGCTCATACACCTCGCTTCTACAAATCAATTCTAGTAAAAAAAGTATTCTTGGTCACTTCTCCCGTGAATCGATGATGAAAATCCACATGCTCTTCTTGCTTTTATAGCTTCTTGCCATGTCCTCCCGTGCACTGGAGAATGGGAAGGGGCATATAAGCAAGAGACATAGTCCAGACACTTCAAATCCACAACTGTTCGTGGATGTATTTTTTTTATTTTTTAGTAATAAGGCCACCAGTGAACACAAACCAGTGGTTACACAATAGCTAGTTTGTGTAGAGGGGCAGTTACACAACCGCCACTCTACACAAAGCAACGATTCTATTACTGAACCTTTTTCTCCTTCTTTTTTAAAAACCTCCCTTCTGATTCTGGTTGCTCTGATGAAGTGGTGTTTCTCTAGATCCCTATGGATCATCATGTTCCTTGAAAACCCATTTGAGCCGACACGAAGTTGGTGTTTTGGGCATAACTTTTGATCTAGAGCTCAAATTTGCACAAAATTAGTGGCATTGGAATCTTCTCATTGAGAGATTTGCTCTATTGTTAAGAAAACATGAAAATGGATGTAGTTTTAAGGGTAAAAAAGGAAAAAATGGGTTCATGAGAGAAAAAATGCAAGTTTAGCTATTCAACCACCAAATTTATTGCTTCATGGTTCCCATGCTCTGTCCTGGAGGTAAGATGGCGTGTGGGAATGGCCATTTCAGAGGCCCATGTGGGTCTTGTAAGTGATTTATTACACATTTTTGGTTTTTGAATAGAAATTGGTGAATTTTCCTCTTTCCCCCCTCTTCTTTCTCTCCCATTATCTATATATTGGCAAAAATGCTCTTGTTGTAAAGTGTTGGAACCTCTCACTTTGCAAAGGTACTATACCAAAATGGTTTCCCAAAAAAAAAGTGTTGTAGATCTTCATTTTGGACTCTTGCATGTATATGACACCTTCTTCCATGGTTTTTGCATACCTTCAAGCAATAAAATCTTGTGTTTGTGGCTGTCTTTTTGCCATATACTTATATTTCATTTGCATTATTGCCTCTAATTCCTTATTTGCTATGTTGTGTGTTATATTTGTAATTTGCTTCAATTTTGTTGTGTTTTGTGTGAAAAATGCAAGGTAAAATGTAGTTTTGGTCATATGTCTACCATCACCTACAGAACCGTACTATTTACAAGTATATGCAACTCTAGAATTTGATCCTAAGGATAAGAGGTACGCTAGTTTTAATTTTATCAACGATAAAATAATTTGTTTTTAAAACAAAATTTATGTTCCAAAAGGGAACAAAATCAGAATGAAAGTGTTGTGAGAGTTCCATGATGCGCCATACTCTGGTCATCTGGGAATAACCAAAATGACAACAGACGTAAACAACAATATTTTTGGAAAGGAATGAAAAAGAGAATCACAACTTATGTTTTGAGATGTTTAGAATGTCAAAGGGTAAAGGTAGTGCATGCACACTCTGCTGGACTGTTATATCCGCATAACAATCCACACCAAAAATGGCAAGTCATTAGCATGGAATTTGTCCAAGGACTGCGCTTGACTAAAAACCAACATGATATGATCTTGGTAGTGGTAGAAAAGTTCACAAAGGTAGCTCCCTATATACTTGGGAACCTTATTGATGATTCCCCAGTTCTTGCTAAAAGGTTTATGCATGAGATATTTTGATTGCACGGTGTTCTAGAACTAATCATATCACACAGAGATCCAAGGATGACATTTCATTTTTGGCAAACATTAAACTTTGGTTTGGGCACTAAACTGAATTTTAGTTCATCTTATCATCCGGAACAGACGGTCAAACTAAGCATGTAAACCAAGTATTGGAAGATATGTTCACATGTACTGCATGGATCAAAAGTACAAGTGGGAAGAATACTTTCCACTAGTTGAGTTTGCATATAATAACTCATATCACTCTTCACAGAAAATGACACCTTTTAAAGCATTATATGGAAGAAAATGTCGAACACCTATAATTTGGGACAACATATAGGATAGAGAAGTGGTTGGGCCGAAAATGCTAACTAAAATGGCAAAGCAAGTTAAGTAAATCCTGGAGCACTTGAAAGAAGCTACAGATCGTCAGAAGAGTTGTGCAGATCCACATAGGAAGGAAAGAATATTTGAAAAAGGAGACAAGGTTTTTCTTTTAGTAAAGCCTGAAAAGAGTTCAATAATGTTTGGGAAGGTTGTCAAGCTTTCCCCATGCTATGTTGGACTATTCGAAGTTTTAGAAGTTCTTAGTTCAGTTGCATACTGACTAGCATTGCCTCCTTCACTGTCAAAGATGCATGGTGTTTTCCATGTTTCTTTATTAAAGAAGTATGTTTAAGATTTATTGCATGTACTTAATTGAGACTCACTGTAGGTTCTAGAACTCGAAATCATTGATGTGGAACCCGTTAGAGTGCTGGAAACCCCTAAGTTGTTGTTGAGAAATAGAGAAATTTCACAATGCAATGTCCAATCGGACCAATATTTACAGGACAATGCAACTCGGGAGAATCTAGATGAGTTTAAAACTATTTTTCCTCATTTATTTGTTTAGAAGCTTATGATGAAATTATATCATTTGCAAAAATTTTGGCTATTTTTTTATGATAGTTGGAAATTTTTTGATTTATCAACGGTGAGGCTAGTAAAAATTTGATTCTATATAGAGTAATAATACTATTTTAGCCATGTTGATACTTTTAAAGTTATGATTATAAAATTTTGGGTATACTAAATGAAGGATTTATTTAGTAAATTTCACGGGGGGTTCACTTAATAAAAGTATAATATAACACGTGTGTTCGAAGGGTATCAAAGAATACCCTTAATTATAGTTTCTACCTCTAACTATTCAATTGATAATACCCCCTCCTGTTATATTATTAGACTGAAAATACCCCCTAATGTTTCCATGTGCCTTGCTTACCCATTTTTCAATTACAATTTTATTTACCCCTTTTTATTTCTACCCTAATATATTAGACAAAAAATAATATTATATTTCTCACTCAATTTTTTTTAATAGGCATTTCCTCTCAAAAGATAGTTTGAATCCATTTAAGACCTGTTACAAATAACCTTGTATATGTTAAGCTTTAATCATTTATCAATAGTTATTCAAATATTTAAGATGGTGAAATAATATCACTTATGTTGAAAAGCATACTTAATCCTAGTTTTCTACCATCTTATTATTTCTTAGTTAAAAATCTAGATTTCTTTATTTAAAAATTGATTA
This sequence comes from Taxus chinensis, assembly GCA_019776745.2. Lineage (NCBI taxonomy): Eukaryota > Viridiplantae > Streptophyta > Pinopsida > Cupressales > Taxaceae > Taxus > Taxus chinensis. The sequence continues at coordinate 181,862,672 of CM034148.1, forward strand.
TAATTTAATTTATGACCACACTTCTTTTTCAATTTTACGGTATTTACTTTTAAAAACTAGGGTTCAAATGTTTTAGTTTTATATTAAAATTAAACATCCTTTTCTTTTTTCCCACCTCTCTAACCTACCCCCAATACCCGATTCAAAATAGTAATAAATTAAACCCTTTCACCCCCTCATGTCTACTGGTATATTGACTTTAATTTTATTAATTTTAATTACCTCAATATGAACCCACGTGCTAGGATATTGCCTAGCTAATGAAACCCCTGTGGTAAATTTCAGCAGTGCTCTTATTTCTGTTTATGTGAAAACAATAATTATTTCATCAGGGACGATGAATCATTTTAACAGGGAGGAATGTAACATCCCGCTAATTAATCTTTTATTTTGACATTTAATTATACAAATAAGTATAGAATAAATGGGAAAATGAACGTTTGTTCGAATAATTAAGTGTTAGTTGTGGATGACAGTAATTAGTTATCTAAGTGCTTAAGTAAAGATTAAGTACTTAGATAACTAAATATTGTTTTTATTAATATAAATGCAGTTTAATTATGAGGTGGTACTATGTATTATCATGTGCAAATTTTTGTTGAGCATTAAGTTGATTAGGACTACGTGGTCGTTAATCAATATTGTCGCCGCATAACAATGAGGTTGTGTTAACGCCCATATGGACTAAGGGTGATGTTGCTCCTAAGGCAATTTGTGTTGTGTGTTTAAACAAGACATGTAATGTTTTATGTTACGTTATGGTATTTGTTTAATTGTTACCTGAATCATTTTGAGGTGGCGTTAGATGGCAATAATAACAAGGTTTAATAGCCTTGGTAAATGGCTATTGTTATACTGAGATAATTGTATTATTTTTATAAAGATGGAGACCATATGGCCACACCTATCGAATGGTTGAACATTAGGTTTTATGTTGTATTGAGTTTAATTTTAAATTGGTGTTGAACACCATAGTACTTGGTTAAGATTTTAATGATTAATATATATATCCACTTTAGTGGACAGTCCACGCAAGGGAGGAGTGGTAATCATTTATTTGAATATTCAATTTGCAAAATAGGGAGATCCCCTCCCACGAAGTCTTGGGCCTCCATTTTTCATCCACTTGGCAGGTGGTAGGTGGAGGGAATAAATGTAAGGCACAATTTTTCGAATGTGTGGAAGAATGGGGGTAAACTGAAGTGTGGTTTTAGTTGCATGGCATTCAATGGTTATAAGCTCTAGTTATGGGGGACACTCTGCCGAATTTTTCTTTGCGTGTGTGGAATCGATTTTTGTTGAGAAACCCTATATCTTTAAAGAGGAATGCAATGCTGAGGTGAGCTTTTTTGGAGATATCAGATTCTTGGCACTCAGGATAGTCGACAGGGTATTCAGAGAGCAACCGGAAGCAAAAATGCAAGCATAAATTGTACATAAGCAAGGGGTTACTCTGCTTGCTTTTCTTGTTTTTGATTTATAAAGAGATTGTTTTCTTTGTGTGTGGTTTCATATTATGAATGGTTTATGGAAAATATGTTGTGAACCAATTTTTGAACTTTGAGTTCCCTCCATAAAATCATATAGTTGTTATCTAGGTTTTAGAAAATAGTTGAGAAATTTTTGGTATTCGAACTAGAGCTCCTTCAATGAAAACATATGGTTGTTTTTTTTTATGTGTAATCTGTAGTGAATGCTTTGCTGAAATGTGGGTTTGAATAAAGAGTTGAATAAATTTGTTTTGTGGGATTTCAAATTTGTATTCTTCAATAAATTCGTACAGCTGATTTGCATGGTATATGGTTTGTGTTGTTAAGGGTTTCGAACTTAGGTTCTTCCATGAATTCGTATGGTTGTTGTGGGTTATGGAAAATTATCTGTGAAAGTTTGGTGGGTATTTGAATTCTGATTTCTTCCTACGAAATGATATGATTGTTTTTCTGGTCTTCGTGTATGATCTGTAGAGAATGAATTGTCTTATAAAATGACTTATCTTTGAGGAGGGTTTGATTAGAATGTCGGGTAAATTGTTGCATGGATTATGCAGTCTGATAACCATGGGTTTAGCTAGAAATAACAAGTAAGCCTATTGGTTTTTTTTTTTTTTTTTTTAAATGGGTATGTGATTTACCCATGCTCGTGAATAATGAAAAAGGTTTGTGAACCTAAGGTAGTTTGTATGTGAAATGGGTGTCATTTAAAATAAGTGTGTGAGTTCTTTCTTGCTATTTCTGTATGATTTTATGGAATGCTCTCTATTTTTTTGAAGTATATTGAAAATTTGGCTGAATAACATACCCTCTTCTATTTATTTAAATCTGGTAAAATATTGATTTGGGTATCTCCCTCTGCTCCGAGTAAACGAAGTCTTATGATGGAAAAATATTGTTGAGTCCTTCCTTTTATATACAGATGCATACAACAATATGGGTTTATGTTGGTTTGGTCATTTCAATGTGGGACTATTTCTGTTTAATTTTGTTGATTGTGAGTGCAAGAAAAATAGTTAAATGGTTGAATGTTGATTTATTGTTATAGCTAGTAACAAGATTTTGGGACACATTACTTGGAATGAAAAATAGTTAAAATGTTTGATTTCATTTTTTGTTATGAAATAAGAATGGATACTATATATTGGCACGAAAAGAAGAAATTGAATCTACAGTTCTTATTTACTTTATAGATGCATTAACCTTTTGCATGGACATTTGGAAAATGTTAATAAAATAAAGGTAAAAGCTGATGGTTCAACTGGGTAAGTTTATTTCTACTTAGTTTTATTTTGACCTTAGATCCTAGTGACTCGAAGGGTTGAATCATTTGATCCATACCTTTTCTTTTAATGCATTTACTTCATTATTTGATTTAAATTAATTTAATCCACTTTCTGGAAAATTTTAAAAGTGGAAAATACAAGGGGAAACTCTGTCAGAAATCTATACTTAGTCATTTTTATGGAATAAAATTAGTTGGATGACTTTGATGGCTTGAGAAGTATTCTACGATAATTTTTTTTGCAAAACAGATGTATTTTTCATTGAGTGTTAGTTTACCTAAATTTGTTGATTGGTTTGATTCATGTGATGTGTAAAGATAGTGGTTCCGACAAAGATCGGGAACCCGAAACCTCCGCTAATCGCATGGTTTACGATTGAAGAAGCAAGAGGTTTGTATGTGAAGTGTTCCTTTGTGAACGCATCACATATATACCCCATACCTCTTTCATCTCCAGCTATGGGACTGCTGGAGGATTCTAGCTCTCTACCTTTGGCGGAAACATTACCGTTGCAATATAATTTAGTTATGTGTGATGACTAATCTACGTTATTTATCAAAAACATAGTTAAGAGAATAGATTAACTTCTTACCAGTTCTTTGAACTGACACCCCTAAATAAAACATTGTCACAAGTTTTGTGATAATATATGGGCATTCTATCATCAGCTTGTGAGGAACGGTGTTAAACTTGAAGATTTTTATTCTGGATCATTGATCATATTGTACTTGTAATTTAAGGATTTAGAAACTTTTCTTGGACAAGATTTCCTTTGTACTGCATTTATGGACAAGATTCGTAATTTATAAATATGTTGGCTGATTTCTATATGTTCAAATACATTGTCGTTATATGGGTATTCATACCTATATGGTATATTTGATACTGTTAAGGTGCTGCTAGTTTACAATTTTATGGTTAGAATGTGTATGGATTGTGATAATAAGGTTATACCCCATATCTATTTAACTCTCTAAAACAATATAGAGATTATTATTATGGGTGAAAATAAAGAATAATAAGAGAGATATAATACTGTAATTGGAAGGGGAAAATGTATGATGATAGTCTTAACTTTTAAAGGTTTAAAATATGATTTTGGACAACATATTGGTTCAATCTATAGTGATATGCAATGAATAAATAAATTATAATAATCTAGTCAAGAATTCATGAGACTAGTTCAATAATAGGTATGAAGGCATCTAAAAGAAGTATGATATAGACTCATCTTTTAAATCAATTTAATATCTTGCAAGATTTACAGGTTATTAAAATGAACTTATTGTCCCACGGTAAGAAAATAAATGAATCCTAAGTTGAGGTTATCTCTAGCTTTAATTAAGATGTGAGATATAGTCCTAATAAAGCATAAATATGACTTTGATTAATGGATAAAGAATCAAGATAAACTGCGGTATGAAATTGTAAGATTAATAAGACCTAGTAGAATCTTGAATAGGGGTCTAACACACCTTTTATATTAGAATGGATAATATGTATGGATAGGGCAGCAAAGACATAATCACTTCATGATCGTATCCTTCTATCCGTAGTAACTTGATGTGTAAACTATATTTCACTAAGTAATTAGATAATCAATGAAGGATATGAACCCTTGCAGGAACTGTATATTTAATGCATGTTGTAGGTTACCTACAATTGGCCCATAGGTTGCTTAATGAGTAACATATTAAACATTGGATTGGCCTCCCGTAGGTAACCAATAGTGAGCATTGGGGTTCCTTGTGCTTATGAAGTTGAACCATTAGGAAATCAATAAGTCTTAATAAGTTCACCTACCTAAGTTTAATGAATCTAGATAACTGTGATGAGACGTTGGTGAGGTGATGGGAAGACAAGTTTAGATGCTATGTTTACTCATATATACTAAGCATATATAGTACAACTAAGAAAATTTGGCCAAAGTAATGTGCTTGCTGGGTACATTGTTTACTCATGGTGATTCCTCAAATCCCAAAGTGTAGGATACAAGATGGAGTTTTATTAAATGAAACTCTAGGTATACACTAGAGGATCAATCACATGTTCTCACTACCGCAGTGCGAAAAAATCAAGCGAGGTTAAGTATGAACATTCAAACCAATGTTAAGGGTGATCGTGGAGATCAGGGATAACTAACCCTTACAACTGCACAAGGTTTATGACTATGTTATAGGATGGATAAATTATATTAAGACATGTTGCATAAACTAGCTTTAGCTAGTTACCTGATTTAAATATGCTGAGGAATGTCTACTTGTTAATTTAATATGACTTGCGGCATTAACTAGCTTTAGCTAGTTATCTTATTTATATATGTAGAGGAATGTCTATTTTCTGTTAGAAAAAAAATTCCTACTGATTTGGGTTACAAATTTTAGGTTGTTACACTCAATTTTTAATGTCAGTATCTCGTTCACCTATCTGAAGAGGTCTAATTTTTGGGTTTGTTTTCTAATGATGGTTATGTTGTACTGAGATATGGATTCTCATTGCTTAAAATCCTAATCTTGTGCCTTGGACCTAAAAAAGGGCTTGACAGACTTTCAGTTAGACTGCTTCACCACAACCCCACTTATGTGATGAGAAATGTGCTAAATACTACTACTTTAAAGAGGGACCAAACATATGTAGTTTCTTGACCTATGACGAGACACGTGTGAAAAAGAATAATAGTAAAGATGGATCCTTTGATCTAGCCTTTACACTTGCCAACACACACTTGACACTTTAATTTGGCTCATGATTGACCTGTGCTAATTATATGGGCAACTTCAAAATTTCAGTAACTTGTGATGAATGCTCAAAGGAATATAATATTTGTAGTGTTTTCTCTTCAGCTTCTTAGAGTGAGAAAGTAGAGGATCCCTAGACACGCCTAAAAACTTAGGGTTGATGTGTATACCCATGATACTACTTAGGTTGACTAAGCTAAGTTACCCTTTTTAAAAAGTGATCATTAGAGCGTAGGGGACACGTTCGTAGGGCACTGAACATGTTCGTGACCTACCTTGACTTACACTTACAAGCCTATTGTGGGTGTGAAAGGAATAAATTTCCGGATAGGTGAAAATTTGTATATATATTTTATAACATATGTAATAATTTTTGAGGAGCTAGACTAGAGAATAATTGTTGTCTAATAAGATTAAAATGAGGATACAGTAGAAGGATACCTTAAATTTATCATTTATATGTAAGTGGAATAAATATTAAAATAACTGTCAAATGCTACAAGTGCTCTACTACACAATGTTAATCTAAAACCACTTTCCACATTAAAAATACTAGGTTTTCTTGAGGATAAACGAATATTTGGTTCCAGCTCATCACATGCTCAAATTAAATTATTGAGACGTTGGACAACGCCCAAGAAATTGGGGGAAGAGAGTGAGGACTTGTGTTTTATGCAATACAAGGGTAGTCGAAATAGAGGAACATTTCACCCTTGAATGTATAAGATATACAAAGATTAAAGTCACAGATGAGAAAGTTTTAAGAATTAATTCCACGATCAAACTATTCAAGAAAAACAGAGTAAAAAGATTTAAGAAGAGATTATAACTGAAATCACTCTAAGGAGGAGCTACCTTTTAAAATATATCATGAAACCTACAAATCTTTCGATACTTCGAATTTTAAGTCATCCCAATTCCATCTTATTTTCATTTCAATTTTGTTGGCTTTTAAGGTTGAAAGTGACGTCATATCTTGATGATGCCATTAGGATTTCACCCTTATCCAACATCATGTTCAGAAATTATAACTAATCCGACAACTTAATAATGTAGAATATTGTTGAACCAGAAATTAAATTACGATCGACATGCATTCTGCCGCGATCATCCCAAATTTTGCAAACAGATCAATTGTGTGTCCGAGTGTTGGATATGGCGGCCAAAATTACTGCATTCCTGGCGTTTGGAGGAGGGATTTACATGCTATTGTCAAGGTACCCTCGTCTACAGGTTGTTGTTCAACTAGGAGAATACCCACTTCCAGAGTTCGAGCCGTGGAGGAGGAAAAACTAAACCCCATTCAAGGAAAACCAAAAGAAGCAGGTTTGTTCAAACAAATAATCTCCCTCTTCCTATTGTGTATATACAGAACCAGTTCATGGTGTTTGTGTGTTTACATGTACAGATATATACTTTGTTGAAGATTTTAAAATTTTATATATACAGATAATTTTGTTGTGTATATGTATGTATTATAACCTTCTTCTGTGCATATAAAATAAATAAATGTAAAGGCAGTTTTTAGGTTACTGCCAACGACTGACACTAATTTGATCTTTGAAATCCTATCAGGGTTGTTCAGCAAGGTGTACAACCCTAATACCCTTCAATATATATATTGACACACACACACATATATCTGTTAACGTTTACGTATATACACATTTAACTGTGTTACGTGCATGCGATTAGATATAATTATGTACATACACATAATTTAATTGGGCGCAGGGTTATATACATACACAAATAACTTTGTTGTGTTTATGTGTTCTGTAAACACAATTTATGCATATAAATTTAAATATGTATATACATAATTAAATTTATTGTGTTTATGAGTAATTATGGACACATAACAAAGTTATGAGTATATGTATAAATACACATATATACTTATAATCTTATCATATGTAAATGCCTCTTCAAAGTCATATATATATGTGTGTGTGTGTGTGTGTGTGTGTGTGTGTGTGTCTTCACATAATTTTGTTGAGATATATTCCTGTTCAAGATTATATATACAAAAATAATTTTGTTCTTTATTTGTGTATGCATTATCTTGTTTTACAAATATATATACCTCGTCAAGGTTATGTATATTATATATACACAACTTTGTTGTGCATATTTGTAGATTCATAATCTTGTTCTCCATTTGTATAAATATACACATATTTGTTTATTCAAGGTCACATATATACATAGAAAACTTTGTTGTGCATATATAGCGGGGGGAGGGGGGGGGGCAGAGCTATATAGAGTAGGCCGTCAGGCCCCGTGCCAACAGCCCCCCCCAAGGGAGAATATAGAGAGGGAGTTTTCTCGGGAGGCCGGGGAGGGCCCCTATCTATATACTTCAATCTTCGGAGGATGCGGTGTTGTATCCTTGTCAGTCTCTTGTTCCAAACATTTTCCGGAAGTAGACGACGAGTTTTAGATCTCAATGCAGGCAACGTCCTCCGCCCTATATAGTATCTGGGTCCCCCCGGCTGGAATCGTGAATAGGTTCGCTCAATTCCCAGCCAAGCTATTGAGAAAGTACTGACGTACTGGGCTGGGCTGGCAGAAACTAGAATATATTCTTTTTGGTCTCGAAGAAATAAAAGATAATTTGACGCGATTACATATGAATGGGCATGATGAATCACTTCGTGCCATGATCGATATGTTGCCAAAACTGCTGGTTGGACCCAACTATATTATTCAAATATACAACTCGCACACACTCCCTTTCTGAAATAGATCAGTACACCAAGTACCACACTGAGATTTATTATATTTGTTTCTAAAATATTGGTATTTAACCCGAAACCCCCAACGGAGGGCCAATAAGCTAGGGAAGATATGGCGCCCCGGGTGAGGGTCCCCTATATAGAGATGGCCCCCCCCCCCCCCGGCACTCCCCCCCCCTCTAGAGAACTATATCTCATCTTATCGATTGGTTGGACTTGATAGACAATTAAATTTAATTGTCTCTAATTAAATTTCCTGGAGGAAATTCTCCGGGAGATTCTATTTCACGATACGATAATTTTTTCCAAGATTGTATAGAAGCAATTACTATCCAATACAGCTAATTGTGATAGTGTTTTACGATTTGTAAGCAACTACAACTATCTATAGTCGCCCCCCCATATAGATTCTATATGGCCCCCCCAACTCCCCCCACCAACCCCCCTGAACTAGATTCTCTAACATGTGTATAGACATACATAAATACCTGTTAAAGATCATATACATAGATACATAGACATACATAAATACCTGTTGTGTTTTGTGTGCTCATGTGTGTATACATAACCTTGTTCTGTGTGTATATACACATATACACATTTAACTTCAATCTGTGTATATGCTTCAATCTGTGTATATGTATACATAATATGTAAACACAACCTTATTTGGTGGAAGTATGCATATGTACGCGTGTATTCGTGTGCAAATATAAAACAAGGTATATATGTGTAATGTATATGTATGTGTGTATTTGTGTGCAAATACAAAACAAGGTATATATGTGTATACACAGACACAAAATAAGATATACATGTTTGAATAGTGAATACATATGCAAAACAAGGTTATATATTTATGTATCTGTATAAACACAGAAACAAAACAAAGTATGTATATATATTCATACAAAAAACAAGATTAAGTGTATATAGGTGCATATGAAACATATGCAGCAAAAGGCTAGAGATACGTGTATAGGCAAAGCAAATATAACTGCCTTCAAGATCACCAATCCAGCAGGCACCTCAACTGGTATTCCTTGTAGAATCTTATTCATCATATGTTTAAGAATTTATTGGAAATAAAAAGCCTGCTGCATTAAGTTTGTTACTATTTTCTATTTTTTCTTTAAGAAAGAAAGAAAGAAATTATATTGATGTCCATAGATGACCAAAAGTAGGTCAATAAGACTTGATGATACAAGAATCATCAATAGAAAGTTTTAGGAAGATAAAATCCTATAAGTAAAATAAAAGAATAAAAACACATAAGACAAAATAAAGCAGTGTGCAATTCACATAGGTGGTAATGAAATCAATACAAATAGCAATCAAGGGTGAACAAGAGTTCCAAAAGCATGTGCCAATGAAGACTGGAAGGAAATCTCATTGATTATCTGTCTCTGGCTGAAGTGGAGGAGTTGAGTCATCACCAATTGTTGTGGAAGATCTGACAATGCTCCCCGGAGAGTATCCAAGGTCAGAGTGGCCAGGCTGGGAGATCCTAGGAGGAAGCAAAACACTTCCTCTAGAATCTCCCCTAACATTCAAGGCTGGTGCAGCTTCCATAACTGAAAAGAATTATATAATATGAATCTGTCTTTATGGTCTGGATTTAAGACATCTATTTTTGAAGAAAATAAAAGACCAGATGACTGCTGTTTGTAGGTTCTGGTTGTAGGCGAGTACAAAGGATGTATGAGGAAGCTTCTAGAGGAAGGAAACTTTTAACAGAAGTACGATCTCCGAAGGAGGAAGAACCTTTTAAGAGAAGAAAGATCTTCCAAGAAGAAGGAAGTTATTAACAGACAAAAGATGGAAGTATTTAAAAGAGGGAAGTTTCTAAAGGTAGCATGTACAGATATAATGATGTGTGCAATACATAAGAATACACAATAAAATACAATAGCCCATTTGACTATGCCTCATCAGGTTCTGGTTGTAAACAAAAGGCAGAAGAAAATCCTCGTTAAATTTTTAGCTGGCAAACGCAACTGGACCAAGCACCCTCAATCTGCTGATAGTGATACCAAAGTCCACAAAATATTTAAAATCCAATTGCCGAGACTCTACCAAACTTGCATAAATTAGCACTCATACAAGCTCCTACTGAAACCAGAGTGAAGGCCAGCTACAATAAACGGACTAAACTTTACTGTAATAAACTGAGACCAAGACATTGTGCATTTTAGATCGGGACAAAACTAGTCAGTCACGTTCCTACTTCCTCTTTGATAATGCTTATCTGAACCAGATGTATCAGATCTCCCCATTCCTCAATAACTGTACAATTAAACGGTTAATCATCAACACGAGGGTCTGGTTAGACTTCTGGCTAACATGTCTGTGATGCAATGGATGGTTGGTGAGAGTATTACTTTGTTAGGGATGACCAAAGTTCAATTCCATCCAAGGAATATATAATGTAATATCGAATGTAAGTGGTCACGTACCCTTCACAGAAATTAAAAGGGGTCTAAGTTGTTACATACAACTGGCTAACATTGTCTGGAACAAGCCCTGAAAATAGTTCTAAAAATAATTTGATTGAAAGTCCTGGTTGGAAGAAAAATATGCACTCGAACGGAGCTGTGATGATGGTTTCAAGTTCAATAAGTGGTGAGAGGTTAAGAGATTATTCTGCAACCTTCAAATGCTAATTAACTGATTTCTCCTAATAACAGTGATAGATGGCCCTCTTCTTATTGTTAGTGTAACACTTACTAGACTTGTGGCATGCCAATTTCGAAAATTTTTCACCTTCGCAGTTCACACGTGAAGGGGGAATTCAGGCATTTAGCCTAGATCTGAGATACGTCATATGTTCTTTCTTATGTACTAGGCACGATGATGGAATTTTCCAGTGCCATTGATTTTTATTTTCTACTTAAACATGGAGACATGTTTTCCAGGGGTTTTGAACCAGGTTCTGAGCTCTCAAAGTGCCTAAGCATCGTCACTTGATCACAACCCCTTGAACCAGTGCCATTGATGATTGTGGACATTATTTATTTTCTTTATTTCCCCCAAACTCGTATTAAAGCTTGATCATGTACGATATGGAGGATTAGTTGAGCTTTCCAACTCGTCTTTTTCTGAACTTATTCAACAGATTGGGAAGTATCACTTACAGATTTCACTTGAAAACATTCCTTCTCCATCCTCTAAGTTGGTGAAAAGAGACTGCTGTAGTTTCTCTGCGTTTGTCATTCCTTTAAGATCCTTGTGATGTTGGGGGCTCTAAAGGTGGTTATGCTAGTTGAAATGGCAATACGACACTGCAGTTCTCTTGGGAAAAATAAAATAAAATGCAATATGACACGGCAATTCTCTTGGAAAAAAACAAAATCAGAGTTTCTTAGAATCATTAATTCAGATACCTGTGCAAGATTGCACTGAAAATTCCTGTGATGTTCAGAAACTGCTCTGAGACACAAGGCAGAAGATAAGATAAACTGCTTCTACAGATAGAAAAGTTTGCACTCCAAATAAGGTCTTTTGCAGAAGTCATTTGGCGGCACTGAGAATGGGTGTGTAGGTAAAAGGAAGGTGCATGGCCTGTTTAGGTAGTTAAAAACATTAGAATGGACGGGGATGAAATGAGAATTTGATGAGTATATCTGTGTAGTAAAGTGTACAGAAATTTTCATGTCCTTAAAAACTTAGAAGCATAATCAGCCTGTTGTATCCATATTCTCTAGATTTTCTTAAAAATTCCCTTATTTTTTCCTTTTGTAATTCATATTGGATGCACCATAGGTTATAGGAGTTGTTCTGTCCTATTTGACCTCATATCTATCCTTTCTGCCAATTCCTGAAAGCTTGAGCGCCTTGTAATATCCTGTGTGCAAGCAGTCTGTTAGATGATTTGCATTGGATAATACTTTGGCCCATCAGTCATTTGACTAACTCCTAAATAAACAATTGTTTTGACTTCAGATGGAGTGTAATAAGCACGTATCAATGCATGCATGGTTTTTGAACAATCATCAATCAGAAGGGATCTTTCCAACAGATCCAGTCATTTTCCATATCAAAAGCTTTGTTGTTTGTTGACCCCCTCAACACTAACAGCTAAATTGTCCTAAAACTAAACTATTTCTAAATGGTAAGCTCGTTTTGATATGCAAGAAACTTTAACATTGCTTTTACTATGAAGGGCAACCATTTTCAGCACTTCACTGACATTCAGTTATTAGAGTGCCAAAATTTGAATCCTCAATCCTCATTTGATCTGAAGATTAATTGAAAAAATAGCATAAAACTCTTCCTTCAACGTTTGCAGATTGTGCAAGTAGTGATCACTGGAGTGACAACATAGATGAAGAAACTTCACATATTACTACAAGTTTTGATTGGGGATGGCTGCCGGCTTTTCCACACGTGCTCGTGGCTTCCATTTCTAATTTTTTATTTGGATACCACATAGGGTATGGCTGCTTTCTCCTATTTCTACTTTCACAATCTTGATTATCGAATGTTCTCAGGTAGTTTTTTGATGGGATATAGGGTTGTGAACGGCATAAGTGCTGCTTTTCGTATTTATTTTGATAGTTGGTTCACATTTTGATTTTGATTTTTTCCAAAAATTATAAAAGGTTCTTTCATTAAGTCAAAAACATTCCAAGCAGTTTATTATCAATGGCATCAGAAAGTCACAAAAGTGAAACGTGTAGTGCTAGTTCACACATTAACCAAGGGGAGTACTATTATTTAACATTGATCTATATGACAAGTTAAAAGTACACGTCCATTATGATGATTGCAAGGTCCTTTAAAAACTCACTGTTCATAAACCTGTGAAGGACTAGAGCATCAAGGACCATAGGGGAAGCTTAACATTATCATTACCCTTTGATTCATGTTTGTGCTATATACAAGCTGATTTGCAGGATATTTATGATCATGTATTACTTTCGAAAGACACATGTAATATCACATTATTTCACTGAAAAATTCATATCTTGAATATAAAAGATATAAAGAGAACTGAATATATGATTAAGTTAGCTAATGAAACTTGAGAAACCTAATAGGTATTGCTTGATCTGTCATCCCATTTTGTATTAAGAGATTGTACCCAAACACATGCGATATTTTCTTTTTGTACTCAGATTGAGACTTTGAGTTAATATGGATGGTACAACCTTTAATTGTTAAAAGAATGGACTAATTTTGATATTCGACCCGAATGTGTACTTTAAGCTTGGCCTTGTCAAAGACCATGAAATCTGCCAAGCAAGGGATTATTGACAAACCAAGGGCCGTGTTTGATAGTTGCATGTAGTCTTAAATTGTTAATATTGATTCTACTATGTAAATATTTCAGAGTCATTATAAGGGTTATACACATGACGTTGATCAAGTCTTTTACCAAATTGAATTGGACCACAACAATTTACTAGTCGATTATCATAAACCTTGATGATGATCGCTATTATCTTTTGTCTTTTAATTTAAGTGCAAATGAGACTCTTTCAATATAGTTGAAGATGAATTAATTTATGTGGTAAGATCACAAAGAGGACTTTCACACTTGATGGGAGGAGGAGAATGAATCAATTGGGATATGACAACCTTATAGTAGAGATTACTAAATAAGGAAGGGTTGTAAAAGAAGGCAACACGATGGATCTTAAGAGCATAGTTCAAAAAATCATTATCGGCAATTAATCGAAAGGCCAATTTTGACTCGGAAATTGGAAATCAGCAATTTCTCAGCAATTTATTGACAACTTCATCACTACTTTAATAAACATTTAAATTCATAAAATATACTTAAATCAAATGTAAAACATTGTTAAATGACACGAAAAGTGAATCTATAGAATGCCATAGGCCCATAAGTATATTTTCTATTAAGTTTTGACCAAAAAAGAGTATAAACGTAAAGTACAAAATTTGCAAACTACAATGCTCAGAATCATGTGACTTTTGAAGTATCAAATTATCAATAATATTCCATTTCATCAGACACGCCTAAAATAAGTTTGTTGTGGCTGCCTTGTGGAAGTGGAAGGTAAAGATTCTTCCTCTGCAACACCAACATTGTCATATGCAAACATATCATCTGGATTCTCACCAACTCCAAATGACCCTGATGTTATTGCTTCTTCAGTCTCCCTCTCCAAATCTACTGTCTCCTCCATAGTAAACATATGCTCCACATCATTAGCAATCCAGTCATCATATGGATCGATGTTAGCCAAGTCAATTGCATCATAACTTTGTGCCCCCTCCACTTGTCTCACACGAAGATGAAGATTGTATTAGATGAAGACAAGGTCATTGAGGCGTTGTGTTGTCAACTTGTTGCGTTTCTTTGTGTGAATAGCTTTGAACTTGCTCCAATTACGTTCACATCTAGAAGCACTACACGACTGACACAAAATGCAGATCCCTAGCTTATGAAGATTTGGTGTCTTTGCACCATAATCTTCCCACCACAAATATGCAAATAAGACATTTATAATTTTGTAAGTTAACTAGGCTTGAATAAATGAAAGAATTCTAGACTTCTAGTATTTAGTTCTACACATAACGAGACTAAATACAAATGACTCAATCTATTTTTACTTGGCGGAGTAGTGTTTATTCTTTTCTCACATAGAGCCGAAGAAAAGAGCCTCCCCTTTGCAGTCTTGTAAATCTGCATCTCGTTACCAATTGCATCTCTAATATCTTCATTAGATACCATCCTCTTTATGCATGTTTTAAGGCCATCCATAACCTCCTCATCAGCCTTAAATGACGGGGAATAGAAAAATTTGGATTTAGGTAGTATGTTGCTGTATGTATATGTCGATGGAGTGTCTTGTTCCATTTCTGATCAATTATGTGCCAAATGGGTTCATATTTTTGTTGATTTTGCCCATAATATTTAGCTATGACTTCTTTGGCTACGGCCATAGCCTCATACAAATAACCCATTGGGTTTTTCTCCCCATCCACCATTCGAGAACTCTAACCAAAGACTTTGACATCTAAAAAAACAATACATAAATTTATAATCAAAATTAATAAAAAATATATAATTAATAAATGATAAATAAATAAATATTTAAGTTTAGGTTACCTTCATGATTTCTTCCATTTATTTTGCAAACATATCATCAAAAACGGTCTTCACGACCCTTTCCCCTTCGACCTTTTTAGCATAGGGAGACTCCAACCATCGTGGGCTCACAAACATTTGCTTAAGGGATGTTCGTGAGGCTGTAATGATTTGTAATGTAATGAGGTTTGTGGCAAGTCGTGTGACCCTTGATTGCACAAGCTCCTTTCCATTGGTGTGCTCTCTCATCAAGTTTAGCACGCAAGTGTGATTGTAGATGAACTTGGTAATATTTCTTGCATCTTCAACCACATTTTTCACCCATGGGAGTTTGCCCATGTCCTCCAATAAGAGATCCAAGCAATGGGTTGCACAAGGGGTCCGAAAAAGGTTAGGTTGCCTCTCCTCAAGAAGTCTCCCTGCTGCTACATATGCTGTCGTGTTGTCTGTCACAATTTGGACGACATTCTCCATGCCCGCCTCCTTCATCACCTCATCTAACATATCACACAAAGTGCTTGCAGTTTTCACTTGGTGGGAGGCATCAATTGACTTAAGAAGACCAATTGCCCACTTGAAGCCACTAGGAAGTTAATTAATGTGCGATTTTTTCCATCTGTCCACCTATCAGACAAAATGGTACAGTTTTTTTTTTTGCCATACCTTATTTTGCTCTTCTACAAGAGTTTTGGTATGCATGATAGAATCCTCTAACAACGGGCCACTCAAATCATGGGGTGTAGGAGCCTTGAACCCCTTCTCGACAACAATCAATGCAGTGACCAAATTCCCCTAATATGGACTTTTCGCCACATTGAAAGGAATGTTGTTGTAGTACCAAAATTTTACCACAACTATTTTTGTTTCATTGTGCATTTCTTTATTTCAAGCGGTACTTTCAAGTGAGGGTTATGACTTGGGATTATTTTGAGGGATAAAAAACATAGCTGAACTATTTTCAGTGGATGAGACCCGTCCCAATTTCCGACCCCTTGGAATAAAAGCAATAGAAGAACCTTCAATGTCAAAATCTTCCCTCTCTGCCCTTCTATTCACTAGGGTTGCAAGTGTAACAACTTTTTTTTTTTCCTTGCACAAGTTGTAAGGACAATAGACAACTCTCTTTAAGTCTCAGGCGGTGCTTGTGTGCACACTATCACTTCATTCCCTGGTATCCTTGCAATGTGGAACTTAAGGTGATAGACACCTCCACTCATCTTCATTCCACAATAATTGCATACAACACAATTGCCTTCTGCTCGTTCATAATGCTTCCAAGAGGGGTCTTTTGAGTTAGGCTCACTATGAGCATCTGAACCTGAACCGGATGCTGATGCCATTATGAAAAACAACACAAAAGATTTTTGTCTTAGTTTTATAAGTCTTGGAAAAATCAAATTGCATGACGAAATATGATAAAAAAATTGGTTCGGGATACAGTGTTGGATATGACCGTACAAAAAATTTAAAAATATATAAATTCTAGCTTGATAAATTAGCATTAACCACATGCAACAAAATAAGCTAAATAACCACAAAAAACAACTCATAATATGATTAATCCAAGGCTCCAAGTAGTACCATAATGCATTGCAATGTGTTAAGTTGTACTTGTCATTTGGGAAGGATGTATTATTGCATCTTGTCATGTTGAATTATTTGTTAACTAAAGTGCTCTGCAGGGCTGTTTTGTGTACTGTAGCAGAAATCAGGATGTTTTAGAGAAGTCAAGTGGGTAAACTAAATGCTAACTGCTAGTGGTAGTGCTTTGCATAAGTCATCTTAATGTCAAAACATATGAATATATTTCTAGGGCTGGCCAAGTTAAACTACATGTGAGTATTGTCTGGAAGAAAATTACTAGCTCTTAGTCTGCTTTGAAGTAATGTTGAACAGACCACTTTAATGCTTTTTGTGCCAAGTGCAGATGAACCTGTCAATCGGCGAACTGAGGGAAGGGCATAACTGTTCTCTTTGTGTTGCTTGGGCCCGACTTATCCGCTTTATCGTACTCCCATCTGCTCCGTCGGCTATGTCGGTCGATCGGCGAACCGAAGCCCCTATGGAACGTTCCGTTGGTTCCCAAAAAACCCGACCCGTCCGCAACACTGCCCCGTTGTTTGCCTTGGTCGGTCATGTTGGCCCGCCGGGGAATCGACAAAACGATTCGCCCGCCTTATCCGCAATGAAATGCGCTCAACTCCTCCTGTGGCCGGTCTGGCAATGCGGAGAACAAGAGGAATGAAGGACCTATTCCTCATGTTCCTTCAAAGGTTGATTTAGCCCACTCAAAGTGGATTTTGCCCAGTCTTGAGGTTTTTTTGGCTAAGTATGGGCCTGAATGGGTTTGCAAGGAGAAGAGGAAATTGCTTGAACCATTGCAACCTTTCCTAAACATGAGTTTGCACATTTCTGACTAGTTTGTACTACCCCAAGTTCGAGATGGAATTGCAAGTTATCGAAATAGCGGGAGGGGGGGGGGTATTTTGGATAACAATACCTTGTAGTGAAGGTTGTGCTGCATGTGTGTTTCTTGGTACAATTTTTTTTTTCCCTTTGCTTGAACTCGATGAAACAAATTTGCCTTCTCCATTTCGTATGTGGGGACCACGAGTAGAGCCCACAATCGTTATCGCATCATCCTTTGCCATTTCAGGTCTAATGCTTTTTGTTATGGCTGCATGCACCCTTGCCCTCTTTAGTTTCTTCTCTTCCAACTCTGCCTTCATCTCTCGTTTTGCCTCTTTTGTAACATTGGGACATACCACAATGTCGTGGTAAACATACATGCAAGATGATACTTTAGGTGATTTATGCATTTAGAAAACGTTTTCTCTTATAAATTGCAAACTACAATTCCTTGAACCACTCCACGTACAACATACTTCCAAACAATGGTACGAGCATTAGTGGGAATGGTTCCTGTTAGTGATGTTGAGCTTGATGCCGAACTTGATGTTGACTTATATGTCATTGCTAAGTTCTAATCTGCAACACAATGTACATTTAGAAAATTTAAAGACCATAAACTTAATTAAAAAACAACTTTATAAAACCGTTTAAAAAGTTAAAAAATTGTAAATTTAAGTAAAAACAATATTATAAAACCGTTTAAAAATTAAAAAATTGGTTTTATAACCCTACGGAATTTGTAATTGTAAACCCTACAAACATTATTAAATTCCCAATTTTAAAAAATTAACATTTAAGACAATACATTCTGGCAATTTTGTTCATTAATGATGATAAACAAATATAAATAAGTTAATAATTAAAATCATTCGGAATTGAATGGAATGCGTTCAAAATTGCAAATCATATTTGGATACAATATATAAATAATATAGAATGAATTTACATTCTTGAAAAGAAGGGAAAAAAACTTACCTCCAAATGAAATTCTTCAAATTTGCTCTTCGAATTTGCTATAAAATCTCATCAACTCATGCAAAGGATGCTCAATGGCTGTGTGATTACAAGTGAGGGAGTGCGTTGCCTTTAAAACACAAATTTCAGCGTTTTCCCCTGTTTTTGACGTATTTTGCGTCAGACTTGTGTATGGCGAGTTTTAGTCTTGAACTCACCGAGTATTGGCGGATATTCGCCAATACTCAACATAGCTGTGACACGAGTTTTCTAGATGATCATTTTCCTGTGCAAGATTTTGGCGAGTACTAACTGAGTTGTCTTACTATGGTCTACATATTCGAGGACACTAGAGAGACGAGGAAAACTAGAGGCAGATTAGCGAAAACTAGAGGAAACCTAGAGACATACTCTCGATAATCCAAGACGACTTTGGAGGCCATAGTGATGATTTTGATTCATGTTGGTACAGATAATGGTTCATCAACAATATTTAGGAAACACTTGACATTGGAATCCATCATAGAGCGAAATTTTTTTAGGGAAGAGATCCAAGTGACCTAAATATTTTGTTGATATATATTCTTCCCACTGTTCTATAACCCCCCCTTTTGGGAGAAGATGAAGAGAAGCATCCAAAGATTATTCGAAGAAAGGGAGATAGTTTATGAAAATGCCAACAGATCGGAGGAGGCTAGTTTCCCAGTACCAAGCTAGTCTATGTAGAAGTCTATAGACCGAGGAAGTGGACTAGACTTTGAGTATCAACATTGGTGCCGTTTTGGTGGAGTTAGGGAAGCAACCTTCTTTGAAGTACAAAGGGATAAAAACAAATTTCTCCCGACCCAAGGCCAGGTCACGGATGGATGTAAGTCGTTAGAGATGGAAAATGAGCTTGAAGATGCTTTGAAGACGAAGAGGTTCAGAAACAAATTAAACTTGGAAAATGCACTTAAAGATCCTCTATTTACTATAGATTAGCATTGGAGCAAGGTAGTATGAACCCCTCTCAATACGTGCTCATTCAATCGGCCCCAATCTAGGATCCCAAATCTTGGGCCTATAAAGAACAATAGGTATAATGAGAGTCTTAAAGAGACATCTCTTCGTAGGGGTGTCTTGGAAATGCATATGATTACATTGACGCTCCAAATTAGAAAGGGAGACATATCCCTTACAAAGCTGCGAATGAGAAGCATGCTTAATATTAAGAAATGGACTTGTAAATTGCACCCTTAAGTGTGTATTAGTTGTGATCTCTACATATTCTCTTGCAGAAAAAATGGAATCTAGGGAGAACATCTTTAGAAGTTTTGAATATCACGACCTTAGTTTTGCTAAGGTTTAATGCTTGTTAGAAAATCTACAAAACTTCACGAGAGCATTAAATTGTCTTTGCAAATCCTTGGGAGAATGATTAGGGAGGATTACACAATCTTTGAAAAGTAGTATAGTGTTTAGGATATGATGTAAGGTACAACTAGTGTCCACTCAAGTGTGTTGTGGTGCTGCTCAATAAAGTCTTCAAGGTTGTCTATGTAGTCTAGAGAGAGAGAGAGAGAGAGAGAGAGAGAGAGAGAGCCCCTAGGTGATTCCAATAGGAGTGGTTATAAAGTTAGAGAGCTTGTGATTTGTTTGAAACCAATCTAATTTTATCTCATAGTGCTTCATGACCCCTATTTGGCCCCAATAGGAGTGGTTTTACAGTTAGAGAGCTTGTGGGTAGTTTAAAACTAATTTAAAACTATCTCATAGTGCCTGATGATGTAATATCCCCTTCTCAGTTGAAGACCCTTAGCCCATTCATTGTTTCCCGACGGCTAAGGGAGGAATAAAAGGGAAACTTAGTCATAATGAATTAATTATAAAGTGCAATATAAAATATTATTATAAGCACTTTATATTAATTTATTAATGATAAAGTTAAATTTTAAAAAGAAAAGAAAGAAAAAAATAAAGTGATAAAATAAAAAGAAATAAAATGATAAATCACTTTATTTTATTTTATTTCCCTAAGGAAAATGCGACCCATGTGGAGGAGAAAAAAGGTAAAGAAAAATATTAAATGCGGGGAAATAAATCTGATTGGTGGTTGTGGGTGGCTAAAAGGCCAAATGAGGTTATAAAAGCAAGTTGAATTGCAAGGGGAAGGCATCTCTTTTGTTATGATAATTTTCAGATTTGTGTAAGCTTGCATGCTTTCCATAAAAACTCCAAAGGACGAAAACCCTTTGAAGTTAGCTCTAGAGTATGAAAACCCTCTTGAGGATTAGAGAGAGGAACGAAAACTCTTCTTTCTCTTGAGAGGATTCTCCATTCAGGGGTTTCCATTGAAGATCAAGGATTTATTTGTGTTTTCCAGCAGTTGTTGAAGGCTAGATTTGCAGATTTGTGTTACTTTCGATGAGAGTTTGAAGGTGGAAGTTTGTTGCATATTTTTTACCTACATTTGCAGCCATATCTAGGGTTATCTACACCCTGGGGGTGGAGTTAGGTACATTCTAGGGCATGGTTGTCTCGGATCTCATCACCAACAACTTTGCCATAATTTTAGAAGCCAAGATCAGCTGGTTTGCATAATTTTTGGGCCAAGGAAATTGTATTTTCAGCTGTCTGAGGACTATCATCTGCAGATTTTTATAAAATAATTCAGCCTTCTATTTTGATCCAATCTGGTATTTTTCTCATGTTCTTGCCCTTATAAAAATTGTTGATCAGTTTGGGAAAGAAATTTAGTTGAATTACTTCAGTTTTGAGTGATTTTTCTTCTTCATGCAAATCGCCATTTACTAGTAAAATTCAAATATGCACTTGGTTAGATTTTGTATAATTTCTACTACTTGCATTTTTGGATTGGGATTTGCGGATAATCCGTTTGGGGGTAAAAATTGTCCATTTGGGGACATTACAGTGGTATCAGAGCGGTGTATCCTTGCCAACTGTGAGATGGTAAAAAAAAAGCATCAGGCATGCAACCCCGTAGAGAGTTACAACCATGGTGGGGTAAGATTTCTATTTTTGATGGTACTAATAAAATTTCTGTGAGATCATGGTTGCTAGAATTGGAGGCATACTTGCTATCAAACCTTGTGTGTGTGGAGAATGCCCTCAAATTCATCCCTTATCATTTGGAAGGGATAGCAAAGGATTGGTTGTATCATTTGATAAAGACCCAAGTAGAAGAATTTGTCTGCTTCTTTGACAACTTAACCAAAGGTTCATGGAGAGGTTTGATGTATCGGATGGCAAAAGTGAGCAAGTGGTAGAAGAAGAAATCAAGGAGTTTGAGCCCGAGAAGGAAGAGAACTCCAATCCGCAATTTGATGATGAGAGTTTGGTGGTGAAGGCCCGAATTCCAAATGACGAGGACAACTTTCAACTTGCTTCCTTGTTCGGAACAACAATACATGGGGAGATACATGAGAAGTAAGATGGTGAAAAGAAAGGGGATAACGATCATCTTGTTGGTCCTAACAGAACAACTATTGGTGATACTTCAAGGTATGAAGAGGATAATAATGGGTCATATTTATTGCTGCATAGCAAACCATTTCAGATTTGCTTTTCTCATGCTAAGTATGGTAATACAAATTGTAATATGGAGCATATGGATCCCTTGTTCCAAATGCATAATTGTGGGCATTATGAGAGCTACATACTTTGGCAAGAGCTCTCTCATTTGACAGGTACGAGATCAAGACTCTTGGAGCACTACAACATGTTTTATCTATTGCATATGGCACTTGGGTGTGAGAGTTGCAATTGCTTGAGGGCAAACAATTTGGGAAAGGGAGGATTGTAATATCCCCTTCTCAGTCGAAGACCCTTAGCCCATTCATTGTTTCTTGACAGCTAAGGGAGGAATAAAAGGGAAACTTAGTCATAATGAATTAATTATAAAGTGCAATATAAAATATTATTATAAGCACTTTATATTAATTTATTAATGATAAAGTTGAAATAAAAAAAGAAAAAAAAAGAAGAAAAACTGATAAAATAAAAAGATAAAGTCACTTTATTTTATTTTATTTCCTCAAGGAAAATGCGATTCATGTGGAGGAGAAAAAAGGTAAAGTATTAAATGTGGGGAAATAAATCTGATTGGTGGTTGTGGGTGGCTAAAAGGCCAAATAAGGTTATAAAAGCAAGTTTACTTGCAAAGGAAAGACGTCTTTTTTGTTATGATAATTTTCAGATTTGTGTAAGCATGCATGCTTTCCATAAAAAACTGTGAAGGACGAAAAACCCCTTTGAAGTTAGCTCTCGAGGACGAAAACCCTCTTGAGGATTAGAGAGAGAAGAAGGAAAACTCTTCTTTCTCTTGAGAGGATTCTCCATCCAGAGGTTTCCATTCAAGATCAAGGATTTATTTGTGCTTCTAGCAGTTGTTGAAGGTCAGATTTGCAAATTTGTGTTACATCCAGAAAGGGTTTGAAGGTGGAAGTTTGTTATAGATTTTTACCTTCATTTGCAGCCATATCTAGGGTTATCTACACCCTTGTGAGTGGAGTTAGGTACATTCTAGGGCACGACTGTCCCGGATCTCATCACCAACAACTTTGCCATAATTTTAGAAGCCAAGATTAGCTGGTTTGTATAATTTTTGGGCGAAGGAAATTGTATTTTCAGTAGTGTCTGAGGACTATCATCTGCAGATTTTTATAAAATAATTCAGCCCTCTCTTTTGATCCAATCTGGTATTTTTCTCATGTTCTTGCCCTTATAAAAATTGTTGATCAGTTTGGGAAAGACAATTTGAGTTTATTTATTTCAATTTTGAGTTGATTTTCTTCCTTCATGTCAAGTCGCCATTCATTAGTAGAAATTCAGATCTGCACTTATTTAATTGGGTTAATGCAGAATGCTACTACTTGCTATTTGGATTGGGAATTGCGGATAATCCATTTAAAAGTAGAATTGTGTCTAATGCTACAGCACATTACTAGTATGGTAACAGTGATAGACAGCTCCGAGATACCAAATATTTCACAAGACACCCTGATTAACAGTCTAGCACTATGATTCAACACCTAAACATGATCTGGCATCAGCTGGATATTGAAAACGGCTGGATTTGGACATCAAGTGACCTGTGAAATAAAAAAATGCAGGTAAAACTGAAAATCCACAAAAAAATAAGGAATTAAGAAGTATATTCCATGCATTAAGCAAGCACAACAATGTTTCACATGCTATATAGAGGGCTATTAGGCATGTCCCCTTTTCAGCTATGACAATGGCACAGACACAAATGGTGCATTTGACCCCTTTTTTCTTAAATGCCCTACAACTTTGCTAGAGCCCTGGAAGCACATCTTCATTTAATAACACCATTGAAAATAGGATAATGTATCTGACTCAAATAAGCATGTATTCCATGACTCAAGTTGTAGATCAATCTTCTCTCCATTCAATACAAAGAGAAGAAGAACAGTTTTCTTTGACAAAAATGCCAGGGCTAAACTGTTTGAAGTCAATGACTGGGTCAACTTTTATGGGTCATGAGATGATGTCAACAAAAGGCCTGCACGAGTATGATTTGATTCACTATGTAACAGGGCCTTTTGAAACCTGGAATATTCTCTTTAGCTTCTAACGTATCATTCTGGCTCATCAGATGTTAGGAGAGTTGAATTGCCGGAGACATTTTTTTGTGCAACCTCAACAGTTGCCACATCCATGACCACTTAGTTGATGTGATTTTCCTGTGGGCATTATTAGATCTTGTATTGAGTCTTTCATAGTGATTGATGATGTTGATCCTTCATCTTCTTTGCATTCTCATATAGATTAGGGCCAGATTTTCCTATAGCCATGATCTCTATCAGCTTAGTTTATCTGCTTTGGCGACAAGTCCTCCTTCCATGTGTTTTTTTGTAATGTTTGTAATAAATGACATTTTTTCTTTAATGTTATGGTTTTAACATTTCGAATTAACCACATCCCTACTCCCTCCCAAAGTTAATTAGAATACCATTTTTATAATGTTTTTAGCTTGTAACCCCCTTTTTCTAGAAATAATCTCTCGTCTATTATTACTCTTACTTACAATCCCCATGACCTAGTGTTCTTTTTTTTTTAAAGATACTCCCAGAAATTTATATTAATGATAATTCAAACCATACATATTCTAGATGTGCCAGGCATAAAAGCTATATGGTCCGAACTTGGGCATTATCTTGACGGGAAGCATGTACATGCAGAATTATTCTGAGCCCCGTTTGAGGCACAAATCTAATCTCAATAATATCAACCCTGTCTAAGGTCTTACATTTGAAGCTTATTAGACCACATACCAGTAGGGTTATAGGACCATGAATTAAACATGGGCTTCTATATGTGACTTCTGTCAACGTTTTGCCCAATTAGTGTAATCCCCGTTTTGTTTTCTGTGAAATTTCTCTAGATCAATTCCTTTGCCGGTTTAGTCTAATTTCTTTCCAGGAGTATTTGGAGATCATCTATGGACGTTATGCCAGAAGGAATTTGTCACAGGAGGTCTGGTTCTCTCTGAAAAGACAAAGTCATGCACAAAAAACCTTCCTCTGGGCAGATCGACATTTTTGGGAAAAGAAGGTTTTAAGCAACAATGAGATTTTTGGGTAGTAGCAGGCAGGTGGGAATTTTGTATCTGCCTAGCAGGGTACTTTTTCCCATGGAAACAAAGTCACTGAAGTCATGATAGGATTATAATAGAGACAGTAGGAAGACGATGAATTTCTTACCTGCCTTGCAGGATGAAAATTCCCATTATGAAATAAAAGAAAATCACTTAAGACATTGATGAGAATTTCTTACCTGCCTTGTAGGGTAAAAAATCTCATTATGAAAGTCAAACAACTTAAGTGGATCATGGAATTTTTGGAGCTGCGGTGTAGGGTAAATAATCCCATTGGAAATTGACTTTTAAAAATAGAATTCACCCTTGCCAAAAAGTGCGACCCATCTTGGGTGAATAATAATGCATTTAATAATAATTATTAATGTTTATTCACCCAATTTTGATGCCCAAGCATGAGGAAAAGTCAACGCATGATGAAAGGATAAAGAATATTGAAAATATAATTCCAAAATTAAATAAATTTAATTTATTTAATGCAACCCACTCTCATGCAAAAAAGTGTGACCCATATTGAGGAGAAATAATACTTTTTAAAGTATTAATTAATGGAATTAATTCCTATTTTTGGTGCATAATGTCAAAGCACACTATGAAGTCAATGTGAACTAGAAAAAGAAAGCTAAAATTATATAAATTTAATTTATTTAATGGCAGCCATGAGCATGCACAAAATAGGCGCTCAAATTGAAGAGAAAAAATATGTTAATTAATTAATTAATTGTCAGGAATAGGAGAAACAATTATTAATTATAGAATGGTGAGGGTTATATGAGAATGGGTTGCCATAAGGATGAATTAATTAATTCTTCAACAAGGAAGTGTAGCCCAGATAATTTTTGCGCCCCATTTAAGAAGGAATTTTACACAGAAGGTGTTTTTTACTACCAAAAGGCTTCAAGAATTTGGCGCCTAGGTTTGAATAAGCTTGAATTAAGTCTAATTAATTGTCTGCATAGTGGTACAGGTGCTCAGGTGAAGTTGACAAAATTCATGCTTGCTTTGCATGCAAACAAAACATTAAATTTTGGGGCAACAGGCTTGATATATGCAGATTTTTATAATTAAAATCAAGTGTTCATGTTCGATTGCCATCTTTGTCTGAATTAATTGCAAGAATTCATTACATGTGCTTTTATAAGAGCAAGGGAGCTTAAATCAATGTCCAATACATTGAACATATCTTCTGAATCTGAAGAAATCTCCAGATCTGCACCGGTTGTAAAGAATTCCAGCCGAATAAAGAGAAAAAGAATTGCTCAGACAAAGACAGATATAGCCATGACAAAGCGGGATGAAAAAGAAAGCTGAGCAGAGTCATGCGTCACTTCTAAGTTTGCTGACATTGAAGATGCAGATCTAGGTTCAGAACCTCTTTCCGAATTGATTGACAGATCCAGAGCTAGAAAGACTTCTCTCATGCATGTAGTCAAAAACAGTGGAATCATTCGAGCTGCAACATTTTCATTCACAACCCAGTTGCCAGAATTTGTCATGGAGTGTGCTAGGTCTTACCATCCATTATCCAGATCAGTCCAAGATGTCGCGGGAAAGAGAATAATCCGGTTGGATGCACAGTTCATCAATTATTGTCTGAAGATTATAGCACGATAGGTGGTGACTGCTATTAGCATATAGGATGCTGACAGTAGATGGGAAAAGCATAAAGTTGACTATGTGGGCATAATGAACAACAGATACATGAAGAAGCCCAGATCTCCATTCAAGTTCCAGAAAACTCTTCCACGATCCAATCTGGTACAAGAGGTGGATGATATTGCCAAGTTGTTATGCAGGATAAATGGCAAGGCTAATGCTCACAACTTCCGCACATGGATGTATGCTTTCATCAGGACCATTGAAATCAACAAAGCAAATTTAATAATCAACTGGTCGGAAATCATCAGTGACAACATTGGTCAGCAGCTCCGGAATGTGAGGCGTACTTATAGCTTCAAAATGACTTCGTATTTGGTATATGCGGCAGCTTCATAGGGTGTCTTCTCCAAGCTGAATAGACGTGGTGTGCTTTCCAAGGATCCTATTTTTGAGTGCTATCCACAACTTACTGTACCCGTATGCTACAAAGATTATAAAGTGGTCAACGATGGATTCTTCTACGGATTCATTTGCAGGCTGAATGGTGATCTAAAGGCCAACAGGGTAAGCAAGGAAGCTTGGGAAGTTGTGTCCAAGATTGGCAGTATCTTCATCCAGTTTGCGGACTTTACATATGTCAGGGTCACTGGCTTTTCAGGAGAACCAGTTAAGTTGCCCAGATATCCAAGTGACAGATTGGTCATCATGGGGTTGAGCAGACAACTCATGGAGACGCATGATCTACAGTCGAAACGACACAAGTCTACAGGCTTTTTCCCGATCACTGTGGGCTATTACAGCTGCCAGAGTATTCATAAAGCTCGAGGAATTGAAGAGGAAATGTTCTCTGAGTACGAGCAAAACTTCTTCCTAGCACAGCTGAACTTCAATCCATTTGGAGTGGCAAGGAAGACAATCTCCCAAGAGTACGCGCATGTGCCTTTATTGGAAGATTTCTGGATGAAGTGCAGAAGCGAGTACGAAGTTAGAAATAAAGATTTCAGCAGGATATTAGCGCGGCAAATGTTTGACTTTGGATTAGCACGGATACCTGCGGATCTTAAAGATGATGGGCCTGTGTTACTTGACGTGTACCATCGGATGGGAGGAGATAGAGCTGTACTTCAAGAGAGCATAGGTGGCTGCCATACGATCGAGGAAAGATCTGCTGCCGTTCTAGTCAATACTTCAAACTGGTTGCTGATGATGGGATATTGCCTTGATGAAGCATTGATGAATCAGGTCACAGGCAACTTCGGCACAGGAGATTCCCTCAAAAGGAAGCACGAAGGAGAGAGCAGTAAAATGCCTGAAATGATTAAAGTGCACAGAAGGTTTCATTTGAAGGAGAGGATCACTTCCACAGCTATGGTGTTAGTTTCGGCTTCTCCAGCATCAAGTACTTTACCGACTGTTACACCTTAGCAAGATACTGCCATTCGTCCGTTGAATCCGAGAACATTCATCTTTTCTCCTCAGCCACTCTGTTCAGCACCTCTTCCTGAAGAAACGTTGAAGTTGCAGATGACAGAATTTGAAAGAGCTTTGTTTTTGGACAATTCAGAGGACGACAGCCACAACACTGTAGCGGTTTCAGATGGAGAGGAATCAGAGCGCGAGATGGTGGTACACTCAGCAACTTCTCATTCTCTGAGAAGTAATTTCTCAGAATGGTTGGCTTTGCAGTTGGTTCCGGAGGCTAGAGAGGAAATCGACTTGGAGGAACACGACTTGCAGCTGCTCCTGAATCTAGCCAGAAAAGACAGAAAACCTGAAGTTGCTACGGTAACTTCAAGGTTGATCATTGAGGAGTCGGGGTAGAAGTTCCCTGAGATGTCAGTTCCAGCAGAAGGGAAGAAGAAGGATGAGCTCACGGCAGAAGATATAACGACCAAAGTACCCATAGGTCAAGCCACCACAGAAGGATTGAAGCAAGATATGTAGACATTGATAGATGCTTTATTCCTTAGGCTTGACAAAGAAAAGGCCGAGAAAGTTGAACTTAAGAAGCAGGTATCTCAGTTGTGCGAGATTATTGCCAAGGTTGCCAAATCTTCCACTCAACTAATTTCAGCACAAAAGTAGGTGAGTGATCATCTGATGCATGAAGTGGAAGATGCAAGTAACTAGGTTAAAGCTATCGACGAATGGAAGCGTCTAATCATTCACAAAGCTTATGTACAACTCGGAGAGGTGCCAGCCCGCCTAAAGGTTATGAAAGATGCATCAGATCAGCTGAAGCAACTGGTAACAAGCATGATAGATATGAACACAGTTGCTGAGAGTAACCTGAGTACTTTGGCCGAAATAAATAAGCTACTGAGAGAGGTGTTGATTGCGGAACGAATTGTGCCCGATGGATCATTTAAGAAGGGGAAGCAGCTTGAGTTTGCAGTATCTTTCCGTTTGGAGATCTGCAAAATTATGTTGAAAAGGATGCAGGCTCTCGAGAGTATGGCATCATCTTTACTAGACAATGTCATTGCTTTCACCAATGAGGAAGTGGTCGGAAACATTTTTTTGTACACGAGGATCATTCCTAGCAAAGTGCTTGATTCCCTGGAGGGATCTCTTCTGATGGTGCAAGGGAGAATTGATGGAGCTATTAGGCCTTTCATGATGGATTCCATCAGTAAGCTGGTGACGTGTAGTCAGATATTGAGAAGTTCGGGCCTAGCTTGGAGGATGTGGAAGCGTGCATCAGGGTATTGAACGAAGGCTTGCTGTAGTTCAGGACAGAAAAGGAAGCTGTGGCTAAGATAGATGGGAAGTTGTTGAAATACATGTTCGACAAGTATATTTAGTATCAAAACAAAAAGAAGATGTAGATGTTATAGCTGGTGAATCTTTCTTCTATTTTCCACGTTCCCGGATGTAAATTGTAGAACTTTAAAAGTTGTTGGTTTTGAAACCATTACTTTAAGTTATGTGGAACGATTCTATTAGTTAAGTGACAAATGTGTATAGGTTTGACTATAGATTCAGATGCATGTCACTTGGAGAGGAATTAGAGGAGGATGATTGCCAGATGTTATCGTTACTTCTTGTTTATGTTCCAGTTCAGTTGAGTTTCCCATTTGTATTTTCCCTTCTACATTCTATAAGTAGAGGAAGAACCTTCGTGTTAAGGGATCGAAATTTGTAAGCAACATTCTTGTGTTTCAGACTTTGTGCTGAAGCCCCTTATAGCTATTTGAAGCAAAGGAGTAGAAAGGAGCAGATTTCCGGGGAACTTTGTGTCACGGTGCATTTTGTTTCTAGCTTATTGTCTTAGATCTATTTATAAACTTTGTGTTATTTTAGATCTAAATTTGAAAGCTGCCTTTGCTTAAAATTTGGAGTGTTAATATCTATTGGTCCTGTCTATGTGCATGCAATCAACTCTGTAATCTATTGATTGGGTTGCACATCTTCCCTCCTTCTTTGCTGTGTTTTTATTACTTCCTTCTTCTTTAAATATTTCCCTTTCTTTAAACAGCTACTTATTTGCTGCAAAATTATACAGCTATGGTTCATGAACTGCATGGTTAAAGTAAAACCCATAAATATATACTAGCATACTTTATTGACAAATCTTACACGGGAGCCTCACCGGTAAATGAGGGAGATTTATCTCATGACTGCCTAGGTTTTTCAGCTATGCAGGAAATCTAGCCAACAGTCTAATTGGGGACATTACAAATGATAACAGTGATAGAGAGCTCCGAGATGTCAATATCAAATAACTTGTAGAATAAGAAGTGCATGGGTATAGAGTCAAAGGCCTTTCTAAAGTCTAAAATGCAACAAAAGACATTATAAGACTGTTGTCTAATGTCCTTAATGATAGCTCTTGTAATTATGTGATCTATATTCTGGAACTCCTTTCTAAATCTTCTGTTCGAGCTCGCTCTAAAATTATCTTGCTCCAATTGTTAGAAAACCTTCATGTCCAACACTATGACATAAAATTCCGCAAATATTAGCTCAATCATGATTTATTGTAATTTTTTGAAGTCTGAGTTGTCTCCAAATATATGAATGGGATGAATGATGCTATGCGACCAAAAGATGGGAAAGCTAGAGGGAACAATCTCATTAAATGATCCTGTGATGGGAATAATATGTGATTAAATACCATATAAAAGAATCTTTGGCTAAAACCCTTTCTAATCACCAACTATACCGATGATCTGAGCGGTAGAAGTTCCCTGTTGATGGTTCTGCACGTTCCCAAGGTTGGTTTGTACAAGTCTCTTGTGCACCCATTGGAAATCCTTCTTGGCGCAACCCACTTCTTTATTGCAAAGCTCATCTCCTCTCTACGAAGCTCCTCTGTTTTTGCAAGCCTCATATTTTGCACTTCAAAATATCTCTTCATTGTGAAGCTCTCTATTTCGCAGTGTCATAAAACAACATTGTTGTCTTCTCTCCTAATGGGGTGGAGCCCTAATATAATCCAAGGGGCTCCCTTCACGGGATGAGGGAAATCTCTGCTGGCCACATTTTGACTGTCAAATCTTGATCCCAATCAGCTCAACTGGCATAAGGTTAAGAGTCACACATGGAAGTGCAACTTTTAAAATTCCATAATGGTTCATTAGCCTTCATGGCTTTGTAATACTATGCATGAATATTTTCATGATCAAATAACATCAAATAATAAACAATAAACAACCATACATCTCCCCTAAGAGTATGCCATTCACATAACACAAAAATTAATTTTTTTTGTTCTAGTTCTATTATTTTCTCTTTTTCTGAATATTGTTTCATATTGCTTCGGCATATGCATGTAATCCATCCAAATCCTCATTTAGTGTTGCCCCCAAAATGCCTCTTGGGATTCTTATTGAGTCCATAACTTTTAAATTTCTCCTATATCTCTAGGGAAAGTGAATATTGGGAGGCTAAAGGTGATGAGACTTGGAGAGATTTGGCATGCGAGACCCACTTCTGGGGTTCAATATTAGAAGATGGGGGGCATTCCTTGGTAAGAGAATGTACAAGCAAGCCTTGGGGGAACTATGGAGGGTGTTAAGGATCCCGCATTGCCTAGAAGCAAGAAATTCATGTTCATTATGGTGGAGGATACAATGGCACTCTTTGCAAGTTAAGGATATGGAAGGAGAGCCATTGGATAAATCAAAACGGAGTCTTGTGTGAGTTTCTACATTCCTCATTTTACAAACAATTAATGGGACATGAATCATGGGGGCGTGTTGGCTAGATTTTCTGCACAGTTGAAAACCTAGGCAGTCATGAGATAAATCTCCCTCATTTACTAGTGGGGCTCCCGTGTAAGATTTTGTCAATTATAGTTTCTAATATCTATCTGTTGGTTTTACTTTAACCGCGTAGCTCATGCACCATAGTTAGGCAGTTTTGTAGCAAGTAAGCAACTGTAAGAAATGTACATATGTAGAAGAGGGAAATAATTGGATGTGAGCAGAAAAGAAAGAAGATGTGCAACCTAACCAATAGTTGACAGAGTTGGTCACATGCACATAGACGAAACAGATAGATCTAGAAATGCAGAATTCAAAGCAAATGAAAGTTTCAGATCTAGATCTAAGATAACACAGTTTATGCAAAGATCTAAAAGAAATAAGAAACAAATGCACCGTTGACACAAAGTTCTTCGGAAATCTGTCTCCTCTTTATTCCTTAGCTTTCAGAAAGATATCAAGGGTCTTAGCTCAAAGTTTGGAACAAAAGAATGTTGATTACAAATTTTGATCCTTTTACCCGTAGGTTCTTCCTCCATTTATAGTGTATGGAGGGGAAATTACAAATAGGAAACTGCAACTGAACTAGAACATGTGGAAGTTGTAAAGGAAACAACCGACAATCTTTCTCCTGGAATTCCTTTTTGCATGACATGCATGATTTATAACTGGAAATAGAACCTTCCATTTTGCATGTCTGCCACCTATTTCCAAGTGATTGACTTCTTCTAGTAACTTGAAGTAACCACTTTTAAATCAATCACTTAAGTTTTACAGTTTAATTGATTGCTCAATTACTTCGTCAGAGAAAATAAGAGAAAAAAAGTTATTCTAGCTGCGACATTCTCCGTTTTGTCCTTCCGGTCTATGTTTGTATTACTGATGTCAACAAATCTGGAAGATATGCATGATTCAACTGATCCTTCTCTTTCATCATGCTTCATCATGGCTGAAACAGTCTTTGTCTGAGCTCTTTTCTTTTAATTCTGTCAGAATCCCTTGTAATTGGATCAATTTGTGCAAATCTGACAATTTCTTTTGATTCAGAAGATATATTCAATGTATCTGACATTGATTTGAACTTCCTTTCACTAATATGAGCACATGCGATGAATACCTGAGCACTTATACCAACATGCAGACAATCAGAATAACAAAAATCGGGCTATTCCAACCCAATGCGCCAAACCTGGAAGCTTCTTGACAATGGAAAATAATCTTTAATGCAAAATCCTCCTTCCCTTGGCGCCAAAACCTATCCGGGCTGCAAATTTCATCAAAAAGAATTAACTGCTTCTCCCTTATGGCATCCCATGCTTATATAACCATCTGCATGTTTATTTTTAATAATTGCCCTTTCCTATTTCTGGCAATTTAATTAATTAAAAGCCATGCCTCTTCATCCAATTTGGGCGCCTAATTTTGCATGCTTTTGATTGCTTTTTAATGAATTTATTTTATTTATTTTAGCATGCATCCTTGACTTCTCTTTAGCTCATCCACTTGCGTTGAATTTCTTCCTATTTATGGCGCCAAACTTAGCTAGGAATACCATTAATAAATAACATTAATTACATGCATTAATGCCAAGGTGGGTCACACTTTTTGGCAAGGGTATTTATCAAAAATAGAAAGTCAAAGTGATGGGAATTTCCAACCTGTAATGCAGCTCCAAAAATCCCATCATTCACTTAAGTGATTTGACTTTCATAATGGGAATTTTCACCTTGCATTGCAGGTAAGAAACTCCCGCCTACCTGCCATTGCCAAATTTCCCATTAGTAGCTTAAACCCTTCCTTCCAAAAAGTGCGACTTGCATGGAAAATAGCTTTCTTCTCAAAAATGCGACTTGCATGGGTGAATAAATTTCTTTGATGAGAAAGTTACCCTGTTAGGCATGCAAGAAATTCCCGCTAGTGCTTTAAGTGATTTTTCTTTACAATGGGAATTTTCACCCTGCATTACAGGTAAGAAATTCCGCTTGCCTACAACCTCTAAAATTTCCATTGGCAGATAACTCTTTTCCAAAAGTGCAATTTGCATTGTGACTTCTGCATTTAAAATCGCGTAAAAACTTGATCACTGCAGGCAGCGTGGAAATTGGACGCAGAAAGCAACCTTGAAAATTGCAACTGACTATGAAATTCCCATTTCTGGTTCCTTTTTTGAATTCTATGGTGAAGAAATCACAAGCATAGAATACAATTTTCGATTTTTGAAAATGGTTCGAGAAGCTGTAGTAGCAAAAACTTGCATGTGTCCTGAACTTTCCTTCTATAGCTTCGTTTTAGGTGTCGTTTTCTCTAGAAGTGCATACTTTCTCGAGCTCTACACATTGATGGCAATATTCCTTTTTATTTGCATAAAGGCCATGGATGCACCTTTTTTGGACCAAGTGATGTTCCAGGTAATCTTCTGAAAGAACCTTGAGCTCTGATTTCCTTCAGACATATTAGTAATTAAAAGACACTAGATAACTTTTCAAAACCCTAGGCCTGGGGAAAGATCTGACAGGAAACATGACATAAGCTACAGGAGACTACCGGAGAAAAACAAACGCAAACACAGACAAAAATAAATAAAACAACGCAAAACGTCGCTACAGACAAGTTGCTTGAACATTTGCTCTGAATTACATTGATCTGGTGAAAATTCTTCCCCCCCAATTGAGATGTTCTATGGGAATAATGATGGGGTGCAGTGTTTTATATAACATCAATCCTCCAGGGTTCAGCTGCAATCATAATTTACTTTAAACGAAACTTTATTTATTTAATAAATAATTAAATAAAATTCTCTCAGACAAAACCTGACGAAGAGATAAAATGAGTCTTAGCATGTGAGTACTTCGTCGAAAATAGGCTTTAATGATTCACTGGGGATACCTTAGACGTAATGCAAGACAACTACAAGGTAATAACAAACACAAAACAACTTGTTACTTTGCAAAGAACGAAAATTCTTTAAAGGGGCAGTCCTAAATTTTAGGGTGAAATCTCGAGGACACCAGGCCTAATCATTTCCAATACTAGAAAAACCCTGCAACTTAATAATGTGAATATGGGTATTACATAAAATTGTTCTTTTAAATAACTCAAGTAAAGGTAATGATTTATCTAAGTCATGCCAAATGTAGACTTTATGTTATATTGTATGGCACACTTTATGGCTATGCAAAAGACTAGTGATGCCACAGTGACTTTGTTAAATCAAGGTTTGCCTAGGATCATTGTCTTAGATATGGATTTGAATTTCATTGAGGTCATTTTTGGAGAAATTTGTGGAGAAAGTTGAGGCATGAAGTTTGAGCTTTAGTTTGGGGATCTACCATCCTTGATTTTAGGAATGGAGCACTTGTTCTTGGAGGTTGTGAACTATCGAAGCCTTAAAAACCTAATTTTGAAATACAATGGTTGAGGAACGAAGCCAAGACAACGGGATACTTCTTTTAGCACAAGTTCAATCAGAACTTACATCAGCTCAGTACATAGGGACAACCCGATGCCAGGGTTAGAGTGCATTCCATCATTGTGTATGGTTGTAAACCTAGGGTGTAAAAGCTACATCATTGGCTGGAGCAATGGGGTAGAAGGGAATTTGAATAGCTTTGGCATAAGTTGTAGCAGGCCCTCTCCTAGGGTGGTGATTTGGGAGATACATTGGAGGAGTGTGAGGAGCTTCTAGGAGCAGAGAAAAATGAGACGCATTTTAATCATATTTGGATTCGTCATAAGAGAAGGAACAAGAATTTACACTCTTTCGGAGAGCTAGTGTTTGGCTTGGAATTATGATTTCTCAATCGCAAGAGGAGCATATGTGAAGCTAAAGTGAAAGAAAATTCCGCACTTATATTTTAATTCTAAGAAAGTTGTTCAGTGGAATGAATACAAAATCATAACTCCTGAAAGGAGTTGATATCTCCACTATAGTGCTATGTGGTGGTTTTGTCAACTCTTGACCATGAAGCATAATTTGAGAGTACATGATCTATATTTATTTCCAGCTGTTAATTGCATGCATGATGCCATAAAAAAATAAAAAAAAGATTATTGTTAGCAAGGTAAGAAGAGGATTTTAGACATGGTGATTTAGTCTCAGGACTTGAAGTATTTTTAGTAGTAGTGTGAGTATCAGAAGGGTTTGCTGAAGTGGAAATCCAAGATTTTCCAAATCAACCCTAAAATGGAGGATGCAACTTGGATCAGGGCACTTGCATGATTTCTCAGTACAAGAGATTTTGACGAGTTGTAAGAGCATCATAGCATGAATGTTGTTGAGTAGGAACGGGAATGGAGAAAAAAGTACCATTTACTCGACATGTATGATGCAGGAACATCTGGGTCTAACGACAAACAATCAATTTTGCATCAACTAAAAATAGGGTTTGCCCCCAAGATTGTGGCGTGTTCGAAGAGAGATTCTCTCAATCAACTGTTGTATCATAGCCACACCGAGTGTAAGGTGATGCTAATAGGGAAACTAAGCATGATTCCTAGGTCAAACACCTTAGAAAAGGCTTGGGTAGTAGGTTATCAACCATATGAAAGAGATCATACTGTTGCCTTGGGAACTTAGACAGATGAAAAAACCATTTGTGCACATTGAACTGGTGGTTGATGCTCTGCTGGCAAAACAGTGGTTAACCAATAGAATACTACGCTTGCGCACGATGACATGTGACTGATCCAAAACATGAAGAGGTGTGCATAGTGATCAACTTTCAATCACACATAGCTTCCAGGAGCATCTTGGGACATCCTATATCCTTCCAGGAAGTCTTGTAATTGTAGTTTCTAGATGGAATTTCAGAGAGATTGACGACAAGACCCAAGAAGCGGTATGCATCAATTGAAAGGAGGGACATGTACCAATAATCCTATGGTAGTAACCCACGAGGGTCTCATTCAAGACATGAAGTTAAGTGAGAAAATTGTAGATGCTTTGGAGAAGATGTCCAGGTCGAGAACATAGAAGCATTCAAAGTAAAATTCCATTGAGTGAATGTTGTATATTACATTCATGTCTAACATGTTGAAGGGTGATTTATTATAGCAAGCAGAGTTATGCATATGTAATCTGTCTATATGTTGACATGTGCCTATGGGGTAAAGTGTTTAAGTGTCACACTCAAGTAATAAGTAGTAGCATGTGTGTGTGGTCGTATTGAGTAAGTGCTAGGTCTAATTTGCGGATAAAGGCTCTGTCTTCATTGGACATGCACCATAGCTCCATAAACTACAACATCTTATGCATGCGAGAAACATTCCATATAAACACACGTTTGAGTATAAAATGCAATCTATGTATGAGATGATCTGGATGCTCGAATAAGGAACGTATAACTCAAGAAAACATCTACAAATTCTTGAATCACTAAGTACGAGGCTAAAAGTATGCAAGAATAAGAAAGACAAGCCTAGTAGTGTTAAATCACTTGGCATGCAAATAATGAATGAAATGAAAGTACACCGTAATGCAAAGAATGCTTTTCTAAATTGTAAGAGCAACTACTCAATTGCATTAAAAAGTGAAAGCTTTGACCACGTGTATTATATAGATCTTATTTGGAAACAGGTGTATATTTAAGAGTCAAAATCAATTTCAAGTCTATCAATTAGCTGGTTGAAACTAACAAAACTGCAAAATGTAAACTAGCTTGTACTATTTTTTAATTATGTCAGGAAGTATCTTGTTAATGTTCACATGTTAGCTTGTTAGAATATTGTATGTGGTGTGATGAGGTTATGGAGCACAACCCATATAGATTTTGTGTTGCAATAATTAGTTGGCCTACGAGGTGTGAGAGAGATTCTTGTATACAACCATCATAACTAGAGATACCAATGAAGATTAAAGATGTAATGTCCCTTTCGGTCTCACGATATTATGAGGAATAAGTGGATTTGAAAGAGGTAAGTGTGACTCCTATCTTATAGGAGATCAATTGCTGGATTATATATGACAACCACCTGCATAAATCATGATTCGCGAATATGAACATCTCAAGCTTAGGGTAGCGACCTGCTTTAGGTCCCCAAAACCCTAAATGACTTAGGTAATTTGAACCAGAATCCAGTATTTGGTATCACAATTACATATTCAAAAATACATCAACACTGAAACCCTTGACGAAATCATATAAATTGTGAAGGGTCTGCATGCAAAATACAGATTGTTGAAATTGATGATAGTTACTATGAACTACTACAGAATCTTAAAAAATCCAGTATCTTGTAGAATCGACATGCCCTATCATGCAAACCATTCTGCAGCTGATTGCAGTGCTTATATATTGGTCTGGCTCAGATCTTGGAGACTGATGATTATTCAATAAGCATCCATAGAACACCATACTCAAACTCGCATAGATAAATTCCAATCAAGCCCATATCCCGCAAATTGGGTGAATACAGAAAAGGCGCATCTAGGGTTGTAAACAACAAATTTCTTCATAAATATATTCAGCCGTAAATACAATAGATGATTTCAGATGATGAAATGCATTAGGGCTAAACACAATTTGATATCCATACTGATGGAATAATAACGAATATTGATCTAAAACCCAACCTTTGATTACTTGCACACTGTGCAAATCAGCATTCGATCTTGATATGATCTATTTGAAGGCTGAAATATAAGCACAATTCAACTAGCATGTAAGAATACCTCAATTACTGCATAAAACAACTATGGAACAAGTCGCTCTGACTCTGGAATGAAGTCTGTATGCCCACTGCTGCAATCTTATGTCTCTTTCAAGATTTGCTGAATCATGATTTGCACCTGTGAATACAATGAAGATCATTGAATAGGAACTCATCTCTCTGCTCCTGGGGTTTCCATCCACAAGAGGACTAATCCAGAGGGTTTCCGTCCTTGTAATTTGACATGCGAAAGAGCTCAACTTGCTAACTTGCCAAGATGAAAGATCCCAATAATAATTTGGAATGCCCTAGCACAAGTCACACTATAATTCCTTATGGCCAAAAAACCCTTCAAAGCTTACAATGTCACAGAAGATAATGATAGAATACCATCATAATTACATTTTTCCCTTCTCTAACCAAGTTACATTTTTAACAATATTTACATTCCTAGATAGCTAAAAAGGAAAGTCACGACTAGGGTTTAACTAGGATAAGCACATTCACAATATATTTCATAAATAATTTCATTTCTCTGTACTTCCACCCAGTTGAAGTCACTTAAAAAGTCTATTAATTCATTATATGTGTAAGTAGTGACTACTTTATTTAACCAGCACAATATGCATAAAATTAATAGACTGGGAAGTCAACCTTGCTAAATCACCCTTTGGCCGTTCGAAAGTACATTAAAAGGGCCAAGTTGATCATTGATCGAACTATTAGCGAGAAAGAGCTGACATAACATAGGCAATACTTGGAGATCTGAATGTAAATGAGAGCTTTCAAAATGACCACATAAAATGACAATTATCAAACAAAAGTAAGATTAGATTTTTCCACACCACAAAAATTCTGGAATCTGCTGCTTGAAATTGTTATCCTCAAATCTCTACATGGGTCGCCCAAGCTGGAAATGAATGTGACAACCCAAAAATAACATGCCTTAGCTAGAATGAAATGCCCTTGGGTAGACAATTCCTCTCACTTCTGCTTTCCGTTTTGAAATTCTACAAGATGGGAAGCTCCAGAGGGTTTTTGACTCCTTGTATTTTTCTGCCAACCAATGTAACAAATGAGGATCCAATCGTCCTTAAAGAAAATGATAATACGAGAGCTTGGAATGATCCTTGGAAAGTCGAATTTCTCTTTTAAAGAGAAAAAAGCACTCACGTATTCACTAGACGCATTTCCTTAGGCAAGTGGGAGCCCCATTTATTTTTTTTTTATAGCCCCTAGAGCTTAGTCACATTTTTTGTCTTATGGAGCGCAACATATGGGGACCCTTAAGTGCTATTTATAATTAATGCATTTTCCCCCCTTTTAAGTTCTCCTTAATTGGATCACTCCACTTGGGCATTTAACAATAATTATATTAAATGCACCTTTAGCACATAAAATTTAATTAATTAAAACTTGAAGTGCCGATAATTAAAGCTTACTCTTAGGCACGTCGGGTAGACAAAAAAAGGCCAAAGGTCATCGATCGAAATTCATTCGAGAAAGAAGGACATTAGAGTCCTCCCTTCCCGAGATTGCTTGTCCCCAAGCAACTGTAAAGCTGGATGCTGAAGCATAGACTCTCCTTCCCATGTAGCATCCTCCAATGACAAATCGCTCCATCTGACTAGGCATTCCTGAATCACCCGGCTCCTCAATCGTCTCTCTCTCCTATCCAGGATCTCCAGAACTAGATCCAATCTCCCCTCTTCATCAGGGTGGCAGCTAAGCAGAAGAAACCATGTATTGTCCCAATGCCTTCTTCAAGCAAGACACATGGAAAACATTGTGTATCTTACTTTCAGAAGGTAACTCTAGCTCATATGCCATCCCTTCAAAACTCTCCTCAACACCTTGTACAGACCATAAAACCGTGGCTTGAGTTTTTCTGCACCACTCTTCTTGAGAGTACTCTGTCTGTAAGGATGTAGCCATAAAAATACCATGTCTCCCACATCAAAAGCTCTCTCAATCCTATGACTAGTCCACATACATGTTCTGTTGATTATGTGCATGCTGAATATTATCCTTAAGTACCTTAAGGATGTCCTGACTATCTTGTAAACTCTCTCGAGCCTTGGGAGCTCTACTGCCCCCAAAAGCCAAATGAATAAAAGATGTCACATTATACCCATATAATGCTCGGAAGGGAGTCATACCAATAGACATGTGGTAAGTAGTATTATAGCAATACTCACACATATACAACAATCTTTGCACATGCCTTCTGCTGCCCCGAAACTGCCCCGAAACATAGTTGCCTGAAGATAACCCTCTATCCACTTGTTCACAATCTTTGTCTGCTCATCAGTTTGAGGATTATAGCTAGTGCCCGGATTCAACTTGGTACTGTACCTAACTAGAAAAGCTCCTACCCGAAATATGCTTAGAAATTTGCTATCCCGGTAACTAACAATGTTCTTTAGGAAGCCCATGCAATCTTAAATACTTGACAGAAGAACAAATCAGCCACATGAGGTGCCTTAAAGCTAGTAGGAATGGTGAAAAAGTGTGCATACTATATCAATCTGATGATCTACCGCATAAATACAATCGTTCCCTTGCAACTACGGGAAGACCTGTAATGGAATCCATCGAAATACTCTCCCATTTCTGTTCTGAAAATCAGAAATGGTTGTAATACAATCTTATTGGGAAAGTATGTTGTAACTTGTTCTGCTGACAAGTCATACACTCACGGACATGGTGTAGGACATCCTCCTTGAGACCCTTCCAAGAGAATCTCTCTCTAACCTGCCTGTATGTTTTCAAGTACCCCGGATGTCCTGCAAGTGGTGCTTTATGGAAGGCATGCAAAATCTTCTTATTAAGCTTAGATTCAGGAACTTGGTAAATTTTGCCCTTATACAAAATCAAATCAGCTATCACCTTGTATCGGCTCATCCTGAATTTTCCCATCCATAATGTCACATGCCCACGTATTTTTGGAATACTCAACTAATAGTTGATATTTCCAATCTGTTGAAATCTTGCTCAAAGAACATAGGGCAGCGAGATGTGGTTTCCCGGATAGTGCATCAACCACTACATTTTTCTTCCCCTTGACATACTCAATGTCAAAATCATATGCCTAGAATCCTATTGACCCATTTTTGGTGCCTCTCATTGAGCTCCTTTTGTTCTAGGAAAGTATTTTCAGGCTGTTGTGATCGGCTCCTCACCACAAATTTCCCACCTAGACCAAGTATTGTTTTAACTTTCACCAAGGCATGCATGTTGGCGAGCATCTCCTTATCATAGGTCGAGTACAACCTCTCATTATCTCTCAACTTCCTACTCTAGTAGGCAATAGGATTGCTGTTCCTGCATAAGAACCACACCAATCCCCAATCCCTGAAGCATCACACTCCAATATGAAGGGCCGCGAGAAATCTGGAAGAACCAAAACTAGACAAGTGCTCATAATCACCTTGAGCCTATCAAATATTTCTTGTGCCTCATCTGTCCATCTTAATGCCTCCTTCCGTGTAAAATCTATTAATGGAGCTACAAGATGAGAATAACATCTAACGAACCTCCTGTAATAACCACATAACCCCTAGAATCCACACAAGTCAAAAATGTTCTTGAGGTGGCGGCCAATCCTGCATTGACTTGTATCTTCTCCTGATAAACCTTGACCTCGTTGGCCCCAATGACGTGCCCAAGATACAAAATGTCTATAAGACCAAATTCGCATTTGGACATCTTAACAAATAGAGGCTGTCTCCATGATGCCAAGTACTTCATCAAGATGCCTCAAATTCTCCTCCCATATCTTGTTGTAAATTAGAATGTCATTGAAAAATACCAGCACAAACTTCCTCAAATGCTTGTTGAATAGATGATTCATGCATGACTGGAACGTAACAGGTGCATTAGTGAGACTGCATGGCATTACCAAGAACTCATAGTGCCCATAGTGACATCTGAAGGTTGTCTTGTGAATATCCTCATCCACGAACTCAAATGTGGTGGTACTCCTGATCAA
Organism: Taxus chinensis; assembly: GCA_019776745.2. Lineage (NCBI taxonomy): Eukaryota > Viridiplantae > Streptophyta > Pinopsida > Cupressales > Taxaceae > Taxus > Taxus chinensis. The sequence goes on from CM034148.1 coordinate 181,905,411, forward strand.
AGATCAATCTTCGAAAAAATAAATAGCTCCATGCAATTCATCCAAAAGCTCTTCAATGCAAGGAATGGGATACTTGTTCTTCATAGTCTTCTTGTTGAGTGCACAGTAGTCATTGCACATCCTCATGGTCCCTTCCTTCTTCTTCACCAAAATAACTAAAGAAGCAAAGGGACTAGAACTATGATGGATATGTCCCATATCCAAGAGTTCTCTACTAGCCTTCTCTATTCCATCCTTGAATTTCTTAGGATGGCGATAAGGCGTAGTAGTCACGGGTTTGGCACCGTCCTCTAGCTCTATAACATGCTCAAATCCTTTATCTGGTGGTCCACTTGGAGAAATGTCACCAAACGTTGGGTCGTACTTATCCAGTATTGCCTGCATATCTACATGAAAGGGATGTCCACTATTTGAAGAAGATTTGTATGAAATGAAGCACTGGGATGCCCATGCAATCTTTCCATGTCTAGTTCTAGACTCCATCCTGTGTGCAAAATAACTCTAGGCCCACCATCTGAAAGAGCCCTAAGCACAATCTTCTTCTTATCCGCCATAAACTCTAACTCCATTCTCCTGAAGTTTTGCACATACCTGCCAAGGGACTACAACTACTGAATACCCAATACTATATCAATCTCACCATGACTAATCATATAGAAATCATCGGTCAATGTGTAGTCCCCCATTTGAATACTAAGCCGCGGAATCCTCTTAGTGCAACTAATAACAAATCCATTTGCTACTCGTACACTAAACCCCCTCAAATGCCTTAGCCTATAATCGTCGCTTTGCAACCAACCCCTCATCAATGAAGTTGTGCGTAGCTTTTACTGTCAACCAAGCAAACAATCCGCTATCCCTTAAGCACTCCCTTCAGCGGAAAGGGATGGTACCTAAGAACTCCTGAGAGTGTAACAATAGTGACATCGAATGAATCCAATGCATCACTCTCACTAAGCTCTACTTGGGGCTACTCCCCCTATGCACAATGGCCACTGCCCTCATCCTTTGCATCTGTATATGGCGAGTGGTCATCGTCCTCATATGAAATCACCTCAATGAGATGCACCTGGCCTTTACCAAGGGAACGATGTCCAGGGTCCCAATGATCTTTGCAATGAAAGCAAGGCTTCTTCCTCCTTAACTCATTACGAGTCTTCTGATCCACCTTAGGAGGTGGTGCACTCTTCTGCTGAATAGTAGAGCGCTAAAATGGCCTGGAGCTCGTGGGAAACTTCATATTGGGCTGATAGGAAGTGGGGGATGTGTCCAAGTCCAATGTTGTCTGGATGGCATCATGCAGCGTCTTAGGCTTAAGAGCCTTGACCAATCCTCTCATCCTGTCATGAAGGCCCTCTATGAATAGCATCACTACCCTCTTCTCGGGCATCTCTGGAACCATAACTGCTATATGTTGGAATTCGTTGATGTATGAATCAACGTGTCCACTCTGTCGGAGCTGTGCCAAGTCCCTGTAATAAAGCTCTACATCCTTGCGATCAAATCTCGCAATCAACCTCTCGCTGAAGTCCCTGTATGACCGCAGAAGATCGTGACTTTGTGTAACTAACCCATGGTGCCACCAATCATAAGACACCCCCTCAAGGTGCAAAGTAGCGAACTGTATAGTCTCCTGTTCCCTCATTGGTTTGAGGGTAAGATAGGTGTCGAGCTTGTGAATCCAAGCCTTGGCACTGATCTTTCCACTACCATCAAAAGTGGAGAGGGCTATCTTATTGGTAATTTGTTGCAATTCCCTGTTTTGCTGTGCTCTAGGCCTCCTGTCCTGTCCTGTCCAGCCCTAATGCTCTCTCCTCTGAGCACAATATTGTGGGAGGGGAAAGACGTCCCTCACATGTTGCGGCAAACTCCTCCACTCATCACTGATTGCCATAATAGTATCCGGAAAACCTACTTCTTCCGGCTGCACCTTAATCTCTGGTGGATCATCTCTAGGCAGGAAGTTAGGTTGCATAGGCCTATCTGCAGTCCGCGTAGTCTTCTCATTTGTATGGATGTGCCTCCTCTCACGGCCTGGCCATCCCCTAACACTTCCAATTTCTGAAGGTGATCTGCTGTGATCCCTGTAACCACTGGCAACTGATATGGATCTATCCCTTCTGCCATGTTTGTCCCGCGGCCTATCCAATGCGAACCTGTCCAAGTTAGAGCCCATGCACTCCATAGTCTGTAACAACTGCTTCTGGGTGGTTGCAATATCCCTAATGAAGTCTCTATCTGGGTCTGCATGCTCATCTCGAGGAGGACTCTCCTGTCTATCACCCATAAAATCCATTTTGCCACCTCCTACAATACTAGCTTTGAGTTGTGCTTGCCTGCGGGTGTAGTATTTGTGTGGACCGACCTCTCTATGGTGCATTCAAAGTTGATTTTTTTAAAAATACTCTCTGCTTCCTTCCCACACAGGCTGAGAGGATACACTGCTCTGATACCATTGAAAGATCCCTTCCCCAAATCTGATCCAAATTTCTAGTTTGACTCGTTTGACATTTCGTCAAACACTTAGCATGCAATTACTTATAGGTCAGGTAACAACAATAGTATGCAAAACAGATTTTTCTAGGGCCCAAATCAGACTCGGACATGAAATATAGGACCATGCAAGATCAGCCTAACTGCTGCAATAAATCTTCAACAATGACGACTAGGGTTTGATGAAAAAATACACAAATGCTCCCAAAAAACTATTTCTTTATCACAAATGACTGCCACTAATTTTAGGAGTTCAAACATACAAACAATATGATTTTTATTGACGCCATAAACACTCAAAGATCAGATCTGAAATCTGATTATAAAAATGGTAAAAAACCCACTAAAAACCCCCTAATAAATTATGAAATTGTTTTGCTTCACTTCACAAAAATCTGCAGATGATTTGACAATAGAAATCAGATTTAAATACCTCAAAGAACATGCCAAATCAGTCCCAAATTGGGTCGATCCAATAGAAGAAGACTGCTGCAATTTATTCTCCAAAATACCCTCAAAATACACTGCTGGAAATGACTGAAAATAACTCTGAAAATCTGATTACAATAAACGGGAATTTCTGAGTGAAAAACCCTCTCAACTCTTGGGGTTTTCGTCCACAAGAGAATAAATCCACAAGGGGTTTCGTCCTTGGAAATTTAATGTAAAAGCTAAAGCTTCATGCAAGAGAAAATGTTATAAAATATTTCTGGACGCCTCTAGGCAAATCACCTTCTTCTTTATATAGGAAAAGAGATCCAAAGTGACCTTTGGACTTTCCCATAAAAGTGACCTTTGGAATTCCAATGAAAGTGACCCTTCGACTTCCAAATCACATTTTCCCTTAGGAAGTATATTTTAATTAAGTGCTTTTTTTTTATTGCACTTTCCTAAGTTCTAATTTAAAGTTAAGTCTATTAATTTATTATATGTGCATTTTTATAATGTTATATTTTAATTTTAGCACAATATAATAAAGTTAATAAACTTAAGTCACCCTTGAATTCCCCCTTTGGCCGTCGGGTAGACAAGAAGGGCCAAAGGTCTTCTAACAAGCTATTCAAGAAAGAGGGACATTACAGTTAGAGTGCCCTAGGACCAAAAGAAGGGTCATAGGCAGTCATATCTCTAAATTTTAAAAAGAAGTGGTCTGCCCTAAGGGTGGACCGCTGATTTCCTAAAAATCAGCAGTCAGACCACCTATGGCCTCTTTTAGGGGGTATTTGATAGATGATAAGCGGAACAACATGGAGGAGTGTAATAGACGTGTATGATGCGAGCCTCAATCATATGGGCTAGTCTGAATCCAAAATAGAGATTACAACCACCTTGAAATGGCATTAGGAATTGAGTCTTTTACAATGTTCATTACTCATTGTTTAGATTCCTTTGTTCATTACTTTCACATTATCTTTTTCTATATTCTGATTGTTTTTGATTTGCAATATATTGTTTGGTCTATTTTGGTGCTATCAGATAGAAATATCATTTCATTCAGATTATGGATAGGAACCTAATGGGTTGAGCGAGTATTATAATTGTTTAGAAGAACGACACCAGTGAAAGAGGAGTACAAATGTATCTTTGAGTAAATGTCAAAATATGGGTCACCATCGGCATCAACATGAACACCAAAAGATGAAGATCTTGGAGGGAAGTCTTAAAATGCCATTAAGATGCATGTGGTGGGAGGACGGGTCCTTTGTACTAAAAATTACATGTATCTAGAGTGCTCATTAGAAGAAACTAATGAAACCATAGGTTCGAGGCTGTCGCAAGTTGGATAGGATACACAATTAATACCACTAGCACCACCCGATCTTCACGTTTCTGTAGACACCTAAATTTTGTCTTTGGCACTTTGGCAACACCAACATTGGCATGCGTTGACATACTTTGATACACATGGACAAATCACATATATTTGATTGTCGAGCACTACGTCCCTCTATCAGTCCACCCATCCGTTGTCATAGCCACCTCTTTCTGCCAGACATCTATTAAAGATTAACTTAGTCTATATAGGAACGCCTCAGAATCCTAAATAGACATTCTTTATACTCCAGCTCCACTTTCTGCACACCCAGGACACTGCTGGTAAAGCTGGACAGTTTTGGTTTGTCACATGGGTAGCCTTCTGCCGACAATGTCTAGGAAGTCTTCAGCGGGTAGTTTTCAAATTTTGGGCAATCTCCATTAGGTCGGCCTAAACATGTTGTATGAGCTGGCTATGGTGTAAAATTAACGACGTCAACTATATATACAAAACATCCTTGAGGTCATTACTCACCTTTCACATGCCTTGGACACCTCATAGACACTTCACGGTTCAAACTTCACACTCTCTCGGAGCATTCACACTACATTGAGGATCATTATCAAAGCAGTAGCAAATTAGTAATCTCTCATGGATCAGCCCTAGAGCAGTCCATAAAGCCAAATCTGAAATCAAATCGGTTAAATTTGTTGATGCCAAATGTCAAAGTCTAAGTAAAGGTCAATTGTTTGGGCACATGATTTTACCCAATCACCTAGAAGGGAGAACTACATGTGGCTTGATCCCTCTTTGGAGTATTGGTATGTAGGCAATGCTCACCACATCATTGGGGATATGACTGAGGCTGTCCAGTCCCAAAGACTAAATCCTTTTTAAGGGTCCCTTGTGGTCGTACAAGTAGAATTAGGGTTTGGATGAACAAGAGCCAAAATAGGTACCATTGCATAGGACTGAAGAGCTCCCAAATATCTATAAACAGGTTACAAACAGAGGCGAAGCATATTCCCAGATATTACAGACCTGCAAGCATCTCACAGAAACTGCTGGTAAAGTGTAAAGCTTCTGGTCTGAGTCTGCTGGCAGCGTCCATACAACCTGTCAGCCTCTGTTCTCAGTTACACCTGAAGAAAAACTTGAAGATCATTTGCAGCTATTGAGCTACCTACTGTGAGTGGCAGACATCCAGAATCAGCTAGTAACTCATCTTTCTATGTCATGTCAATTCTAAACCAAGTAATCGCAACATCTACTTGCATTAACAAATTCAGATTATTGTACTTGAATGACCTAATTATATAGTATGAATTTACTCCATGTTTTGATTAAATTGCATGCCATTATATGGAAAAAAGTAAAACGGTATCATATCTGAAGGCTGAGACCCATATAACTGACAGTTTGGGGGAGGGCCTGCTTTTCTCATGCGTCTCTATGAGAAAAATTGAATCAATGCTTTGCAATTGCAGATCAGTGCCCATTTTCTATCGTTTGTGGCAATCACAACCTGTGCATCTACTTTTTGAAATTCCTTCACTTGGAGTCATATGAGATCATCAGCCAAATAAACCTTATTAGGAAGAGAATTACTGGTTTTTAGCTTGTAAGTCTCTCAAACATTCCTTGGAAAAATGGAACTTAATGAGACATTGAGAACAATACCTTTCAAAGTCATCCAAGACTTGCTGAGATTAATGTCCTTGAGGTCCTAGGTTTCACTTAACAATGTTACAAAATATGTACTGGCTGTAAGGGGTCTGTATACTTTGGGAGGCTATGAATCCGAAGGTCGCGCTCCTTATCTTGGCATGCTGTTTCCTCATCAAAATCTGTCTGAACAACCAATTCAGCAACAGTAGTCTTGTTGCGTTGGACCACTTGCATGCACACTCATGAAATATGTTCTTGAACTTGCTTATAAAGGGTATATTGGTATGTTGTGGTTTTGTTTTCATTAGATTTTCATGTTGAATGATAATTTTTGTTTGCTTATCTAATACTACCTCTTGGGATTGATGAAAACCATTTGTTGGTAGTATTTGGGGTTGTGCAAACTGTTCAAGTTTACCGAGACTGTCTTCTTGCGATAAATTTTTTTGTTTAAGTTTTGTAACACTTGGGCTTGAAACATGCCCTAATTGCTCTATATTTTAGACCAAACTAGTGAGTGGATATTAAGGACTTTGGAAGCAAAGGGGCTTCCATGCTTGAGCTTGAGAGTCCTGATGAGTTTTGAAGTATTAGAGAGAAGGTGAAAGGGACCAAAGAAAGTCTCTACATAGAACCTCACGAAAATCCATTCAGAATATCTCATGAAGATAGACACCTAAGAACACTAAAAGGATACTTGCGATCCTAAGAAAGAATCCTCACAAAGTGCAAAAAATGTTTTATAAAAACCTGGAAATCATTTTGGAAAAATCAGTTCAACAAATTTCTAATGTGTGCAAACACCCATGCATGCACTAATGCCTCCACAAATATCTGTTTAGAGGCGATGCCTGTGAAGAAAGAGGCACCATGAATTTTTGACTAATACTCAAATCACTAGAGACAAAAGTAAGTTATACGGAGATGAGTTCTAGAGAAAGAAATTGTTGCTTGAACGTGTGCAAATGTGATTGTAATGTCCCCTTTTCCAAGCTAGTCTGATTTGAAGACCTTGGGCCCATTTCTATTTTCCGTGGGTTTCAAGGGGGAAAATAAGGGAAGTACATTCGTGTTATATTTGTAATTTACTATTTTCATCTTTGTAATATTTTTGTAAAAAGGCAAATTGCCAATTATAGCACTAGAAATAGTAGGTTGGTGGCTAAAGTGCAAAGTGCCGACTTCAAAATAGAAAAAGAATGTAATAAAGGGGGGTTGTCCTACCTTAAGTGGGAAAAGTGAATGCAAAAATAGAAATAAAGTTTTTCTATTATCCCACATGGAGTGCTCCACAAGGGAAAGAAAGACAAAAGGCTATAAAGGTAAATGTGGGGGCTCATTGTAAGGGTCTTTTGATGAATCTTGATATTTCTCTTTTGAAAATTGGAGCATCGAGCTCACATTTTTAGTCTTCGAGGACGAAACCCCCCATTGGATTCTACTGAGGACAAAACCCCTCAATATTCACAACACTCGAGGACGAAAACCCTCATTTTTTGCTTCGATGGCTTCATTTGGGAGTCACAAGTGAGCTTCATATTCAGAATTTCCGAGCAACTAGTGTTTCCATCTGTGCTAGGGCACATTTTTTGGGGCTCTCATACCCATTTTTGGCTTTGGCAATCCCTTTGGGGATTTTGGGACAGCATTTTGGAGGTTTTCTGTGGTGGAAAAATCTGAATTTAATTTTGTTTGATAGCTGCCATTTTTGTGGTCATTTTGAGCTATCGTTTGCATTGTAACTCCAAGTATTTCAAAAGATATGAATTTTTGAAGTTTCAACTGTTTGTGGCCAATAATTAATTTCAGAATTCTGTACTTTGATGTTGAAGCACATATTTCCAAAAATTCTGCATTGTTTCATCAAGGGTTTCAATTTGTTGATATATTTATGAAGAAATAAAAAAATCTGAATTTCACCTAGGTCACCTAGGGTTTTAGGGACCAAAAGCAGGTCACTAACCCTCTTTGGTTCTAATTTCTATGTGGATATCATTAAATTCAGGTTTTTGCATGTTGCTGTCATAAATTCCAGCAAAGTTTCATTAGGGTTTTGGGGAGAATCCAAAATCCTCAAATTTGATCCCAAAAGGGACATTACAGTGATTATACAGCCAATGTCCATATTTTAAAAGCTATAGAGAATCCTGAAAATCTCCAAAAATTAGATGCCCCGAGGAAACTCTTGAAAAGTTGTGGATAAATTCTTTGGATTTCTTCTTACAGATGCCCACAGTTTTCCCTTAATGGATGCCTGTGAATATCCTTCACAGACACGATATTTTTTTCTCGAACGCTTGGGAATTTTCCCTCCATAGATTCCCTCAAATTTATTTCACAGACACCCATAGACGTTTGAACTATAAACTCGAGTATTTTTTCTCTTCTCACTAGGCCGAATCATGCTATGCCATCCGAAGCTCTTCATTAAATGCATTAAAATACAATGACAAGACCCTCATCTATGACCATTCAGCTCAATTGTGTTCCTTTCTCCTTTGATTAGCAATTTGTAGGCCAAAAGTGTATACTGTAGGCCCAGTAAACTGCTTCTTTTCACATATCTCCTATCATGGTCTATTGATCAGCTGTCAAGTACAGAGTCAGTCATTTTGTAAGGTGAGTTGGTTGAACATTACGATTGATTTCATTCCAACTATTTTACGTTTTGGTCTAAAAATTGAATTCTATAATGACCACTGTATTATTTACCAAGAGAATTAAGTGTTGCTGACTGCACATGATCTAGTTGACTGCCATAAATGCAGAATTAGCGCACATAAGTGTTGTGCTTTCCTTGGTTCGAATTCTCAGACAAGGTTTTTTATTTACGACAGGGATTATAAAGCTCAGTTGAGGTAATTTATGGTTCATTGGTTCAATTGAGGGTTAATCTTTATACATACTAGGAAACCTGCACATCGATATTTATGAATTACATTGTCAAGGGAGGGGTTAGACACAACACTTGTGTTCTCCCCCTGCATGGTACTTTTACCAGAATTAGTGATCAAAACGTTCGACTCTTCTGTGCATTCTATCAGATAGGTTATTCATTTTCTCAGATAGTTTCTATTTGCTGATAAAATCACAGTTATTTGATTGATTGCTCATTTTGATCCTGCGAGTCAATGGACCTGAATTGTGGATTCATAATGCTGATACTATTGACAAGAACTCCCAATAAATATTGGCTTCGAGTCCAAATCATTTGTTCTCTTAGTTATTTTCATTATCATTTCATGTTTTAGTTAGTCCTTTAGTTCTGGTTGATTTGGTTACTGTCAACAGAATCAAATTTGTTTGACTACTTATTCATTTTGCAGGGTAACAAATGGGCCGATCATATCTATTGCACATGAACTAGGATTTGAAGGAGATCAGCTTATGGAGGGGCTTGTTGTGAGCATATTTGTTGCAGCTGCTTTTTTTGGTAGCTTTGGAAGCAGCATACTTGCGGATAGGATAGGTCGTCAGCGTACCTTGCAATTGGGCACCCTTCCTTTGATATTTGGAGCCCTTATAAGGTCTATTCTTGACCTATACATCTTAAACCTTTTGCTTTTTATCTCTTTGTTCTGTTCTAATATGCAATCCCTTTCGTAAGATTCTCTTTTCTTATTGTTTAGCCATTTTAGGCCTAGTCATGAGGTCAGGAGGGTGAACTATGTGGTACTTTTTTTAATTTTAAATTGGAGAGAGTCTAAGCTCAAGGATGCATCCAGACTTATGAGGAAATTATGTTCTAGTAATGGATTGGGAGGAATCTAAAAGCTGACAACAGTCCAATCATGGGATCCTTTCAGTTCCAGCAGTTTGGAAAGTTCTCCAAATATCCTCCAAAGTCAGATGGTGGTTGGCTGATGCATGCTCAGATCAAGATATTCAGCAAATGGTAAAAGTCTTTTAGTCAAACTGCATGTCTTTATAGGAGGCAAGACTTAGATCAACTGGTAATTTATTAGAGCCTCATAGTGTTTCAATCCAAGGAAGGATGAGCAAACATAGTGTTGATCTATTTGATGGTGTTACGATATCTTGTATATTTGGTGTGGGATTTTGGCATGTGCCAAGGTTGGAGCACTTAAAAGTTAATCTTTATTGCTTATTCAACTAAACATAAAATTAGAGTATTTGTTCAACTTCAATTCAATATATACATGTACGCACAGGAATCTTCGTTTATACTTTAAAGGAATTATAACAGGTACCAGAGTTGCTGTATTCAACTTCATGTTGGATAAAATTCATAAAAAAAATTGTTGTGAAAAAATCATATGTAAAGTTCGTGATTAAATTCAACCAAGAAATATTATATTTGTTTTTTAGATTAATATTCAAAAAAGAAACAATGAATCTCAATGATATTTTAGCAAATTTCAGCATATGTCAACAAAGTTTTTAGGCATATTTGGTATATTGCGAATTTCATTTTATATGTAAAATTTAAAAATTCACCGATTGCAGCAACTAAGCCCAGAACTAAGCCACTTGCATGTACAAAATATTGGGCAGAGGCAACTAGGCATTCACAAACTTACAAATCAGGTGCCAGTTTTTTCAGCGATTCATTGTTGGCTCCCCATTTCAACTTGATCCTAACCATGGTCTGATAATGATATAGCTTTCAGCTTCAGTCTTTACTTTCTTGGTGAAGGCTTTGTTGCTGGAGTTCGATTGATTCTCATTGATTGTTAACTTATCTCATTTGCATTCTTCAGAATTACTATCATTTTTATATACCATCACTACTTCCTTAGGCTGGAAGGGTTCATTTGACAAAGTGTTTAATATTCTGACTTCACTCACCTGAGCAATCATTGCCATATAGCTGGCTCTTAGAGGAAGGCTGCCCCTTTACCCTTTCTTTCTTGGAGTACATAACGGCAGATCCTCCTCTTTGTTAGATTTATGTGTTTCTGAAGTCTCAAAAGAATTAACAAAAGCTTCCTAGATTATATGCTTATTCTTCTGTGCTTTTGCTTGTCAAGCAAGTGTTTGTATTTCGGATGTTCCTTCACGTTAGATCTTGAAGTGTTCCCTGTAGTTTTTCCTTTGTTTGCATCTCCCTTCTTATTCTTCAACAGAGCCTTTGGACTTTTGGGGCACAATTGTCCCAACTGTTCATACTCAAAGCAAACTTTGCATTTGAGAGTTTACCTAATAAATCTCTTGCTTCTGGGTGTGATCAGTGATGCATTAAATTAAACTTGATTGAGGCCTGTAATGGATTTTTCAAATCCAATTCTACACAAATTGTGAAGGTTGATTTTTTTGGTAAGATAGAATGCCGCTGGAAACACCCCCTGCAATTTTTCTTTGTTTGCATCCTCCTCCTCGGCATTCTAATCAGCCCTTATACTTTTGGGGTATGAGGGTCTCAAATGTTCATGGTCAAAGCAATATATGCATTTGAAAGGATTATTTTGTAATCAATCTCTTGCTTCTAGGTGTAATTCATTAAATTCAATTCGATCGAAACAGGCAATGGCTTCCACATCCAAATCCACACAACTTCTTGCATAAGGTTGATTCTTTTGGGGGTAGGATAGGATGCCACTTATGAGCCTAGATCATCCACTAGCAGTTCAAAAACTGACCAATGTCGAAATTTCAGGAGGTCAGGGAGACTTATTTGTAGTGAATGGAAAGTCTTGAAAGGGATCAGACCCTACCGTCCTGGTTTTCAAGAACGGTCCAGACCTTCCTATCAGTCATTGTCCATTAACTCAGTCTTGGAGTATATAAGGGCAGATCCTCCTCTCTGTTAGATTTATGTGAATCTGAAGTCTTTAAAGTATTAACCAAACCTCCCTAGGTTCTATGCTTATTCTTCTATGCTTTTGCTTGTCTAGCGAGTCTTTCTATTTTTGATCTTCCTTCACTTTAGATCTTGAAGGGTTCCCAGCAGTTTTTCCTTTATTTGCATCTTACTTCTCATTCTTCAGCACAACTTTTCGACTTTCGAGGCACAAGTGTCCCAACTGTTTGTACTGAAAGCAATTTTTGTATTTGAAAGCTTACCTAATAAATCTCTCGCGTCCGGGTGTAATGCACTAAATTCTACTCGATTGAGATCTGTAATGGATTTGTCAAATCCAATTCTACACAAGTTGCGGAGGTTGAATTCTTTTGGTAAGGGAGGGCGCCGTTTAAAATACTCCCTGCAATTTTCCGTTGTTTGCGTCCTCCTCCTTGGTGTTCTGCTTAGCATTTATACATTTGGGGTATGAATGTCTCAAGTGTTCATAGTCAAAACAAAATATGCATTTAAAGGGATTATTTTGTAATCAATCTTCTGCTTCCAGGTTTAACGCATTAGATTCAACTTGTTTGAAACTGGTAATGGCTTCCACATACAAATCTACACAACTTCTCGCACAGGGTTGATTTTTTTGGGGCAGGATAGGATGCCACTTATATGAGCCTAGAATGTCCACTATCAACTCAAAAACTGACTGATGTTGAAATTTCAGGGGAAGGTCAGGGAGACTTATTAGTAGTGGATGGAAAGTCTTGAAAGGGATCGAACCCTACTGTGCTGTTTTCCAAGAACGATCCAGACCTTCCTATCAGTCATTGTCCATTAAGTGAGTCTTGTTTTGCTGGGTTAAGGAACATCACCAAGAATTAATGCCTTGGTAGCATGATAATGTAGCCGGTTATTCTATTTCCACTGTTGCTGTATAGCCTGTACTCCCTAGAAAATGACAGATCAGAGCTCTTCTGTTAAGCCCTCAAATAAATAAGAACAAAGTTCTGCAGGTTTAATAGTAATCTCCAGGTCCACCCTTCCTGAAAAATCTAATTGCTTTCTGGGGAAGTTGCTGCCTTTTCCTTCCTCTTCTTTGGAAAAAGAGTTTTGAGATCATTTGAAAAGGAAATGAGAAATTTGTGACCCACATCCTGCCTGTTTCAAACTCACCACTCATTATTGGTTAGCAAACCCTTACAAAAAATCCCCATAGCCAAATACCTTACCAGGTCTTTAGAATTTGCATCTATACACAAATTTGCAGAGTGAAGCTTTCTGTCAGAAAATAATGGTAACTCAACGGATCACTAAATCTTTAGAGCCAGCCTCAAACAAAATAAAAAATTAATGGAAAAATCAGTGTATTGTGGATTAAGCATAAAAACCAGTGGAAACAGAAACAAACCACTTTACCAGCTCAGGCTCAGATGCATGAGATTGAACAGGGAGCCCGCCCATGTGCCAACCCTTCCTGACCTTTGGCTTCACAGTTTACACTTTGCTTTAGTTATTCAATTCACATATTTACTGTATCTATGTATCTCTTAACATGAGAATTGTATTTTATGAATGGTTGCATTCAGAATGTCTATCAATCAATCTGCTTTTTTAATTTTTAGAATGAAAAGTTGTGGGGGAAGATTAGGTTCATCTTCTGACAGATACCTTCTTTTCAGACCTTGGTGGTTGTGCTGAAATTATTAGATTTTTGTTAGTGGACAGTCCCCCGCCAGACCACGGGGGCACTGCCCCATGAAGCTGCAAGGGGCTGCTGTCCCTTGATCTGGCAAGGGGAACAATAGAAACATAAGTTGATTCTGTGCCTGTGTCTGTGTGCTGGATGTGTTGGGATAAATAATAGTCCTAGGATCCCAATTTGCAACTTACTTGAGCAAACCCACCAAATGACGCGGAGATAGTATTGGTACAAAATAGCCATGTGCCGAATTACATTATTACAATCTGCCTCACTTGCCTTGCCCTGGTATGCATCTTCTTATTTGAAACTGAGCCTTCATGTCGTTATTAAGAGAAGAAATCTATGAGCCCTAGTAAAGAATATAACTAAGAAAACAGTAAAACAAGCAAGCCTGTTAACTGTTTTCTAACGAGTCTTCCATTATAAAAATGTGTGCCAAGGTTAAGTTTTCTAGGAACTGTTTAGTGTCATGTGTAAAGACTATATCGGAGCTCTAATTTTAATATCTTGACATTGGTGGGTGAAGTCTTAAGTAATGCATTCATTGAGAGCATTGAGTCTCTGTGTGTAATGATATAATTTCTTGTTGAAGAGTTAGGTGGATGCCTTGTAACAGGCTAAATGTGTTCACATCATTGTTAGGTGTGATTCCTATATCAGTCCCGTAAGCACATAACATATGTTTTTGCAGATCACTTTAATCCCCTCTAATTCATTTGCTACTTGGAATTCGATATTTGCTCCGTCAAAAGTGAATTGATAATTCATACTATGGGAGGAAACCATGCAATGTGTGGTGTAATTTTTCGGCATGGTGGGATGCATTATTTTATACAATGGGACACAAATATCCTGTTTTTTATAAGGTTTGTAACCTTTGTTAAAGCTTGAACATCATGAAGTAGTGAAGGCAAGTCATTTCTTGTTTAGTTATGTTCAATATTTCATTCAGCGATTGACTTTTAGAACAAAAGTTTTAATGGCTTCTGTAAGCCAGATTCCCCAGTGTATAAAATACCGTGCTAACTGGATTAACATATTAATTTTTTTTCTTGATAACCCCCTTTTGGCCACTTGTGAATGGTGTCTTGGATATGAACAATGATATGAAGACAGGTGGCGACTTGTGTCCTTTTCCATTTTGCAAACAAACATTTGACGAACTGATGTTGCATTGTGTCAGTTGCAGAACAACATAAGACACATATAGCATTTACCTGCAATGCAAGCTTTTGAGGTCTTCTTCTGTAAGAAATTTACTTTGAACAGTAACTGTGACACAAGAACTTTTATTTTTGGCCGCTTCTGAGATTACCAAATATGCCTCCATATCAAGATAAATGTGATATTTTCCGGTTGAGCTAGTATCTACTTCTAATCTGCTCAGAAAGTACAATTTCCATTGGTATGGGTCCCTCATAGTTGATTTGTGTAAGGTGTAAAAATTAAATGTTGCTTTTTTAGAACTGACATCCAAATATCTGGATTCCCTTATTTTACCAAGTCAAACAACATTGTATTATGTGATAACATATTGCAGAAAATCTAGGTTAAATTCAATGGGTAGACAAATGGATTGTTGACATCAGCACAGAGGCTCCCAACTCATTAAAATTGTACTCTAAGCAATGTCAGTATATCTTTTCACATTGATACCACTTCCAAGAAGAAATCAGGAAGAACATGTTAGCATATAGAGGAATATCCTCCTCTGTAGCTGTTTGAAGTAGACATTCTGGTATGATGGTTTGTTTGAAGTAGATGCCTCAATTGACAATATTCATCGAAATCAATCAACCACTTGTTATTGCATTGCCCATGTGGCCTGAAGTTCTGTTCCAAAGTTGGCTAATTTGTTATGCATTAAACGGAACTTGATCATTGGCATCACTTAACAAGTTAACTCCTACATGAATGGACATGGTGCATTTCTGAATCACTCTGTATTCAGAAAAATCAATAGAATGATTCCTCTATTTGTTTCCTGGAAAAAATAGTGTTATATCAACCAATGGATATTTGAAGGGATTAGCAAAAACCAGCAAAAAATTCTTCAAATTATATTGTATGAAGTGAGACTCATGAGTGTTGTCTACAACAAAGAACGACCTATAGTCATTGCAATCATGCTTGAACTAACCTCACATAAATTTTAGCTACTTCCGTCTAGGTACTGTTAGTGCAAAATCACAGCACCCCTGGATGCAGGTCAGGTTTCTAGGTCGATCACTTTGGCATCCAGTGTGATTGCACAACAAAGACATGAAAAAATGAGAAAGGATTCTAGGCTGGTTCCTATTCCTCTGTTCAGATGCACACGAAATATGCAGGGTTTTCTCAAAACCTAATCTAATTCTGCCAAGGAGACTTGATCTAAGCTAATAGAGGTGATGCACCGAGGAATGAAGAACACCTATTTTGCCAGTCACATTTGAATGTGATATAAGATCATGCACAATGACAAAACCTTGAAAGACCAGGAGGATGCTGAACACAGAGAGGGCCTACATGCATTACTTGCTCCAAAGATTGATACAATACACTACAGAATGTGAGGCAGAATAGTATTATAGTTCAAATGAGAGGTTCGAACTCCACAAATTCGCCTGAGGAGAAGAAGGGAGAGGCAAATCAGAAAAATTCACCCTTGAAAAGAAGCTCCTCTTTCAATATATAGAAAGAATGAGAGAGGAAAGAGAGAGGGGGAAGCCAAATCTACTCCAACCACCTCCATGCATTCAGTTCATCTCATTATGACAGAAGCGGCGGATCCTGGCAAAACGGCGGGCTGTCCAGCAGAAGCGGCGAACTGTCTGCTGCATTAAAGTTGTTTGTTGAAGCATTACTTCTGCTTGTTATTTCGCGCCAGAGTTTCTTGTTATGAACCAAAATGCAAGAACCGGAATCGTGTAGGAATCTCACAAGCTTTCCGTTGATATTGCAAATCCGAGCTCTGGATCGGATATGTCGATCTGAAGATTTAGGGAACCAGGCAACGGATTTTTAAATTTCTTCCCGTGCTCTGCCACCTGGAAATGTGGCAGGTTCTGATTCGTTGAGCAACTCTCTGTCCTCCACCTCTCGGCGGGCTCTCTTTTGAAATTTCCTTGTGGGCCCTAGTGGGACATGTGGCACTATCCCATGACCCTTCAAATCTCGCCCTTTGTGTGACACGTGTCATGATTTGGTTGGTTCTCGGCTTTTTCGGCTCCTTCAACACGTCCAAGAAGTGCTGCTTGGGACAAAATCCTCCGGTTCGCCTGATTCGGCCGGTTCGCGTCCAGTCCCACTTGTCCCTGTGCTTTGGGCAAATTCTTCCGGTTCGCCCGATCTGGCCGATCGCGTCCTTGTCCCAACTGTTTGTTCTCAATTAACCGGCCGGTTCGCGTATCTTTGTCAAATGTCCCATAAAGTTCTCCTTTTCGGCCGATCCGGGCTTTCCGCGTCCGCCGCGTCCATTTGTCCCACTTGTCCCTTTGCTGTTTGGGCCGCCTGTAGGCTTTTCGGCCGATCCGCGCCTTGATGTCCCAAATGTCCCGACTGTCCCGAGGACTAGGACTTAGTCGATTTTCACAATTTTTTTTGGCCCAAGCTTATCTTCTGCAACTTCTTCGCATCTTCTCAGATGCTTTTTTCAACCTGGACGGGAGAGTTAGAAAAATGAAGGGACCCTAGAAACATGACTTTTTCTGAATCAATTTATCTGCCTGGGACTTGAGAATTCTGATGCATGTTATCAAATTAACCCTGGGGGGGTGAATTTTGGATAACAGGTACACGATGCAATGTTCATCAATTCCAAAGGGCTCATGGATGCTTCCACGAGCAGGTTATGAAACCGGCAGGCATTGGTGCCCTAGTTGGGAACCACAACAGAAAAGTTGCCATTTGTTGTAGTGCATATGTGGGACGCCAAACAAGTAATGTAGCTGAGGGTTGGGCATTTATTTAAGGAATTAAAATTCAAATGCATATCAAGTCCCTTTTGACACCACTCCATGGAGGCACGCGCATATATTTAGCCAAGCATGCCAAATAGTAAAATATTTTCTAAGCTCTGAAATTCTTCATGTCTAGTGAGAGCAGAATCTGTTGGCGGCTATTTGGCTAAACATGCTATTGACCGACAAAGGGAGACAAAAGGGCAAGTAGATAGTCCTTGATGGAATCGCCTTAATTCAAGAATTTGCTATTAAAGGACTGATTAGCATTAGGGACTGATGCATCTCATAGTAATGTCTGAACACATGGAAGAAATAAATACCTTGGGAGATGTTCATGGTTTGATGCAACTCATCCCCCATACATGTAGCTCCAACACATTTCTAGCAAAGCAACTGGTGACTTAGAAGAACCAGTCCACCTAGCCTTTGCAAGGTCAATGGTCAATGACACAACCCACCATGTTTCAAAATCTGTTCACAATTCAACATCACATTTTTGTCTTCCCTATTCTGGCGATCAGCCAGATTCATCCTTTGCAATATTAGAAAGTTTTTAATCAAGTTCCGTTAACAATGGGAGAACGAAATATATATGCAAATCAAGTTTAACATTTACATGCATTAAAAGTTCCACCGGCCAGTGAACCAGCTACCAACTATATCTATTGCATCCGTGGCTCTGAAAAGTCCAAATGTTTAGCACAAAAACGAAGCAAAAGGAATGGAGGAGTTGGGTGATAGAATGCTTGTCCTATCTAAGAACAAGTTCTTAGGCTGGCAGACAAGAAAGTAAGGCCATCCCGTGCAACTCCTATCCAGAGCAGGATTTTTGCTGAGATTTTGTGGAAGATGTAGCAACAGAATCCCACTCTCTTTCAAAAGGAAGTGTTCCTTGCCCCTGTAACAATCCAACCCATTAAATCATAGTTATTAATGATGAAGCACTGGAAATCACCTTGTCAATGAGGCAAAGATCTAATTTAATCCCCTTGTAGTGGGGGATGTTCAGTCTATGGTATATCAGAAAGGCTCTGCGTAACAAACACCTCATGAATGATGTAAACTCTCAATCCAATCATGTCTCCACCTCTGTTTTTCTAGCACCAATCTGCTTTGTGACCCAAACAGCACGGAGTTGAGGAATTATGTCTTACAAGTTTCTGCTTGCATATGCAGAACCAATGACCATTTTCTGGGGAAAGATGTGGAAGGGATGGGAGGTCATACGGAACAAAATCATATGAACAAGAGGTGGACAGGATGGATTGTGCCATGCAAGAGCAGAACCACATCAATAGGATCGATCTGGAGATACACAAGCTCCAACACTTGCACCTAGATAAAAAGGCAATCCAGCAACCCTGCTCATTATCAGGGACTCACAAAACAAAATGTACAACTCTCAAGCCAAGATCAAGTAAGAAATCAGGAAAGTGAGAGTTTCCTATAGCATAGCTTCCTAGCTCCAAGAAAACTGGAACCTCCGAAATTCCAGAGAAGCAAGCGCAAGGCGCATCTCCCAGTAGTTTAACTCTTCAAATATGAAAATGCTCAGAGCTTGCAAAGATGACGGCTGTGAAGGACGAGCTGCAGGAATGGTTCTTCAGACATTTTTGAAGGGTTCAAATATTCGTTTATATGTAATAGCTCGTCTCTGGTCAGGTGCACCAATCAATAGTCTTTTCAGTTGGCTGAGCACCACCTATATTTGTATTTGCATCCGTATTACATATATTCTACATATTTTTTGAATCATGAGGTAGAAAAATGGTTCCTCACAAATTTATCTATACCAGTGCAATGCTATATTTTTGTAATTGCATCCAGATTAACCATAATTATTGCTACAAACCTAAGTATATGTCTTTTAGAATTAAAGTTTGGTAAGTATCTGTGGTCTAGCTATGTGACCTTTTCTTCTTTAGTCTCTCACTGTATAATGTTTGAATTTTCAAACCTCAGTATCAGGTAGAAACTTGGTTTGTTGACTTGTAAGATGTTTGGAAGTGTCACACGGTGGGAGTGCTTATGTTGGCAATGAATTTTTGATCAACTGTATTGACGACTTCAGAATCTGGTTCTGCTTTTAGTGATTATTGTTATATATTTTAAATTTTAATATAATCATGCTTTTGCTTATGAAGAAAACTACACCCCATGGGTTTTGAAATTGAGATGGAGTTTCTCTGATTTTTTCTTTTCTACCATGCCTTCTCCTCGTGGAATTCTAGGTACAATTTTGACAGACCATAAAAAGGATAAGGAAAATTTAGACAACTTATTTCATCTATTTATCCATCTTTAACGGGCATTGCTGCTCTCTTCAAATTTCGGATAATCAACTAGTTTTTCATTTTCAATTTGGAGCCTGGAGTATATGTTGAAATTATTGATCTTGATTAGTTTAATTTTGTTTCTAAATCATGTTTGGCTTTTATGTTCAGTGCAGAGGCGAACTCCTTGAATGAGATGATACTAGGAAGATTTCTTGTGGGACTGGGCATTGGAGCAATTTGTCAATAAAAATGTGTTATTATCTATCAGGGGTTTTACTTTAACCACTTAGTTCATGAACCATAACTAAGAAGTTCTGCAGCAAGTAAGCAGCTGTTCAAGAAAGGAAGTACTTTATAGAAGAAGGAAGTAAAGGAAATACAGAGAAGAAATGGGGAAGATGTGCATCCCAATTAGTAGATAGCAGAGCTAATTGCATGCACATAGAAGAAACTTAATAGATATGAACACACAGAATTATAAAACAAAGGCAGCTCTAGATCCAGATCTAAAATAACACAAAGTTTATTAAGAGATCTAAGATTTAAAAGCAAGAAACACAGTACACCGTGACACAAAGTTCTCCGGAAACCTGCTCCTTTGTATTCCTTTGCTCCAAGTTGCTCTCAGGGGTTCAGCACAAAGTCTAGAACACAAGATTGCTTCTCACAAAATTCTGATCGATCATTAACCCGGAGGTTCTTCTCCTACTTATAGAATGTAGGAGGGAAAGTACAAATGGAAAACTCAAACTGAACTAAAGCATGAACAACAAGTAAAGATGACATTTGGCAATCATCCTCAACTAACTTCTTCTTAAGTGACACATGTATCACTTAACTAATAGAATGGTTCCACATGACTTCAAGTAATGGTTGTAAAACCAATAACTTAGAAGTTTTACAATTTCATCCGGGAACATAGAAAATAGAAGAAGAAAGAATAGAAGAAGTCATGCCAGCTGTAATGTCTACATCTTCTTGTTCTGATATCTGATATACTTGTCGAACATATAATTCAGCATCCTTCCATCTGTTTTAGCCACTGCTTCTTTCTCTGTCCTGAATTGCAGCAACCCTTCATTCAACACTTTGATGCACGCTTCCACATCCTCCAAGCTCGGCCCAAACCTCGCAATGTCTGCCTGCAGTGCCACCAGTCTACTGATAGAATTCATCGTGAAAGGTTTGGTAGCTTTATCAATTCTCTTTTGTACCATCAGGAGAGACCCTTCCAGGGAATTAGGCACCTCGTTAGAAACAATCCGCACGTAAGAAGTAACGCCTCCGACCACATCCTCTTCCGTGAAAGAAATGATACTGTCGGGTAAGGATGACGTCCTACTTTCAAGTGCCTGCATCCTTTTCAGCAAAACTCTGCAGATTTCCAAACGGAAAGATACTGCAAATTCTAACTGCTTCCCCTTCTCAACTGATCCATCCGGTACAATCCGCTCCGCAATTAATACATCTCCCGGCAGCTTGTTAATCTCGGCCAAAATACTCAGGTTACTCTCTGCAACTGTATTCATGCCTTCTATGTTTGCCATCAGTTGCTTTAGTTGATTTGCTGCATCGTTCATAACCTTTAGGCGGGCTGGCACTTCCCCAAGTTGTACAGAAGCTTGATGAATAATCAAATCCTTCCATTCGTCAATAGCCTTTACTTGATTGCTTGCGTCTTCCATTTCCTGCATAAGATGATCACTCACCTGTTCTGAAATGGGCTGAATAGAAGGTTTAGCAACCTTGGCTATGATCTCACATAATTGAGATACTTGCTTCTGCAGCTCTTCTTTCTCCGCCTTCTCACTGTCAAGCCTAAGGAATAAAGCATCTATCAATGTCTGCGTGTCCTGCTTCAATCCTTTCAGTGGTGGCTTGACCGAGGGGTACTTTGGTCACTGTCACATCTTCTGCCGTGAGCTCCTCTTCTATCTTTCCTTCTGCCGGAATTGATATCTCAGCAAACTTCTCTCCCGAATCCTCGATGATCAACCTAGAAGTTGCTTTGGCAACTTTAGGCCTTCTGTCTCTTCTGCTCAGATCCTGGAGTAGCTGCAAGTCGTGCTCCTCTAAGTTCATCTCCATTCTCGCTTCTGGAACAAACTGCAAAGCTAGCCATTCCGAGAAATTACTTCTCGGAGAGTGAGAAGTCGCTGAGTGCACTACCATCTCCCGCTCTGCATCCTCTCTGTCAGAAAGTGCCACAGTGTTATGGCTGCCATCTTCTGAGTCATCCAAGGACAAAGCCCTTTCAAATTCCGCCATCTGCAGCTTTAACGTATCCTCTGGAACAGGTGCTGAACGAAGTGGCTGAGGGGAGAAGATGAATGTCGCTGGATTCAGTGGAGGCATGGAAGCATCCTGCTGCTGCGGTGCAATAGTTGGTGACGCATTGGGTACTGGAGAAACTGGAGTTAAAGTCATTGTCGTAGAAGTGATCCTCTCCTTGGATTGAGATCTTCTATGTACTTTCAACTTCTCGACTTTCCTGCTGCTTTCTCCTCCGTGCTTTCGCTTGAGGGAATCTCCTGCGCCGAAGTTGCCCGAGACTTGATTCATCAATGCTTCGTCAAGGCAATATCCCTTCGTCAGCAACCAGTTTGAAGTATTCACCAACACAGCTATCGACCTTTCTTCAATTGTGTTGCAGCCTCCTATGTTATTCTGCAGTATGGCTTTATCTCCTCCCATTTGATGGTAAGTGTCAAGTACCACATTCCCATCATCTTTAAGATCCGCAGGTATCCGCGCTAGTCCAAAGTCGAACACTTGCTTTGCTGACAGCCTGCTGAAATCTCTCTTTCTAACCTCGTACTCACTTTTGCACTTCATCCAGAAATCTTCTAATGAAGGCACATGTGCGTACTGCTGGGAGATTGTCTTCCTGGCTACTCCAAATGGATCGAAGTTCAGCCGTGCAGGGAAGAACTCTTGCTCATACTCGGATAACATTTGCGCTTCCATCCCTCGAGCTCTGTGAATGCTAATGCAGCTGTAATATCCCACAGTGATTGGAAAGAAGCCCGTAGACTTGTGTCGCTTTGACTGAAGGTCGTGTAACTCCACAAGTTGCCTGCTTAGCTCCATGGCGATCAATCTATCATTCGGATACCTGGGCATCTTTATTGGTTCTCCAGAAAAGCCCGTAACCCTGAGGTATGTGAAATCTGCAAATTGAATGAATAGACTTCCAATCTTGGACACAGCTTCCCACGCTTCCTTGCTTACCCTGTTGGCCTTCAAGTCTTTGTCTAGCCTGCAGATGAAATCGTAGAAGAAGTCATCGTTGATCATTTTGAAGTCTTTCTCGCCTATAGGTGCAGTAAGCTGCGGGTAGCACTCGAAAATGGGGTCCTTGGAAAGAACACCACATCTATCCAGCTTGGAAAAGACGCCTTGTGAAGCTGCAACATACACCAAGTATAAAGTCATCTTGAAGCTGAAAGTACGCTTCACGTTCCGGAGTTGCTCACCGATGTTGTTGCTAATAATTTCCGACCAATTGATTATAGAATCAACCTTGTTGATTTCAATGGTCCTGATGAAAGCATACATCCATGTACGGAAAGTGTAAGCATTTGCTTCGCCATTCATCCTGCATAGCAATTTGACGACATCATCTACCTCCTGCACCAAATTGGACCGTGGAAGAGTTCGCGGGAACTTTGAAGGAGATCTAGGCTTCTTCATGTATCGGCTATTCATGATGCTCACGCAATCAGCTCTATGCTTCTCCCATCTACTGTCAGCATCCTGAATGCTAATGGAAGTCACCACCTTTCGCACTGGAATCTTCAAACAATAATTGATGAACTCCGCGTCCAAACGAATTATTGTCTTTCCCGAAGCATCACGCACTGATCTGGATGAAGGATGATAAGATCTAGCACACTCCATCACGAACTCTGGCAATTGGGCTGTACATGGAAAAGCTGTTGCTCGGATAATTCCACTGCTTTTGACCGCACGCATGAGTGAAGTCTTTCCCGCTCTGGATCTATCAATCAAATCGGAAAGAGGTTCCGGGCCTAGATCTGTGTCTCCTATGTCTGCAAGTTTGGAAGCAATGCATGACTCCATCGTGCTTTCTTTTTCATCTCTTTTCGCCATAGCTTTGTCTATCTTCGTCTGAATAATTCTTTTTCTTCTTACTTGGCCGGATTTCTTCAATATTGGTGCAGATCTGGACAATTCTTCAGATTCGGAGGATATTTGCAATGTGTTGGACATTGATAAAAACTCATTTTCTTTTGTAAAGCACCTGTAATGAATTCCTGCAATTTATTCAGACAAAAATGGCCACCGGAGCATGAATAGTGAATTTTAATTGTAAAAATCTGCACTTTTCAAGCCTGCTGCCCCAAAAATTGGTGTTTAATTTGCACATAAAGAGAGCATGAATCCTTTCAATCAACACCTGAGCTCCTGTAACACCTGTGGAAACAATTATGCAAACAAAGATCAACCTCCTCCAAAGCATGCGCCAAATCTGGAAGCTTTTAGCCTTGTTGTCACCTTGTCTGAGCAAAATCCTTCCTCTAATGGGGGCGCACTTTTCCTCTTGGCTGCAATTCTTTACCTGTGAATCAAATAATTCACCCATATGGCTGCCCATGCTTATATAACCTTCACAATTCTATAATTAATAATTGCCCTAACAATTAAAGGCAATTAATTAATTAAAAATCATGCTTTTCTCTTTTAAAAATAGCATGTTTAAGGACAGCCATCCAATAAATTAAATTAATCCAATTTAATCCTTCACACATCACTTCACTTAAGCTTCACAGTGTGCTTTGACCTTAGCCACTGAAAATAGAAATTAATTTAATGTTTTAATGCCTTAAAAAACATTAAATAATACCCAAATGGGGCGCACTTTTTGAGAGGAAGAGGGCAGCCATTAAATAAATTAAATTTAATGCTTTTAAATCCTTTCTTTTATTTCAACTTTGACTTGTTGACTTCCTCCAAGCTTGGGCGCACTTTTTGAGAGAATAGATTAATTAAAATAATCAATTTAAGGCTGCCATTCTCTCACCAAAGGGGGCGCACTTTTTTGCACATGTAATTCTATTTTTAAGAATTTTTCCACAATGGGATTCTTTACCCTGCAAGGCAGGCACCAAAATCCCGTGATCCACTTAAGTGATTTGACTTTGACAATGGGATTATTTACCCTGCAAGGCAGGCACTAAAATCCCATGATTTCACTTAAGTCACTTTCCTTTTATTTTATCATGGGAATTTTTACCCTGCAAGGCAGGCAATAAATTCCCACCTGCCTGCAGCCTCTATTTTTCCCACTGCAGCTTAAGTGACTTTTATAACACGGGAAAAAGTACCCTGCTAGGCAGGTATAAAATTCCCACCCTGCCTGCGGCTTATATTTTTCCCCTTGCAGCTTAAATCCTTTGTTTTCCAAAAATGCGCCCATCCCCGCAGGGGCTTTTCTGTGCACGACTTCGCTTTTTCCCAGTGATCCAGACCTCCGATGGCGACTTCCTCCGGGCATAATGTGCGTATATGTTTTCCAGCTGCTCTAGGCCAAAAATCGGGCTTACCTGGCAAAGGAATTGTTCCAGAGAAATTTCACAGAAAACGAAACGGGACACCACAAAAACACGAAAAATTGCCAAAAGTTACAAATAAAGCCCAAAACTTATTCCAAGTTAAAACCCTTCTGGCACATAGGAATAATAACATATTCGCTCATAATAGAGTTAAAACGGAGCGCAAATAGCCTCATACGGGGCTCAAAATAATTAAATACAAATTTCCCGCAGACAAATCCCGACGACAGAATAAAACAATTTTGGGCATCTGGGTATTTGGCGAAAAAGGCTAATATGGCTCTTTAGGATTATCTTGACGCAATACAAGAACTTTCAGGCAATAAAAACACAAAACGACCCATTATTTTAAAAGTACGAAAATTTTTCGGATAGGGTAGTCGCAGATTTCAGGGTGAAATCTGAGTGACACCTTCTTATACTTCATCACAACTCAAGAAAACTAAAACATGCAGAACTTGGTGTTTAAGTGACACAATGAGATAACAGAGCAAAGGTAATATCTAACTCTAATATGAAAATGAAGTTAAATAACATGAGAAGGAAGCTGAAGGGAAATTCACCATAACAATTTTTATCAATCATATTAAATACGCAATTGGTCTCTATTAATTCAAAAGTACTAGACACTGTTTTGCATGAAATTGAAACCTAGGTTATAGTACTGCTGAAACAAATATAGGAATTCAAGCGAATTCAAGAAAAGATGATCCGGAATATAGAGTGATTCTCTCTATTTATTACGAATCTAGAAGAAGATAAGAAGTGTGCAACATGCACGAGCTTTGAAATTCCATAATTATCCTCAGATAATATTATCCATCCAAATCTTAAATAAAACATTCTTTCAATTCTTCAGTGATGTTCTTTCGAATATTTTAATATAAAAGCTAAAATAGCTTTTAAATCCACCAAAATCTAATTAAAGAAAATCCTTTAATTATTTTTTAATTCTTTTATTTTCATGTGGATATTCCAAAAATAACTTTTAAAGCTTATCTTCTCTAACTATTTTAATATTAAAATTTTAAATAAGCTTTTAAATTTAAATTAGTGCATATCCAATATATTAAAACTTTGAGAAAGTTTTTAATTTTAGTAATAAATACATGCAAAAATCTCGTATTAATTCTCATTGATTTGTTGTGTTTTCTTAATTTTCTTTAATTTAAAGAAAATTGGTCACATTTATCCGTTGCAACTTACGTTGCATTGGGATGTCCCTCCCACATCGAATCCCCCCTCCCCCAGTATCTACCTGATATGGATACGTCCCGTGTACGGTATTGATATGTCCGGGGTATGTCCTGGAGGTATCTGGGGCATACCCTCTACGTTTTGGCACCGAATCTGCAAATTAAATAATTTTTTTGTTGAATCGGTCAAGGAAAATCCGAAAAAACTCATAAATGAATTAAAATCAAACCCTAAACTCCTCTAAAATCAATAAAAACACACTTAAACATTACCAAAATACAAACAATTCATTGCTGGTTTTTTATAAGTGTAAGAACCAGGTGCCAAAGACGAATTGAAGAGGAGTTAGTGATTGCAAGGAGTATTTGTTTGTTGGCAGCTATTGTAAGGAGAATGAGATTGGAGGCTGCCATTGCTTGCAAGGATGTGAAATTTGTTTGGAGGAAACCATTGTTTCATTCAAATGAGGAGACGTCGCGTTTAGAGGCAGCCATTGTTTGAGTTTCATTGCAAGGAGGATCGACGATTAGAGGCAACCATTGTTTGTTGTGCTTACTGTTCATAGGTATAATTTACTTGATTTGGCTTTTAATTTTTTAATTTTAATGTATTATCAATGATCATATAATGATAATATCATTTATGTTACATCATTACATGTAGTCATGATCATGAATGATGCGTGAATACATATCAATCATAATCATGATCTTTATTCTAGATTTTAAAATTTATATATCTATCATTATGTTTAAAAATTAATAAAATTCCATTTTCCGTTGTATACTTTTTAAAATTAAAAAATGATGAATGAATTGTAATTTTGAACATCCTAGATTCTTCTTATAATAAGATCTAAGTTCTAGCTTCTACATATGCTCTTTTCTTGCGTGTAATGCGATCTACAAAATCAAAAGTAGGGTTAGAAAATTATCCGTAATTATTTCCATTTTATCATTTATGTAAAGGCAAAATATATTTTTTAACATCCAAACTTTGTGTATGCTTTCACCTCACACTTTTATGGTGATCTTGATGATCAAAAACATAAAAGGACCATTATGGCATCAAGTTCAGCTTTAGGTGGAGTCCAAGAAAGCTCACAAGATTATGAAAACACATTGGTTCTTGTGAAATTTGATGTTGCTTCTCATCTTTGGAGACATGATAGTGGTAGAAAACATTTTTGGTGGTGGTGGTGGTATTTGGATATGCCATGGTTGCCATACTCAATACAAATCCTCATATAGTTGATTGAAAATCCATTTAACTAGGTTTGGAGAAATGGGGATAAAAAAGTGCCCCAAACTATCAAAAAAGAAAATGGTGGAGTACCTGAGAGAGCAAGAGCAGGTTGATAGACAAACCAAAAGAAATTGGTCTAGAACAATTGCTTTCAAATAAGGCCTTCAAGAAGACCACCCACACCTACATCTTTTACTCATCCTTTCATCCAAACTCAAACTCAAACCCATGTTGGCCCACTTGATACCCCTTTAGATGAAGAGACCTTGCGAAAAATGTCAAAAAGAGCATTGGAAATAACATTCAATAATGAGAAAAAGGACATTGTTGATGAGTTGGTTGCTCAATGCATCTATGCATGTGGGCTTCCCTTTAATGTATCGAGGTCTCCATACTGGCAACAAATGTTGAAGGATGTCGATAAAGCTCCATAAGGGTACAAAGGCCCAGGTTATGAATAAGTTTGAACCACACTCTTAGTGAAGGAAGTGGAACACATTCAAACTTATTTGCAGCCAATTAGAGATTCATGGAAGAATTTAGGGGTTTTCATCTATGTTGCTAAGAAACGGAAACGGATACAGTTCCGAAATGTAGAAATGCTGATTTAAAAAAAAATCTTGGGTACGAAATGTTACGGAAACATCTGTACAATATATATATATATATATATATATATATATATATATATATATATATATATGCATAGTAGTCATTTAAAATTTTAGTCCATGGACCATAAGAGATAACTAGTAAAGCGCTCAAAATAATTTGTATTCATTGAAATTTGAAGTTCTAAAGATTCATCATTCAACATGGTTACAATTTCAATGATTCATATATACATGATTATAATCTAGATTCTAAAATATATCATCTAGATTTTCCTCATAATCATCTCCATGAATACCACTGACAACTCCACTCCCACTAGCTCCACTATCCATCTGTTGTGTAAAAGTTCCCGGATCTTCATCATCAATACCAAGTAGTGAAAGTTGGCTAAGAGTAGCAACATAAGCATCAAAGTCACTAGATTTAGGATCAATATCCCAAAGTTTGTTAGGACCTCTTAGTATAATCATCAATCTTCTGTGCTTTAGGAGGCACAAATTGGAATGTTCATATACCAAATCGTTAGCCTTTTTAAACGCCAACTTGTTTTGTTTAGCCGGGTGGATGAAGACATATGTACTCCAATTTTGCTTTGTTAAAGAATTACTAGTCACCTCTTACAAAAAAGTTAGATATTAATGCAATGTGCAATAATATGTAATGTTGACTAAGATCTTACAATTTTAATTGATAAACAAACTTTTGATTTCATTTTAATATTTTATGCTTGTGAGAGGAATTTAATGGACAATAGGTCGTTAGGTACTTGATATCATGGCCATGTACATACCACCACTTGATTGGAGTCATGTTGTACTTGTCACATAAGAGCCTCCATTTTATCTCCCATGCTACCATTAGATGAAAATACAAACTGTATGCATGCAAATATTAATAGCTGACTAAACTAGGATCCAACAGCCTAAGTAAATCCTAATCGGTAGATTCCTAATGCAAGATACATCATGATAATTCGCCTAAGAAGTTGATGAACCCATAAAATTCATTGACATTGCATAAACATAATCATCTGGATAAACGTCAAACCTCCCTTCGTTGTGTGGATAATGCTTAAAGAATGTGTTGTATCTTTGTGAGCCGAGTTTGCAAGTCACCAATGGTCGTTAATCCAAGCAGGGAGTTTGGTGAAGGAAGAGGTCTCGTCATTTGTAGGCTGTCAAAAGCCAGTGTTTTAGATTGGGGACTGCCTCTTACCTACCATCAACCAAACTCGAACCAGTTTTCTGCACTTTTGCCAAGCTTCACTAGTGATAGAATGCTCCTATGAGACCCAGAATCGCCCTGTCACTTGTCGTATGCAAGGCAACATGCAAGTGTGTTTTGGGAAGCCCAGTCATTAGGTTGCTTTTATAGCCTTCACTCTTTGGGATAAATGCAAGCTTCACTTCAGTGAATCCAAAAGTAATGGAGATGTAGAAGTTAGAAGTGGATAAGTATGAATAAAGGTTTAATTAACTTTAAGATTAATGTACCCATGGGAGTTAGAGGAGGCTTAATTAATCATTTGGGATTAAGTTTAATAGGCCAATATTAGCTTGTAAAAGCTATTTGAAGGAAATATAGAGGAAAATTAGTGGGTTTAGAGGGGTTTGAACAGAGAGATATTAATTAATAGACTATAGGTTGTATTTAGGTTAAATAAAAGACGGGGAAAGGGGTAATTAATAGGGTAATTAATCTTAAATTAAAATAGGGATTTTAACTAATGAAGCGATGTTGATTGGCATCCAAAGAGGAATTTATTCGTTAATATGAGATTAATGAAACTAAGCGTTAATTAAGTGATAATGACGAGGAATATTAGTTTAACTTAGCGGAAGGTACGCTATATAAAGATGGTGATGACAGTAAAAAGAGCATTTATTAGTGCAATTTTACTGGCTGAATTTAATCACGAATTTTATCTCTATTTTTTTAACGGAAAGTAGGTGGCATACGACATTTTATAGTCCCTATGAATTCGAACATGAATGCGAATGCAGTGACTAAGGCTACAGATAGATCAAGAAACAAGCCTCTTGATTGCTGCTCTTAGTTCCATTTGCAACTTTTTGGTCATCATATGGTGGTTGCCTATTAGGTAACTCAACTATTTCATTGCTTTAGTAGTTGGGATTTAGGGCATAGGCAAGGAGATGCAATGGAGTGGTCATTTTATTCCACCTCCTAATGATCACACTAATCTTAACTTCATTATAGAAAGTTTTTTTTCAGGGTCTTGCTCTTTGTTTTGTATGATTTTTCTTATTTTTTCAAGTATGGAGTCAATGCTCATCATAAATTTCTTCTATACAAACATTATCTTTGTCTACATATCTAATCATGGATAAAGAATAGGCTATGTGAAACTAAGCAAGTATACTCAACCTTTGGCCCACCAATCATTATCAAGGATCAATGATTTTATCTTATGGGCTCTTTTTTATATTTGCTTGGCTCTACATAGTCCAAATGTTGTCAATCACCATATTGCTTAAGGCAAGTTTTACCTTCACAAGTCGTTTCAAGACAGGCATGCGAGAGACAAATTTGATCTCAACAACTTATAAAATGACATTAAAATAATTTAATAAAAGTGCAAATTTAAAATAAATTCAAAAAAGTTATATAACTTAGATTATATAAATTAGAAACTAATGAATTGTTATCTTACCTCCAACAACTCCAACCTTGAGAATTTTTTAAAAATGATTTGAGATGTGATGATTTGTGATAAACATCTGAATTTCGGTAGCCACCATGTAAATTTGCTCCATCCATGGGATTTTCCCAATCTTCCATATTCTCAAATTGAGGGAGTGTATTGCACAAGACGTCCAAAATATGTGCTTGTATCTCCCCTTTATAATCAACCTTGTTGCCTTGCAACTTTTTGCATTGTCTGTGATGACTCGGACAACGTTTTGGGGGTCCACTGACTCAATAGCCTCAATCAAAATGTTAGCAATGAAGTGTGCATCTTTCACTTCACCCTCACAATCGACGACCTTCAAAAACATTTCCCCTTCAGGGCTTACTACAACAATGTTGATTAGGGGTCTATTGCACACATCTTTCCACCCATTTGAAATAACATTCACTCTTGAATCCTTCAAGGAATCTCTAATTGGCTGCCAAAGAGTTTGTATATGTTCCACTTCTTTTGCCTAGAGGGATGTATGAACCTTCTCATAGCTACGACCTTTATACCCTTGTGGCGCCTTATTAATGCTTTTCACCATTTGTTGCCAATATGATGACCTCAACACATTGAAGGGCAACCCACATGCATAAATGCATCGAGCCACCTATTTATCGGTAATGTCTCTCTTCTCCATGTTGAATGTTTGTTCTAGGGGTCCTTTTATTCTCTTTCGTGAGGTGGCCTCTTTATCCAAGGGAGTTTCAAGTAGCAATGGCAGAGTTTCAGTTTGATTTTGAATGAAAGGATGATTTGAGTGTGTGGATAGTTTTCCTAAACCCCTCCTTTGCCAAGGAATTGTTTTAGAGTGAGTTCTTGTAGATTGCAACTTAACTTCCTCTTGCTCTTTCAAGTACGCCAACATTTGTGTCTTTTTAACCTTGCCACACTTTCTTATCCTTTTTCTCATTATCCTAGTTAAATGAGCTTTCAGGCAGGTATATGAGGACTTAAATGACATGTTGCAATGCTTGCATAACAAGATTGAATGCCACTATCAACAATATTCTCCAATACTTCTACATGTCTCTATAGAGTTGAAGAAGGAGCATGTTTTTCATTCATGGGACCCAGAATGTTTCCCTATGGGCCTCCCTTTCAACTTGCTTCCCCTTGCCCCCCTTGCCCTCCACTTGAAGCTTAACTTGATGCCATTTATGTTTATAATTTTTATATCTCAAAGAATCAAACTTACAATGAAACGTAAAAACATAAACTTAGATAACACTAAATACAACTACACCCTGCATATCCTTTTTTGGTTTCTGATGACCAAGTTCACCATAAAGATGTGAGGTGAAAGCGTACATAGAGTTCGGATTTTTTTTATAAAACAATTAAAGAAAATCTAAAAAACAACAAACATTAAAGTTTTAAACCGTAGGCATCGTATTTTGCTTTTGATCACCAAGTTCACCGTATAGGTGCGAGGTGAGAGCATACACAAATTTCGGATTTTTTTAATTTTAATTATACAAGTGAAATAAGCGTTTAGTTTTAAAAAGTAAGAAAAAAATTAAATTATTAAACCCTATGAATCCTATTCTGATTTTGATCACCAAGTTCACCGTATATGCGGGAGGTGAGAGCATACACAGAGTTCGGATTTTTTAATTTAAAAAATACAAAAAAAATCTTAAAATAGCAAAAAAAATAAAACCATAAGCGTCTTATTTTGCTTTTGATCACCAAGTTCACTGTATAGGTGCGAGGTGAGAGCATGCACAGAGTTTGGATGATATTTATAATTTTAAAAAAATTTCATATGCCTTTTATTTAAAAAACACAAAGGAAATGTTACATTTTTATTTTTTTTTAGCATAGAGTTTAAAAATTACTAAATTAAAACTACATATTGATATCATGATCAATGATCATGAATGATGTATGCATTATGCACACATTATTCGTGATCATTGATCACATTAACATTTTCTTTAAAAAATAAAAAAAACTTGAAAAATACCTGGTTTTTCCTCCTTGAAGTTGATCCCTCCTTCCAAATTTGCTTTGAAATTCCTCCTTGATGCTCTTAGCTCTTAGCAGCACCTCCTAAACTCTTCCTTTAAGCTTACTTGATGTCTCTTTGCTCTTCACAATGCTAAATGCTAGTTTAGTGAAAACTGAATTTAACAAGAGAAAAATGAGAGTGTGATTTAGAATGGACACAAGATGTCATTATATAACTTTTAGGAAGTGTCTTTAACAAGTCTAGGTAGGTAGATTAGGTTTAGGTTCATTAAATGAAGGTTTTAAAAAAGAAGAAGTTACGATGCTTTAAAATTTGAAAATGCGGTAGAAACGTGCCAAACTTTTTTGGAAACGTTTGACATGTTTCAGGGACGTTTGAGGCATGAAATGTGGCCTTGTTTGGTGTTTTTGGGCTTCATATTTCTTATGTGATAGAAGGCGCAAGTTAGAATGCACAAAGACCAAATCCTTTGCCTTTTTTTATCCCAACTTGTTGCGGTTAACCAAGTTGATGAATGAGTATGTACCCATATTCCTCTCAGTTGAAGAAAAACTTGCAACCAATTGAGGCCAGCCGCAAAGCCATTGCAAAATTAAATTTTAAATTTATAAAAGTAAAAACTTAAAGAAAGAGTTAAGAAATTAAAAAAATAAAATCTTATTTGTGATAAAACTTTTATTGCAAGTGGCATGAGGTAGGTGTATGCTTGCCCTTGGAGGTACCACCACGAATAAACATTCACCTTGTATTTGTCACGAAGAGCGTTAATGGAGTGATCCCTGGAGCTAATGAAATTCAAAAACTCTGCTCTAACCAAGTCTTCTACTTCTGGATCCATGAAGGGTCTAGCAAATGTTGCCTTGTACCCCTCACTGACATCAATATCCCTATATGGTGGGGCCCCTCCTGGGCAAGAGAAAGGATCTCCGCGCTGTAGTATTTTTGAGTCAAGGCAAAAACAAGAAGATGGAATGGGGTGGTCATTTTGTTCCACCTTTCAATGAGATGCGACTGCACTTCCTTGAAGAAAGTCTCTTTAGGATCTTGCTCTTTGGCATTTATCATGGTTTTAATTGACTCAATTATTGAGTTGACTCCATCATAAATCTCACCCATACATGAAAGATACATATTAACAAATCTCAGCATACTCACGATGGGCTTGGTAAAACTGAGCAAATGCTCCACATGATCTCACCATGCATCATCGAGGATCAATAATTTCACATTTTTGGCCGTCTCACTATTTGCTTGCCTCCATACGCTCCAAAGGTTGTTGATAACCATGACACTCAGTGCCACTCACACCCTCACAAGTCGTCTTAAGATGAGCGTGTGCTAGGCAAAATAAGTCTTAACAACCTAATAAGAAATTAAAACAAATAAAATTAAGACAAGTAAATTTAAAATATTCAAAAATCAAAATTCTACAAATTACAAACTTATAAAATTAATTTAATAAATTAATTAAAATAAAGTTTAACAATTATACAATTGTTTAAAAAAGAAAAAAAGTTAATGGTTACCTTTAATAGCTGCAATGTTGAGAATCTCTGGAAGATGGCTTGGGACTTGTGGTGGTTGCTGACGAACATTTGGATCTCACTTGCCTCCTCATAGACTTGTTTGATCCAAGCAATTTTTGTGCCCAATTTTTTTAACATTAAGTTGAGGGAATGAACTGTGCAATGTGTCCAAAATATTTGTCCGTACCTTGCCTCAACCAACAACCTTGTGGCTTTACAATTTTTTGCATTGTCCATTATAACTTGGACAATATTTAATGAATTTAAAACATTCAAAAATCAAAATTCTACAAATTACAAACTTATAAAATTAATTTAATGAATTTATAAAAATAAAATTTAAAAATTAACAATTGTTTAAAAAAAAAGAATGTTACTGGTTACCTTTAATAGTTTCAATGTCGAGAATCTCTGGAAGATGGCTTGGGACATGTGGTGGTTGCTGACGAACATTTGAATCTCACTTGCCTCCTCATAGACTTGTTTGATCCAAACAATTTTTGTGCCCAATTTTTGTAACATTAAGTTGAGGGAATGAATTGTGCAATGTGTCCAAAATATTTGTCCGTACCTTGCCTCAACCAACAACCTTGTGGCTTTACAATTTTTTGCATTGTCCATTATAACTTGGACAATATTTTGGGCCCCACCACCTCAATAGATTCTATGAGGATGTCGGCAATGAATTGGGCATCCTTCATCTGCCCCTCACAATCAATAGCCCTCAGAAACATTGCCCCTTTAGGGCACATTGCAACCACATTGATCAATGGCCTATTTGCCATATCTTTTCCATCTGTCGGAATCGATGGACACCCCTGTTTCGATCCATTGATTCGTGATGGGCAGCAATGTCGTATTTAACTTTTTTTCTTTCTTTTGACGATAAGGTGGTGCATACTTTTTCATACCTTGGGGCTAGTCTACCCCTCTAAGGGCTTCTTTACTACATCTCACCATATCTCGCCAGTATGGTGATCTAACAACATTAAATGGGACACCACATCCGTAAAGAAAA
This sequence comes from Taxus chinensis, assembly GCA_019776745.2. Lineage (NCBI taxonomy): Eukaryota > Viridiplantae > Streptophyta > Pinopsida > Cupressales > Taxaceae > Taxus > Taxus chinensis. The sequence continues at coordinate 181,940,852 of CM034148.1, forward strand.
CACCCAATACCTTGGTTGAGCTATGTCCCTGCTATTCATTCTGGAATGCCCTTTCTAACAGACCTGCATCTTTTGTTCTTTTGTGAGAAAGAGGTAAATGCTCTTCCCCTCCAGCTGTAACGAGTGTAGATTAAAACGGGTGATTTGGGGCCATATCATCAATAGATGGAGAAACAGGTGGTTTGCTACTCGATCTTCCTTTTTTTGCCATATGATGTTTGGATTTTAGGGTAGTTGCTACATCCGCATCCTTTTGCTCTTTGATGTATGCAAGGGTCTTTGCATGTGGCAATCGCCTTTCCATCCAACCCTACACATGGTCCGATTCCGTGGCCAATAACCCCACACAAATGGGTCTTTCACCCGACTATAGGAGCTCTTAAATTGTTTTTTATATTATGAACAAATCCAAACAATGCCCCGTGCACCTAGTATTTGTCCTATCTGTGTGACATGACTTCCAAAGGGGGAAGTATGGATCGAATTTGTAAGGGGATACCTTTAATTCCTTGGTCCATAGGACTAGAAGTTGCAGCCATTTAAACTGCATAATGCATTTAAAAAATTGAAAACAATTAAGTGTTGAGAGAATGTTTGAAATCAAAAGTTGAAAGTTAAAGCTTAAAACAATATTACAAATAACAAAAAAAAACAATTACAAAATAGTAAATACAAACTAAAATATTTTAGAAAAACCACAAAATACTTACCTCGAATCACCAAACACCTTTGTTGCAAGCTCCTTGAACTCCTTGGCACTTATTACAAGCTCCTTGAACTATATGGCACTTGTAATCGGCCCTAAGCAATTGAAATTAGTGAAAATCTGAAGGTGAGAGTCAAGTATGCAAATGTGAGGTTAATGTGTTGTTATTGATGTTGTTATAGAGTTTGGGAGCACATTTTAGGGTTTAAGATACTTTTTTGATATTTTAAAAGTCAGTTTGACCATTTTTTGACTAAAAATAAGAAAAGAATTCGCTGATTTTTGCAGCGGAACACTTTACGGCTGGGGTACCTCCTGTAGTGCCCAGGTACATCCGGGTACGTCCTAGGATGTACCCGACCGTACTCGAGCACTGTAGGGGGTACCTTGGTCGTACCCCTTGCGTATTGTACCAGTATTACGTATCGGGTACGGTATGTATCGGTACCCATACCCTGTAGGGTACGTACTGACTACGTAGGTTCCAGGTGTTGGGTAGAAAGTGGGATCGACTCCTTAGGTGCTGACTGACACTATCTTTTACCTCCACGGGGTTCTTGGAGATCAATTTCAATTTGGCAGAACTTCTTATTTTCACAGTTGGGTGCTCATAACCATATTTTTGGTTTTTTAAAGAAGTATAAGTTTTTCTTAACCTTTGTCATGCTTATAACCACATTTTTGTTTTTTAATAAGTATAAGTTATTCTTAACAAGTCTCAAATTTGGTTTTGTATAAAGGTTTCCCTTTTGCTTGACTCATTTTTTCCACCATGCTTAACTATATCCTTTCTCTCTCTGATTGTGGTTTTCTGGCCACATGCATGATCATGTACGAAGTATTTAACTTAATAACTGTTGCTTACATTGAAAATACTCATGTCCATTATTGCAAGTTATCATGCAATAAAAAATGTGATTAGCAATAGCTCCCTTTTCCAATGATTACACTTATTTATCTAATTGTTAATCTTCTGATAGTTGTAATATCAAATGCTTTCTATTCTGATTTCTCACATTCAATTATTGATCTTTTGATAGTTGTAATATCAAATGCTTTCAATTCTGATTTCTGATACTTTTTTCCTGTTAAATGTTCATGTGCTGCAGGTATCTCCCACAAAGTATAGAGGTTCATTGGGAACCACATCTCAACTTGGAACATGCATTGGAATGATAGTAGCATTGGTCTTAGGAATACCTTGTGAAACAGATTCTCATTGGTAAGATTTCAATTGCTGTCCTTTGATATTAATTTGTAAACATTTCTGAAACACATCGTATTTTTCTTGGTTTTAGCTCTTTGGATATTTGTTCTCATGGAACAAAATAGGAAACAAAATCATGATATACTTTCATAGCAGTTACATTTGGAATTGTGACCACAACAATTGTGTCTATGCAAAGGCTAAGTATAAACATCAATATTTTGGCATCCTCCTAAAATTGTGTGTTGCTGATAAAGGAACTTGGGAGACACATTTTTTGGTTTAAACATTCATTCTAGAAAATGTATATTGTAATCCAGAAGGACATACAGCAGGAGCACTGCTTCATAAAGAAGTAGATCATCCAATTGAACTAGAGGCTAATATACACACATAGCGGGATGATGGCACAACTGATCTATGAACTCCTAAGATTGCTTACTTATTGAATTAACAGAATCACAAAATGCTGTTTGACATCAAATTACTTCAAAATGACAGTTACAGATACTTAATGATGCTTAGAATTAGTGTAGATTGCTGTTGGAAACATATCAGCACTAAAACGTGAGTGTAAAAGACGTGAACAACAAATATAAAGCCTGGAGCAACAAAGACACAAGAAAGTTGTAATGTCCCCTTTCCTACGCCAAAGGCCTAAGGGCCAATTCAAGTCCAAGCCTTGGTCACACCCAAGGGGCTATGGACGCTGAGAGCTATTGGGTATGAAAATCTAGTCCGTTTTGTTGTAATTCTTCGTTGACATGAGCGTAAAGTGTTTTGGAGGGACTAGATATTATGTTTTGTCGTTAGGAAGGGGCCACATGACACTTAATGTTCTAATTTTGTGTTGGGGGTCACTTTTGGGCCATGGCGACTTAAAATGGGAAAAGTTACTTAAGTTACTTTTATTTTAATGGCCCTTCCTAAGGAAAAATGCGACTTGGGCTTTTTGGGGCTCTTTTGCCTTGGGGAAAATTATATGAGTTGGAAGAGAAAATGAAAGTTCATTCTTGCATACATAATTATTTTCCTTCATGTGCAGCTGCTGCTTGCAAATTTACAGCTTGTGGAGTGAAATCCCACAAGAACCCTAGCTTCGGTGGTGAGAGATCCATCCCTAGCTAGCAGGGCATTCTTCGGTAGTGAGAGATCTACCCTAGTTTGTCATTTTGGAGCTGTTTTCAGGGTTGATTTACAAGGATATTTCCAGAGGTTTCAGAGGAAGGGTTTTGAGGGTTTTGTAGACATTTTGTGGAGTAAATCAAAGGGTTTTCAGATCAGATTTACGACAGCGATAAGAACAAGGTTTGACATCATTTCTGGAGGATTTCCAAAGGGTTTTGACCATCTCCTAAAGGGGCGACTTGTTTTGGAGATTGCAACCCCTATTTGGAGGGTTTCCTGGTTGCCATTTTCAGATCTAAAGGTTGGGGTTTCATTCTCCATATTAGTATATGTAATTTCCAGAATTTTATAATTTTATATTGCTAATTTTTGAAGTTACGAATTTTTGAAGTTTTACCCCTATTTAGGGCTTTCTGTAATTTTCTGGCTGCTTTATATTATTCCAAAAATTTCAAAAATAGTTTTCTTATGTTCTTTATAATATTAGCAAGCTCTCCTAAAAATTTCAAGTGATTTGAGTGGGTATTTTGAGAGATATTAATTTTCTTCAGTTCACTGCCCTAGCTATTAAAAATCTGCAAAAATCAGATTTGTGTTTGCTGCAATTTTATATTTTTTGGTGCATTTTTAAGTGGTATCCCACAAGGGATATTTCAAAAGTTCGGTTTGAAACATCCCAAGATAGGGAAAAACCAATTGGAAGTGGCGAGTTTCCCAACTTCCTATTTTCTCATGGCCAACGATGGATTACAAAAAGTACTTAGAACAAGTACAAAAGTCTTGCTATCCTGCTTACCCATCTTCTCTCTATTCTTTTATTCCAATTCTTTATTCTTCAACCAACTGAATACAACTTCTTATCAACGATGATCTCTCCAAATTTGTGCCTCCCATTTATTGTGTTGGGAGATGTCCTCTTGTACACTAAAATAATACAAACACCTGAGAATTGAGGAGACCATATTTTTTCTATTATTGGACATGTACGCTCACAAGGGGAGAAAGTGCCGTTCTACAAGTTCCCTTATGTAACCGCCATTCTACACGAAGCGGTGGTTTTGCAACTAGCAAGAAATCGTTGCTTTGGAGCCTTGTTGCTGCCTAAAATTGGATTTATTTTGGTTGGATGATGAAGTGGATTGGTTTTCTTGATTGGTATACATCATACCTCCCTTATGCAAGGCTTTTGCTCCCATTAAATCATTGGCTGGGGAGGATACGTGAGAACAACTCTTCCATTTTCTCCTTGATGTATCATTGTGCTTGTCGTGATGTCTTACTGTTGATGCCAACATGCGAAGATTCTTGTGGTCCCCTGCAAGTTTCTCTGACTTTTCGTTGCAATACTACATCCTCTTTCGACTCCCCTAGTGCACACAAGAGAAAGTCTTTCACAAAGGGTATCGGTTGATAATCTTCTTCTTCATCCAACATGGATGGCTCATCTAGGTGCAAATCATTACAGTTTGCTACTGAGTACATCCTCATGAAATGTTGAAGATTAAGCTTGAAAGCACTCTCCAATTTGCTTCAAGATAGTGAACGGGCCATACCTCAGACGTTTGAGCTTCCTAGCTTGCCCTTGAAATCTATAATGAAATTACTTTATTATAAATGTAGAGATAGTAGAATAGTGAATATATAACTGAGCCACTTCAAGGGGGCAGCCTCCAACCTTCTACTAAGAATATGATTTGTAATATGATGATATAGGAGGGTCTTGCTTATCCTTGTTTATAGACATAACTAGGTAAGGTCACACCTCGTCATTTCAATTAGGTTGGCCTAAAAAACTAGGTAATGAACAAAAAGATAAATGGTATTTGTGTCTTAGGTCAGTCCATACATATCCATATACATATTTGAGGCTAAGGGCATAACATGCTCCTCTCCTTCAATCCAACATTGTCCTCGATGTTGATTATCTCGAGATGCTGCTGCAGGAATGCTTTAGCCTCCCATGTAGCATCCCCATTAGGTAGACTCTTCCATTTGATTGGATACTGTGTGGTGTCCCCAAATTTCACCCTGGAATCTGAGACTATCCCATGTAAAAAATTTTGCACTTTTAAAATAGCGGGTCGTTTTGTGTTTTTATTGCCAGAAGATGCTTGTATTGCGTCAAGATATTCCCAGTGAATCATAGGAGCCAATTTCGACAAATACCTAGATGTCGAAAATCGTTTTATCCCTTCGTCAAGTTTTGTCTGCGGGAATTTTTTATTTAATTATTTAGAGCCCCGTTTGAAGTAAATTGTGCTCTGGTTTAGCCCTGTTGAAGTTTGGCATGTCAATATTCACATATACTAGTAGGGTTTTCACCGGGAATGGATCCTAGGTTTTGTCTGTGACTTCTGGCAACATTTTTTCGTTTTTTTTATTTTGCTCTTTTTTTTCTTTGCGAAATTTCCCTAGGTCAATTTCTTCACCAGTACAGTCTGTTTTCTTTCCTAGAGTATCTGGAGATCATCTACGGCCACCATGCCAGAAGGAATCAGCTTGAGGAAGTCAACTTCTCTTTAAAAAGACGAAGTCATGCACAAAAGAGCCTCTTCTGGGCAAGTTGCATTTTTGGGAATGGATGGATTTAAACTGTAGTGGAATTTTTGGTAGCAACAGGCAAGTGGAAATTTTGTACTTGCCTTGCAGGGTACTTTTTCCCATGAAGGCAAAGTCACTTAAGTTATGATGGGAAAATTAGAGGCAGCAAACAGGCGGGAATTTCTTACCTGCCTTGCAGGGTGAAAATTCTCATTATAAAATAAAGAAAAATCACTTAAGGCATTGATGAGAATTTTCTTACCTGCCTTGCTTGCGTTAGGATCTTTCATAGTTGTAAAACTAATTCAGAAACAAAGCTGTTTGTAGAGCTTTGTGCCGCCAGTAATTCTGATAATTTTTAGACTCCTGAAATGTTACTTGAAGCACAAATGTTTAATATTAGGCCTTTAGTCTTTTATAAGTCTTTGTATTTGGAGGTGGAAGATTTTTGTCTCCATTCACTTTTGTTTTTATTCACTTATCATGTAAGTCTACTTGCGGTGGCTCCCTTTTGTTTTTATTCTTTTAAATTTTAAGTTTTTACTATAGACTTTGATAAAGTTTAAAATTGATTTAATTTTAGTTTTTTTAATAGTTTAAATTAATTAAAATATATGTGAAGTTAAAAGGCTTATATTTCTTTTATTTACTAAGATAGGTTGAAGGCTTAAGGAATTTAATTAGATTTTTTAATATTTAATTTAAAATATTGTATTAGATTTTAATAGGTTTTAAAATTTGAAATATTTTATAACTCAAATATATTGATGAATTTTTTCCCCCGAATTTTATTGGGTGCCGAATTTGTTTCGAGTTTTATCCTCGCCGAAGATGAATATGAATACGACCCTGGTGACATAGATTGTATGAAGATTAAATTTCTATAGGTATGCAAATGCTTCTTTATATAGATATAATTGTACCCACAGCATACCGTGCCCGAGGTTTTTAAAAATTTGCCGTTTCAGCGTACCGTACCATTACTGAAACAGTCTAGCTTTCAACAATTTCTAAACATTAAATCTGCTTTTATACCAAAATGATCTCCAAAATCCTAATATTGCTCACTTATTGAATTCATAGAATCACTAAGTACTATTCTACTTTAAATTACCTAAATGACAGTTCTAGATACTTAGTGATGCTTAGAATTAGTGGATAATTTCAATTGGAAACATAGCAACACCAAACCACGAATGCAAAAGACATGAAAAACAAACAAATATAAAACACGGAACAACAGAGATACATGAGATTTTGGTTTGCAAACCACAAGATGGGGAAAAATCAGTTGGAAGAGGCAATTGCTCAGCATCCTATCTTCTTATGCCCAAAGAGGGATTACAAATCAGTCAATACTTTCCGCAATTTCTAAAGATTAAATCTGCTTTGATACCAAAGGATCTCTAAACTCCTAATATTGCTCACTCATTGAATTCATGGAATCACAAAATGCTATTATATTTCAAATTACTTCAAAATGACAGTTATGGATTCTTAGTGATGCTTAGAATTAGTGTAATGTGCTATTGGAAACATAACAACACTGAAGCATGAATGCGAAAGACATGAAAAACACATATAAAACATTGAGCAATAGAGACACGAGATTTTGGTTTGGAAAACCCCAAGATGGGGAAAAATTAGTTGGGATGAGGCAATTGCCCAATGTCCTATCTTCTTATGTTCAAAAAGGGATTAAAATTTTTTTTTAGAACAAGTACAATAGTCCAACTATCCAGGTCACACAGCTTCTCTCTGTTCCTTCACTCCAATCCTTCTCCTACAACCAATTGAACACCAAGTCTAGTCATCGATGATCTCTCTGAATACATGCCTCCTATTTATCATGTTAGGAGATGTCCTTTTGCGCACTAAAGGAACCCAAACACCTAAGAATGGAAGAGACATTGTTTTTCTGTTGTTATTGGACCTGTACGGTTAAAATGGGTGAAATAGTCAGTTTGTGCAGACCAGCGGGTTTGCAACTACCACTTTGCATGAAGGGGCGATTTCACAACCTCCTGAGAAATACTCCTTTTATAGCCCTTTCATTGACTGAAACTGGATTTGTTTTACTTAAATGATGAATTGAGTTAGTTTTTGCAATCCCTATGGATCAGTGTTGACCATCTCTAGTAATACCTTTAGGCAGATTTTATGAGTAATGTGGTTGATACTTTTAAATTAGCCAAAGTTGAGTGCAACTGCTTTTTTGTGGCCACTATAAACTGGGTATATGATTGATCATTAACAAAAATTTGCATTAAGTGTTCTTTGTTTGATGTAAAATAGCATCCATTTACATTCTTATCAAGTGATCTGTTGCGTGGTCTGATGATGTACTAGTGCTTCGTGTAGGAATATAAGGCTTATAGTTTATTATTAAGTCACTATTAGTTAAGCATTAACTGTGACCACTTCAACCATTTTATAACCATCTCTTACATAATAAAATGTCAAACGCACAATGAATAATGTGCGCATTCTGAATCCTCTTCATTCTTTCTCAGTTCACTTCTTCCAGCGTTGGTATCAGAGCCAAACAAAGCGAGGAGGAACACGCAAGGAATTATTTCAAAGGAGATTTACGTGACAGAAATTTCAGTTGCGAAGGAAGAGCGTTCAGTGTATTTTCAAAGCATCTACAATTAGGGCACGTGACAGAAGAATAAAGTTGCAAAAGAAGTTACCATTAATAATAGTCCCGCCATTAATAATGGTTCTGAGGGTAGAGGATACAAGTTTCATACTGTTGTAATACAGGCGTGAAAGGGTTTCGGACTGCTTCAAAGGTTGCAAAAGGGCATAAATACAGGCACAGTTGCAAATCTGAATATACACTTTCAAATACTGTTGATATTGACGAGGGCACGGTCATGAAAAATGCCAACTAAAATACAGTTGCATCTTTGACAAATCGTTTGCACTTTTTCAATATGGACGAATTTGTCCTCATATTCTTTACCAAACTTTTGCACCGATCATTTGTCCATAGTTTGAGGGCACAAATTGGAGATTCACTAGGGGAAGAGTGCAAAACTTTCATTATTAAGAGTGTGTTTCTGAATTGCGAGTCTAAAAGGCCATTGAAGGCACAAACTCATTATTGTCTTAAAGGTCATTGAAGGTACAAACTCATGGTTGCGACTTTCTGAGGCACATCTTCAGTTGCATTCTTCCAATATCAAGGGCACGGGAATATTTTTCCCTATATTACAGTCCTGAACACAGCAAACTGCTGTATGTGATGAGAGGAAATCAATTTTTTAAGCGTATTTCATTGGTTTGTGGATCTATATTCAAGGTTTGGTTCTAGAAGGAAGGGTAGAAGGGATGAGATCAGCGGCAAACCTTGTAAACAAGGCCATGAGTGACCTGCTCATTGGCTTTGACTTGTGAATCTTAAAATTTGTGACGTCATTAACAATGATCATGGACGAGAAAGATTTTATCAAAGAAGGCACAAACATGTATTGGTCATAAGAGTCCAAGGGTTGCAACTTAGGGGCAAGCTTTTAGACGCGCAACTTCGAGTTTAAATTCAAGACAGTTCATATGGTTGTTAGCCCAGAAAGACCATATCATAAAGAGTTTTATTTTGGACAAGTTTTAGATAAAAGCAAGTGGTAGATCAAAGTCAGCCATGTTTCAGGACGGTTTTGCCAACCATGTGGAGATTTTTCGGAAGCCATTGCGGATGAATTTGGTCCCGTTTGCTGAGGGCAACTATCGTCGGCCTGAACATAGAAGAATCAACCCGAAGTATCAAGAGACCACAAGGTGGTGGAGGTTGGCCATAAAACTACTGTGAAAACAAACGTCATGATGACCCGAGAGGTGCTTAGGAAACAATGTATTGTACCACCATTTAACAAGAGGTAGCCACTTGAGCCATTATTGTTGGTAGTGGTACTATGAGGTAAAACATTGAAGGAAGGTTTCGAAACATTTGTTAACAATTTCAGTTTGGTCATCTATTTGCTTTGGGCTGATCATGGCTCTTAGCATAAGGAAGATGAGATCCTTCACAATGCGGAATCACATCCGATGTACTCAGAGAATGACTGGGCACAACACCATTATGATTTCCAACAATGTTAGCTGGAGATTCCACTGGAGGCGGAACCGATTTGAGACCCCAACATGCCGAAAAATTTGGGCGATGGTAAAGAAATGTGCCATCAGCTATGGAGGTGAGGCTAAGGAACAAAATTGGGCCTAGCCCTGTTAGAGGGAGTCCACTCATGACCAGCCTATTTATTTTCTTCGCTTAATAGCAACAACTAAGATCCGAGCCTTTCAATGAAGCTTCTCCACTTGAAATAGTCTAGTCCAGAACAACATCTAAGTTGGACTTGGTATTGGTTGGAGGACAAACCTAGAGCTTGTCATTGTTACATCGCAGTGTTTCGTTAAACAATCCTCTGCACGTTCAAAACTTGATGACAGTGTTGTTGGGATTTGTTTGATGTTTTCCTTCATTCCTTGCGAAAAGAAATTCCTACGAACCCTCTCATAGGTTTTAAAGAAGCTTGAATGATTTGCAGATGGTGAAGCATGGAGTTAGAGCAAGCCACCATTGTATGGCGAAGGTTATGCACTTTAGGCTTGATCATACCTTTCTCCTCATCAAAGTTGGCTTCGATAGGTGCCATTTCAACTACTAGTGAGGGGACTTCTACCTTTTAGCTATTTATACGCCATGATTTTTGTTCGATCAACTCGTTTTTGTATAGATTGTTGCTGTGTTGTAGTCCTTGCTGCTTTAGGTGCTCCTGTTGGATAAGTTGTTGTAATGCTAAATGTCGGGTATGGGCATGCAAATACTACGCAAGGGAGATTGTGGTCCTCGACAACTGTAGCCCAGGGCATTTGAAAACCACATTCCTCGGTCATTGTGAATCCTTTCTTCTAGCCAATCCCATTAACTTACTCAGCCCATCCGAGTTTTTGTCAGACCTCACTTCTGGCTAAGAAGGAGATGTTCTAGACATGATGTTATCAAGAAGTGTTTCATGTGCTATGATGGAATCAATCCAAGTTGATTTCACAGTGAGGACTAAGCCTCCCTGAGGTAGTATGGCACCAAATTGGCACCATTTTTAGCCATATTGCATACATAAGGACCATCATTTCTTTCTCAGAAGCTAGATTGCGGGGACTCAGATTCACATCTGTAGAGAGAGCTTGTGCTGGAAGAAGGCAATGAAGTGATCCAAGGCAATTGGAGGGAAAATTTGCACCAAGGCCATGTGCCATAAGCCGGGATTACTTTCGAAGCATAAACTGGGTCATTTCGGGCACATCTAGAATGAAGGCTAATACAATGGAGAAAATGCACAGCTTGTTTTAAGGTTTTGGGATGCCTGTTCAAGAGCTAGCTAAAAGCTCATGCAAACAGAATCCTTTTTTAACATGGAAAAGCTCAATGGTGTCACGATTTGCACCGCAGATGCATTAACAAATTTTCTGTAATAGATGGTGAAACCCAAGAACCCACGAAGGTCTTCAGTGTGTAGTTCGGGGAGCTGCTACTGCTCCTTCGTGCCAAAAGGTTTTTTTTGGGTCCACACGGACACCCTCCGCTGAAACAATATGTGTAAGACATTCCACTTCTGTTTTGTCGAAGGAGCATTTGGAGTGTTTGGCGCATAACTAATTATTTGCGAGAGAAGTTGCAATGCCCTGTCAATGTGTTGTAGATGCTCTGCCTAGGTTTTACCGTAGGTCAAGATATTATCAGAGAATACTAGGATGAATTGATAAAGTAAGGGCTTAAAGATTTTATTCATCAAGCCTTGCGTTGTAGATGATGACATCAGCATAAGCTTAAAAGACTTGAGCACACTTTTTCACCTTGTCTGTCCATCATGAGTCCCTTGTCCCAATAGCGTCTTAGGGGACAATAAAGTGCACTCCTTCTGATGATGAATTTGCTTGTTTCGCCTACTTAGAGCGTAGATCTAACTTTTGTTGTTAGAAATTGCAGTGCAAACAAGTTTATCCAGACCATTTTGCTCACCCCTCATTGAAGACTAATGATACCAGTGGAGCTTGGAGCAAGACCTTTTCAATGGTAGCTGTCCCCTGTCCCTTGTCCCATTACCCAGACACGACAAAAATGCACCCACTTTCACTTGCTCATCCCCCTAGACACATGCAAGACCCTATCTCAACTCACAAGTGCTGGTTTTCAGCCCTTCCATCTCATTCACATGAAACCCCCTGCTGACACTTGTCTCAATCTGGTGCAAAGCCCACTTTGGTGTCCCTGTTGTCCCTTTCCTTCAATTGTCCCCTATTTTTAGGGTGCAACTCCACCTCTAACCTCCACCTGACCTGGGTTAAGCCTGGTTAAGTCAGAATGTGAGTTACAGTGTAAATGAAAGAGAAATGGTTAAATATGAAACTTAGCCATTTTTTATGCTTTTCAAATATAAATTTTCCTCCCAAGTTCTCTCGCACGCTGTTATGCTGCTGGAAATGTGCATGATACCTCATATGCCAAAAAATGGGAAGTTGTTCATAGCTTGCAAACCCCTGATACCTCATATGCCAAAAATGAAAAGTTGTTCATAGCAAACAAACCCCTCACTGGATTTCCATGAAATTTTAACAGTAGCGCCTTCTCAAAAATGCCCTTTAGATGATTCTAACCTTGCATCCAATGGTGGTCTACATTATTTTTAATAGCCAGATGAAGTTTCCGGTTATATAAACTTACTTTTCATATCTACAGAGTTCTGGCTATTGAAATCCTCTAAAATCTGGAGCAAAGTGTCCTTTTGAAATAACAAATTTTTTGATACCACTCTCGTTCCGTTCCGACACTTGGAAGACCCACTTGTAAAAATAGTAAGTCTTACCAGGTTCCGCAATCTATATATAGTAAGTCCTAGAAACATGTCATTTCCCAAGTTGCCTTCACTTCTTGCATATCAAGAGCACTCAAAAGTGTTAAATTGAGACACTTACTGAAAATAGATATACTGGAATCATACTTACTAAAAATAGTAGGTGTTGGGATTGTGGTCAAATTCTCCGTACTTAGTCATCTTCATTTCATCTCACTAGCCTTCGTCACCATAGAGCTCCAACACTCGGGTTCTGAGCCAATTGCCACATTAAACACTTAGTTTTTTGATGCAGGGGACAGTGATGTAACAAACATGGAACCAATGTTTTGAAAATAGGAACTGGACTCGGAACCGGTCAAGGGTTGGACCGGACACGGAACCGGACCGGTTCAAATTATATGAACCGGTTTACTAAAAAACACATAAAAATTACATTTTTAAAGAAAACAATATATTTGAAAGATTATAAACCATGATTCCAACAATTACACACAAAATATGCAAAGTTTGCTCATGTATATAGTGATAGTTGGAATGCTTGCACTCGGCAAATACTCGGCAGACACCCAAAAAAAAAACTCGGCAATATTTGGCCAGAATACTCGTCGAGTTTTGGAAAGCTATCCAGTATTTTTAATTACTAATTTGTCTATAGGCAATCAAAGCTCATGATTCTTTCAGAAGATTGCAAGAAGTTGCTTGGTACAAAAAGGTGCAAAAATGGATTTTATGAAAATAAGAAAAATATTGCCATCAATGCGTAGAGCTCGAGAAAATATACACTTTTAGAGAAAACGACACTTGAAACGGAGTCACAGAATGAAAGTTATGGCACATGCAAGTTTTTATTGCTACATCTTTCCGGACCCTTTCCAAAAATGGCAAATTTTTTTCTATGCTTTGTGATTTTTTCACCAAAAATCCAAAAAAGGAAAGAATTGCCAAAAAAGGAAACAAACAGTCTTTGGCAAGTTTTTTTTTTGATGGGTACGCTTCGAAACATACCCACAGGGGACAGGGTACGGTCTGGGTACGGCAAAACTGTACTTAGACCGTACCCTGTCCGCTATGGGTACGTTTCCAAGCGTACCCACAGCGTACCGTACCCCGTACCAGTACCTGGTACGTTTCCAGGCTGGTACGGGGGGGCCTTAGGCGTTTCCAGACAGTCTAGGTGAAAACGTCTGACCAAACAGTGCCGGATTTATCCAGAACCTTTAAAAAATTCAGTTTGAACCGGATTTCCTCCGGATCCGGCCGAGCCTGATAACTATGCTAACATTACATCTTGAATGTCGTAGCATTGCTGCCCAGTTTTGTGACAACCTATATCGGTTACAAACACGGTCATGAATATAACCAAGATACTGGCAATGAGACTTGCGATATAACCACCAAGCATATTGTAAGAAGTAACCTTCGTTGCAAATCTGGTACAATTTTGATTCTATACAATTTTGATTGATGTTTCCTTTATCTCAATTACTGTAATTCTCTAATGACTATCTTTTAAGAGAGGGAAGAAACCAATCAAGGATATTGTTGATACATGTCTGATGGGTATGAGTACCAGATGGATTTTATGAAGCTTGTCTTCCTCGAGTATCTAATGAAGCTTACATATTATTTGACTAGACCTCCATGATGAGCAAAGGTAAAGTAATTGAATAGGGTATTATAATTATTCATTGTTGTTTTGAGGTGGCTGCATGCAGTCAATTTGAACATTGAAATTAGTCGGGTGTATTGACTCATAGATCAGTTGAGTTTTGAACCACGATCCCTTACTAATAAGGCAGCTTGTGCTGATCTTGAGAATGGTTTGGGACAGATAGTTATAACATCTGGTCTCCCTCTGTTTTGGGTAGTATAGATGATGAAATAAAAATGCATAGCCTTATTACATAAGATCCGAAAGAAGCATTCAACCAAATACCGGGAAATCAGGGGTAAGTTGTTGAGAATTATCTTTCTTTGTCGAAATCTGGGCCTGATATTTATTACCATAATTTAACTTATGCGTCTTTTAAGATGCATGTGAACCATAAATTCTAGATAAAATTAGCCTACAGCTGTATCGGAGACATCATGATCTTGGAATTTTGCGAAGGGTTACCCTAGTACACCTCTGCCTGAAATGTAACAGTATATGTTAGATGTTGGCAGAATGCATAGTACCTTGCACTGCCCTCAAATGGGGAAAGCCTCAAATGCCTCATATAGGCTAAAGGTCTTCTGAATCCCATAACATTTTAATACTTAATAGAACAGGCCGGGTTTGCATTGTAAATGGTTGCAAATTGTTCCATTGCATTGAACAAGTTTAAAAGCCACCATTAACAAAGGTAATCCGAATGCCTAAATAATGCTACCTTGGTAACCTTGCTTCAATATGCAACCAACATGATAACACTTGTGCTCTTTTATGGGATTCAAGGTAAGTTCATCACCTCCTTGTTATGATTGGGATTTGTTAAGACTACTTGTGTTAGGGTTGATATATATTATACTCTTGAATTAGAAATAATATAGAATTAGGCACGGTGGATGCTTGAGCTATCGTAAAAGGAATTGAGCCTTAAACTCCTAATAAGGCTAGGATTCTTAGCTACGTATGTAAACTATACCTTAAATTGTGACTTGGCGATGCTCTTAGTCTTATATACACATATATGTTGACACAAGTATCATCTTCAAGTGATGAGTCATCTAGGGCAAACATTAGCCGAACATACTAGATTACGACAATGGCAAAGGCTTCTAGAGATAACAATTTGACTTACAAGCAAACTTGATAAGATCAAGTTCTAAAACGAGAACTTTTTCTCAATCAAGTTACTTGATACCACAAGCAAGAGCAAAGCTGCAGAGCAGTGGTGTGAAGTGGGTCCGACCCGCATGACACCAAATGTACTTAAGATCAATTACCAATTAAACCAATTAGTGATCGAGCAGTTAACTAGTTGAACAACACAAACTAAGACAAATTTGTTTAAGTTACTGCGAGTGATTAGTAAACTATTTGGCTTAGATAAGAGCTTGTTTAATTGAATATTCAGTTAGCACCTTCAATCACCTGAATTAATTGTCGGTAAACAAAAAAAGTCCGAGCCATTTTTCCAACATCTGGCGGGAGCAGGTCACTACACCATTTACATAAGAATAAGAAGAGCGCCTATGGGGCTTTTGGCATTTTAAGCATCAAAAATCCATCAATGTTTTTGTGAAGACAGCATTATTGGCTTTCATTCAACATAATATCTCATTGCCACAATGGCCAATGGACAATCTTCATAGAATTGTGCACACGAAATGTTTCCACTAAAAACTTTCTATTCCAATATCTAAGGACTCGTTTACAGCTCACTTACCACTTTGCTCTTTTGTCTATATGTGACAATTGGTTTTTTGACGTTGTTTGCTAGCAAAAGTACAAGTACCTTGTAATACTCTAAGTTTGGTCCAAGGCACTTGCCAACGTTAATTTTTACACAGTTTTAGGCATTTGGATTGTGACACATATTTGACTCTTTTTACATGCATTTCCCTTTCCCAATCACCATCACATCCACTAGGTCAACCTCATCTGCCCAATCTACACACTCGAGATCACATTCAATCTGTAAAGAAACCTCATATCACCTATACAAGCATTTTTTTATTTTCTATTTTTTTAGATTCTGACCAAATTTGTAGCCCGTTGGACAGGTTTGTCCATGAATCTAACCAGTACAGAGGCTTTCAGCAACGAACCTATCCTTTGTTTCCGAACTTGACCTTCGCATGTTTGTTACTTAGTTTTTCAAATGAGGTACCCTTCTTAAGTTGACCTAGGCACAGTTTTAGGGTCAATTTGGCAGAGAAATTCAAAAGGTCTCATATATAGGTACAAATGCCCTAGAGGCTATTCACATCAGCCACTCACCTTGGAGATCATTACTGAAAAGGCTTATACATATCATAAATCTTCCAAGAGCTGTCCACAAGTTAAATCTAGAGTACAAAGGTCAAAATTGCATGTTGTCGAGAGATGGATCATTCTAAGTTGCATATTGATTTCCTAGTTGCAACTCATACAGGATCAAGAGTGAAGACCTCACTTGCATTGGAAAAACTACATTAGCCTTGATTCAGCAACACATTTATCATAAATGTAGTGCAGCACTCTCGTGTAACAGGTGCGTGGTAGGTAGGGCCAGGCCCTAGTCTAGGAACATTTGATTGTGTCTTGTTGTGTCATTTTTCTAGGGTTTCAAGCCAAAGAGAGATCAATTTTGTACCATTGCACAGTTTCAGAGCCACATTCTAGAAGTGCATACTTAAAGGTGAACTTGCACCAGACATTACAGATTGATTAGAACAAAGGACAATTTCGTAGCCCTCAGACAAGTTTGGACGCGAACCTGACCAGCTCAAACACTTTTGGATCCAAACCTAACCGGCACACTTGTGGCCATGAACCTAACCCAGGCAGATTTAAAGAGAATCAAATTTCCAAACCTTGTTGATGATTTCCTTTTGAACCCATTTCCAACTTCTGAGTCTATGGCACAATCATCCTATTGAGAGAACCAGGTCAGTTTGATCCTTTATCTACAGCCTTGCACCTTGTACTATTTTCAATTGATTAGTTTATCTTTATTTCCACTATTTATCATAATTCAGATTTAACATTAGGACTGCCATTTATTAGTGTTGGGATGCTCATTAAACACCAACCCCTAGGGTTTCATGTAATGTCCCTTTCCAGGGTTGAAACTAAAAAATAACAAACACCAATCCCACTTGAGAGTAATCTGATTTTTTATAACAGCGGACCTAAAAATATCAGAAACCTTAGCAACAAACTATATAGGGACTTCAACTCATCATACAACTATGTAATAACTGTTGGAAATTCTTCTAAATAATTAATCCAATCACAGCAACATTTATTGATCCAATTTACATCAAATAAATGGAGAAAACAAGTGATTACACCCAACTGCAATTACTTTTATAACCCCAGCAATGCAACCACAACCAAGGGTCGGAAATGGCTCTTAGACAACTCCTAAAATCACCAAATTGTAGATTTCACTCTTATAAATTATGGGGAATTGAATGATGCAAAACAAACATGGATAAACCCTTCAAATCAATGCAAACCCCACTCCTATGCAATTCGCCCCACTTGGAAAGGCTGAATTATTGGCTCAACATGCAAAGAAATAATTGCTTTCACCTTTGGAAATTAGTATAAGTCCATCCATCAAAATACCACCAAAATGCTCATGATGCAATTCATTTGGGGCTAGATATAAAGATATCAGCTCCTAATACCTTAAGATATTCAATGATTCTAAATATCCTTGAGGGTTTTCATCCCCAAAGTTGAGCCACACTAAAGGTTTTGTCTTTAGTGGAGAGTACGGCACACTATGCACAAACCCAAGATATAAATCTTTAGAATAAACTTGCATAACTTTTTCAAATGAAACTTCATGTCTTTATATATATCCTCAAGTGCCGCCAACATCCAATTAGAAGCCCATTGCATAGGCCGACCATCAAGTAAATCTATTTCTTCATTATCCTCTATGTAGGCTCTCCAACCAAGGCCAACCCATAAAGATTAGAAGTCTTTCCACCATTTTCAAATCAATTAAGAGGCCTTCGTGCCCAACTTGCCATAAAAGTATTTAAAAATTCTTTTACGCTATTACATTAAGTAGAATTCATCATCCATTGAGCCAATATCGACCCAAACAAAGACATAATGGAAACTAGAAGAAATATGAATGCAATTCTCATTATGTCCCATTTAGTGGACATTACATCAACACTCTTAGATTTTAAAAAAATTGAAATTAAAAGCTGTAACAGGTTTCTTAGTAACCTTGTTTGGCAGGTTTTTGAACCTGTATACAGAAAGGAAACTTTTGGATAGGAAACTGTTTCTCAGCAAAGAAACAAAGGAATGAATAGTCGACAACCCCGATGGATTACGGCTTTATGTAATCTGAAGTATATTTAGTCAATGAGAAGTTATATATGTGAATTTGCACAAGAAATATGTGTAATAGAATTGATGACTACAATCCTTATCACTTTGATATAAATAGCAAATGGATTAAACCAATCGGTTGTAGAAGCCACATATAGACTCCTCTTAGAACGTTACTGATTATTGCTGTATCAGAAGTCAGTAAGGGGTACACTTATTTCTTAAGCAACATTTCTATAAATTTCAACTTGTTATAGTTTGCACTCTTTAACTGTAGTTATCTCATTACAAATCCATAAAACTGATTATGTCCTCTTTCAAACCTCTCTATGTAGTCTTTGCTTACAATAGTCAGTATGCCTCTCTTGTACTCACAGCATCACAGCATCACTTGATACATATCTCCTCAGTCTGTTCTTTGATCTGTTTACTACTTCACTTGATACAATGAATTCTAGTCTTTTATTTATTCAAACTCTGATGTAGCCTTGGCCACTGTTTGGAATGTGCCATCTTCAGTTTGCCAGTCCATCCTCTATGCCTTTGGATGCATGCTTCATTAATAATCAGTTATTACAGTATGTTTCTTCTAACAGGTTTCTGCTGAATTTGAAAGAAATAGAATGAAAAATAAGTAAGAGATTATCCAGTTACAGTATTACTACAAAGTTTCTGTTCTAGTTATCTAATTGTTGAATTTTTTAATTAAAGGACAAAATATATAAAAGAACTCCTCAATGATTGAGCACAAGAACACGACAAAATTACACAGAGGTTTGGATCAGAAAGAGCGAAGGAAACGACGAACAAGAGATAGAGTCTATGAACATCACCACAAAGTTACATAATTGCAGTTTGCATGACCCAAATGCAAAAGAAAGATGTCATCCCTTGTGCATCTTCTGGGCGGACAATATCTGTGAGGAAACAGCGCTTATCGGTAGTAGCCAAACCATGAGTATTCCATGCAAGGATCTGCACCAAGAGGCTGTCATTGGGGTGGGCTGTTCCCCTTGGTTTTCCTGGGTGGTTGCTGTAGAAGGTGCTGAGATTTGTAACACACTGTTTGGAGGTTCAAGGAAATTGGGAGTCTCCTTGGCAGATAGTGCTGACTTTGAGTCTTGGTCCTTAGGGGTTTCTTCTTTCTGCTAATGTCCAGTAGATATTCTAACAAATCCCCAAGTTGAAGGTTGGTGGGTATGAAATCCTTTGGGGAATTCAACTATTTCGTTTCCCCCTTGTACGGGTAACCATGTGGGGGGTGACAGAGGCTAAATTCACTACGGGGACAAACATTTGGAGATGGGTTTTGGTGTTGGGTGGATGGTGGGAGGTTGAATGGGTTATGCAAAGGGGGGTTGCAATACTGGACAATGGTTTTCCTTTTCGGGTGTTTGCAACCTGAAATTTGGTCAGTGGAAGAGTGAGGGAATTGTCAGAGGTTGTACTTGGAGGAAAGACAGAAGAAGGAAATTGCTAATTCGGGGTTGCTGGAGGGTGCAGGTGACTGGAAGCTTGCTGATTTGTTTGATTCTAGGTTGTTGGAGGGTGCAGGGGACTTGAATCTTCTTGTTGGGGACAGACACATGCAAGAAGCAGCCCCCGTTCATGACAAATTCTACAACAGAAGGGAATAGTTTTATAATCCAAGGGTTGCTCTCATTTGATACTTTCCAGATCTAGAATGATTTGATTACGAAGAGGTTGTTCGAGACCAAGGTTGATGCAGATCTGAGCATAGTTAAGGACTCATGGATGCTTAGTAAACGCTGATGCTGTGATGTATTTGTCTCAGGCGGAGCCAATCTTGTGAAGACTAGATTCATGCCTGTATTCACTCAGTAACAGTGATACCCTAATCCATACATGGACTGCATTGGGGAGATCTTCAGTGGGATTAAACACAAGAGACCAATGTTTCATTAACAATATTGATATATTGTCGAACCAAGGTCCTCCTTGAAAGGCCCAATCTCCCTCCTGTGTGGTGCTGAAGATGACCATGAAGTAATCCTTGGGCATCATAAGAATGTCCACAGTTTCCGTTTCTTTCCAATTAACTTGAACTCAGATCTTGAGGGTTTGGGATCCTTTAATAGATCTTATGAATCTGCAAATGAGGGCCTCTTCTTTGAGAAGCTAAAGGCGATTTTCTATTTCAGCTACAGAGAAAGAGACTTTGGGAGGCTCTTCTTTTTTGAGGTAGGAAACATTGATTTTCTTGGCAGGAAAGGTGGGCCTTGTGATATTGCAGAAATTACTGGATGTGTGGTGCCTATTACAAGACTTTCAGCTGAAACTGCACATTTGAAGGCCGGGGCTTTCAGGGGTGGTAGATTAGAGGCTATGGTCTCCTCCATTGGTGGAATAGAAGGAATCAGTTCAGCAAGCTGTGCCCAGATCACTGTTGAGAAGAATCTGAAAGACGCTCAGATGTTGCAGATCTGATGCTCAAAAATAGCATGTCTGTCGCCAGAAATTATAAATCTGTGTCCAAAAGTTGCTGACAGGTGTCCAAACTTGCAGATCGTTGCCTAAAAGTTGCAAATCAGTTCCCAACTTGGCAGATTTGTGCCAAAAATCCAAGATCAGGTCACAAGAAGCACAGGTTAGAGCTCAGAAGTAACAGATCAGGGTGTTGTAGCCACAAATCTGATTTAATCTATAAACCATGATTTTCAGACATCTATCCTCAATTTTCAGACATCTATCTGCGATTTGCAGAGATCGTACTAGGCACCAAACATACTAATGGGGTCTGATCTTTGCTTGGCCCACCTTTTGGGCTGCTAATTGTTGAACTTATTGTAGTCGCATACGTAATTCATGCAATTATGAATTAGGTACTGTAAATGAGGTGTTTGGAGTTGTGATGTTCAGCTTTTACGTGTAGCACTGGAAGATTCAAAAGTGTTTTGTGTATTATGGGATCCATGTTCTCTATGTTGCTTTGAAAAGAAATACAAATTTTAGGCACTGACAAAGTTTATGTACTTACCAGTCTTCCATATTAGATACTATAAGGTAAGGTTGGATATGCAGTATTGAAGGAAGGATAAGAGCCTGTTATCTATACAAGCTTTTGGTATGACATTGATGCAAACCATAATAATAAATGTAACAGCTGTACTACTATTTGACTCCAAGAGTCTGTTTTTTGGGAAAATTATTATTTTGTTATTGTTGCATATAATATGCAGAAATTTAAGTTTTGTTGGTTTTCAAGATTTTCTTTTACAGCCACTTATTTTGAAATATGTAGCTACTTTCCGATGAGATTTCCAAAAGTGTTTACTTGTTTGCAGATACTTCTGTCATTTATCTGTAAAATACCCTATTTCTTTGTTTATCTCATGAATTAGCCCATATATTTCTTTGTTTATATCATTTCTAACTGTAATCATTATATTGTTATTAAGAGTAGTATCTTGATGCCCTTCCTAGATTTGGAGCTTTTAAGATATTTTCTTAGAACTTCTCTTATGTCTTTGTTGAAGTGTACAATTTTTCTTTCTTGGATATTCAATAAGCTGTCCGAAATTCACATAAACTAACAAGCAACTTATCCATAGGTGGAGGGCAATGTTTTTTATTGCAAGTGTGACAGGATTCCTACTAATAATTGGCTTGCAATTTGTAGCTGAAAGTCCTCGTTGGCTTGGTAAAGTAGGTAATACTGTTCACTGAAAATTCATACTTTCTTATGTCCATATTGTTCATATGTTGCTTTGTATAATATGAATGTCAATGTGAACATTCTGATTTAGGTTGGAAGATGGGAAGAAGCCAAAACAGTCATTTCCCAGCTCTGGGGGAAGTCTCAAATTGAGTGTGCTTTAAAGGAGTTAAAAGATGCAAACAACCTCGACAGAAGTTGTGAAGAGGCTAATTGGTCAGAGCTACTTACAAAAAGGCACTATAAAGGTGGCCATGCTTTTTAAATTGTTTTCCAAAAGGAATCCCTTTTAAATTATTTTGTTCAAAAAGTGATCCTTGCATATATTGGTATCGAAACACGGGTATAATAGGGGTTTCAGCTTAGCTGGCTAGATGGAAAGAAATTGATTAACATGCTTATACTCTTGATCTTTCTATATATGCCTTTTGATAACAATATTTTTTTTTTTGTTGCCCATGTTCAATATTAGAAGTCTGGGAAATGTATTTATGATCGAAACTATCAGACAATTGAATAATAGTAAGTCTGGTATAATAAATAACACCAATTGTGGGACATTTGTAATGGTCTGCCCTTCTAGTAGGCAAGGTATGTAAGATGGTTAAAGATGGTAATCTTTGTTAACATGATACCGACATTGTCATTGATTAAAGAAGCATAAGATGACATCACATAGCCATGGCATAGCAAAAATAGAAACACAACAATAATAGCTGAGCAATAAAATAATGGTCAAGGTTTCCTTGTAGAGCATTGTTACCAAGTTCAGAAATCTGGATCCAGCAACGTTTTTTGGAAATCTGGAACCCCTGAAAAGGTTTGCAAAAGAGCGGTTCAGTACATATACATATAAAAAGAGAATTAGAATGGTTCAAACTAAAAAAACACAGAAAATTTAACAAACTAAATATTTTAATATTATGAAGTAACCTAAATAAAACAACTTTATTATACTAGCTTAATCTAACATTTATTATACTAAACTAATGTAATCTAAATATTATGAAAACTAATGTAACTAAATAATATAATTTTATTTTACTAAATATTAAATCTATCATACAGTGTACTAAACTAATGTAATTTTATTATACTAACCTAAGATCTATTCTATCTTAAATAAAATAAAATAATGTATAATTTAATTCCATCGTAATATAAAATCTAAAAGCTAAAGTGTAAGCTTTAAACGTAAAGTGTCCTTCTGCGCTTTGTTGATAAGCAACTAACTTTCTTGGTTTACTTGCGGTTTGACACAAAACAGAATAGGTACGAGAACGAGATGACTCCACTATATTGTTTGCCTGCAGTTTGGCGTTGCTGTGAAGGGCTGCTGTCATTGGTGCAACTCGCATTGTGTAGACACAAACTTGAAGACACTGCACTCTGTAGACATGCGACAGTGGATTCAACTCAAACTCGCAAAGATGCAACTTGCAGCTCCTTGTTTAGCTTCTATGCCCTTCATATCATATACAACATTTTTTAGGGTTCGCAGCCACTCTTTATAAGTTTCTTTTTGTTTTATTTTTATATTAAAATAAGCCTGTATCGGATTGGACTAATCCAGAACTCGTGAAAAATCCACAGTGAACTGGATTCGGCTTTTATCTGACCAAACTTGGTAACTATGTTGTAGAGAGACAAGCTATCTTAAAAGATACTCTCCTATTGTGAAGCTAGAAATGGACTCTCATCATTTCCCACCTAACCATATAATCATTTTTAGAAAAGCACTATTTCCTAGCCAACCTTAGAGCTGATGTGTAGGATTGACCATATGACAAATCTCTGACAGAAATATCCATATTACAGTGCAAATAGTAATCATCAATTTTTGTTCACTCTGTGAGCCACTAGGAGTACTTGGTGAATGGATACTTGAGTTTATTCCTTTTTAGAAGCGAAGGTCTAAAGTGTGACCGTTATCTCACCTCAACACTTTAAAACAATCCAACATTCTCAAGGTATCTCTTCAAGCTCCACTAAGCCAAAGTTGGTTAAAGGAGCTTGTGAAGCATCCATCTCAAGCGAGTCCCCTTCTTCATTAGCTTTAAACATGAGCAACACAAACTTCTTACTTGCAGTAATTAGCCTCTTTGCTTGATTTGCTAAAACAAGTGAAATATTTGATTACCTTGACAAAAATGAATGAGTTATAGCCTTCCATCCTTGATGATCCTTCATTGATTCTTTCTCCTCATGTAGGTGGCATCCCTGTCCCACAGATAAGGCTTACCCAAGAACACTTTACACATGTACTGGGGAATAACATCACAAAGCACCTCATCATAGAAATTCTTTGCAACAGAAAACTTCAATATATATTGTTCATCAACGTGCAAAGATGTATCTTTTTGAATCCAACCCAAAGGATAGGTTATTAGATGCTTTATTGTCTCCAAACCAAGTTTTTGCACAATATTTTCGAAAATCAAATTCTCTTGGGAAATGGTATCTATGAGAGTTTTTTTTACCTTGGAGTCTTTGATTCACATCTTGAGAAGGAAGAGCCACACCATTTCTTCTATATTCTTGCCTTCTTCCTTATTCTCTCGTCTTTTCTCGGCTGGTTTATGACTGGTGGTGCATACCAACTTGCCATCCTCCTCATCAGGAGGCACTTCTAACTCCTTTCGTCTTCAACCATCAATATGGTCACACTCTCAACAAGTTTTCTTTAGTATGACCATCAATATGGTCACACTGATTTTTGGGATGTTTGTACACATGGGCAGATTTAGAGCGACTCTAATCCTTGCCTTTAAAGATGTTTTTACCTTGATGGGGCTTGGTAGATGGCTGGACTTCCTTGGATTTGTAGTTTGATAGCTGAATTTTCTTGTCCATCTCTATGTAGGCTACCTTGATGAAGCTTGGTAGATGGCTGGTCTTCTTCGGACTTGGTGTCTGAAAGCTGAGTTTTCTTGTCCATCTCTATGCAGACTGCCTTGAATGATTGTTGGCTAGATTTTCTGCATTGTTGAAAACCTAGGCAGTCATGAGATAAATCTCCCTCATTTACTGGTGAGGCTCCTGTGTCAGATTTGTCAATAAAATATGCTAGTATCTATATGGGGGTTTTACTTGAACTATTCAGCTCATGAACCATAGCTGTATAGTTTTGCAACAAGTAAGCAGCTGTTTAAGAAAGGAAATATTTATAGAAGAAGGAAATAATAAAACATAGGGAAGAAATAGGGAAGATGTGCAACCCAATCAATAGATAACAGAGTTGATTGCATGCACATAGAAGAAACCAATAGATATCAACACACAGAATTATAAGCAAAGGCAACTCCAGATCTAGATCTAAAATAACACAAAGTTTATTAGAAGATCTAAGATAAAAAGCCAGAAACAAAATGCACCGTGATACAAAGTTCTCCGGAAATTTGCTCCTTTATATTCCTTTGCTTCAAGTGGCTATCAGGGGTTTCAGCACAAAGTCTGGAACACAAGAATGCTGCTTACAAATTCTGATCCTTTAACCCATAGGTTCTTCCTCTACTTATAGCATGTAGAGGGGAAATTGCAAATAGGAAACTTTTAGTTGAACTGGCACATGTGGAAGTCGGAAAGAAAACAACTGGCAATCTCCCTCCTAGAATTCCTCTTTACATGACATGCATGATTTGCAACTGAAGATAGAACCTTCTATTTTGCATGTCTGCCACCTATTTTCAAGTAGTTGACTTCTTTAAGTAATGACTTTTAAACCAATCACTTAAGTTTTATAATTTAATTGATCGCTCAATTACTTTGTCGGAGGAAATAAAGAGAAAGAAGAAGGAAGAGAAAAGCTGCAGGTCTTGTCCTTTTTCATATTCTGCATGTAGCTGATTCTTTTGCCTTTGATTCTCACCAAATTGGATCTGGAAGCAACTGGATCTTGAAGTGGCTGGATCTGGAAGCAAGTGATTGTGATTTGCTTGCGGATATTTCCTTTAACATGTGTTCCCTCTTATCCTTGAAGCTTTTGTAGTTCTCTAGTACATGCATCAGTGCAATGTTTGCCGTAAATAACTCATCATTTTTATTTTTAATTGCATATGAGCAATTAAAATTTTTGGAAAGCACTTCGGGTGAATGCAAATTCAATGAAGGCTTCAACTGGAAGATTGGGAGAACATGCACAAGGTCCTGGAAGGAATTTTCCATGCACTGACTTCTTCATGGGCTGCATTCAAAACAAGAGGATGAAGCCTTTGCAATTATGGATCTGAATCTAAATCTGGATCTGGATCTATGCATCATTCTATTGATCTTTCTCGTTCATCCTGCTTTGCCATGGCTGGAGCGATCTTTGTCTGAGCAATTCTTTTTCTTTTTATTCAGCCGAAATTCTTTACAACCGGTGCAGATCTGGAGATTTCTTCAGATTCAGAGGATATGTTTAATGTATTGGACATTGATTTAAGCTCCCTTTCAATTATATAAGCACCTGTAATGAATACCTGCAATTAATTCAGACAAAGACGAAATTAGGAGCATGAACACTTGATTTTTATCATAAAAAATCTGCATATAAAGCCCGCTGCCCTAAAATTTGAGGCTTCGCTTGCATGCAAAGCAAACATAAATATTTGTAATTTCACCTGGGCACCTATAATACTATGCAGACAATTACTCAGACTTAAATCAAGCTCCTTCAAACCTAGACGCCAAACTTTGAAGCTTTCCGGCAGTGAAAACACCTTCCTCTGAGCAAAATTCCTCCTTTGGGTACCAAAATTGCTCAGGCTGCACTTCCTTGCTAAAGAATTAATAACTCCATTAATATGGCAGCCCATGCTTATATAACCTTCATCATTCTATAATTAATAATTGCCCTTCCTATTTCTGACAATTAATTAATTAAAAATCATGTTTTTCTCTTCAATTTGGGTGCCTATTTTGTGCATGATCATGGCTGCCATTAAATAAATTAAATTTATTTAATTTTCGAATTTTATTTCCAATCTTCTTTATCCTTTCATCATGCATTGAATTTTCCTCATGCTTGGGCACCAAAATTGGGTGAATAAATATTAATAAATATTATTAAATGCATTATTATTCATCCAAGGTAAGTCGCACTTTCTGGCAAGCGTGAATTCTATTTTTAAAAGTCAATTTCTAATGGGATTATTCACCCTGCACCGCAGCTCCAAATATTCCATGATCCACTTAAGCTGTTTGACTTTCATAATGAGATTTTTTACCCTGCAAGGCAGATAAGAAATTCCCATCAATGCCTTAAGTGATTTTCTTTTATTTTACAATAGGAATTTTCACCTTGCAAGGCAGGTAAGAAATTCCCTCCTGCTTGCTGCCTCTAATAATCCCATCATGACTTAAGTGGCTTTGTCCCCATGGGAAAAGTACCCTGCTAGGCAGGTACAAAATTCCCACCTACCTACTACCAAAAATCTCATTGTAGCTTAAAACCTTCTTTTCCCAAACATGCGACTTGCCCAGAAGAAGCTTTTTTGTGCATGACTTCGTCTTTTCAGAGAGAACTAGACCTCCTATGGCAAATTCCTTCTAGCATAATGTCCATAGATGATCTCTAGATACTCCAGGCAAGAAATCAGACTAAACCGGCAAAGGAATTAACCTAGAGAAATTTCACAGAAAACAAAACAGGGAAACACCAAAAACGCAAAACGTTGCCAGAAGTCATAGATAAAGCCTAGGATTCATTTTTGGTTAAAACTGTTAGGAATGAATGGTGTTCACATTATTAATATGTGCAATTATATTATCAATGATAATATAATTATATGTGTGATGTAATTGTATAATTACTCACGATAAATGAGTAATTAGTTTGTAAGGTTGTTGATATATTGTTATAACAATTATATAACAATAAATCAATACGGGTTTATTGTTCTACTCACTTCCTATTTTCTAGGAAGTTGTTTACCTACCTTTATGGCTATATAATAGCCACTTGTATCTGAATATTATATACAAAAATAATATATCGTACATATTTGTGTGAAGAAGATTATTGTGTAAATCTCTTTCAAAGCTTTCAATTGGTATCAGAGCAGTCTGATTCTATTTGTCCTGTGATGGAATAAAAATTATTTTGAGGGACATTAGATGTTCTTTGTTGTCCCGTATATGAGAAATATCAAATTCTTCCATGTGGCCTGTGCACATTTGACAGAGTTGCATTGAATCCTGCATAGTGTGGTGTGGATTAATGGCATATATTTTGGTGGCTGCACCAATATTCTATCCATTTTAAGGGAACAGATTGGTGTTTACAAGTGTCAAGGATGAAGTTTGGTGAAGCGTATTCTGAGTATTTGGATTCCGAGGACGACATTTTTCTGCAGAAATGCTGCCATCTTGAGTACAAAGAGTTGAAAAAAGTTCTGAAGAAGTGCAGACATGCTGAAGCTCCTAATCACGAAAACAATGGAGTCTGTCAAGTTTGTGGCCAGAAGTTTTTCTCTGAACTCTCAAACGAAATATCAGCTGTAGCCGATTGCTTTAGTTCACGTGCCCGACATTTATTGCATATGCATCTTGCCTCGGGTT
Source organism: Taxus chinensis (assembly GCA_019776745.2). Classification (NCBI taxonomy): domain Eukaryota; kingdom Viridiplantae; phylum Streptophyta; class Pinopsida; order Cupressales; family Taxaceae; genus Taxus; species Taxus chinensis. The sequence goes on from CM034148.1 coordinate 181,969,496, forward strand.
TTCACCGATATTTACGGCGCATGAGACACTGCTTTGGTGATGATTATTTGGCAATGATTCAAGAAGGTCAGAACCTAATTAATTATGTTGCAATGAATTCCATTGCTGTTCACAAAATTTTGAAGAAATATGACAAAGTGCACTGCTCTGAAAATGGTATGAACTTTAGGAGAATACTGCAGGCTAAACACCTCGAGTTATTGCAGTCTCCATGGCTCTCTGGGAATATCTTGACACAAATTGATGAATGGATGTTGCGGAAAATTCTCAGGCACAACACAGATCCATGTTTTCCTCCAACGGAAATCGGTAATTAGTTGTGTTAGTTTTTTGTGATACAGTCGAATTGTATTGTTATAATACTAGTCTTGTCATCATTAATTTAATAGTCATTTCCCGTGAAGTTTATCAAAGTAAAAAAAATCTCTTTCAGTCTTTATGTTTATAGTTTGTAAAAAGTAATTAAATATTACTTTTTATTCTATAGGTAGGATTTTAGTGTTTATTTATTATTCAAGTCAATAGTTGTAAGGTATTAAAAAGTAATTTTCTATTACTTTTTAAAATAGGTTGTTTAAAAATCAATATTTTTGGTGTCTAAACCATAAGATACATTGTGTATAAGTATTGTCAGGTCCTTGTTTCATTTAGGTTTCATAGTCATTTTTTGCATCAAAATTTTCAAAAGTTGTATTGTCAACATTGTTAAATAGGTGATTTTAGGATTATTGTCTTGTCAAGTGTTAAAGTCGTGTCATTGTATTAAGTCCAAAAAAATAAAAATTTTGCCTTACGAACGCATTTTCGGTAGAATCCGACGTTCGGGTAAGGTGTGTAATTTTTGAGCTTCATATCCAAATCCGGCTAAGTTAGCAGCATGCAATCGGAGGATGGAGGCACAGGATGATGGAGGACAAGCAGCGTCCTCTCGTCAGTCGCCAACGACGGGGCCGCATACTGATCTGGTGACATGTGTGCAGTGTGGTTTTTTCATTTTCAGTGTTCTTGTTTTGCAGAGTGATGGTTTTCTGAATAAACCCTTTTCAAAACTTTTTGGAGGAGTCATGTTTTCAGAATACTCATTTTTGGGGAGCAGGAGAAGATTTCGAGGTAGATTCAAGGGATGGTTATCCAGCTAGTGTGAAGCTTGTGGATCTTGGAGATTCAGAATTCGGGTGCCCAGAGAGGAAGGGAAAGTCCCACAGGAACCCAAAGAGGAAGGGAGAATTCCTGCATAATTCAGCTTGACACTACGCCTTTACGAGGGTAAAGAGATAATCTATGGAGTCTGTACCTGGTCTAAGAAGTGCTTTCAGGAGATGGTTCAATTTCTGTGAATATGGTTCTTCTTCGTGTTCACATTAAGGGGGTGAATATTGGGATTTAATAATGTTCACACCAAGGGGGTGAATGTTAGGAATGAATGGTGTTCACATTATTAATATGTGCAATTATATTATCATAATATAATTATATATGTGTGATGTAATTGTATAATTACTCACGATAAATGAGTAATTAGTTTGTAAGGTTGTTGATATATTGTTATAACAATTATATAACAATATATCAATATGGGTTTATTGTTCTACTCACTTCCTATTTTCTAGGAAGTTGTTTACCTACCTTTATGGCTATATAATAGCCACTTGTATCTGAATATTATATATAGAAATAATATATCGTACATATTTGTGTGAAGAAGATTATTGTGTAAATCTCTTTCAAAGCTTTTAAAAACCCTACTGGTATATGGGAATCTTGACATGTAAGACCACAAGAGGGTTAAACCGGAGCACAATTTGCGTTAAACGGGGCTTAGAATAATTAAATAAAAATTTCCTGTAGGCAAAACCCCAGCGACAGAATATAACGATTTCAGACGTCTGGGTATTTGGCGAAATTGGCTAATATGACTCTCTGGGAATATCTTGACACAATACAGACACTTTCTGACAATTAACACAAAACGACCCATTATTTTAAAAGAACGAAATTTTTTAACATGGGGTAGTCTCAGATTTCAGGGTGAAATCTGGGGACACCAGTTGGCTTCGTCTGTGGACATCTTTTCCTCTTTCAAAATGAAAGGAGTGAAGATGAGATCCCAGCATCATTGGTTTCGTGTCTTGTCCATTGGGCTCGGGGTCAGGCAAACAAAAACAACACAAAATAAAAAGAAAAGGAAAAACAACAAAGTTTTATTTATATACAAACTGGTTTTACCTTGTATTTATGTTCGGAATAGCTTCAAGTGTTGCCCATTGAAAGACAGTGATAACTCAATTCCATCCCGGTAGGGAAGGAAGAAAGTATCCTTTCCGGCAGCTCTTTTGATTACGAAGGGCCCTTTCCAGAGTGAATCAGATTTGTCGTGCACGCCCTTCGGTTCATGTCTCATGTCCCACCAAAGTACCTAGTCTCCGATCTTGAACTTCCTTTCTCTGGCCTTCTTGTCAAATACCTTGGGCAAGTCCTTATCAACTTCATCTGGTGGTGGCTCATCCTTTCTTCTCTTTGTAGTGGATAAGTTTGCATCAACTTCCTCCATTTCCAGATTTACCGGTTGCATTTCTGAGGAAGAACTATCACCATCACCACGTTCTTCGTTCTTATTTAGGTACCGATCATGATTGTCGAAAGTCTTCACTAAGGAAACTAAACCCTTGGGGATTTTGCTACCTTTTGGTCGAATTATTCCACTACTGTCCTCATAACCTGGATCAACTTTTTCTGTCATCAAAAACTGTTGGCTAGATTTTCTGCATAGCTGAAAACCTAGGCAGTCATGAGATAAATCTCCCTCATTTACCGGTGAGGCTCCCGTGTCAGATTTGTCAATAAAAATATGCTAGTATCTATATGAGGGTTTTACTTTAACTATTCAGCTCATGAACCATAGCTATATAGCTCTGCAGCAAGTAAGCAGCTGTTTAAGAAATGAAATATTTATAGAAGAAGGAAATAATAAAACACGGAAGAAATGGGGAAGATGTGCAAGCCAATCAATAGATAACAGAGTTGATTGCATGCACATAGAAGAAACCAATAGATATCAACACAAAATTATAAGCAAATGCAACTCCAGATCTAGATCTAAAATAACACAAAGTTTATTAGAAGATCTAAGATAGAAAAGCTAGAAACAAAATGCACCGTGACACAAAGTTCTCCAGAAATCTGCTCCTTCATATTCTTTTGCTTCAAGTGGCTATCAGGGGTTTTAGCACAAAGTCTGGAACACAAGAATGCTGCTTACAAATTCTGATCATTACCCCGAAGACTCTTCTACTTATAGAATGTAGAAGGGAAAGTACAAATGGGAAACTCAACTGAACTGAAACATAAACAAAAGGTAAAGATAACATCTGGCAATCCTCCTCCTCTAATTCCTCTTTAAGTGACACAACTGTCACTTAACTAATAGAATTGTTCCACATAACTTAAAGTAATGGTTTTAAAACCAATAACTTCAAAGTTTTACAATTTCATCTGGGAACGTGGAAAATAGAAGAAGAAAAAGTAGAAGGAGAAAGACATGCCAGCTGTAACATCTACATCTTTTTGTTCTGATACTGGATATATTTGTCGAACATGTAATTCAACATCTTCCCATCTGTCTTAGCCACAACTTCCTTTTCTGTCCTGAACTGCAACAATCCTTCATTCAACACCCTGATACATGCTTCTACCTCCTCCAAGCTAGGCCTGAACTTCTCAATATCCGACTGCAGTGCCACCAGTCTGCTGATAGAATTCATCATGAAAGGCTTAACGGCTCCATCAATTCTCCCTTGCACCATCAGAAGAGACCCTTCCAGGGAATTAGGCACTCTGCTAGGAATGATCCGTGTGTATGAAGTAACATTTCCGACCACTTCTTCATAAGTGAAAGCAATGATATTGTTTGGTAAAGACGATGCCATACTCTCAAATGTCTGCATCCTCTTCAGCATAATTCTGCAGATATCCAAATGGAAAGATACTACAAACTCTAGCTGCTTCCCCTTCTCAACTGATCCATCAGGTACAATCTGTTCTGCAATCAACACTTCTCTCGGCAGTTTATTGATTTCGGCCAAAGTACTCAGGTTACTCTCGGCAATTGTGTTCATATCTACCGTGCTTGTCATCAGTTGCTTCAGCTGATCTGCTGCATCTTTCATAAACTTTAGGCGGGCTGGCACCTCTTTGAGTTGTACAGAAGCTTAACGAATAATCAGACTTTTGCATTCGTCGATAGCTTTTACCTGGTTACTTGCATCTTCCATTTCCTGCATCGGATGATCACTCATCTGCTTCTGTGCTGAAATGAGCTGAGTGGAAGATTTAGCAACTTTGGCAATGATCTCGCACAACTGAGATACTTGCTTCTGAAGTTAAATTTTCTCCGCCTCTTCTTTGCCAAGCCTAAGGAATAGAGCATCTATCAATGTCTGTGTATCCTGCTTCAATCCTTTTGTGGTGGCTTGACCTATGGGTACTCTGGTCACTGTTATGTCTTCTGCCGTGAGCTCATCTTCTTTCTTCCCCTCTGTCGGAACTGACATCTCAGCAAACTTCTGCCCTGACTCCTGGATGATCAACCTTGAAGTTACCTTAGGAACTTTAGGTTTTCTGTCTTTCCCGCTTAGACTCAGGAGCAGCTGCAAGTCATGTTCCTCCAAGTTGATTTCCTCTCTAGCCTCTGGAACCAACCGCGAAGTCAACCATTCTGAGAAATTACTTCTTGGAGAATGAGAAGTTGTTGAGTGTACCACTATCTCGCGCTCTGATTCCTCCCCATCTGAAACCGCTACAGTGTTGTGGCTGCCATCCTCTGAGTCATCCAAAGACAAAGCTCTTTCAAACTCTGTCATCTGCAGCTTCAACGTTTCTTCAGGAACAGGTGCTGAACGGAGTGGCTGAGGGGAGAAGATGAATGATGCCGGAGTCAACGGAGGAATGGCAGTGTCCTGCTGAGGTGCAACAGTCGGTGAAGTATTTGGTGTTGGAGAAGTCAGAACTAACATCATAGCCGTAGAAGTGATCTTCTCCTTCGAATGAGACCTTCTGTGCATTTTCATCTTCTCAGGCCTTCTGCTGCTTTCTCCTTCGTGCTTTCTCTTGAGAGAATCTCCTGTGCCAAAGTTGCCCGTGATTTGATTCATCAATGCTTCATCAAGGCAATATCCTTTCATCAGCAACCAGTTTGAAGTGTTCACCAGAACAACAACAAACCTTTCCTCAATCGTATGGTAGCCCCCTACGTTCTCCTGAAGTACAACTCTATCTCCTCCCATTTGATGGTATGTGTCAAGTAACCCATGCCCATCATCTTTAAGATCCGCAAGTATCCGTGCTAGTCCAAAGTCCAACACTTGCCGTGCTGATAGCCTGCTGAAATCTTTCTTTCTAACCTCGAACTCACTTTTGCACTTCTTCCAGAAATCTTCTAATGAAGGCACATGTGCGTACTCTTGGGAGACTGTCTTCCTGGCTACTCCAAATGGATCAAAGTTCAGCCGTGCTGGGAAGAACTCTTGCTCGTACTTAGAGAACATCTCCGCTTTCACTCCTTGAGCTCTATGAATGCTCTGGCAGCTATAATGGCCCACAGTGATTGGAAAGAAGCCCGTAGACTTGTGCCGTTTCGATTGAAGGTCGTGCATCTCCACAAGTTGTCTGCTTAGCTCCATGGTGACCAATCTATCATTCAGATATTTGGGCAACTTAACTGGTTCTCCAGAAAAACTGGTGACCTTGAGGTATGTGAAATCCGCAAACTGAATGAAGAGACTGCAATTCTAAACACAACTTCCCATGCTTCCTTGTTCACCCTGATGGCCTTTAGATCCCTGTCTAGCTTGCAAATGAATTCGTAGAAGAATCCATTGTTGACCACTTTGAAATATTTCTTGCATGCAGGTAAAGTAAGCTATGGGTAGCACTCGAAAATAGGGTCTTTGAAAAGAACACCACATCTATCCAACTTGGAGAAGATGCCTTGTGAAGCTGTTGCATATAGCAAGTAGGAAGTCATTTTGAAGCTGAAAGTACGCCTCACGTTCCGGAGTTGCTCACCAATGTTCTCGCTAATGATTTTCGACCAATTGATTATTGAATCTGCTTTGTTGATTTCAATGGTCCTGATGAAAGCATACATCCACGTGCGGAAGGTGTGAGCGTTCGCTTCGCCATTTATCCTGCATAATAACTTGGCAATATTGTCCACCTCTTGTACCAAATTGGACTGCGGAAGAGTTCTTGGGAACGTGGAAGGAGATCTGGGCTTCTTCATGTATTTGCTGTTCATTATGTTCACGCAGTCAACTCTATGCTTCTCCCACCTGTTGCTGGCATCCTGTATGCTAATAGAAGTCACCACCTTTCGTGCTGGAATCTTCAAACAATAATTGATGAACTGTGCATCCAACCGGATTATTGTTTTCCCTGTAGCATCTCGGACTGATCTGGATGATGGATGGTAAGACCTAACACACTCCATAACGAACTCTGGCAACTGGGTTGTGTATGGAAATGCTGCAGCTCGAATAATTCCACTGCTTTTGACTGCACGTATGAGGGAAGTCTTTCTTGCTCTGGATCTTTCAATCAATTCGGAAAGAGGTTCCGGACCTAAATCTGTCTCCAATGTCTGCAAATTTAGAGGTGATGCATGACTATGTTGTGCTCTCTTTTTCATCCCTCTTTGCCATGGCTGTATCTATCTTTTTCTAAACAATTCTTTTCCTCTTTATTCGGCTGAAATTCTTCACAACCGGTGCAGATTTGGATAATTTTTCAGATTCGGAGGATATATTCAATGTATTGGACATCGATTTAAGCTCCCTTTCTCTTATAAAAGCACCTGTAATGAATTCCTACAATTAATTCAGACAAAGATGGCAACCGGAACATGAACAGTGGATTTTAATCATAAAAATTTGCATAATTCAAGCCTGCTGCCCCAAAATTTGATGTTTTATTTGCATGCAAAGCAAACATGAATTTTACCAACTTCACCTGAGCACCTGTATCATTTATGTAGACAATTATCCAGACACAAATCAACCTCCTTCAACCTATGAGCCAAAATTGGAAGCTTCCAACATTAATTACACCTTCTGAGCAAAAATCCTCTTCAAATGGGGCGCACTTTTTGTCTGGGCTGCACTTTTCTACTTTTGAATTAATTAATTCATCCTTATGGCAGCCCCTACTTATATAATCCTCATAATTCTATAATTAATTAATGCCTTTCCTATTCCTGGCAATTAATTAATTATTTAATAAGCTTTACTCTTCAAATGGGGTGCCTATTTTGTGCATGCTTATGGCTGCCATTAAATAAATTAAATTTATTTAATTTTAGACTTCTGCTTCCAGCTAACTCAAGCCTCACAGTATGCTTTGACCTTAGCTACTGAAAATAGGAATTAATTAAATCAATTAATACTTAAAAAAATATTGTTTCTCTCCCAAATGGGGCGCACTTTTTGACATGAAGGGGCTGCATTAAATAAATAAATATTTATTTAATTTTAGCTTGTCTAATTCCAACTTCCTTTATCCACTTTCCCTTTGTTGACTTTTTCACCAACCTGGGTGTCAAAATCAGAGAAGAATTTAATTAATTTAATGCATTTAAGGCTGCCTTTCTTTCCCTAAAGGGGTCGCACTTTTTGACACGAGGGATTTCTATTTTTAAAAGTCAATTGACAATGAGATTATTTACCCTGCAAGGCAGCTTTGAAAATCCCATGATTCACTTAAGCTATTTAACTTTCATAATGGGATTATTTACCCTACAAGGCAGGTAATAAAATCCCATCAATGCCTTAAGTGATTTTTTCTTTTAATTTCACAATGAGAATTTTTACTCTGCAAGGCAGGTAAGAAATTCCCGCCTGCTTGCTGCTTATAATTTTTCCCATCGTGACTTAAGTGGTGTTGCTTCCATGGGAAAAAGTACCCTGCTAGGTAGGTACAAAATTCCCACTTGCCTGCTGCTTCCAAAAATCCCACGATTCACTTCAAACCCTCTTTTTCCAAAAATGCAGGCCAGCCCAGAAGAAGCTTTTTGGTGCACAACTTCGTCTTTTCTGAGAGAACTAGACCTCCGATGGCGAATTCCTTTCTGGCACAACGTGCATAGGTGATCTCCAGATACTCCAGGCCAAGAATCAGGCCAAACCGGCAAAGGAATTGATCCAGAAAAATTTCACAGAAAACGAAACGGGAAAACACAAAAAACACAAAACATTGCCAAAAGTCACAAATAAAGCCCAGGATTCATTCCTGGTTAAAAACCGTACTGGTATATGGGAATAATGATATGTACGATCACAACAAAGTTAAACCGGAGCACAAATTGCTTCAAACGGGGCTCAAAATAATTAAATATAAATTTCCTGCAGACAAACCCCAGCGACAAAATAAAACAATTTTGGGCATATGGGTATTTGTCGAAAATGACTTATATGGCTCCTTGGGAATATCTTGACACGTTACATGAACTTTCTGACAATAAAAACACAAAACAACCCATTATTTTAAAAGTACGATTTTTTTAAAATAGGGTAGTCCCAGATTTCAGGGTGAAATCTGGGGACACCAATGATGCTCCATCAACATTTTTTTTATTTAGTTAGTCGTTGTCCTTTGGGTCTTTTTACCCTAGCACTCTCTATTGTAATTGGGTGTATTCGTGGACATTAATATAATTTCTCTCTTTCATTCTTTCGAGTACTTTGTCAACAATTCAGGGTCTCTTGTGCAGATGCCCGTCATGATCTTGCAAAATTTGGTTGTATACTCTTGTACACTTTTTTTTTGCTTTTTCCAATTGCTTCATCTTCATTTCTTTGTCATTGGAAGAATCAGATTCTCAGCAAAGCTTTGAAATCACTCCACATAGAGATAGGTAGAAGATTACAGCCTTGAGGGAATCTACATAGCCATTCAACTATACAACCAAATGGTCGGTCATCTTCAATCTTGTAAATTTTATCTTTTGCTCATCATTAAAAACATAAACTTCAAAATAACTTTCAAAGATTGGAGTTATTTATTCAACATTCTGGTGTCAATCTTACTTTGACGGGGTTCAATCTCCAATTTTGCCTCTGATTTGGATGGTGGGCCAACATAGATGTTTCAATCGCCCTTCTATTTGGTGCTGCTGTTCATGTCCTTCAGTAGCTCCTTGTCCTTTTCTGCCCCTTTTTGTGATGTGTTTTGTCCTTCCTTGGTGGAAGCCAAATTTCCCATTTGAATGGCCATATTTCGCATCTCACCCATTAAATGTGAATTTGCATCTATCATATGAGCTTGGTATTTGATGCACTTCCTCCATGTTTTTCCTTTTTCTTTCAAGCCTTTTCTTGTACGGGTCTCTAAATTCTTCTGTCATGGTTGCTTGTGCTCGTCTCCAATCTCTTGAACAGGTCTCTCCTTTAAAAACCTTCAAGTTCTCCTTTTCCTTGTCTTGCCTTGTGAGTGGTATACATTCACTCTCTTTAATATCACAAGCAGGACCAACATCTCTGATAAAAAATATAATCTGTAAAACTTACTCGAGAGCTAGCTACTTACAAGAATATTTCTTAGCAGTGTGAAAATAGCATCAAATGCCTTCTAGATTACTTGAGTTACAACAAACATAGAGAAGCAAACATTACCAAAAGTCCATTCACATATGAACAAGAAGATTTACCTTGGGGAAATCCAGTGGTGGGAAAACTACAGCATAGAAATGGGGCCTATGGCTTCAATTGAGATCTCAAATATGCAAGATACAATGGGGCTATGATTCTTGAATGGGAAAGAATTAAATGAATTCCACTTGGAATTCCATCTTTATACCTCCTAAACTGCTCTGCAGTCTTTTCTCCGCAGTTTGCCTTCTCTGAGCTGAGTTTTGGAAGGATTCCGATTATTCTGAGTCTGATTGCTTCAAAATTAGGAATAGTTCCCATGAATTGACAACTCATAAGAAACCCTATTATAAATTTCAATTTTGGCTTTTCCCAAGATTTAGAAAAAAAGAAAAAAAGAAAAAAAAAGCCCTTGGCGACCTTTTTCCTCTAGACAAATTTATAACTCATCTTCTTGATATGGATGACTTGAAGAGTTTAAAATACCAGAGGACTTTGATGTTGGGCTCAAGAAATGACTTGATCAATTTGGATGGATGGATCTGGACAGTTGCAAGGTTTGTCCTCTTTACCATCTTGGAGCAGAGTATCAAAACTGTAACCATCAAAACATATAAAATGAAACAACTAATCATATTCCGGCTACAAGAGGTTTATCCCATTCACTCAATTTGTAGAATTATGTACAAAACACAATGTGCAAACTATTTATTACAATCTTTACGTAGGTTCTCCCTGATCAGCAAAGGAAACATAAGCTGGTTTCATGACAATGTTGCAAAATGTCGGACAGTGGTACACAAAACCTCTTTGATGGAGCTGCCTGTGGGTTCACTTCCAATGTGAAGAATATTCCGAAGGAATAATTTGTCAAAAAGGTTCGGGCCCAAAGGGAAAAGAGGCCAGTTATACTAATAAGCATAGTGGGCCCAGGAACCTGTCAAGCCATGGCATATTTCCTTGTTCAAGAGGATACTTGAGGGAACCTTGCTGCATGGCACTCAAATTTGTCCAAAGGGGACGGCACATTGGATTTAGGACCTTAGTTAAATATAAATCAATCTAGTACCCAAATTGATCCTGAATCTCTTCTAACCAAAAGAGAGAACTGAAGTCACTTAAACATCAATTAAACCCTTGAAGATGTAATATAACATGACGGGTCTAAAAGAGCTCAAAGCCAATCAACAGATCCAAGAGGGGATACGATTGCTGTATGGAGAAGGTATAGAAATTAAGAATGGTCTGAGACAATGATGGTTGATGGAAAGAAGCCAATAAATGCGAAACCCACATATAATGTGTTCTTGTAGGGGAAAGGGATGACGAAATATTGTGCACTAATCCTGTTTGCGATGCTATAATTTGTATTAAATATTTTAGGGTCCCTTACCAGCTTCTACTTATCTTTGCAGAGTTTTCTTTACTTAAAGCTAAAGACAACATCAATTTTAGGATATATATAAATCATGTAGAAATTACTCCATTCATTAGATTTTAGTCAAAATAAAACGAGATTGGTCCTAAAGTATAATTTGTTGTTTTCATTGCAGCTCCTGCTATAGGAGGCACCCTCTTTGTCCTTCAACAATTTGCTGGTATCAACGGTGTTCTTTACTTTTCATCTTTGACATTTTCTGACATGGGCATTAGTGATAATATGGCTGCAAGTATTTCAGTTGGAATCGCAAACTTTGCAGGTATATAAGACTGTTTAAGAATGCTTTCTAGAGTTTGGTCTTATAAAATTACTGAAATCCCAATTAGTTGTTGTCCCGTTTTTGGTACAGGGGCCATTATTGCTCTTTACTTGATGGATAAACAAGGGAGGCGCAGTCTCCTTTTAGGAAGTTATATGGGAATGGTAAGGGTATTCTCTAGATTTAAAATTTATGGTGACAATTGAATACCTTAACAGGATTAGTAAAATTAAATATTGTCAATTCTGTATTTCTGATGCAACTTTTGATTAGTTGAAATTTTTATTAATGCTGCACAAACTTTGATATTTGTCTATGGAAAACTTTTGTCTTTTGTGCATAGTGATGTTACAATGACTATGCAGTAGTTTAAGTGCTTACTCTCTAGGCCTTTACTGTGATGGTCATCCCACTATTTCTTGCAGGTTCAATCATGACGTGGCTACAATTTCCCATTGTATAGAACAATGTTTCACGGCGTAATATCATTATCTTCAAAATATCTTGTATGCATCCCAAACCAACAGTTGACACCCAAGGAAATTATTGATTTTCTTGAAGTGCAAATGAATATGATTTCTTTCGTTTTTTCTTTCTGCTTCAACTCAACACAACAATTGCTGCCATGGTATATAATTCATGCAATGCTCTCTATGATCATTGGCAAATTGCAATAATGATAAAAAATATCATACGCTTGAGCTTCATGATCAAATTTGCTAAGTAACATCTTGTTGGAGGTTGGAGGCACCGAAGGAAGGAGGTCGATCAACGATCTCTTATCAGTCACTAGTGATGGGGCTGTGAAATTGCATTAGTGACAATTAGCTGTGCCAAAACGATTAAAGCTGAGACTGGTAACTAGTGGTTGTGGATGCCGGTTATACAATTTGAGATCAGAGTGACAGTGATCCAAAATGGTGGCCACATATGAAGAGATTGAGGATGAGTCCTCGTCATTTCCTTTTCATTATTTTCATGTTTTTTGGGTTGTGTTATGTGATGTGGAAAATAAAACTTGTGAGTGTGGAGCTTCTGTATTTTCCTCTTAAGTAAAAATAATGAGGATTATGACTAGAATATTGTAACATCATAATACTTGTATGTGTATCCTATAAAATCATCTGGATGTCTGGATTGTTGGTAATCCTGTGTAAAACCATCTGTATGTATAGGATGAATAAATGTCTGTGTTCATACATGGGTTGTTGGTGAGATGAGAGGTTGATGTTCACACGAATCAGTGGATAAGACTCCTTGTTTGTGGTTGATGTGTTCCTTCTTTTCTTTCAGGTTGAGTTGTGTGCAAGCCCAATGCTGCACATATGCTTGTTGAGATTTGTGCAAGTCCGAAGCTCCATGTTTGTAAGTTTGGATATGCAACCCTGATGTGGCACATGTGGATCAAGATCATGACCAAGCTCCGTGGCGGCACGTTGCAGCTCTAGAGTTTGGTGATATCTCCCATGTTTGCACTAGGGAGAATGTTAGGAATAATTTGTTAGCACTTTGTAATATCCCTTTCAAGGGCTAAAACTGAAAAGAAGGAAACCACACAAACCCAAGTGAAGTAAATACTTATTTTTATAACAGATGTAATATTGCTTAAAACCCTAGTAGTGTACTGTATAGGAGTTTAAATTCACCAAATAACTATGGACAACAACTGGAAAGTACCTCTAAATAATTATTTCAAGTATGGCAACAATTATCCATCCAATTTACTTCAAAGAAATGGAGAAAACCAGCTATAATACCCAGCTGTAATAAAATTTAAGATAACAGCAGGGCTGCCACAAACAATGGCTGAAAACAATAGATAAACTCCTCCAAAAATAGCCAAATTATGGATTCCAACCTTATAAATTATGGAAAATCAAAATATATGAATTATGTGCTCTAGAAGGCACCAAACCACCACCAAACCCTTGTCGGTCCCCTAGGAAAGAACTCCAAAAATCATGCAAAACTTTTGTAATCTTTTTTCTTGATGTCTTTGATCCAAATCAACAAGCAAGTCTTCAAGAGATATCTTCAATCCACCCAAAATGGAGAGTTTTCGTTCTCCACCAAGCCATAAGGAAGGTTTCCGTCCTCTTTGGATGCCACACAAGAGGGTTTTCGTCCTCAAGTGGAATGGTATCGAGCAACCAGCCCAAAAAACCAAGTGTAAGTGTAAAATGCGCCAAAGATGATCTTCAAATGAAGTCATACAATTCCTTTTTATACTCTTTGCTTGGCGCCAAAGGCCAATTAGATGAGGACTGACCTCTTGAGCTTCACTTTGTCTTTTAATTTGCCTCTTTAATTCCTCCAAACCTAGCTGACCTGCCTCATAAAGGAAAAACACTAAAAGAAAACATTAAATCTAATAAAAGAAAACTGAAATGAAGTGCAATTCCTTCCTTAGTTCACTTATTCTTCTTCGCCACGAGAAGGGAATGGCAAGAAGTCTTTGTTAGGCCTCAATTCAAAAAAGGGGACATTACAGTCCTCCCTTCCCGTAATTGCTTGTCCCCAAGCAATTGCAGATTTGGATGGTCTAAATTGCTGCACTTTCCCATGTAGCATCTTCAAGGGGCAAACCTTTCCAATGAACTAAGTACTCCTTAATGCTTCGGTTCCTTAACTTCCTTTCACAGACCTCCAAAATACTTTTCGGAATTAGAATCAATTTACCCTCCTCATCTGGTGGCAACTCAAGAGAGGGAGTAATGTGCTGTCCTAGTGCCTTTTTGAGGCATGAAACATGAAAAACATTATGTATTATACTATGTTCTGGAGGCTCAAGTTCATATGCAACCTTTCCAACCTTTCCTTTTACCTTGTAGGGGCCATAGAAACATGGTTTCAACTTTTTTGCACCACTTGGTTTGAGGGAAGATTGCCTATAGGGCTGCAACTTCAAAAACACTACATCTCCTTTCTCAAAAGGTCTTTCTTTCCTATGCTGATCTGCATCAATGTTTTAAAAATTAGAACTGGACTTGGAACTGGGTGAGGTCCGAACTGGACTGGTTCAAACTTAATGAACCGTTTTACTAAAAAATACATAAAATTTTATATTTTTAATGAAAATAATATATTTGAAAGGTTAAAAACCATGATTGCAACAATTACACACAAAATATGCAAAGTTTGCTCTTATATATATACAAGAAAGGTGTTTATAGAAAAATGGCACGAACTCCAAGTCCAATACACAATACATATATCATAGATGAGATTCCGAAACAAAATACATAAACAATGAGGCTCTAAATGGCCTCCATAGTTCGAGACTCCAAAAAAACAACATGCTATGATCATTGATACATTACAAATACTACAAGTTACAAAACTCTATTATAAACTAGATGACATCAATGATTAATCATCAAATTCTTCACCGTTCCTGGAAATGGGATCCTTAAGGTCATCCTCATCAATATCATCACCGGCCTCTGGCTTTGACAATAAGTTGAGTAGGTAGCATTGAAAGGGATATCTGCATCATACCACACAACTGTATTGACACGACGTCTGGGAGTAGCATGAGTGTGACTAGTGATTGTTGTGTCTCGTGACGATGGCGGCGGTGTTGCTAATGGCTCATCAGATTCTTGATCCAAACCCATCCACCCCAAGTCATCGGGATCAAACTCTGCTGTTGACTCTCCTCTACCCATTCTAAGGTTGGATCTATATCTGTCACACCGGCTAAAACAACCCACTTGAGACCTAAGAAACTACCTAGGAGTAGTTAGGAAAATTATGGAATAATTTTTTTGTTTAAAAGAGTCTACAACCAGGTTACAAGGCAACAACTGTCACTAGCAAGTTCCAGAACAATTCTAATTACTATAACATACTTTTCTTTTATTAACAATTATCAGAGGTCACAAGGTCCAAAATTAAGGGCTAGAAGGTTCAATAAGGTTCCGAGGGTAATTCCTCACCATACCCACTCTCTAACAGGCTTAAAGCTTCAACTTGATTTTTCTCACACTTAACGCATTCAAAATTTCCCTAAATCATTCCCATTGGATAGGAAATTTTCTCACCTTTCCATTGATATAAAGAAGTCCTCCTAACTCATAAAACTCAAGTTATGGGTTGGCAGGCCTTTGGGTGAAAATTTTCCCCCAAGAGCGGGCTTGCGGGCCCAGGGGTGAAAATTTGCCCAAAAGGGCGGGTTGGCGGGCTGCGGGGAGATTTTTTTGAAATTTTCCTGTGTGGGGCCAAAAATCAATTTTTCGTCCGTGCCCCCGTGGGTCTACCAGGGACACGTGGCGCCCTCCAAGCCAAAGTGAGGAAAAAAAAATGAGGGAAGGCGGGGCAGCGGAGATGTTTGGGAAAATTTGCCAAAGGGGGTAAAAAGGGGTAAGTTGCACGTGCGGACTCGCGCGTCCGTTGAAATGATTTTTCCAAGGCAAGGGCAGGAGTGCGGGGCCGCGAAGATAATTACAAAAAATTTCCAAAAACAAATTTTCTAAAAAAGGATAAGGTTTCAAGAGTTTTGCCCCTCCGCTGTGCCACGTGGCAGTACCCGATTGGATGCGGGATTGCGGGCCGGCGGAGGAAACTAAGAAATTTTTCCTAAATTTTTTAAAAAAGCGCCAAGGAAGAAAATGGTGCCGCGCCTCCGCCTTTGCCTCGTGAGGCCACGTGGCAGTTTTTGATTGGCTGCGGGTTGGCGGAGAAAATTTTGAAAATTTTCTCAAAATTTTTCCTAAGTCCCAAGGGAAAAATTCAGGCCGTGGGCTTGCCAAGGAAATTTTTTCCCAAGATTTTAATGCCGAGTGAAGAAAACTTCAGAAGGCCATAACTTTTGATCAGTGTTATGCGGGGATGTGTCCCACGGGTTTTCAGCACGTCCCGGACATTCGGGACGTCTCGGGGACTTGGGGACAGGGATGAGACGTTTCCCTGCTGTCCCCATTTTCCAAAAAATAAGGGGGACGTCCTGGGGACATCCCCTGAAAACTAGGAACGCACCCGGGACGTCCTGGGTGCAAAATCTGATTGGGGACTTCAATGGGGACGTCGTGACGTCCCCGTGACATCGAGGGACGTCCCCAACGTCTTTCACGCGGCGCCAAAGGTAAAACAATTTTTTTTTATCATTTTTATGTTTTTTAAAATATTTTTTTAAATTTTTAATGCTTTCTAATTAAAACTAACATGGCCTAACCCTAAAAGCAACAAAAAAACTTATAAAAAGAGCATTTCATACTCATTCTATCACACCGAGCAAGAGCAAAAAAAAGAGGAGCAAGAGTAAAAAAAGAGAAGGCAAGAGCAAAGAGCAAGGAGCAAGAGCAAGAGCAAGAGCAAGAGGTATGTACATACATTACTAATTTACTACCATTCTTTGTTTTGTTTTTTTTAATTTCCAAATGCAAAGTTGAAAGTGAAGGCATTGCATTTGTTTGTATTTTTTTTCCTATTTGGATTAACAAGTGATGGAATGAGATAAAGCATAAAGGGAGGGCATTTTTATTGTTTGTTTTTTTTTAATTTTTAAATGTATTCATCTCTGTTTTTTTTAAATTTTTAAATGTATTCATCGCTGTTTTTTTTTTAATTTTGAAATGTATTCAAAAATTGCATTCATTGTTTTATTGTATTGTATAGTTATATTATTTTGTATTTTAATTATTGCAGCTTCAAAATGAGTTCCGATAGTGATTATCAAGCTGAATATGAGGTTGAAATGGGTGTGTAAGAAGAAGGAACACAATCAAAAACACCTAATACTGCTACTAGTTCACAAGGGAGTGTGGACAAGTTCAGTTGCCCCTCCGAAATGTTGAAAAAGTATGCTAGGGGGCCTTTTGATAAGAAAAAACCTTTGAAACAATTTGGTCAAATTATGCAGGGTCCTAGATCAAACATTTCAGGGGCCACTAAAATATGGAAATGCAACATTTGCTCATTATCTTGGTCAGGTAGCATTAGTAGGTTGAATGCACATTTATTGCACATTGCGGGGAAAGGTGTAGGCATGTGTGGACAACTATCACTTGAAAAGAGCGTAGAAATGGTGAGGTTGTATAATGGAGATATGGTGGAAAAGGTTCCAGAATTTCGTGGCTGTCATGTTAGTGGCACGGGCACCCCTTCTAGTTCTGTGAGAATTAATACCGGTAGTGTTACAGGTGCATCTTATGAGGTGTCTGAATTAGATGCTTTTGGTAGTAGTAGGGGGAAGAGGAAGGTTCTGGCCTCCAATCCAGTTGTTGAAATGTATGATACAAAGGCTAGAGAAGAGGTTGATGATGCCATTGGAAAATTCTTTTTTGCTACTGGCATTCCATTTCATGTTGCTCGCTCTCCTTATTTCAAGGAGGCTGTGGCTAAGATAGCCAAAGCAGGTGTAAGTTATGTGCCCCCAGGAGACACGAAGTTGAGAACCACAATCCTGGATAAGAACTATTCCAAGGTTAATTTATTGATGGAGGAAATGAGGTGCACATGGGTCTCTCACAGTTGTAGCATCATCATGGATGGGTGGACAGATATCAGACACCACCTACTCATAAATATCATTGTTTCATGCAGAGAGGGTCCTTACTTTTTGAGGGCAGTTGATTGTTCAGGGAAGAAGAAGGATGTAGAGTTCCAATTCACCATTTTGTGAGATGCTATTGAGGAGGTTGGCCCTGCCAATGTTGTGCAGGTTATTACAGATGCAACATGTGTGCAGGGCAGCAGGTAAGCTTGTCGAGGCTCATTACCGACATATATATTGGACCCCATGTTGTGTGCATGCCATGAACAATGCACTAAAAGATATTGGAAAAATTGATTGGGTCAAAAATGTAGTGGCTGATGCTAGAGATGTGCATATGTTCATCTGTAACCACCATACGTCATTGGCACTCTTCCGTAGCTTTTAGAGGAAGGAATTCCTCAAGCCAGTGGACACACGTTTTGCATCGTATTTTATTTTGCTGGATAGGATGGCTGAGTTGTAGGAATCATTACAGTGCATGGTCATGACATCAGAGTGGTCTAGGTGGGATGGGTCAAAGACAGAGCAGGGGAAGAAGGTGAAAGCAATTGTGGTGTATGAAACATTTTGGATAGATGTGAGATATATCACATCCATAATATCTCCAGTTTTCAGTGTGATAAAATATGGGGATTCTGAGAGCCCTAGCCTTGGTGAGATATATGAATGTATTGATAGTATGCTTGGCCAGATGAAGGCTGTTGTTCGAGTAAGGGATCCCACCTTGGAGTTCTACCATCACCATATTCAGCTTATCATTGAGCGGAGATGGGAGAAGTTGAACACTCCTTTACACATGGCTGCATATGCACTAAATTTGAAGTGGTATGTTGAGAGGTCTGACAGAGTTCTCCCAGTAGATGATGAGGAGGTGAGGAAGGGTTTCTTGAAAGCCCTAAAAAAAATGTATAATGCAGAGGATGCTTCACGAGTCAGAACTGATTGGCTCAAGTTCGCTTATCTGGATGGCTACAAAAAATCATCAAAGATAGATAGGACCACATTGGCACATGAGAGTCCAGTTAGTTGGCGGCGATTGTATGGACATGTAGGATTGCGACGTACACTTGCTATTCGTCTTCTTTCTCAGGTTTCTAGTTTCTCTGCTTCTAAGAGGAATTGGTCAACATATGGTGGATCCACTCTCTTAAGAGGAACAAACTTACCTTTAAGACAGAAAAGAAGCTTCTTGTTGTACACAATGCCTTGCGTCTCATGGATCGCAAGACACCTACGTGCAAGGAGAGCCCAACATTGCGGTGGGATGTGGATCCTGAGGATGCAAGGCAGGTTGATGAAGATCAGGAGCAGCGAGGATTGGTTGATATCTCCTTTGCAGATGCAGATGACATTGATACAGATACTCCTGGTGAGGAGGAGCTGTTTGCAACTGTTCCTTCGGAGGGCTCTGATAGTGATTTTTGAGTTGTATTTGTCACTTGTCATTTTGGTTATGTAATATCATTTTGGTTATGAGACATGCCATAATATTTCATAGCATATGTAATGTGGGTGTAGTTTTACTCTTCTCATGTTGATTATTGAAGAGTAAGACTAAGACTTGTTTTAAATTTTCAGCTTTACTATTTACTATTTAGTCTTTCATTGTCATGTTGAAGTTTTGAACATTGAATATAATATATATATAGCTGTAGCATTTTGGGCCTTGGCTTATGTGATGAATAATTGGATTAATCATTAGTGGTTTCAATCTTCAAACTTTCAATTTTAAGTCTTAGGTTATTGAATTATTCTTTATTCATGTTATATTTGTAAAATTAATAAATTATATATATATTTTTATTAGCCGTCCCCTTGCTATCCCCCTACTGTCCCGAATTTTCAAAAAAATTTGCCGTCCCGGAAACCCCGTCCCGACGTCCCGCAGTCCCGGAGTCTTAGGTAACTATGCTTTTGATAGAGAGCTCAATTTTTGGCAAACGAGGACTTTCCGGAAAGCTCTCGATGCCCTCTTTGCACAGGAATCATTAATTTTAGATTTTGATAAAGTTTAAGGGGTCAATTTTAAGTATGAAATGCTCTCCAATCTCCTTCGAAATCAACAAGAGCTCCAAATAGCCAAGGAAAATTTGCCCCAAGGAAGCATTCCAAAGGTTCAACAACCCAAAACAAGCCAAGCAAATTCGAATTTAAGGAAGAGGGAAGAGAAGAGGATGAGGTGGATCCATGTAGGATGCCACATCACACATCCTCAATTCCAACACAAAAGTCAAATTCATTCCCCCAAACATAATAAATAGGTGGGTGAAAATATGACAAATTACTTACACACTCTAACCAAGCCCACACCCCATAAGGACTGTAAATTTAAAACATGAAGAAAGTGCAATTAAAACATGCAACTTGACTTATAAAAATGCATTGAAAATGTCTAAAATCAACCCTCCAACCATAGGTATGGTTGGTAAATAAAATTAACTAGTCTGAGACAAGTTTTATTTGTCCCACAAGCCTCCAAAATCAGCCTCCAAGGACAAATTCGAATTTCTAAGGAGGTGGAGTGTTTCATACTCCAAAATCTGACTTACACAACTCTTACACATACTTACACATCACTTACCACATTTAATATAAGAGCCAACAACTTCTATAATTACTTTCTTATATCCCAAATTTGATTTATTTATTTATTTTAACAATATGATTACTCACATTAATTCTCCACAATTAAAAGAATAATGAAAGGGGTAAATGCATCACAAAATAAATACATGCAAACAATAATAAAAGGGACCACATTAATAAAATACACAAAGCCCCTTGGTCACATTCAAAGGTAATCCCCCCATGGGAATCCCTAACAAAAAACAACACACACACACAAAACATGTTGCCATGGTGACCTTGTTGAATTCATCTAGAATTCCAATGTGGTTGGTCTCCAATCCCCCGATGTTTGTTGTGATATTTTAACCTGCAAAACACAAATACCTCCTTCGGCCTCGTGGCCATATCAGAATATCTAACATGATATAAATATAATCACAAAATCATCTATACATATGAATCACAACCACATCAAGGCAATCAACAATATCACTTTCAATTTATATCAACAACTATATCATCATCATAGTTACCAGGTTCGGAAATCCGATTAAATTCGGAAGGGCAAAAAAATCCGAAAATTCGGAGTTCTCGAAAAAATATAGAAAAATCCGGTTCGGAATATATATACTTATATTATTATAAATTTATATTATTGTATACTTATATCATTATATATAGACAAATCATACAAAAAAGCATCCATCTACCATAATCATCATCATCATGATGATTCTTTCAAAAGATTGCAAGAAGTTGCTTGGTCCAAAAAGGTAAAAAAATGGATTTTATGAAAATAAGAAAAATATTGCCATCAATGCGTAGAGCTCGAGAAAATATATACTTTTAGAGAAGACGACACCTAAAACGAAGCCACAGAATGAAAGTTATGGCACATGCAAGTTTTTGCTGCTACATCTTCCCGGACCCTTTCCAAAAATGGCAAATTTTTTTCCATACTTGCGAATTTTTTCACCAAAAAAAAAAAATGCCAAAAAAGGAATTTTTTTTTTCCCTGCAAAAACAACGCCGAACCGAACCGGATTTATTCGGTTGCTTCAAAAAATACGGTTCGAACCGGATTTCATACAAATCCGGCCGAACCTGGTAACTATGATCATCATCATAAAATGTCCATTTCCTAGGTCTACTCACAATATCTAAAAATCACATGTCTGAACAACATTCAAAATATATCCATGTCAAACAGTATATTATCATCAACATATGAAGTGTCTCTAATAATCATCATGCATCATAACTAAATCAAGATCAACAATACTCCATGGTTCAACATCTAACATCATACTAAATCAAAACTATAATAATGTCCATAATGTAGTCAACAGTGTCATGGTCGGTATCAAAAGGTGTCAAAGGGAAGTGGGCACTACAATATCATCCAAGAAAATGGGATCAATATCAGGTCTTCGGTTCAACAACTGGTTGCGCCTTAACTGAAGGTTGTACTGCACAAAGACAAGATCATTCAACTGTTGTTCCAAATGGCTTTTCTTCTTCGTGTGAATCCACTCAAAGATGGACCAGTTGCACTTGCACCCAAAAGCACTGCAAGTTTGGCTCAGGATCCTTATTGCAAACTTTTGCAATTGAGGACACTGACTACCAAACGAATCCCACCAATGTGTTGCGATAAAAAGTGTAAATGTTTTATTAGTAAACAATGACGATTAAAAGTTAAAAACACAGTTAAAAATTAAAAGTAAAACAAAAACTTAAAACTTAAAGGTTAAAGTGTAATTCAACAAATTAGATAAAGGTTATCTCATGCTAAAAATTCATGATTATTCATTAAAATTTTTAATCAAATAAACTTAAAAAAACTTAGAATTGCTTACCTAGTTGGTCCACATCCCTTGCAATCTTTGCAACGTTTTTCCCAAAGTTACCCTTGGCTCTACTGAAGAAACTGATCTATCAGCGAACCTCAAGTTGTTGCATCTCATTAGGGACCATGCACTCTAGGCACTCGTACAAACCATTTTTTACTTCTCCTGTTTGATCTTCTCCAAGCTGAGCTTTGTAATGATATTTCGGGTTCAAGAAATATCTAGCTGCATGTATAGGGCGATGGAGTTGATTGTTCCATCTATTATCTATAATCTTCCATATAGGCCCATACTTAGTTACCCTGTCTTTGTATGCTGCCCTTATTTGCTTCTTTGCCTGAACCATAGCCTCATAAATATAGCCCATGGCTAATTTTTCCCCATCCACCAACCGCAACACCTTAACAAGAGGCTCGACAACTTACACAATCTCTGCTGTTTTTTCCAAAATAAATTGTCAAAAAGTTTCTTCTGTATTTTTCTCATTTTGTTTGCGGCTCCACTTTGATATATTCCATTCATCACTTGAAAACATATTTTTCAAGTTCTGTTGTTGGGAAAGAAGAGATTGCAACGTGAGGAAGTTTGTTGCAAATCTCGTGATGACTAGCCTAACAAGTTCTTTGCCCTTAGTGTTCTTCCTCATTAGGTTCAATACCCATGAGTGATTGTAGATGTATTTGGTGATGCTTTTGGCATGCTCTACAATGTTCTTGATCCAATCTTGTTTTCCTATATCCTCAAGTATGAGGTCTATGCAATGTGCAGCACATGGAGTCCAAAATATTGTTTTAGTCTTTAGCCTCTAACATCTTACCAACAAGAACATAGAGGCATTATTAGTTATGATTTGTATAACATTTTCCACCCCCACCTCTACAACAATCTCATCCAAAAGTTGAAACAATAATTTTGCATCTTTCACCCTAGCAGATGCATCTACTGATTTCAAAAACATTGTACCTTGTGGACAAGAGGCAAATTTTTTTATTATTGTGCGGTTCTTGCCATCACTCCACTCATCTGACATGATAGTGCATCCTGTTTTGACCCATGAAACTTTGCAACCTTTCAAATATTCATCTATGGATGCAACTTTTTTCTTCAAAAGTGATCCTCTGAAGTCATGCATACTAGGGCCTTTGAAGCCCTTACCAACAATAACAATAGAATCAAACATCGGCTGGTAATAAGGTGAGCGGACAACATTGAAAGGGATATCTGCATCATACCACCATCTAGCAACGTACTCAAAAGTTACTTATTTGTATTGCTTCTTCCAATGGTTATTCAAGGTGGGCTGATTTTGTGTTGGCATGGAGGCACTAGCAGTAGCAGGTGTGGAAGATGGAAAAAAACTTTGAATGGTCTTTTTTTTTTGAGGCCGATTTTCTTGACTATGAGTGAATGGGGGAGGCATATACCGAAAGGGGTCTCTAACATGGAGAGAAGGGTCAGAGCAAGATCCTTCAAAACTCAAGACATGTTCCCTCCTCCCTACTTCAGCTTCCATCTCTTTTTGCCTAGCCTTCTCTACTCTTATGTTTTTCAAGCATGTTTTTCATTTCCAACCTCATGGCATCAATATCAAGTGCATCACATGGGGTAACTTGGCCTCTTGGACTAGCCAAGTGTTGTTTCATCTTATGAATCCCGCCCCTTGATGTGTTTCTTACAATATTTACAAAAAACTTGATCATCAATTACATCTGCATGGATCCATGTAGGGTCTTTTGTTTTGGGGGGCATTGCAAATGCAAAGAAATTTGAAAATGCAAATAAAAACAAAATAAATTTTATATTTCTTATTTAATAAAATTTACAAATAAAGGGAAAGTTTAAAATGTAACATACCTTTCAATGTGCATACAAATGAGGTGAAGAAATGCTCCAAGCTTGTATATGGCACCACAAAGATCCCACACTTGATGCTAAACAATG
Source organism: Taxus chinensis (assembly GCA_019776745.2). Lineage (NCBI taxonomy): Eukaryota > Viridiplantae > Streptophyta > Pinopsida > Cupressales > Taxaceae > Taxus > Taxus chinensis. The sequence continues at coordinate 181,993,689 of CM034148.1, forward strand.
CCCAAACTCACTCCAAATGAACACTATTCAACGCTGCCCCAATCCTCCAAATCCTTGCAAATAAGAGAGGTGCTCACAAATGGATGCCAATGTCACCGCAAAGAGCCCACAAGCAATGCCAAACAAGCTCCAAGCCTCCAACTTCCAAGCTCACTACAAAAAATAAACTTTTCAATCTTATGCTCACAAATGCTTAATGAGAGAGGTGTGAAGCGAATAGAGGGAGGGGTGTATTTATAACACCAAATTAGGGTTTAGAGACAATAAAAAATACAAAAAAACAATTAAAAAAATGTATTTTTAAAGTCGCCGCCGCATAAGGCAAAACAAACTTGGACCGGCCGGTTTAGGACGAAACCGGACCAAACCGGCCGGTTTCGTACGGAACTGACCAGTTTGGGCTAAAATTGGTCAAACCGATTTGGTTTCTTGAACAGTTCGTGCAAAAACCAGTCAAACTGGCCAGTTCCAGTTTCGGTTTGACCGATTTTTAAAACAAAGATCTGCATACAACTTCTACTGATTTTGGGCATGTTGGAGGTTCTCTTTGAGCTCTTTCATGATATCATGACTTTGTTGGACCAAGTCTTTGGCCCTTTGGCCCTTGGTACTCTACTATCCATCATTACGAAATCAACAACGGAAAGGGCATCATAACCATACAAAGCCTTGAAAGGAGATATGCTGATAGACATGTGGAAGGTGGTATTGTATCAAAAATCAACCATGTTTAACCATTTTATCCATGCTGATTGCTTCCCATCAATGTAGCTCTATAGGTAGCCTTCCACCCTTTTATTGACTATTTCAGTTTGCCCATCCATTTGAGGATGGTAATTAGAGCTAGGAGTGAGTTTGGTACTTGTTAAGTGAAACAATTCTTGCCAAAACATGCTCGTAAATATGCTGCCCTTGTCACTCACTATATCATTGGGTAACCCATGAAGTTTAAACACTTCTTTGAAGAATAAATCAGCCACTATAGGTGCATTGTACTTAGCTGGAAGTGGACAAAAATGTGCATGTTTAGTGAGCCTATCAACCACAACGTATAGACAATTCTTACCCTGAACCATGGGCAGCCCCGTGATGAAGTCCATAGAGATACTTTCCTATTGTTGAGTGCGAATAAGCAATGTTTTAAAAATCAGAACCGGCTGAGGGTCGAACCAGAACGGAACCAGAATCCGAATTGGACCGGTTCAAACTTTATGAACCAATTTACTAAAAAATACATAAAATTATAAATTTTTAATAAAACCAATATATTTGAAAGATTTAAAACCATGATTCCAAAAATTACACAAAATATGCAAAGTTTGCTCTTATATATATGTAAAAAAGGTGTTTATAGCAAAAATGGCACAAACTCCAAGTCCATGACTCCAATATGTAATACACAATACATATATCATATATGAGATTTCGAAACAAAATACATAAACAATGAGGCTCTAAATGACCTCCATGGTCTGAGACTCCAAAAAAACAACATGCTATGATCATTGATACATTACAGATGCTTCAAGTTACAAAACTCTAGAATAAACTAGATGACATCAATGATCAATCATCAAACTCTGCACCACTGCTGAAAATGGGATCCTCAGGGTCATCCTCATCAATATCATCACCGACCTTTGGCTCTGACTCGGACCCATCCAAATCCTCAGGTACATCTATAACAACTGTATTGGCACGGGGAGTAGCATGAGTGTGACTAGTGCCTGCTATGTCTCGTGACGGTGGCGGCGGTGTTGCTAATGGCTCATCATCCTGATCCAAACCCATCCACTCCAAGTCATCAGGATCAAACTCTGTTGGCTGACTCTCCTCTACCCAATCTGAGGTTGGATCTATATCATCCAAGACTATGAGATCTGTATCAGGTCTTCGGTTCAACAACTGGTTGTGCCCTAGCCGAAGGTTGTACTACACAAAGACAAGATCATTCAACCGGAGATTTGTATCAGGTCTTCGGTTCAACAACTGGTTGTGCTTTAGCCGAATGTTGTACTACACAAAGACAAGATCATTCAACCGTTGTTCCAAATGGTTTCTCTTCGTGTGAATCCGCTCAAAGACAGACCCGTTGTGCTCGCACCTAGAAGCACTACAACTTTGGCCCAAGATCCTAATTGTAAACTTTTGCAATTGAGGACATTGACTACCAAATGAATCCCACCAATGTGATGCAATAAAAAATGTAAATGTTTAATTATTAAACAATGACGATAAAAACACAAAGTTAAAAATTAAAAGTAAAACTTATAACTTAAAGTGTAATTCAACAAATTAGATTGTCTTATGCTAAAAATTCATGATTATTCATTAAAACGTTTAATCAAATGAACTTCAAAAAACTTAGAGTTGCTTACCTGGTTGGTCCACATCCCTTGCAATATTTGCAAGGTTTTTCCCAAAGGTACCCTTGGCTCTATTGAAGAAACTGATTTGTCGGTGAACCTCAAGTTGTTGCATCTCATTAGGGACCATGCACTCTAGGCACTCGTACAAACCATCTTTTACTTCTCCTGTTTGATCTTCTCCAAGTTGAGCTCTGTAATGATATTTCGGGTTCAAGAAATATCCAGTTGCATTTATAGGGCAATGGAGTTGATTGTTCCATCTATTATCTATAATCTTCCATATAGGCCCATACTTAGTTACCCTGTCTTTGTATGCTGCCCTTATTTGCTTCTTTGCCTGAACCATAGCCTCATAAATATAGCCCATGGCTAATTTTTCCCCATCCACCAACCGCAACACCTTAACAAGAGGCTCGACAACTTACACAATCTCTGCTGTTTTTTCCCAAAATAAATTGTGAAAAAGTTTCTTCTTTGTGTCTTTCCCATCTTGTTTGCGGCCCCACTTTGATGCATTCCATTCATCACTTGAAAACATCTTTTTCAAGTTCTATTGTTGGGAAAGAAGAGATTGTAATGTGAGGAAGTTTGTTGTAAATCTCGTGATGGTTGGCCTAACATGTTCTCTGCCCTTAGTGTTTTTCCTCATTAGGTTCAATACCCATGAATGATTGTAGATGTATTTGGTGATGCTTTTGGCATGCTCTACAGTGTTCTTGATCCAATCTTGTTTTCCTATATCCTCAAGCATGAGGTCTATGCAATGGCAGCACATGGAGTTCAAAATATTTTTTTAGTCTTTAGCCTCTAACATCTTATCGACAAGAACATAGAGGAATTATTAGTTATGATTTGTACAACATTTTCCACCCCCACCTCTACAACAATCTCATCCAAAAGCTCAAACAACAAATTTGCATCTTTCACCCTATCAGATACATCAACTAATTTCAAAAACATAGTACCTTGTGGACAAGAGGCAAGAAATTTTAGTATGGTGCGGTTCTTGCCATCACTCCACCCATTTGACATAATAGTGCATTCAATTTTGGCCCATGATGCTTTACAACTCATCAAATATTCATCTATGGATGCATCTTCTTTCCTCAAAAGTTATCCTCTCAAGTCATGCATATTAGGGTCTTGTAAGCCCTTACCAACAACAATGGAATCAAACATAGGTTGGTAATAAGGTGAGTAGGCAACATTGAAAGGGATGTCTGCATCATCCCACCATCTAGCAATGTATTCAAAAGTTACTTCTTTGTATTGCTTCTTCCAATGTTTATCCAAGGTGGGTTGATTTTCTTTTGGCATGGAGGCACTAACAGGTGTGGAAGATGGAAAAATGTTTTGAACGGTCATTCTTTTTTGAGGCCGGTTTTCTTGACTACGAGTGGATGGGGGAGGCATATACCGAAAGGGGTCTCTAACATGGAGAGAAGGGTCAGAGAAAGATCCTTCAACACTCAAGGCATGTTCCCTCCTCCCTATTTCAACTTCCATCTCTTTTTACCTAGCCTTTTCTTCTTTATGTTTTTCAAGAAAGTTTTTCATTTCCAACCTAATGGCATCAATATCAGGTGCATCACATGGGGAAACTTGGCCACTTTTACCAGCCAAGTGTTGTTTCAACCTATGAAACCCTCCCCCCCCCTCCCCTCCTTGATGAGTTTCTTATAATATTTATAAAAAACTTGATCATCAACTACGTTTGCATGGTTCCATGTAGGGTATTTTGTTTTGGGGGCCAATGCAAATGCAAAGAAATCTGAAAATGCAAATATAAACAAAATAAATTTCATATTTCCTATTTAATAAAATTTACAAATAAGGGGCAAGTCTAAAATGTAACATACCTTTCAATGTGCACACAAATGAGGTCAAGAAACACTCTAATCTTGTATATGGGCTACACCCTCCAAATGTAGATGCGAAGACCACCAAAAATAGCCCACACTTGATGCCAAACAACCCCCAAACTCACTCCAAATGAAGATTCTTCAATGCTGGCCCAAGCCTCCAAATCTTTCCAAATAAGAGAGGTGCTCACAAATAGAGGTGAGGAAGTCTCTACATGGATGCCAATATCACCACAAAGAACCCACAAGCAATACCAAACAAGCTCCAAGCCTCCAACTTCCAAGCTCACTCTAAAACTAAACTTTTCAATCTTATGCTTACAAATGCTCAATGAGAGAGGTGTGAAGTGATTAGAGGGGGGTGTATATATAACGCAAAATTAGGGTTTAAAAGAATTAAAAAATAGAAAATATAATTAAAAAAGGTTTTTTATTGGAAAAGCCATTTAAGGCTACGTAGGCCACGATTCAGCCGGTTTGTGTCGAAACCAGACCGGTTTGACCTTAAACTGGTCAAACGATCCGATTTTATTGCCAGTCGATCCAAAAAAAGGGTAAACCGGTCGAACCGGCCGGTTCTGGTTCCGGTTCGATCGGTTTTTAAAACACTGGGAATGAGAAGCGGTTGTAGGAGCCCGGTTGGAAATGCATGTTCCTCCTTGTTTTGTTTGCACACTAGACACTCCCGGATGTATTGAAGTACTTTCCCTTTTAGACCTTTCCAATAGAATCTTTCCCTCACCTGTTTGTATGTCTTAAAGTAACCTGGATGACCAGCTGATGGGTCATCATGGACAACTCTCAATATCTTACTCTTCATCTTCGATTTGGGCACCAAACAAACCCGGTGCTTGTAAATAATGAGCCCATCCATAACCTTGCACCTTTCAACAATCATTTCACCTTCAAAAACAACATTAGCAAATTTGTTCTTTACATACTTAGCTGTAATCAAAGACTTCCAATTTGGTGCCATCTTAGATAAAGAGCAAAAATATGATTTTTGTGATGAGGCATATTCTACCAAGTACATTACTTGAGGTGATTCTGGAAGCATACCTTGTAGTGTAACTTTCTTACCCATGTCCTTAAACCTTATTTCCATGTTTTGGTAATGGAAAGTGAGTTCTCCCAATGAATGCAACCATCGAACCCCAAGTACAAGACCCATATCAGCCATGCTAATTAAATAGAAATCAACACATACCTTATGTTCTCCCAATGCAAAGAGGAGTTGGGGACACCTCCTTGTGCATGGCATAACATAACCATCCACTATCTTAACTGTGAAACCCTTGAAGTCTTCTACATTCAATTCCAGTTTGGTAACCAAGCACTCATTAATGAAATTATGAGTGGCTCCACCATCAATCAAGACTATGACACTTTGCCCTTGTAGGTCACCCTCCATCTGGAATGGGTGATAACTAGGTGCACTGGAAAAGGTAGTAAGAGTGCCATCCAAACTCTCTGAATCTTCTTCCGGTATATTCCTTGCTTGGCTTCAACAGTATTATCATCATCATCACGATCTGAAATTACTTTAATATAATGCACTTTACCTTTACCTAAACAACGGTGTCCGGGATTCCATGGATCCTTGTAAGAGAAGCACAAATTATTCTTCCTTAGCTCTTTTCTAGTCTCTCCTCCATTGCTGGTTTTCCATTGCTGGTTTTAGGCAACTCCTTGTGAATAATAGACATGCTTTGGAAGGGCTTCCTTGATTGGTCCAAGGGAGGGTTTCTAGGCTGTCCTAAGGATCTGTTTGGTTGTCCTCGACTCGAATTAACCTTGAGATGTCCATTGATCGCTGTTGTTTTTGGGGCAGCACCTTCAAGGTCCAAAGCCTTCTTGATTGCCTCTCGAAGAGACAAAGGATCAAAAGCCCTAACCAAACCTTTGAGTGGTTCGATTAAGCCCTCAATGAAAATAACCACAAGTCTGCTCTCTATGACATCAGTAATCATGACGGAAAGTCTTTGAAACTTAGTCACATACTCATCTACCATGCCTTGTTGTTTCAACTGTGCAAGTTCTCGAAAGTGAACTTCCGGGTCAATTCTATCAAATCTATCCATGATCCTTTTACAAAACTCATCATAAGAATGGATCTCATTGTGCCCTTGTGTCAAATCCATGGAACCACCACTCATGAGCAATCCCCTCTAGGTGAAGGGTTACAAATTTGATGGCATCATCCTCTATCATAGGCTTCAAGGACAAATATGTATCCAACTTTTGGATCCATGCCCTAACTGTCTCCTTGGTCGATCCATCAAAAGTAGAGAAGGTCATCTTCCTTAACACATTCTACACCTCCTTCTGTGCCATATGTTGTCTTGGCTCCGGCCTAGACCTTCCTTTGCTCATGCTAATGAACTCGGAAAGTGTAATGGCCTCCCATATCTCCCTTCGAAGTTCCATATACTCTTCATAGCTTGTGGCAATGCTTTGCTCCATAGAGGGCCTTGCTCCTGCCTCCAAAATGACTTCTTCCCTTGGAAGGAAAGTAGTCCTTGTGGCTGATCCCAAAGGCCGCCATGAAGTATTTGCTTTGGATGACTTGCCATCTCCATTATGAACCCTAGGTTCATGAAATCGCTGAATGGATAGGGCTAGGAGGTCCATGGTGTCCTCAAATCTCTCTTTCCCTTCAATAATCTTTTCGAACTTGGCTTCTTGAGGATCCTGGTGAACCATACTATCCACCTCTCTTGGATGGTCTGCTTTCCTTTCTCTCCTCTGATAGTAGAGGAAAATCTTGTTGCCCTCCATGAAAACCCTAGGATAGGAGGACTGAAGCTCTAATACCACTGTAATATCCCTCTTAAGGGCTGAAACTAAAAAAGAAGGAAACCACACAAACCCGAGTGAAGTAAATTCTGATTTTTTATAATAGCTGTAATATTCCTTAAAACCCTAAGAGCGAACTGTATAACAACTAAAATTCACCAAATAACCATGCACAACAACTGAAAAATACTTCTAAATAATTATTTCAAGGACGACAACAATTATCCATCCAATTTGTATCAAAGAAATGGAGAAAACCAACGATAATACCCGTCTGTAAAATTTTTTATGACAGTAGCATGGCTGCCACAAACAAGGGCTGAAAACAATAGATAAACTCCTCCAAAAATAGCCAAATTATGGATTCTAGCCTTATAAATTATGGAAAATTAGAATATCAAAGAAAATATGAATTATGTGCCCTAGAAGGCACCAAACCACCACCAAACCCTAGTCGTTCCCCTAGGGAATAACTCCAAAAATCATGCAAAGCTTTTGCAATCCTCTTTCTTGATGTCCTTGATCCAAATCAACAAGCAAGCGTTCTAGAGATATCTTCAATCCACCCCAAATGGAGAGTTTTCGTTATCCACCAAGCCACGAGGAAAGTTTTCGTCCTCCTTGGATGCCACATGAGTGTTTTTGTCCTCAAGTGGAATGGTATTAAGTAACCAGCCCAGCAAACCAAGGGTAAGTTTAAAATGAGGCAAAGATGATCTTCAAATGAAGTCATGCAATCCCTTTTATGCTCCTTGCTTGGAGCCAAAGGCTAATTAAATGAGGACCGACCTCTTAAGCTTCATTTTATCTTTTAATTTTCCTCTTTAATTCCTCCAAACCTAGCCGACCTGCCTCATAAAGGAAAAACACTAAAAGAAAATATTAAATCTAATAAAAGAAAACTGAAATGAAGTGCAATTCCTTCCCTAGTTCACTTATTCTTCTTCGCCACGGTAATGGAGTGGCAAGAAGTCTTCGTTAGGCCTCAATTTGAGAAAGGGGACATTACATACTCAACATGAAAGTGAGTTAGTAAAATAATTGTTTGTGTGAAGAGAATAATCTAATTAGTTGTTATTAACAACTCATTGTTAAAAATAGTTATGTAAGAGTAGTGTGTTAGTTGTCAATAAATCTATATTAATAAAGTACCTTACGAGAGTTGTTACAACTCTCATAATAATCATGAGGTGAGAGTAATTATAGGAGATTGGAGGGATAATGTGATCTCCTTGATTTGTGAAGATATGGTCTTATAAATGTAAAAGTGTCTCACTGAATAATTCAAAATTTCAATCAAATAAGTGTCTATTGAGTATAAAAAAATTGAATGATTTTAGTTTGTTCAATTTGAAGTAAATTTCTCATAAATAATTGAAACCTCTATTTGCCTAGACTATATAAAACAAATATAATAATAAAAAATAATATAGAAATAATAAACACGTGTTACTATACTAACCATTTAATAAGACTTAAAATAAAACATATATAACAACTATGCACTTAACCAAAATAAACAAATTAACACTAAATGACAGAATCTACAAGCCATCAACACACTAGCCTTTAACTTGACAAAGTAATTGAGAACCATGACTCAGACAAGAAAAATATGCCTTTGTATTTGATATTCTACTTCACGTGGTTGACTATGAATGGCTTCTCATCCCAAATCATATACGGTTTGTTGTGTAGCCTCATGATAACCTTTCATAATTTGAGGGCATCAAATGCAGATCTCTTCCAATTGATTATGAAAAAGATATACGTCAGTGTGTATATCAATTATTTTCATATGGGCATTCCTAATTAAGGCTATGCATGAGCCAAATTTGATAGGAAACAACTTCTTTACAAATGCCAAAGTCATTGCCAACATTGCCCTTGCTCCTGTCATTTTGTACCTCTATGCAAGGGTGGCATTAGGAATCCTTTCCTTAAGTGCATCCTCCGAATCTTTCCTGAGAGGCGCATCACCAAACATGACACTTATGTTGGATAGATCATACTTGTTTGCTACAAGATTCTTTGCTATTGCCAACACTGTGGGAGGCACCACAAACATAACTGCTCTTAAAACCTCTCTATGAATTCTAGTGGCACACATTAGCAATCAATCTTTGACAAAATCCACGAAGGAGATAGTAGATATATGAGAATATACGAAGCTGTAGTCAATCTGAAATGTTTGACCAACAAAAATATATCAATATTTTATCAATGCAAACAATGGCCATAACATTTTTATGAATGGGCTGCAATGTTTATAGGCATTGGACAACTAAAACAAGTTTCTGGATAATAGGAACAATACACTAAAAAAAAGAGGAGATACACACCCTAAGTGAATTGGTAGTAATAACAAAGATGACCATAATTCAAACAAATTAACAAATTACTAATTTACAATTATTTGACCGGTGAATTAATCACCCCTAGGCTAAACCTAACCCCCCCGTTAATACATCACGGTCTTAAGTGAACAAGAGAGAGACTCTCTGAAAGCCTCAAATTTTTCCTGTGCAAGTACCTTTGTGGAGACATCTAAACACTGTTCTTTTGTCGAGCAAATGGGAGTTCGCTGTTGTGTTGTTGAACATGTTTGCATATGAGATGAACCTGTACTTCGATGTGCTTCATGGGCTTATGAAACACTGAATTGCGAACAAGTTTGAGAACACCTTCATTTTTCAACATACAAGATGATTGGTTGCTTCTGTGGGACTCCTAATACTTCAAGTATGCGACATATCCATATCACTTTACAACTAACTCATCCTGCAACACGATATTTCGTTTCAATGGAAGATCGAGAAACAAAGTTCTATTTCTTGCTCCCCCATGATATTGGACTAGATTTCCAAGAGATCACATATCCAAAAGTGGATTTCCTATTATCAATGATCTGAGTCCGAATATCTTGTCAAGAAGAATTGATCATTCTTTTTTATTCTAGGACAATATATTATACCTCGTATATATCTCAAAAACCGCTTTGCTGCTTTCCAATGACATATTTTTTGGCATTGCATGGATTGTGAGAGATAGTTGATGTCTAGCCTAGTATAGGTCAAGTTAAGAGACTTCCAATCAACTGTTGATAGAGAGTTGCATTGACTTGCAGTAATGGATTTGAATGAGACAACTAAAGGTTTGTTTTCATAAGTGTAATGTCCCTTTCTAGGGCTGAACAGAAAAACAAAGAAATAACACCAATCCCACTTGAGAGTAATCTGATTTTTATGACAACATACCTAAAAAATATTTGAAACCCTAGCAGCTAATTGAATTTACACATTTAGGGCATCAAACACCCTCCAAACAAGGTGTAAATAATTTTACAAATTCTTCTAAATATTATATTCAATTAATAGAATAAACACCAAGCCAAAGCATCCTAAAACATGTGCAAATTATGAAATTATACCCAACTGCAATTAAATAAATGACAACATAAGTATAGTCCACAAAATGGGCTAAAAGTGAGGTCTCCAAACCCCAATAAATGCCAAATGAGTAATAGATCAGCCTTATAAATACAAATAGACTTGAATATCAACTTGGAATGCCAAATCATGCCCTACAAGGCAACAAAATACACTCTGATCTGTGAACTTCTACTTTGGAAACTTACAAAACCACACAACTACTTCCAATTTACTCGAAAATGACAGTTTTGAAAGATAGTGAATGAATACTAGTGCTTAGAACTACTTGCAGCAAATGAAAATGAACAATTCAACACGCAACACAATATTTTTATCATGGAAACCCTTAGATCGAGGGAAAACCAATCGGGAAGGGCAATTGCTCTTTCTTCCCAGTAATATATTGGCCAATTAAAAATGATTACAGATTACAAGAAGCTGAAGGAAGACAACAATGTTAATTCCACCCTCTCTACTTGCTCTGCTCATACACCTTGTTTCTATAAATCAATTCAGGAGCACAACAAGATACACAATGTTTGGACCTTACAGGATAACACGAAGGGTTGGGGCAGTCGCATATGAGTTGGAGCTTTTCGAGCACAGCAAGATACACGATGTTTTTCATGTTTCGTTTCCAAAAAAGTATTACAACAACATATTGTGCCTTCTAGGGATTTGCCACCATTGGCCAATGAGGGGAAGTTGGTCTTAGAACCTGAATCTATCATTAAGGTGAGACAGAGGAAGCTCAGGAACAGGGTGATCACAGAGTACTTAGTGCGGTGGAGAGACTTGCCACTTGAGGATGCTACTTGGGAGGGAGAGAAGATTTTACAACATCCTAGTTTGCATTTTCTTGGGGACAAGCAAATTTCGGGAAGGGAGGACTATAATGTCCCCATTCTTTCACCGAGGGCCTAACGGCCATTTTTCCGTCTTAGCCTTGGTCATACCCGAGGGGCTAACAACGTTAGAGGCTATTGGATATGAATGTTTGATTACCACCTTGATTTTTTGTTATATTTTGTTGTTGACATTAGTATTGGGCAACTTGGTGGGAATTATTGTTATGTTTTATCGTTGAGGGGGGGACTCATGGTACTTTATTGTTTTATTCTTTCTTTGGAGGTCACTTAAGTCACTTTTGGTGCATGGGGAGAAAAAGTAACTTAAGTTACTTTATGTTCATGTGGGTTTACCCCATGGGGGTCGATTAGGGTTCTTTGGGCCCTTTTTGCATTGGAAGGCTATAAAAGATGGTGCTTGGGGAGAAGAAGGCATTCATTCATACTCACACATATTTTTGATATTGGAGCTACTGCTGTTTGCACTTCTCTTTGCTTGTGGAGTAAAATCCCACTGAAACCCTAGCTTCGATGGTGAGAGATCCACTCCTAGCTAGTAGAGAACTCTTCGGTGGTGAAAGATCCACGCTAGTTTGCTAATTTGGAACCTATTCAGAGCAGATCTTCAGGCATAATCAACAAAGATTGTAGACAGGGTTTTCAGAGGGTTTTAGAGGCTAATTTCAGTGTTAGAGGGAGATCATTTGCCCACATTTTAGCCATTTGCTTTTCAGATTATTCCCAACGCTTAGGGCAAGCTTGGCGCAACTTTTGGAGGAGTTTCGAAAGTTTTCCAACCCCTTTCATAGGGTGACATCAGCCCTAGGAGATTGCAACAGGTTATTGTAGGGCTTCCAGGTATTCGTTTTCAGATTTCGTTGTTGGAATCATTTCCATATATTTTGTAGATGTTATTTTCCAAAATCCAGAATTTTATTAGTTGCATTCCGATAGTTATGAATTTTTGAAATATTTCAGCAGTTTAGGGCAGTCTGAAAATTACTGGTAGTTATTTATTACTTAGAAAAATCCAAAAATATTTTTCTAGTGTTTGTTATCATATCAGCAATCTCTCTTTAAATTTCCGTGTGATTTGGACAAGTTTGGTGCAAGATATAAACAATTTTCAGTTCGCTGCCCTATTTGGGTTTTGTTCCAGAAAAATCAGAATATTATTTGCTGTAATTTTTTTATTAATTTGTCAAATTCCAAGTTATATCCCACAAGGGACATTTCGTGTTCTTTGATTAAATTCTGAATCCCCCCTTTTTTTCATTTTGGTCTTTGATTGAATTGAAATCTCGTCAGGATAAGATTTTGCATCTTGTATTTTAAAATCAATTGAAAAAATTGTTCTACATTATTCTATTATTGTTGTTCGGAAGGATATAAATATCGAGCATCCCCCATTGTGATGTAGATTCGAGTAAAAGGAAACATTTGTGCTCCAAGAAAAATGTTGGGACGAGTGGAGAACATAACTGAATGGTTCTTGTTGTAGTGCTGTAAATAGCGTGTTAGCTACCCCGTATTCCAAGGGCTTTGAAGTCCTATTGCTTGGATACTGGATATGCATATTTTTTATAGGAAAAAACATGTCTATTCCTTAAGATTTGAATTTACTTTTCAAGAAGTGATGTTTCTTGGGTATGCCCGGACGTCTAATATTCCATGTGAGAATCTGCATTTAGGAGGGTGTGGTGGAGGGAGTTTCTTTGTTCCCTTGCATTTGTGATGGGCTTTTGACTGGGTTTCTATACTAGATTCCTCTGGATTTGAATTGAAGATTGGGTCCTTTGCATTTGTGATGGGGCAGGTATGACACTTGGGTAAAGTCGTACAAAATTATATAAAGTATTAAAAATATTGACAAATAAGCAAAATTAACCATATACGTGCATAAAGCAAACAAAATAAGTGAAATAGCCACAAAACATACTGATAATTCAATGCATTTTGTCACGATATTCATTGATCAAACTTAGAACAAGTACATTGTTCAAATGTTTTAATGTATACACAAAAATCAAGATAAATCAACATACTAATCATGATCATAATCTTAATCAAATGTGCATACTAATTATAATCATATTCAAATGTGCATACTAAATCAACGTACTAATTTTTTATCATAATCAAGATAGATATGACGGTGAGAACAAATGTGCAGTGAGAGGTAAGTATGCAATGTGAGGTTAATGATTTGGTTTTGTTTAAAAAGAGTTTGGGAGTGTCTTTTAGGTTTTGAGAGATTGTTTAAATGCTTACAAATCCGGATTTGACCTTTTTTTTTGACAAAAAAACGCTTTTTCAAAAAAATAGCCGTTTTTCCGTGGGTATGCATTGGGTATGACCATGGTACTTCCAGACATGCTCGGGTACGTCCTTGGATTTGCTTTGACGTTCCCGAGCACATCTGATAGTACCCTGGGCATACCATTAGTGTATGAGTATGGTATGTACCATACTCGTGCCCAGGGTCTCTAGGGCCGTACTTGGTAACATAATTTACAAACAAACAACCGACCTGCATAAATTATATTAGATAGGGTGTGCCAAACCAAATTCCTCTATTTCTCTCAAACCAAATGTCCATTGGGGCAGTGGGGACGTCTATATGTTTGGGCGTGCCGACACAGATCTAGGAGAACCTCCATGCTTATCCACAAACCCTTATGCTTATTTGGGAGAACCCCTATGCTGCCACTTGGTTGGGCTGCCCCATATCCATTCTTTTTTCTTTTTCTTTTTACCACTTTTTTTCTGAGCACCATCTTCCATCCTCTTCTTCCTCTCGAGGACCTTGACTCAAGGAATTCTTGCAAAACCATTTAGTAATTAGTGGGGTAGGGTTTCTACCATAACACACAAGTACAAAGTAACCGAAGAAAAGTAGAGGTAAAAACAAAAACCTTATTTAAAAAAAAAATCATTACCGTACAATAAAAAACCCTAAGTCTTGTAAATTAGATGTATTGGATTTCATTATTTGAATGGATATGTACTCCTCAATGTTAAATGTTATTAATTTGCTTGAATGTTCTTCTAGATCAAAAAAGTCGTGAAAATATATTTTTTATATATCATGGAATATTAACCATATGGATGCAACTTTTAGTAATAAGAATGTAAGTTTAATTTTAATGTATATAAAATGTAAAGATATATTTTAAGTTATAGAAAAAAAGATGAAGAAACATGGAATTTTTAATTATTGTTGTATGCTAAAAATATAAGATAAGAGCTTTGAGATTGATAACTCTCGGTGTTTTTCAGATATATGCATTTAAGATATCTGTACTTGTATATTCTTCACTTGTATGTCATATCATAACATGAATTGCAATTTAATGTGTTTGTGGCTTTTAAGAATGTTGCACTGGGCATGTTTTCATCTGTTCCTGTTATATCTTAGGATAAGGGAAATAAGAAATATTACTCATACAGTGATAATAAGAGCTTTTCAGTGGAATTTATAATGTATGTTTTCTATTATAGCGAATGTGAACGCCAAGTCCTTATTTTGCATACTTGTAAGAAGTGTCTTTCTGATAGGAGATGTGCATATAACATATTAACATGGGGATGTGAAAAATTATAATTGTTTTGCACATTTAAAATATTCTTTTATACTTTTGGTGCAGGCAAGTTCTATGTTTCTGTTAGTTGTACCGTTCAGTGTACCAGTCAACGAACAGATGAGTCATTTTCTTTCGATTTTTGGAACTCTTATGTAAGTGGTTCTGAATTACAGCTAGATGATTTATATGCTGCAATATAATCTGTAAAATGATACGTTGTGTATGAAATAGAAAGTTGTTTTCCCCGCCCTCTCTGTGTATCTGTCTGTGCATTGACAGGATAAGGAATCTGCAACTTCCCTGGGTGGTTATCATCAAACTTAGAATAATGCTTGGAATTGAGGCGTTCGTGGTCATCATTGATTATTATAATTGTATTTCACATATGTGTTTTGAAAATAATAATCATGTCTGAGAACTGTCGACATCTGATACATTTATTAGAGCATTGCTATGGGCTATGTATTTAGTGAATCTGCTAACCCATTGCCATATGGTTTATCAATAACGAGACAGTACATATGCTTACAATTTTATTAACAACTAGACAATCGTTTTATTAGTGAATTAAAAAGATTACAAGTAGTTTGTTCTCATCGGTATTGTAATTTGTGTTTCTCTTGTGGGCTGAATTCTGAGTTGCAGTTCACTCTCGAAGTCGGGAAAAAAGCCTCTTGAAACTTTAAGAAAGTTGTTGGAAGTTCAAAGCCTATAAACACCTCAATAGTTGTTCCAAGAGAAAGTTTAGAGATCGACAAATCTCAAATTGTGAGGACCTATTTGAATAAAGACCGAAAATTAAGGATCACATATTCAGAATGGGATTTCGAAATGTGCAAGCTTGTTTTTATTTTGAATTTACTTTGATGATATGCCAAGTTTTCCAGCTCCACTATATTGAATCTCCCTAATTGATTGTTGGTATCTTGTCTTAATCAATGCAATCATGGTTATATGCTTTTAGAGAACTAAATGCCACATACATGATTTACAATACCTGCTTAATTTTGAAAGCACAAATTTCAAGTAAAAATGTTAGTTATAGAACAAGTATCTGTCTGACAATACCACCATATTATTATGGAATCGTAATATTTTTTTATCTCTTGGTTCAGGTATGTCTTCACATTTTCCATTGGTGCTGGGCCAGTTACTGGTCTTATTATAACAGAGTTGAGTAGCACACGAACCCGCGCAAAAACCATGGCATTCAGTTTATGTGTTCATTGGGTGAGTGCACACTATCAAATTTAACTGCATGAAACTTTTGAAAATATGAAATAGTTAGTAAACTAGCTTTGTGAAAAAGATATTTCCAGTGTTTTATCCTTAGATATATCAATCAATGATGTTCATCAGGAATCTACAAGTTTTGATAAATTTTCCTGCTGGAGGGCTTTGTAGTATTATGTTATTTTTAGAGCCATTCTTCTTTTTGCTTGCATCTATAGTTAATAAATTCAATTTTTTTGGGCAGAGAAGTAAGAATATTTTTGTCCGATAATGCATTGATTGTTAATTTTCTTAAATAGCTTGGGCAAGAGTCCCACTTATGATTGTTATTAAGGTGATAAGTAATTAATCTAGATGATTGTGGCTAGGCTGGCAAGTGATTGTACATGGCCTTTGAGAATGGAATGACCTACTTAACATGCACTTAGCAAAGCTACTATGATTAGTCAGGAATAAAAGCTCAGTGCATGTATTGTTTGAACATGTAATTTCAAAGGGAAAATCTTTGCCCTACATTCTCTCCACATTGATGTAATTAGAGATGAAAATGATGCAATCCTATCCACGTCAAGCGAAAATCCCAGTGTTGCACGCATTTTGGGATGGGGTCTCAAGGCCAAAAAACATTTCTTGGATGTTGGCGATGCAGAAAGATGGGTATTAAAATAATATATAAAAAGTAATACTTAAATCTTTAAAATAAAAATAAATAAAACAATAAAATAATTTACACATTAAAATAAGTTGAATTTTAAAACAATAAATTATTGTAATGTTTTTCATGGTGTTGTTAGGGTTAGGATTTTATGTTTTTAAACCTTGGGATGTCCCTTGATTGTATGCCTTAAAAAACGGTAATGTCCCTCTTTTTAAGGATGTGTCAGAGATGTGTTATCAACTAATTTTGACTTCGCAAAATTAATAAGCAAGAAAATTTTCAAAAGTATTCTTTCACGTGATTTATCACCCTCGTCATGATCGTCTTATTCTCATGATCATTTTGGTCTTCGTTTTGTCCATTTCGGGTGTGAACTCCTCCCTCCATGTCACAAACTGCATTTAAATTAATTAATTTTTTACCCTTTTATTTATTAAAATTACTTTTATTAATTTTGGAGGGTTTTTAATTAAATAAATATTAATTTAACATTCATTAAAAATAGATCAACAAATTTTTCCTCATTGTTGGGGGCAATTAAAATCTCGCTTCCAATTGTTAGAATACCAAATTGGCTTTTCGCACCCGATTTTCCCTTTCTTGCAAAATCTCCATATTTTCTTGTTTGTTGGAAATTGCCCTGTTGATTGCCAACCCAATTGGATGGCAAAATATCCCCCAATTTTCGACATGGGGAAATAAATGGAAATTGCCAGCGCACTTTGCCATTGCCACAGGGAAATGATTAAGATTTTTCCCATACTCCGTGGCAATTAATGTCTACTACCCGAAGGAGGAGAAAATTTGTTATTCAACGGAAAGAAATAAACACTTACGAGAAAACTTCTTCGATTTTCCTATCTTTCCTCCGTGAAAGTCTTTGGAAAATGTTGTGCAAGAATAATATTGATAATGAAGAAGCTTTGAAGCTCTTTTTCCAACTTCTTGTTATTATTTACAACTTATTTCTCCTCTGAAGAAACTTTTTCTCGACAAAGATTTTTCTAAAAATTCAAAGGGAAAGCCAATTCGAATAATCTATTCCCATCGCGATCTGAGTATCCGCAAAAGCGGAACCGCAAACATTTTTATTAAGAATTTAGACACAGGGATAGATAACAAGGCGCTTCTCAGCTTTTGGTCAAATTTTATCATGTAAAGTTGTGACTGACTTATCGAGGCAATCTAAAGGTTATGGATTTTTTCAATTTGAATAAGAGGATGCAACGCAAAATGCCATAGCCCAGTTGAATGGCATGTTGATTAATGACAAGCAGGTCTATTCACAAGTGCAGTGGTGATGAGGGACACGGAAGGGAAGTCAAAGTGCTTTGGATTTGTCAATTATGAAAATCCAGATGATAAGGCAAAAGCTGTTGAGAATTTAAATGGTAAGGAATCTGATGACAAGGAGTGGTATGTTGGAAGAGCCCCCCCAAAAAAAAGTACGAGAGAGAGGATGAATTAAGAACGAGATTTGAGCAGCTACGGAAAGAACGGATTGAAAAATTTCAGGGTGGAAATCTCTATGTAAAAAAAATTGAATGATAGCATTGATGATGACAAGCTGAAGGAACTGTTTTCGGGGTTCGGTACAATAATGTCTTGCAAGGTAATGGATGATCCTACTGGTTAGAAGAGAGGTTCGGGCTTTGTGGCTTTCTCATCCCTAGACGAAGCAAACCGAGCTGTTATGGCACTAAATAATAAAATGGTGGTCAGTAAGCCTCTATATGTTGCCCTAGCTGAGCAAAAAAGACGAGAGAAAAGCAAGAATGCAGGCTCAGTTTGCTGTTCGGAATCCAGTTGGCATGCAATCACCTGCGGCAACTAGTTTGCCTATGTATCCTCTAGGTAGTCCTGGACTCGGGAAACAAATTTTCTATGGTCAGGGACCACCTCCGTTGATTCCTCCACGCATGCATAGGAATAAAAAAACAAAAGATTAAAAATCCATGCTAAAAATACAAGTTTCAACTCAGCCAAAGGTCAAAAATAAGAGTCCACGTGCCAGGAGGATAAGAGTTTTCAGTACATAAGGAAAATATATCCATATCAATCCAAAACAGCTGCCCACGTGGGAAAGAATAAAGAGCACAGGCAAAACCAAAACAAGGAGAATTCAACGCCTTACACAACCAAAAAGAATTAAAAAAGCCCACGCATGCAGCAGTGCAACACGAGAGGTAATAAATTTCCACACATTTGCAGGTTCAAAGCCAATCCACGTTCCCAGGGAGAAGGAATTAAAATGAATTCATGGCTGTCCACGCAAAAGAAGGCAGTCCAAACCCATTTCCAACGCATTCACGAAGAAAAAATCAACGCAATTGTCAGGCAATCAAAGCCATGCAATTGCGAGAAAAGGAAGACCGTGTGTGAAGTGAAATCACGTGAACCATTTGAAAAATATCAAACAAGATATACATCAGCGCAAGAAAATGAAATTAATGAAAAAAACGATAGATGCGGAACGAAGGTTGCCGTAGGTTGTATCTGTCGAAGTAATCAACTTTCAAGCTTGATATCTCAAAACTAAGTGATTTTTGAGAAGAATGGTTTGTTTCTTTGAATTCTCCCCAACTTCATGTACTTGTTTGCAAAATTTCAAATGCACAGCAGCTCGTTTGATATTTTTTACAAAGTCAAATAAAACACAATTTGGTGTCCCCAGATTTCATCCTGAAATCTGTGACTACCCTATCCGAAATTTTTTTGTACTTTTAAAATAATGGGTCGTTTTGTGTTTTTATTGCCTGAAAGTTCTTGTATTGAGTCAAGATATTCCCAAAGAGCCATATTAGCCATTTTCGCCAAATACCCAGATGCCCAAAATTATTATATTCTGTCGTCGGGATTTGTCTGCGGGAAATTTGTATTTAATTATTTTGAGCCCTGTTTGAGGCAATTTGCGCTCCGATTTAACCCTGTTGTGATCGAACATATCATTTTTCCTATATACCAGAAGGGTTTTAACTAAAAATAAGTTTTGGGCTTTATTTTTGACTTTTGGTAATTTTTCGTGTTTGTGTTTTCTCGTTTCGTTTTCTGTGAAATTTCTCTAGATCAATTCTTTTGTCGGGTTAGCCCGATTCTTGGCTTGGAGTATTTGGAGATTACATACGCAATTGTGCTAGAAGGAAGTCACCATCGAAGGTCTGGTTCACTGGGAAAAAGCGAAGTCGTGCACTAAAAAGCCCCTGCGAGATTGAGCGCATTTTTGGAAAACAAAAGATTTAAATGGATCATGGGAAAAATAGAAGCAACAGGCAGGTGGGATTTTATTGCTTGCCTTGCAGGGTACTTTTTTCCACGATGGAAAAGTCACTTAAGTTGCAGTGGGAAAATTAGAGGCAGCAGGTAGGCGGGAATTTATTGCCTGCCTTGTAGGGTAAAAATTTCCATGGTGAAACAAAAGAAAAGTGACTTAAATGAAATCATGGGATTTTATTGGCTGCCATGCAGGGTAAATAATCCCATTATAAAAGTCAAACGACTTAAGTGAATCATGGGATTTTCAGGGCTGCCTTGCAAGGTAAATAATCCCATTGTCATGTGACTGTTAAAAATAGAAATTCGTTATTCCAAAAAGTGCGACCCACCCTCGGTAAATAATATGCATTAAATAAATAGTTGTTAATATTTATTCACCCAATTTTGGCGCCCAGGCTTGTGGAAAAGTCAACAAAGGGAAGTGGACAAAAGGAATTTAAAAATAGAATTCCAAAATTAAATAAATTTAATTTATTTAATGCAGCCCCATTTAGGAGAGAAATAATACTTTTCAAAGTATTAAATGATTAAATTAAATTTTATTTTCAGTGGCTATGGTCAAAGCACACTGTGAAGCTTAAGTGAAGTGAAGAGTGGATGATTAAATTAATTAAATTAAATTTAATGGATGGCTGTCCTTAATCTTGCAATTTTAGCACACCAGTTAAAGAGAAGAGTATGATTTTTAATTAATTAATTGTTAGGAATAGGAAGGACAATTATTAATTATAGAATTATGAGGGTTATATAAACATGGGTTGCTATAAGGATGAATTAATTAATTCACAGGTGAAGAAGTGCAGCCCAGAGGAAAAGTGTGCCCCATTTGGAGAAGGATTTTGCTCAGAGGAAAGTGGATTTGATGCTAAAAGCTTTTAGTTTTGGCGCATGCTTTGAAGAAGGCTGATTTGTGTCTGCATAATTGTTTGTAGAAGTGATACAGGTGCTCAGGTGATGTTGGTAAAATTCATGTTTGCTTTGCATGCAAATAAAATGTCAAATTTTGGGGCAGCAGGCTTGAATTATGCAGATTTTTGTGATTAGAATTCACTGTGCATGCTCCGGTTGCCATCTTTGTCTGAATTAATTGCAAGAGTTAGATACAGGTGCTTTTATAAAGAAAAGAAACTTATATCAATGTCCAATACATTGAATATTTCCTCCGAATCTGAAGGATTATCTAGATCTGCACCAGTTTTGAAGAATTCCAGTCAAATAAGAAGAAAAAGAATTGTTCAGACAAAGATAGACAAAGCTATGGCGAAGAAAGATGAAAAAGAAAGCACAATGGAGTCATGCATCACTTCTAAAGTTGCAGATATTGGAGACACGGATCTAGGCTCGGAACCTCTTGCTGAATTGATAGACAGATCCAGAGCAGGAAAGACTTCACTCATGCGTGCAGGAAAAACTTCACTCATGCGTGCAAATTAAAAGCAGTGGAATTATTCGAGCTGCAGCTTTTCCATCCACAGCCCAGTTGCCAGAGTTTGTTATGCAGGTGCAGATCCATATCCAGATGCAGATGCAGATGCAAATCCAGATCCAAATCTCATAGTTGCAAAAGCTTCCGGCACAAAGGCTTCATCCTCTTGTTTTGAATGCAGCCCGTGAAGAAGTCAGTGCGTGGAAAATTCCTTCCAAGATCTTGTGCAAATGCTCCCATCTTCCAGTTGAAGCTTTCATTGAATTTTCATTCATTTGGAGTGCTTTTCAGAATTTTTAATTGTTCATATGCAATTAAAAATAAGGATGATGAGTTATCTACGGCAAACATCCAATTCCAGCTTGCTTGCAGATCCAGCTGCTCCTAGATCCAATTTGGTGAGAATCAAAGGCAAAAGAATCAGCGGCATGTAGACATGAAAAAGGACAAGACTGCAACTTTCCTCTTCCTTCTTTCCTCTGACAAAGTAATTGAGCGATCAATTAAATTATAAAACTTAAGTGAATGGTTTAAAAGCCATTATTTGAAGAAGTCAACTACTTGGAGATAGGTGGCGGACGTGCAAAATAGAAGGTTCTATTTTCAGTTGCAAATCATACATGTCATGCAAAGAGGAATTCTAGGATGGAGATTGCCAGTTGTTTCTTTCCTCCGACTTCCACATGTGTCAGTTCAACTAAAGTTTTCAACTTGTAATTGCCCCTCTACATTCTATAAGTAGAGGAAGAACTTTCGGGTTAATGATCAGAATTTGTAAGCAGCAATCTTGTGTTCTAGACTTTGTACTGAACCCCTAAGAGCCACTTGGAGCAAAGGAATACAAAGGAGCAGGTTTCCGGAGAACTTTGTGTCACGGTGTACTGTGTTTCTTATTTTTAATCTTAGATTTCTTAATAAACTGTGTTATTTTAGATCTAGATCTAGAGTTGCCTTTGTTTTAGAATTCTGTGTTTATATCTATTGGATTCTTCTATGTGCATGCAATCAGCTCTGCCATCTACTGATTGGGATGCACATCTTCCCCATTTCTTTTACGTGTTTATGTAATTACCTTCTTCTATAACTTTTTCTTTCTTTAAACAGCTGCTTACTTGCTGTAGAATTGTTTAGTTATGGTTCATGAACTGAGTAGTTAAAGTAAAACCCTATTTAGATATTAGCATACTAAAATTGACAAATCTGACACGGGAGCCTCACCGGTAAATGAGGGAGATTTATCTCATGACTGCTTAGGTTTTGTCCTATGCAGAAAATCTAGCCAACACAATTTGCTTGATTTCGCTGCGCGCGTAGTTTTCAGCATGTCAAGGAAACTGACTTTGAGGATCGATATTTTGAACTGGGATGATCGTCAAGAGCAAAGGATTGGTTCATTGAATTCTCCCCACATTTATATGCTCCCTTGCCAAGTTGTAGATTCCCAGGGTGACGTTTGGTATTTTTCCCAGGCTAAAACCAAACGGGATTTTCACAGTTTTACACCTACATTTTGCTAGCAGGTAAATAAGAGTCAACTTTGACTTTTAATCTTTGACTGAAGAATTTGATTGGGAAAAAACCCTCTGACACGCAAACTTTTGGTACCTTAATAGACTTCCTCATCCGGTGAGAGCTTCTCAGAACAAGATTTACTATTTTTCCCAGGGTAGTTTTAGAGGCGATTTGTTTAGTTTTAAAGTCTGGAAGTAATAGCTAGAAATCAGGTTTTCGTCATGTCTTCACAATCACGTCGTCTCCAAACAAAGCGGTGTTGTGGTATGAGTTCCAGGGCATTTAACCCATCTTGGCGCTCCATTCAAAGTATGAGACCATCATCAATACCAACCTGGGACACGTCGGCGTAAGCCGGTTCCGCGATCGCATATCAGCCGAAGGTAAGTCAGAATTTTCCCAGTGCTTGTTCCGAAGCAGTATCTCACGTGCGAAAGCCTTCCTAGCGTCCCTACAGAGTCCTGAATTGGTCATCACTTACACGAAGCACTATGACATCTGCACAGTGTGGCAATTCAACTCCAACAACTCTGAAGTGGAAGTTACCTCGACTTGTGATCTCTCGGTCTCATTTCCACGGTGCTGGCGCTTCTCGATA
This sequence comes from Taxus chinensis, assembly GCA_019776745.2. Taxonomy (NCBI): domain Eukaryota; kingdom Viridiplantae; phylum Streptophyta; class Pinopsida; order Cupressales; family Taxaceae; genus Taxus; species Taxus chinensis. The sequence goes on from CM034148.1 coordinate 182,017,279, forward strand.
ACACCAATGGGTCACATATGACTTGCTCATTATGCGGTATAGGTTGTAGCTATTGGAAAAGTTCTCTTTGGAGTCGAAAGCCATGGTTATCGTGTTGGCTAGATTTTCTGCATAGCATCAAACCTAGGCAGTCATGAGATAAATCTCCCTCATTTAACCGGTGAGGCTCCCATGTCAGATTTGTCAATATAAATGTGTTATTATCTATCAGGGGTTTTACTTTAACCACTTAGTTCATAAACCATAACTAAGAAGTTCTGCAGCAAGTAAGCAGCTGTTCAAGAAAGGAAGTATTTTATAGAAGAAGGAAGTAAAGGAAATACAGAGAAGAAATGGGGAAGATGTGCATCCCAATATTTAGATAGCAGAGCTAATTGCATGCACATAGAAGAAACTTAATAGATATGAACACACAGAATTATAAAACAAAGGCAGCTCTAGATCCAGATCTAAAATAACACAAAGTTTACTTAAGAGATCTAAGATTTAAAAGCAAGAAACACAGTACACCGTGACACAAAGTTCTCCGGAAACCTGCTCCTTTGTATTCCTTTGCTCCAAGATACTCTCAGGGGTTCAGCACAAAGTCTAGAACACAAGATTGCTTCTCACAAAATTCTGATCGATCATTAACCCGGAGGTTCTTCTCCTACTTATAGAATGTAGGAGGGAAAGTACAAATGGAAAATTCAAACTGAACTAAAGCATGAACAACAAGTAAAGATGACATTTGGCAATCATCCTCAACTAACTTCTTCTTAAGTGACACATGTATCACTTAACTAATAGAATGGTTCCACATGACTTCAAGTAATGGTTGTAAAACCAATAACTTAGAAGTTTTACAATTTCATCCGGGAACATAGAAAATAGAAGAAGAAAGAATAAAAGAAGTCATGCCAGCTGTAATGTCTACATCTTCTTGTTCTGATATCTGATATACTTGTCGAACATATAATTCAGCATCCTTCCATCTGTTTTAGCCACTGCTTCTTTCTCTGTCCTGAATTGCAGCAACCCTTCATTCAACACTTTGATGTACGCTTCCACATCCTCCAAGCTCGGCCCAAACCTCGCAATGTCTGCCTGTAGTGCCACCAGTCTACTGATAGAATTCATCGTGAAAGGTTTGGTAGCTTTATCAATTCTCTTTTGTACTATCAGGAGAGACCATTCCAGGGAATTAGGCACCTCCTTAGAAACAATCCGCACGTAAGAAGTAACGCCTCCGACCACATCCTCTTCCGTGAAAGAAATGATACTGTCGGGTAAGGATGACGTCCTACTTTCAAGTGCCTGCATCCTTTTCAGCAAAACTCTGTTGGTTTCCAAACGGAAAGATACTGCAAATTCTAACTGCTTCCCCTTCTCAACTGATCCATCCGGTACAATCTGCTCCGCAATTAATACATCTCCCGGCAGCTTGTTAATCTCGGCCAAAATACTCAGGTTACTCTCTGCAACTGTATTCATGCCTTCTATGTTTGCCATCAGTTGCTTTAGTTGATTTGCTGCATCGTTCATAACCTTTAGGCGGGCTGGCACTTCCCCAAGTTGTACAGAAGCTTGATGAATAATCAAATCCTTCCATTCGTCAATAGCCTTTACTTGATTGCTTGCGTCTTCCATTTCCTGCATAAGATGATCACTCACCTGTTCTGAAATGGGCTGAATAGAAGGTTTAGCAACCTTGGCTATGATCTCACATAATTGAGATACTTGCTTCTGCAGCTCTTCTTTCTCCGCCTTCTCACTGTCAAGCCTAAGGAATAAAGCATCTATCAATGTCTGCGTGTCCTGCTTCAATCCTTTAGTGGTGGCTTGACCGAGGGGTACTTTGGTCACTGTCACATCTTCTGCCGTGAGCTCCTCTTCTATCTTTCCTTCTGCCGGAATTGATATCTCAGCAAACTTCTCTCTCGAATCCTCGATGATCAACCTAGAAGTTGTTTTGGCAACTTTAGGCCTTTTGTCTCTTCTGCTCAGATCCTGGAGTAGCTGCAAGTCGTGCTCCTCTAAGTTCATCTCCATTCTCGCTTCTGGAACAAACTGCAAAGCTAGCCATTTCGAGAAATTACTTCTCGGAGAGTGAGAAGTCGCTGAGTGCACTACCATCTCCCGCTCTTCATCCTCTCTGTCAGAAAGTACCACAGTGTTATGGCTGCCATTTTCTGAGTCATCCAAGGACAAAGCCCGTTCAAATTCCGCCATCTGCAGCTTTAACGTATCCTCTGGAACAGGTGCTGAACGAAGTGGCTGAGGGGAGAAGATGAATGTCGCTGGATTCAGTGGAGGCATGGAAGCATCCTGCTGCTGCGGTGCAATAGTTGGTGACGCATTGGGTACTGGAGAAACTGGAGTTAAAGTCATTGTCGTAGAAGTGATCCTCTCTTTGGATTGAGATCTTCTATGTACTTCAACTTCTCGACTTTCCTGCTGCTTTCTCCTCCGTGCTTTCGCTTGAGGGAATCTCCTGCGCCAAAGTTGCCCGAGACTTGATTCATCAATGCTTCGTCAAGGCAATATCCCTTCATCAGCAACTAGTTTGAAGTATTCACCAACACAGCTATCGACCTTTCTTCAATTGTGTTGCAGCCTCCTATGTTATTCTGCAGTATGGCTTTATCTCCTCCCATTTGATGGTAAGTGTCAAGTACCACATTCCCATCATCTTTAAGATCCGCAGGTATCGGTGCTAGTCCAAAGTCGAACACTTGCTTTGCTGACAGCCTGCTGAAATCTCTCTTTCTAACCTCGTACTCACTTTTGCACTTCATCCAGAAATCTTCTAATGAAGGCACATGTGCGTATTGCTGGGAGATTGTCTTCCTGGCTACTCCAAATGGATCGAAGTTCAGCCGTGCAGGGAAGAACTCTTGCTCATACTCGGATAACATTTGCGCTTCCATTCCTCGAGCTCTGTGAATGCTAATGCAGCTGTAATATCTCATAGTGATTGGAAAGAATCCCGTAGACTTGTGTCGCTTTGACTGAAGGTCGTGTAACTCCACAAGTTGCCTGCTCAGCTCCATGGCGATCGATCTATCATTCGGATACCTCGGCATCTTTGTTGGTTCTCCAGAAAATCCCGTAACCCTGAGGTATGTGAAATCTGCAAATTGAATGAATAGACTTCCAATCTTGGACACAGCTTCCCACGCTTCCTTGCTTACCCTGTTGGCCTTCAAGTCTTTGTCTAGCCTGCAGATGAAATCGTAGAAGAAGTCATCGTTGATCATTTTGAAGTCTTTCTCGCATGCAGGTGCAGTAAGCTGCGGGTAGCATTCGAAAATGGGGTCTTTGGAAACAACACCACATCTATCCAGCTTGGAAAAGACGCCCTGTGAAGCTGCAGCATATACCAAGTATGAAGTCATCTTGAAGCTGAAAGTACGGTTCACGTTCCGGAGTTGCTCACCGATGTTGTTGCTAATAATTTCTGACCAATTGATTATGGAATCAACCTTGTTGATTTCAATGGTCCTGATGAAAGCATACATCCATGTACGGAAAGTGTAAGCATTTGCTTCGCCATTCATCCTCCATAGCAATTTGACGACATCATCTACCTCCTGCACCAAATTGGACTGCTCAAATAATTCCACTGCTTTTGACTGCATGCATGAGTGAAGTCTTTCCTGCTCTAGATCTATCAATCAAATCGGAAAGAGGTTCCGGGCCTAGATCTGTGTCTCATATGTCTGCAAGTTTGGAAGCAATGCATGAATCCATTGTGCTTTCTTTTTCATCACTTTTTGCCATGGCTTTGTCTATCTTCGTCTGAATAATTCTTTTTCTTCTAACTTGGCCGGATTTCTTCAATACTGGTGTAGATCTGGACAATTCTTCAGATTTGGAGGATATTTGCAATGTGTTGGACATTGATAAAAACTCCTTTTCTTTTGTAAAGCACCTGTAATGAACTCCTGCAATTTATTCAGACAAAAATGGCCACCGGAGCATGAATAGTGAATTTAAATTGTAAAAATCTGCACTTTTCAAGCCTGCTCCCCCAAAAATTGGTGTTTAATTTGCACATAAAAAGAGCATGAATCCTTTCAATCAACACCTGAGCTCCTGTAACACCTGTGGAAACAATTATGCAAACAAAGATCAACCTCCTCCAAAGCATGCGCCAAATCTGGAAGGTTTTAGTCTTGTTGTCACCTTGTCTGAGCAAAATCCTTCCTCTAATGGGGGCGCACTTTTCCTCTTGGCTGCAATTCTTTACCTGTGAATCAAATAATTCACCCATATGGCTGCCCATGCTTATATAACCTTCACAATTCTATAATTAATAATTGCCCTAACAATTAAAGGCAATTAATTAATTAAAAATCATGTTTTTCTCTTTTAAAAATAGCATGTTTAAGGACAGCCATCCAATAAATTAAATTAATCCAATTTAATCCTTCACACATCACTTCACTCAAGCTTCACAGTGTGCTTTGACCTTAGCCACTGAAAATAGAAATTAATTTAATGTTTTAATGCCTTAAAAAACATTAAATAATACCCAAATGGGGCGCACTTTTTGAGAGGAAGAGGGCAGCCATTAAATAAATTAAATTTAATGCTTTTAAATCCTTTCTTTTATTTCACCTTTGACTTGTTGACTTCCTCCAAGCTTGGGCGCACTTTTTGAGAGAATAGATTAATTAAAATAATCAATTTAAGGCTGCCATTCTCTTACCAAAGGGGGCGCACTTTTTTGCACATGTAATTCTATTTTTAAGAATTTTTCCACAATGGGATTCTTTACCCTGCAAGGCAGGCACCAAAATCCCGTGATCCACTTAAGTGATTTGACTTTGACAATGGGATTATTTACCCTGCAAGGCAGGCAATAAAATCCCATGATTTCACTTAAGTCACTTTCCTTTTATTTTATCATGCGAATTTTTACCCTGCAAGGCAGGCAATAAATTCCCACTGCCTGCAGCCTTTATTTTTCCCACTGCAGCTTAAGTGACTTTTATAACACGGGAAAAAGTACCCTGCTAGGCAGGTATAAAACTCCCATCCTGCCTGCGGCTTATATTTTTCCCCTTGCAGCTTAAATCCTTTGTTTTCTAAAAATGCGCCCATCCCCGCAGGGGCTTTTCTGTGCACGACTTCGCTTTTTCCCAGTGATCCAGACCTCCGATGGCGACTTCCTCCGGGCATAATGTGCGTATATGTTTTCCAGCTGCTCTAGGCCAAAAATCGGGCTTACCCGGCAAAGGAATTGTTCCAGAGAAATTTCACAGAAAACGAAACGGGACACCACAAAACACGAAAAATTGCCAAAAGTTACAAATAAAGCCCAAAACTTATTCCAAGTTAAAACCCTTCTGGCACATAGGAATAATAACATATTCGCTCATAATAGAGTTAAAACGGAGCGCAAATAGCCTCATACGGGGCTCAAAATAATTAAATACAAATTTCCCGTAGACAAATCCCGACGACAGAATAAAACAATTTTGGGCATCTGGGTATTTGGCGAAAAAGGCTAATATGGCTCTTTAGGATTATCTTGACGCAATACAAGAACTTTCAGGCAATAAAAACACAAAATGACCCATTATTTCAAAAGTAAGAAATTTTTTCGGATAGGGTAGTCGCAGATTTCAGGGTGAAATCTGAGTGACACCATATCGGTAGAGATCGATAATGGGAAAAGCTTGTCTACATCAACTGTCTTCACTTGATTGTTGTGGCAGATCTATTCATCGACGAACGAAGACCAATGACAAGTGCAGTTGTGCGGATCATCAAGTAAGGCCACATCATTCAAGCGTGTTCCTATCAACTCTTAGTTAGCGGCGGGTGCGATTCTTCATCAGTCAGTCTTAAAGTTGGAGCGTTCGAATTGGATGATCGTGAACGAATCAGAATGACAACACTTCGGGATGGTGACAAAGACGAAAGACATAACTCCAAGAAGTCAATTTTAATCTCGACTCTCGGAAGATCTTCTTATGTCGAAAGATTAAGAGCTGGATTCTATTAAGCCAAGGTGGCGTAATGACTATGATCTTGTGAAAAATGAAGAATTCACCATGGAAAAGTATTCAGAGCATTTGGAGAATTATGTGTAATTTTGGATACAAATACGAATAAAGACAAAATTGCTCACACCAGGATGTTGCTCAAATGAAGAGGTGGAGGAACTACTCAAGTTTCAAGCTCAAATCTCTTGTCATTTGAGGGATTGCGGAGCACGGTCAATGAGTTCATTCCCGTACGAGTGAGATAGGCGGAATCTTGGCCCAATTGATAAAGCACTGATCCTAGGTGTCTTATCTAGGTGGCACGTTGTTGACTAGAATGACTGTGTGTGTCTAAATTATTTAAGTGGGGTCCACATGTACCCATTGCTTTTATTTATGTACTTTTCCTAAAATGACTTTAAAATCTGTTATAAAATGATGTTATTGTTTAACTCACTTTTTGCAAATTTTTGATAACTTAAGTGGTTTCTATTTGGAAGTTACTTTTTAAAAGTTGGTTGAAAAAGTCAAAGTCATTTAAGATGCCCTATTTAATGTTCATGTAAACCCTAACTACTTTGTAACCAACTTTTGGGTTATAAAAGGAAGTTAGAGGCTCATTTGTAAGGGTGACTTTGAGAGAGGAGAAGAAAATACTTTTGTATGCAAACTTTACTTCAAAGAAAGAAACTTTGTGTTCTTTTGAGAAGACATTTTAGAGTTAATGAAATATGAACTTTGTGTCCCATTCATTGTCTCTTATAGCATTTGATGTTCTTACGTTCATTAGATGTTAGTGTTTGAATCTTGCATGCAAATATTGTCTTAGGATCTCATTGTCAACGCTACTATTATGTTGTTCTAGTTCACAATGATCAAGCTCTAAATATCTACTTACTCACGTGTGTTCCCTTTTACTTATTCTTGTTTAGCTGATGCAAACTCCATTTTATTTGTGTTAGTTATTGATTGTTCTTCTCCATGCAATATTAGGCTCTGCTTTTACCTAACTTTTGCATGTTCCTTCCATTCATTCCTTTCCATTCCTTTCCTTCATTCCATTCCAATCTTTCTCATTTACTTTTCTACTCATTGATGTTCCAAAACACCCCCCACATACAATTTTGAATGTACAGGTGTAAATATAGTTTTGGTTTTCAATAAAGGCAGCTTCACCTTCATTGAGGGACTTCGTTCCCACACTGTTGCATGTCATTTTGCATGCGTGCAAATCCATATGCTAACAGTTTTTGGCGACTCTACTGGGGAATTCAGGAATCGTTAATCAGTACTTGGTTAAATCTTTATGACTATCCCCTATGCAAAAGCTCTAGTTCTTCAACCGAAACTTGTGCCTAATGAAGATTTTCAAGGAGACATTGCTGCCAACCTTCAAACAGTAGCTTGGGAAAACTGCGAAAGTTTGCAGCAATTTGTGGCTGTTGATAGAGCCATTGATAGAGAAATCTACATTGAACACCTTGGAAGAAGAGCACCCGCACTTGTGGCCAGAAGACATCCTGGACATGTGTTGATCATTGTTCACTGACGTGGCCGTCTTCCACCAAGGCAATAATCTGTATGACTATTACAGGTAACTCACCTATCTTGCAACCAAATCTCCTATTTGCAAATACTCAAGAAGAGCTATCATCAGATTTGAGGCAAGCTATTTAGGAAAAGCGCACGAGCAACTATCATTTTCATCTCGCTGCATCTGTACTAGATAACGAAGAAGATCAAGCTGCGAGAGTTGCCAGAGTCATTCAGGCACAAAAAGCTCAAGAAAGAGAGCAAAGAGAAAAGGCAAGAGCTGATCAAAACATGCCAGTGATCCTTTCACAGTAAAGATTTCAAACTGGCAGGAAAGAGGTTTACACGAGGAGAAAAAGCTAAAGGTCAATCAGATCCCATTTTTGACTTTCAAGGAAAGTTTGGTTTCAAGTTATCTCCTCGAAGGAGGAACACGCCCCATAGATCTGTAAGCCTTGCATCAAGTCCTGAAAGAGAAAGGAAGGAAGGAATCACTACAAGTCAAGCACTTGTTCTTGCTCACGTTGTTTTGCCTTTGCATACTACCTTTCCCAAGATGGCAGTTAATGTACCATGGGGAAATGCCATAGGCCCATTGGCCTTACCAGCTCGACATGACCTCCCACGAGGATTGAGGAAGATTCTTCCCAAGTTTGATGGAGATGTGAAGACATCATCAGATGACCACATTTCTGTCTTCTTTGCTGCATGTGCAGTTTTGTCAATGGAATATAAAGATGTTGCTTTTCGCCTCTTCGTTGAAACATTGCATGACATTGCCGCAGATTTGTTTCATCATCTGCCAAATGGATGCATTACAAATTGGAATGATATGAAAACTAAGTTTGAAGATCGATTCAAGACGGCAGAGGATGAACATGCCCTTCTTTCCCAACTATCTCAGGCGAAGAAAGAGCCAACAAAACCCATGAGGAATTTCGTGGCTAAGTTTAACAAAATGGTGAACAAAGTTCTTGTCGGGATTCACCCGAACCCTAATGGACAAAATGTTTCTTTATTAACACACAACCAGAATTGTGCTATCAACTGAGAAGAGCTAGAGTGGCTACTTTGGAACTTGCTCAATCCTTGGCCATAGAAATTGAGGATGACTTAATCATGGCGGGAAAATTCAAGAAAACTTCCCTCAAGGGAAAGAGTCAAGAAACCCCAAATGCTTCAGAGGCTATACTCACTAAGTTAGCGAATGATGTGCTAGCTTTGAAAAACCAAGTTGCTCAAAGTAGTAAACCTGCTCCTTACAAAGACATCCCAAGAAAAGGCTACGTTCTCAACAAAGCTAAAATTTCAGGCACTCCGATGAGGCTTGCTATTGAAGCGGCTCCTGCAACTAACTCAACGTGTGATGTTGTTGAAGAAAGTGATGATGAAGGTGAGGTTGTCGAGGTTGACGAAGAAGAGCCAGACTCTGGGACATCTGAACCTGAAGTCGAAGAGCCTGAAGGACAGAGTAATAATCATTTCTTCGAGTACCGTTCAAAAGAAGAAGATGAATATGAAGAAATTATAGAAGATATGAATAGTCAATCCTTCGCTGTCTTCACACCTTCTCAAAAGGAGCAGAGTACCACTAAGGTAGAAGATAAAAAGAATTCCAAGGAGGTTCCTAAAAAATCTAAAACTAAAGAAGCTTCCAAAGAATCCAAGACAAATGAGACTCCTAAAGAGTCCAAGGCGACTGAGGTTTCCAAGGTTACAACTATCCTAAAGAAAGGGAGACCTTTGTCAAGTCAATCTGTTGATAAATTAACTATGAAGAAAGTTTCTTCTTCCACATCAGTATCAACCAAACCGGAAGCAAAGGTCAAAAGTGTGCCATCATCAAGTTTGAAAGAACTAGTATCTGAGACATCAAGTACGGTCATTTTACCCAAATTTGATATCATTGATCACATCAATAAAACCAAAATTTCTATGTCACAAGTAGAGTACTTGAAGTCCAATAAGGATCAACTCGAGAAATTGGTCCAATTTATCAAAGACGACTCTACTATTCATTCCTCTAAAGGAATTATGAAAACTCCCAAAGATGGGAAGACTCAAAATATTGTGGCGGCCACTACACCTTCGAATGAAAAGATTGAACCTTTCTTTGTGTCCTTTCTGATCAACGGATGCAAATTAAGTAATTGCATTATAGATTCCGGAGCCTCGGATAATGTGATGCCTACAAAAGTAGCACATGCTCTTGGGTTGACTTGTACGAGAACATTTAGATCCTGTTACTCAATGGAGACAAGACAAGTTCCTCTGATTGGGCAGATTAAAGACGCTCAAATGGTTTTAGCTCAATTTCCTCAAAAGCGAGTCAAGGTAACCATTCTAGTTGCTGACATTCCTGCTTCATATGGTATGTTGTTGAGCAGGAAATTTTGCAGAGATCTGGGTGGTGAGATTCAAATGGACTGGTCTCATGCTATGATCCCTATCAGTGGAGAAATGAAGAAGCTAATGCCAGAAACTCAGGCAAAGTTCACTGTAACGAAAACCGATGATCCCCGCGCATAGGTCCTGTTTCAAAACTCAAGTATGGGTAATTATATGATGACTACAGAGGTTCATGCACCTGAGGTCACTTGCCAAGATCCCAATGAGATCTAGACTCTTGAGTTCGATGGAAGTTGTTGCTCAACAGGTTCCGGCGCAGGAGTGGTGCTTATATCTCCAAATGGTAAAATATTTCCTTTTTCTTATAAACTCCAATTTTCAAATACTAACAACACTGCAGAATACGAGGCATTAATCCTTGGACTCCAAGTTGCATAAGAGAAAGGGATTAAGAATTTGAAAGTTTTTGGAGATACAGAGTTAATCGTAAAACAAGTAAAAAATCGGTTTTAGGTAAAGAATGATTGTTTGAGACACTATAGAATAAAGTGTGGGACGTAATAAAAATCTTTGATGTTTTTTCCATAGAATCCGTCCCTCGCAAAAAGAATGACAAAGCAGACTCCCTAGCAGTCTCAGCTTCATTGATGATCCCTCATTCAGAGTTTGATCAAGACAAATACACCATTGAAATGGTTTTTAGGCCAAGTGTTCCTGACAATGCAGAAAATTGGCAAGTCTTCAATGATGATCAACAAATTATTGCCTTCTTGGAAAAGAGAGATAATTTTGAACAATTGTACTTTGAAGGAAGTGATTCTGCATTTTGTGAATCGACGACCTCACCCATTCAAGGAGTTGAGAACGAGGATCCTGGTGATGGCATCATTCAACTCAAAGGAAATAAAATTCCAAAAGGATTGGTTTCACTTGAAGAACTTTTTGATAAACATGACAGGTTTATCAAAGAGAAAGAGTAGGCAGGACCTGCAAATTATGCTCACTATGAGCAAGTTAACATTGGTACCAAGGACAAACCTCGCCTGGTTAACATTGGTAAGTGTTGCTCACCTGAGGAGCACAAGAAATTTGTAAGCCTCCTTACCAAATATTCTGACGTCTTGGCTTACTCATATGAAGACTTGAAGTCTTTCCAACCTAGGGAAATGGAGCATGCCATACCCTTGAAACCTGATGCAACTCCATTCAGGAAAAGCAAAGACAATATAATCCCAAGATAGCAGGGACAATATTTCATGAGGTTCAAAAGATGTTAGACGCACGAATAGTGTTTCCTATTCGACATTCAACTTGGATAGCTAATATTGTCCCGGTTCGCAAGAAAAATGGAGAAATTAGGATTTGTGTGGATTTATGCAATCTTAATCAAGCTTCCTTAAAGGATAACTATCCACTGCCGGTCATGGACCATATTCTGCAGGCAGTAACTAGATCGGAAATGCTATCCATGCTAGACAGTTTCTCTAGATATAATCAGATTGAAGTGGCTAGAGAAGACCAACATAAAACCGTGTTCACCACCCCCTGGGGTACGTTCGCATATAGAAGAATGCCTTTTGGTTTGATCAATGCCAACGCAACTTTTCAAAGGGCTATGGATATGGCATTCACAAATTATAAAGACAAGATCATCGTGATATACCTAGATGACTTGATGGTGTTCTCAAAGAAACGAGAAGATCACCTAAGAGATTTGGAGAAAATATTGCAAAGGTGCAGACTTCATAAGATCTCCCTGAATCCAAAGAAGTCTGTGTTCGGAGTTACGGAAGGGAAACTCCTAGGTCATATTGTTTCTAAAGAAGGAACTAAGATCGATCTTGAGCGCATTCAAGCTATCAAGAATCTTTCCTTACCTACAAGTAAGCTTGGAGTCCACTCATTCTTTGGGAAGGTGAACTTTTTGAGAAGGTTCGTGCCAAATTTTGCTGAGCTAACCAAAGAAATTGCTGATATGATGAAAGGTAAAGAATCCTTCAAATGGTCGAAGGAAGGTAGAGAAGCATTTGAACAAATCAAGGGTGCTATTGCAAAAGCTCCTACATTGGTGTGTCCTGATTTTAAAAAGGATTTCATAATCTATTGCTATGCTTCACCACACACGATCTCTGCCATCTTGACTCAACACAATCAAGAGGGAATTGAATCTCCTATTGCATTCATGAGTTCTGGATTCAAGAAACATGAACTAAATTACACTCCCCTTGAGAGGCATACATACGCGGTGGTTAGAGCCTTGAAACATTTCAGTACTATGTGTTGAATTCTCACACCAAAGTCTTAGTTCCAGACACCGCAGTTAAATCAATGTTGACACAACAGGAACCAAGATCTAAAAGAGGTAATTGGGTCTCCAAGATCCAGGAATATGACTTGGACATCAATCCTACCAAGTTAGTTTGAGGAAGAGGACTTTGCCAACTCATTGCAGAGAATGAGCCACGAGATGACTCTGAGGAAGAACCAGTTGAAGAAAGTTTACCACTGGTAGTTTTCGTCAGTACCACAGATGAATGGTATTCCGATATAGCCTACTTTCTCACATATGGCGAATGTCCTGAGAATTTGACAGCTAAGGAAAAGAGAGCTATCAAATTAAGAGTTACCAGGTACGTCATTTGGGACAACACTTTGTTCAAGAAAGGAATTGATGGCATGTTCCTCAGATGTGTCGATAAAGAACAACAACCCAGGTTGCTTGAAGCCTTTCATGATCATTCTTGCGGTGGTCATTTCTCTGGACTAGTGACAACTCATAAAATTTTGTGAGCACATTATTACTGGCCCACTATGTTTTCTGATGCTCAAAAATGGGTAGCCAAATGCGAAGCTTGTCAACAATTTGTTGGAAGACCTAAATTGACAGCTTTTCCCTTGAAGCCAGTTGTCATTGAAGAACCCTTTCAACAATGGGGGTTAGATTTCATCAGGGTTCTGAATCCTAATTCTAGTGCTGGTCATACTCATGTGCTCAGTGCAACTGACTACTTTACGAAGTGGGTAGAAGCCATTCCGGTAAAACAAACATCTACTACAGTAATATGTGACTTCATCAAAGAGAATATATTGATTCGTTATGGAATTCCACAAAATATCATGACAGACAATGCCACCAATTTTTCTTCTGCAGAGATGATAGGTTTTTGTTATGGGTATGGGATATCTTTATCTCATTCATCATATTACTACCCTCAGGGAAACAGTCAAGCAGAATCCAGTAACAAAAACATCATTACTATCGTGCGTAAGTTAGTCGAAGAAAATCAAAGAACTTGGCACAAAAAGTTATATGATGCATTGTGGGCTGACCGCATAACTCCCAAAAGAGCAATCAGAATGTCTCCATTCCAACTCTTATATGGAACCGATGCTCAAATTCCCATCATTTGGAGTTACCCGGCATTACGATTGGCTCAAGCAATTGATGATGAATGCTTCACCAATGCATTAGATAAAAGGATCATGTTCCTAAGCAAGCTTGAAGAACAAAGAAGTCAAGTGGCAAACATGATTGGAGAAGACCAATCAAAAGTGAAGAAATTGTTCGACAGAAAAACCAAGGAGAGACAATTTCAAATCAATGACTTAGTTCTTCTTTGGGACAAGAGACGTGAACTGAAAGGAAAGCACAGGAAGTTTGATTCACTGTGGTTGGGCCCTTTCAAAATCAGACATTTTTGTGGAGATAACACCTATTACTTGGCGTATCCTGATGGAACTCATTTGCCTTTACCCTACAACGGGCAATATCTCAAGCACTATCAAAATTGAAAACGGGTTGTCCCCTGTATGTACATAGGTAATTAGGATTTTGGTTTGTTTCGTTTCCCTGTTTTTTGGTTTGCTCTCTTTTTTCATCCCGTTTTTGTTTATCATCGTCTTTGAGATCATGTTCATTAAATTTTTGGTCTGGGTATGTTGCTACATCTGTGAAGTCCTTGTCCCCAATTAGAGCCAACTGTTATCAGCTAATTTTGACTTCGCAAAATTAATAAGCATGAATTTTTTTTAAAAAAATGAAGTGTTCTTGCACGTGATTTATCACCCTCGTCGTGATCGTCTTATTCTCATGATCATTTTGGTTTTTGTTTCATCCATTTCGGGTGAGAACTCCTCCCGCCATGTCACAAACTACATTTAAAAATTAATTAATTGATTTCTTACTCTTTTATTTAATAAGATTAATTTTATTAATTTTTGGGGTTTTTTAATTAAATATATATTAATTTAACATTCATTAAAAATTGATTGACAAGTTTTTCTCATTTGGGGGCAATTAAAATACTGCCGCTTCCAATTGAATGCCAAATTGGCTTTCTGCACCCGATTTTCCCTTTCCTGCAAAATCTCCATATTTTCCCGCTTGTTGGAAATTTTCCTTGTTGATTGCCAACCCGATTGGATGGCAAAATGGAAAAATATCTCCCAATTTCCCACATGGGGAAATGGATGGGAATTGCCAGCCCACTTTGCCATTGTCATGGGAAAATGATTAAACTTTTTCCCATATTCCCCTGGCAATTAATGCCCACTACCTGAAGGAGGAGGAAATTTGTTATTCAATGGAAAGAAATAAACATTTACGAGAAATCTTCTTTGATCTTCCTAACTTTCCTCCGTGAAACTCTTTGGAAAAAGTTGTGCGAGAATAATATATTGATGATGAAGAAGCTTTCAAGTTTTTGTTTCTAGCTTCTTATTATTATTTACAACTTCTTTCTTCTCATGTGAAGAAACTTTTTCTCGACAAAGATTTTTCTAAAAATTCAAAGGGAAAGCCAATTTGAATAATCTATTCCCATCGCGATCCGAGTATCTGCAAAAGCGGAACCGCAAACATTTTTATTAAGAATTTAGACATAGGGATAGATAACAAGGCGCTTCTCAGCTTTTGGTCAAATTTTATCATGTAAAGTTGCGACTGACTTATCGGGGCAATCTAAAGGTTATGGATTTTTTCAATTTAAATAAGAGGACGCAGCACAAAATGCCATAGCCAAGTTGAATGGCATGTTGATTAATGACAAGCAGGTCTATGTTGGTCCGTTCATGCGGAGGCAGGAGAGAGCAAAAAAATGGAGGAACAAAGTGTAATGTTTTTGTGAAGAATTTATCGGAAACAATCACAAATGAGGATTTGAGAAATAAATTTGAGGAGTATGGACCAATCACAAGTGCAATGGTGATGAGGGACACTGAAGGGAAGTCAAAGTGCTTTGGATTTGTCAATTTTGAAAATCCAGATGATACAGCAAAAGTTGTTGAGAATTTAAATGGTAAGAAATCTGATGACAAGGAGTGGTATGTTTGAAGAGTCCCCAAAAAAAAAGTATGAGAGAGAGGATGATTTAAGAACGAGATATGAGCAGCTATGGAAAGAAAGGATTGAAGAATTTCAGGGAGAAAATCTCTATGTAAAAAAAATTGAATGATAGCATTGATGATGACAACCTGAAGGAACTGTTTTCGGGGTTCGGTACAATAATGTCTTGCAAGGTAATGGGTGATCCTACTGGTCAGAAGAGAGGTTCGGGCTTTGTGGCTTTCTCATATCCCTAGACGAAGCAAACCAAGCTGTTATGGCACTAAATAATAAAATGGTAGTCGGTAAGCCTCTATATGTTGCCCTAGTTGAGCAAAAAAGACGAGAGAAAAGCAAGAATGCAGGCTTAGTTTGCTGTTCGGAATCCAGTTGGCATGCAATCACCTGCGGCAACTAGTTTGCCTATGTATCCTCTAGGTAGTCCTGGACTCGGGAAACAAATTTTCTATGGTCAGGGACCACCTCAGTTGATTCCTCCATGCATGCATAGGAATAAAAAACAAAAGATTAAAAATCCATGCTAAAAATACAAGTTTCAACTCAGCCAAAGGTAAATAATAAGAGTCCACGTGCCAGGAGGATAAGAGTTTTCAGTACATAAGGAAAATATATCCATATCAATCCAAAACAGCTGCCCACGTGGGAAAGAAGAAAGAGCAAAGGCAAAACCAAAACAAGGAGAATTCAACGCCTTACACAACCAAAAAGAATTAAAAAAGCCCACACATGCAGCAGTGCAACACGAGAGGTAATAAATTTCCACACATTTGCAGGTTCAAAGCCAATCCACGTTGCTAGGGAGAAGGAATTAAAATGAATTCATGGCTGTCCACGCAAAAGAAGGCAGTCCAAACCCATTTCCAACGCATTCACGAAGAAAAAATCAACGCATTTGTCAAGAATCAAAGCCACACAATTGTGAGAAGAGGAAGACCGTGTGTGAAGAGAAATCACGTGAACCATTTGAAAAATATCAAACAAGATATACATCAGCACAAGAAAATGAAATTAATGAAGAAAACGATAGATGCGGAACGAAGGTTGCCGCGGGTTGTATTTGTCGAAGTAATCAACTTTCGAGCTTGATATCTCGAAGTTGAGTGATTTTCAAGAAGAACGGTTTGTTTCTTTGAATTCTCCCCAACTTCATATACTCCTTCGCCAAATTTCAAATGCACAGCAGCTCGTTTGATATTTTTCACGAAGCCAAATAAAATTCAGTTTGCTTGATTTCGCTGCGCGGGTAGTTTTCAACGTGTCAAGGAGACTGACTTTGAGGGTTGATATTTTGAACTCGGATGATCGTCAAGAGAAAATGATTGGTTTGTTGAATTCTCCCCACATTTATATGCTCCCTTGCCAAGTTGTAGATTCCCAGGGTGACGTTTGGTATTTTTCCCAGGCTAAAACCAAACGGGATTTTCACAGTTTTACACCTACATTTGCTAGCAGGTAAATAAGAGTCAACTTTGACTTTTAATCTTTGACTGAAGAATTTGATTGGGAAAAAACCCTCTGACACGCAAATTTTTGGTACCTTAATAGACTTCCTCATCTGGTGAGAGCTTCTCAGAACAAGATTTACTATTTTTCCCAGGGTAGTTTTAGAGGCGATTTGTTTAGTTTTAAAGTCTGGAAGTAATAGCTAGAAATTAGGTTTTCGTCATGTATTCACAATCACGTCGTCTCCAAACAAAGCGGTGTTGTGGTATGAGTTCCAGGGCATTTAACCCATCTTGGCGCTCCATTCAAAGTATGAGACCATCATCAATACCAACTTGGGACACGTCGGCGTAAGCCGGTTCCGCGATCGCATATCAGCCGAAGGTAAGTCAGAATTTTCCCAGTGCTTGTTCCGAAGCAGTATCTCACGTGCGAAAGCCTTCCTAGCGTCCCTACAGAGTCCTGAATTGGTCATCACTTACACGAAGCACTATGACATCTGCACAGTGTGGCAATTCAACTCCAACAACTCTGAAGTGGAAGTTACCTCGACTTGTGATCTCTCGGTCTCATTTCCACGGTGCTGGCGCTTCTCGATAACACCAATGGGTCACATATGACTTGCTCATTATGCGGTATAGGTCGTAGCTATTGGAAAAGTTCTCTTTGGAGTCGAAAGCCATGGTTATCATGTTGGCTAGATTTTCTGCATAGCATCAAACCTAGGCAGTCATGAGATAAATCTCCCTCATTTAACCGGTGAGGCTCCCATGTCAGATTTGTCAATATAAATGTGTTATTATCTATCAGGGGTTTTACTTTAACCACTTAGTTCATAAACCATAACTAAGAAGTTCTGCAGCAAGTAAGCAGCTGTTCAAGAAAGGAAGTATTTTATAGAAGAAGGAAGTAAAGGAAATACAGAGAAGAAATGGGGAAGATGTGCATCCCAATATTTAGATAGCAGAGCTAATTGCATGCACATAGAAGAAACTTAATAGACATGAACACACAGAATTATAAAACAAAGGCAGCTCTAGATTCAGATCTAAAATAACACAAAGTTTACTTAAGAGTTCTAAGATTTAAAAGCAAGAAACACAGTACACCGTGACACAAAGTTCTCCGGAAACCTGCTCCTTTGTATTCCTTTGCTCCAAGATACTCTCAGGGGTTCAGCACAAAGTCTAGAACACAAGATTGCTTCTCACAAAATTCTGATCGATCATTAACCCGGAGGTTCTTCTCTTACTTATAGAATGTAGGAGGGAAAGTACAAATGGAAAATTCAAACTGAACTAAAGCATGAACAACAAGTAAAGATGACATTTGGCAATCATCCTCAACTAACTTCTTCTTAAGTGACACATGTATCACTTAACTAATAGAATGGTTCCACATGACTTCAAGTAATGGTTGTAAAACCAATAACTTAGAAGTTTTACAATTTCATTCGGGAACATAGAAAATAGAAGAAGAAAGAATAGAAGTCATGCCAGCTGTAATGTCTACATCTTCTTGTTCTGATATTTGATATACCTGTCGAACATATAATTCAGCATCCTTCCATCTGTTTTAGCCACTGCTTCTTTCTCTGTCCTAAATTGCAGCAACCCTTCATTCAACACTTTGATGTACGCTTCCACATCCTCCAAGCTCGGCCCAAACCTCGCAATGTCTGCCTGTAGTGCCACCAGTCTACTGATAGAATTCATCGTGAAAGGTTGACTTTGAGAGAGGAGAAGAAAATACTTTTGTATGCAAATTCTACTTCAAAGAAAGAAACTATGTTATTTTGAGAAGACATTTTGGAGTTAATGAAATATGAATTTTGTGTCCCATTCATTGTCTCTTATAGCATTTGATGTTCTTATGTTCATTAGATGTTAGTGTTTGAATCTTGCATGTAAATATTGTCTTGGATTTTATTGTCAACTCTACTAATATGTTGTTCTAATTTACAGTGATCAAGCTCTGATTATCTACTTATTCACGTGTGTTCGCTTTACTCATTCTCGTTTAACTGATGCAAACTCCGGTTTTATTTGTGTTAGTTATTGATTGTTCTTCTCCATGCAGCTTATTAAGCTCGGCACAAAATACCTCAAGTTACTCTGCATGTTCAACTGTCCATTCATTCCTTTCCATGTCCTTTCCTTCAGTTGCTTTAGTTCCATTTCCCTGCATTCACTTTTCATAACTCATTGATGTTCGGGCAAAACACTTCCCCCAGTTATACAGATGCTTGAATGTACAAGTTGAAATATGGTTTTGGTTTGTCAATAAAGGCAGCCTCACCTTCATTAATGAGGGACTTCCATTTCCCACATAAGTTGCATCACTCATTTGCATGTGTACAAATCCATATGCTGAATAGGATGTAAAACAACCTTGGCTATGATCTCACATAATTGAGGTACTGTGCTTGGGGATGTCTCTGTCCCTGTCTCCGCCATCTCACTGGGATGTCCTAAGGACATCACTTAGCATCCACGGGGTCAATGTCTGCATGGAATATTGTAAATTGTAAGTTCTCATTTGAGATGGTAGATATTGTCATCTGAGGGGTACTCTGGTCACAAGGAACACAAACTTCTGTTTGGTGGAGCATAAAATCTGAATCTAGTGTTTTGATATGATAGGAATGAGCAATGATGGTATATGATTAGTACATACACTTCTCACACAAATAGATACGATAATCATGCCTATAAGTTGAATATTTGTAATACTTTGTGAAGTAGTACATTCAGGGGTGTCATCTGGGATGAAGTGTTTTGCACACTAGATGACTTTCCTAGATGGTTGGTTTCAATGATTTGTTTGTCCAAACATGAGCATACCATAATAAGATTAGTTGGGAGGTGGGGTCTCAAATAGGCATCAAAATACTCATAGAGGAAGAGGACTAACACAATTACATCAGCTTGTGATTATATGTTTATTGGCTTGATGAAATGTGTGTAGGAGCACGCAGGTATTGGTGGGATGGCTTGCAATAGGTAAAACCTCCTTCTGACGAAGTAGAGAAATCTAAAATTCACCAGTGAATCTGAAAATGCACAAATTTGATACTTCACTCATTAAGTTATTAGTGGAGGACAGTTCTTATGTGTCTGCCTTAGAGAGAACATTTCTGCTTTGGTTTGTTGTTACTTTAATGGACCCGCCAAGCATTTAAACATAATATGCAAGCTAGGGTCTAGGGTAGTTACTTTGGAATTAATAATGCTCAAAACTGAGGATGTAAAAAGCTTCAAAAAAAGGTTTCTGCCACAAGCTGTGATTGAGATAGGCTATATTCTTTTCAAATTGACAACAATGCCAAAATGATTGTTTTCTCATGTTTGTGGGTTCAAGTAAGAAAAGACTACATCTTACAAAATAAATGTAACATGTATTTACATGTTCCATTCACACCCACAAGACAATTATCTACATATACACAAAGAAATGAAACTGTAACGGATATGAAGTTTGTGTCATTGCTTTTGGATTGGTATCTACATGGTTGATTATTCTTTGTCCATGTATGTACTATGGGGTCTTCATCTACACAAGGAATGGTTACCTAGCATATTGTTGGGAACCAATGTAGGGGACCAAGCAGAGGAGAGAGGTGGTGATCGTTGGCAACTACCATCCCACACAAATTTCCCCATAACCACTAAAAAATGAAAAACATTTTGAAAGAATCTTTTTCCATTTTACATTTGTTGCATTTACTTCATTCTAAAAGTATATTAGAAAAATATTTTTCCAAAACTTGCCAAGTATATTAGTATATTCAGGGAAAGACCCATCCATCCAGTACTGGCAATAGATGCAATGGGTGCCAAGGTAGGCTGATATGAATATGTTAGCACATGTCATTGAGGATCATTAGTATGTATTACGATAGATTTATTGAGGTAATAATATTGAAAGGTAAATTTGTCACTATGTCAATGTGCATACAAGATGTGTCAATCATTTGTAGTTATATGTTTACTATTTACTCAAATATTTTAGAAATCCAAACCTACTTTTTTCTGGTAAAATCTTTATAAAATGCATGGGAAGAACTGCACAATAAATCAATCTACATGCACAACTTATCAATATGCAAGTGAAAAATATAATCCATTTAATGAATGAATTATAATTAAATTTTATTTTAAACAATTTTTTTAAGTCTAGTAATATCAACGTTACGTGGGGACGTGTCCCCTTGCCCCCAAATCAGCACGTTCAGGAGAAGGGGGAAATGCCCCCCATGGTTCCTGGAATAGTAAAAACCCAGGGGACGTCACCCTTATTTTGAAGAGGTCAAGGACATTTTTACGTCCCTGGGACATTCAAGGGACGTCCCCAATGTCACAAGCACTATTTTTTGTGTTTACTTTAAAAAACACTTTTTTAAAATAAAAAATAAATTTATTTGAACTTAAAAAAACATAAAAGAAATAAAATAACACAACCCCAACCCTAAAAGTGACCCAAGCTATAAAATGACTCCATGGCCTCATTTCATATCTCATTCAATATTCACACTTGAACAAAGTGGGAAAAGTAAGCAAAAGAGAAGAAGAGGAGAGCAACTGCAAGAGGAGAGCAACTGTAAGAGCAAGAGCAAGCGCAAGCTAGAGGTATTTAAAATTTTATTTGTTTACATACTCGATACTCATCTCTAGTTTTCAAAATAAGTTTGTATTTGTGTAATTAATTGTTGTTTTAAAGTTTTTGTATGTATATCAACATTGTAATCTGTTTTATAGGTTTTTTAGGATTTAAAAAAATGTATGTTGCATAGAGTTTGGTAGAGTTGTAATTTTAAAAAATTTTAAATTTAAAACTCTTTTTTAAATAATTTTTACTGATAGTTATGACTTTTTTTAATCATTGTAGCCCCAACAACGAGTTCTTCTGAATAGGATTATGAATCAGAGGAGGAAAGGATTGAGATAGATGGAAGTGTTGGTGATGACATTAGAAGTGAGGCAAAATATAGTGGCAATGGCAATTGGTAATTTAGTTGTGAGAACTACCAGTTGCCCCTCTCAAATGTTGGTTGTATTCGCCATTTTTGTTACAATGGCCATAGTCTCCTTTAATTAGCTAAGTGAGTGGCATGAAATGACATCCCAATAGTATATAAAATTTTCCCAATAGCATCATCACCTTCTTCCATTGCCTTTGAATTGGATTGGGTGCAGCCCTGACAACTTTTCTCTTTCCTTTGCTTTCCACTTCTATCAGCCTAAAACTAGAACCATAGTTCAAAAAATCGTAAATTGGGATTAATCGGCAGGCCAATTTTTGAATCGAAAATCGGGAATCGGCAAAAAATTGGCATTAATCGACAACTTTTTCGCTACTTTTAAAAACATTTAAATTCATAAAATATACTTAAATTAAATGTAAAAACAATATTGATATATATTAAACAGTATTAATATACATTAATATACAATATTAATATACTATTATACAGTATTAATATTAATATACAGTATTAATATTAATACTTAATATACAATATTTTTATTTTTACTGTAATAATTTAATATTACTGTATTTTTAGTTTTACTATTACTGTATTTAGTATTTACTATTAATACCGGCTAGGGCACGATGCCACGAATTGTTGGAAATGAGCACAAAATGGGCATGGAATTGCCACGAATTGTTGGAAAATGGGCACGAAATGGCCACAAACCTGCTGCGAACTGAACTTGTGTGCCCTCCTGAGTCTTACCCACGTCGAATGCCCTCCTACCGACGTCAAATGAACACGGATTGAGTAAATGCAAGTCGTAGTAGCAAAAATGAGCTCGTGGAAAGAGAAAACATGATTAAAAACAAATCGATTTGGTCTATTTTCATATTTAACTCTAGGCCACGTTTTTTCCCACGATTTTCGTCGATTTTAGCCATGATTTTCAACGATTTTGCAAGGTATTTTATCGCGATTAATCGGCGATTTATCGGGATAACAAAAACTGTGATTTTTCATAAGTTTAATCATTTTGATGAAGGCAAATGATTTATCGCTGATAAATCGCAATTTTTGAAACTATGACTAGAACTAGTCAAAGTATTTTTACCAAACCTATGAGAGCTAAAAGGGGTGGTAAGACCATGAACTTTTGAAATGTCGTCCATGGTATTTCCATTATAAAGCCTCATCATCTTTGCTCTCTAATCAAATGAAAGAGCCTTACAAACACCAACCACCTTTCCTGTAAGGTGCATTGGTCCTAGTGATGTTGTCATGCCAAGTCTCTGAACATATATTGCACTTCCATAGTTTAAACTTTACTCCACTTCCCTGCTCCCTACCCCCCCGCCCTCCATACTTGGGGTTCACAACTATGTGAGCAAGTTGTTGCAATACAATCAACATTTGAGAGGGGCAACTGGTAGCTCTCGCGACTTTTCCAAGGTTAATTTATTAATGGAGGAGATGAAGGTCACATGAATGTCACATGGATGCAAAATTGTCATGGATGGGTGGACGAATATTTAGACATTGACCACTCATCAATATCGTTGTCTCCTACACGAAGGGATTATATTTCTTGAGAGAAATTGATTGTTTTGGGAAGTGGAAAGATCTTGAGTTTGAGTTTCAAATTGTGAAGGAATACGTTGAAGAGGTTGTACTTCAAATGTTGTACAAGTAACCATAGATGCAACTTATGTTTGGAGAGCAACAAGGAAGCTAGTGGAGGGGACTTACAATCATATTTATTGAACCCCGTGTTGTGTGCAGGCCATGAACAATGCACTAAAAGACATAGAAAAGATATAATGGGTCAAAAAGTGTAATGTCCCTTTCCAGGGCTCAACCACACAAACAAGGAAAATCACATAAACCCCAAATGATTACAATCTGATTTTTATAACAGCAGACTGAAAATTAGCACAAAGATGTACAACAGTCTGATTTTCTAGGACAACAGCTTGCAAAGTACAATAATTCACCCAAATATCACTATGAAACTCATCCACAACATATAAAAGCCTTCTAGGAACAATGTAGGTCAATTTACACCATGAAATTCACGGAAATACTTAGCTGAAAAATTAATTATAAACAACAGAAGTGTGGCCAATAGAAGTGATTGAAAATGAGGTCACCAAACCCCAATAAATAACAAATATGCAATATTTCAGCCTTATAGAATATGAGAAGTCCAAATAACAAATTAGAATGTAAATTTGTGCCCTAGGAAGGACCCAATCACACTCCTATGCAAGTTGCAGCCTAGGAGGGGCATAAAATAATACCAAAACCTTTGGTATTTCTTCTTCTCCAAGCCCTAGTTGCAAACTGTCAAGATATTCTTCAAAGATTGTCTTCAACACTACCAAATTGGAGGGTTTCCTTCCTCCAATCTCCACAAGGAAGGGTTTTGTCCTCCTTGGATGCCACACTAATGGATTGTCGCCCAATAGTGGAATGGACTAAGAGCAATCAGCCCTAGAGACCAAATATAAAATGTAAATGCCAAAGATGATTTGCAAATGAGCCACCAAGACTCCTCTTATACCCTTTGGTTGGTGCCAAGATTCATGAGAGTGTAGACCGACCTCTTCAAGTGCTTGCCTCTCTTTTTAATTTGCCTTTATGAGCTCCCAACCCAGCCGACATGACTTAGGGAGGAAAAATCCAAAAAGAAAGCATTAATAGCAATGAAAGAAAACATAAATAAAACCCAAGGACTTCCCTTGTGCATTTCCTTCTTGGACACGGGAAGAGAAATGGAAAAAAGTCTTCAATTGTTGCTAGAATGCAAAAGGAGACATTACAATCCTTCCTTCCCAAAATTGCTTGCCCTCAAGCAATTGTAAACCTGGCTACTCCAATAATCTCGATCCTGTACCTATCAAATGAAAGAGCTCTTGCCAACAAAAGCTTATATGCCCAAATACCATCATAACAAAACAACTGAACCCCACAATTGTCAAGGGAAACAACTTCCGTCCACAATGATCACGGTGCCCACTCCTTCCATCACCCATATCTATATGATCTCCCTCAATGACGCCTTCTATCCAAAACACGAAGACATCCATCAACACAACTTACATGTAGGCTGAAAATAAGTCATAACAGCCATAAATTGCTTGGGATTCCATCCAATTCTGCACTAGGATGGCTAGGGGAAGTTTCTTCACTAGTGGAGCTTCGCCACTATCATTACCATGCAAGGAAACCTTCGTAAATTGCTCATGGATAACTGTTCATGTCTGAAAATGATACAAACATGACAAACCTATGAAAGCTTCAATAACATGATTGATGTAGAGGTGTTCGGTACCCATACAAGGACTGTAAATTCTCTGTCTTCAGCTGCAATCCCATATGCGCCCCCATGTGATTGGGTGAGAAACAAACTCAGGTACTCTTCTCTTTTATTACGTGTACCTGCACACGGAACAAACTTATTAATGAAAACAAAAGTTACCCTCATCGTTGCTTCTTCATGCCCCATGGGTATGATGGCAAAGTTCTCTTTCAATGCTTGCAATCATTTCATATTCTCCCAAGTGACGGATGTTCAAAAGCTCATTCAGGCTGTGCCAAACACAAATGTAACCTTGTATTTTGTTCCCCAAAATCAGAAGGATAGTAGCCGGAATCCTTTTTAAAACAACTGAAAATACATCAACAATGATAGTAGATTGCAAAGCCTTCAACCTCATGGCTGGATACTCATCTCTAGTTGTCAAAAGAATGGATAGGGAGCTGAAGTTGTTGCGGACAACGAATGAAACAAAAATACACTGCCATAATGATTACCTTGGCCTCCAAAAGATGCTTCCAAGCTGTCCCAAACTAATCTCTTTAAAATTCGGCTTAGGTAAGAACTTATGAGTGCTGATATGTAATTATAACAACCATACTTTGCCTGGAATTTCATCCCAAACAATACCAAATATGTTGGAACATTGGCCGTAATTGTTCTTAAGGCGCGAACCGTCTTGCACACTATTCGAAATGAAAAAGAATGTCTTTAAATTTTTCCCTCTATTGCTATTCCAAGAAGATGTGCACAACCCAACAAATGAGATTAGGAAAAATATCTTATCTTGGTTGTAGCATTGCATTTCATTAGTCAAATTTATTATTGTAGTAGCCAACAAACAACTTGTGAGAGTTAACCTTGCATTGTTAATGTCACTATAATAAGAGCACCCCTTATGATCGAAATCCACTTGGTGGCTGCAAATAGAATGTGGAACCAGCTGAGCATGTTGATCATAACAGCCACAAGATTTGAGACAACTCTCACAATGATTCGGGGTTCATGATTCACATTTTCCAAGCTCCTCTCAATCGTGTTACAAGGATGACTTACACCACAAAACACCCATTGAATCCATGTCTCATTAGGCATTCCTGCTAGGCATGTTGTAGAGAACCAATCCCAAACAATGGCATGATACATTTCATCCCCTTGGTTTATGAATGAATTTATATTCCATGAAGGTGAATTTGTATTTTCAGCGGATGAATCCATAACCTTCACATACATCCAAAAATGACAATCTTAGAAGTAACTTGAGTCCCATAAAACCATAACAAGCTGATTCATATAATCTTGATTATAAAAATGACACCTAACTTGTTTACCATTCATTTTCTCATCAATTTCAACACGCTGATCAAGATAAGAAATATATTGCAGCGCCATAGGAGGAGTTAACAAATCTAAAATACGATCATTACTATCATACCTGAGGCTGTCCTCAACATGTTCACCTTCCCTTGCCGGATGGATATCTTCTATACTTCTGACCTTGTGACTCGGAATTTCTGAATTAGGATTAGCCATCTCCTTCACCTTAGATGCTCTTTCCGTCTTGGCTTCAACAATATTTTGTTGAAACTCACATGGAACATCTTATGGTTCTTGCCGAAGTCATCTACACCATCAACTTGCCTCTTATTGACTGTTCTGAAAATTCCAGCAAGTTGTTCATTATCATAACTATGCAAATCAAATTCTTCTTTCCTTGATCCAATCTTTGGAATGCTCGGAAGAGGGAAAGGAGTTTCTTCGGAAAGATTATTTTTCCCTCGAGTACCCTTCATCCTCTCATCTTTGTTAAAATAATTCTCATGATGATCAAACCCTTGCAAATACATAGTGTGAGGGTGATGCAATAAATTAAATTGCTTACCATTTGTCGTTGATATGTAAATTCCAACATATTGAAAATTAGCATGAGTATTAGGTGAGGCCTCCTTTTGAAGGGCATGCCTCTCAAAAGGGTCATCCCGAATCTCAACCTCATGAATCTCTTGTCGATCTAATTTTCGTTCACTATCTTGCCGCCACATGCAATCATTGGAAATTAATAAACCATCATTTATTGTAAAGAATCTTTACCTTCACGTTGCATATTGATCTTCTCTTGTTCTTGTTTTTTGATTTTTTCTTCTTTCTCCGCCCTTGAAATTTGGAAGCTCTTCTCCTCTTCCTTTCTCCAGGTATGTTGAAGATTCTTTTGTGGTTTATGATATTGAGGTCCATGCCTTGCTCTTCCTTTGTTCACTCCTATGAACTTTGCAAGTGAAATTGCCTCCCTTATCTCCCTTGGAAGTGCCATGTATTCCTCATAGCTTGTTGTAATGCTTTGTCCCAAAGTGGGCCTTGTTCCCGCCTCCGGAAAGGGTTCTTCTGTTGGAAGGAAAGAAGGCCTAGTGGCTGGTCCAAGGGGTTGCCGTGAAGTATTTGCTCCGGATGAGCTACTCTCTCCATTATGAACCCTAGGTTCATGATATCTTTGAAGGGTTAGGGCTAGCAAGTCCATAGTATCCGCCAATCTCGCTTGCCCTTCAATGAGCTTGTCGAATTTGGCTTCCTGTGGATCTTGGTGAGCCATACTATCTTCTTCTCTTGGCTGGTCTGATTTTCTCTCTCCTTTGATAGCAAATGAAACTCTTGTTGCCTTTTTGCATGAAACCCTCAGGATGGGAAGACTAAAGCTCTGATACCACTGTAATGTCCCTTTCTAGGGCTCAACGACACAGACAAGGAAAATCACATAAACCCCAAATGAATACAATCTGATCTTTATAACAACAAATTGAAGATAGTATGGTTCGTCCTCCTTGGATGCCACATTAATGGATTGTCGCCCAATACTGGAATGGACTAAGAGCAATTATCCCTAGAGACTAACTATAAAATGTAAATGCCAAAGATGATTTGCAAATGAGTCACCAAGACTCCTCTTTGTAATGTCCGCAAATGGACATATTTTTCCCTAAATTGATTTTAGGCAAAACCACTAAATGCAACTTGTAGACAAAATACCAATAAAGTATCATGCAGATCTGAATTATACATGGGAAGTGCGACTAGGTATGAAAGGAAACTCACAACAACTAGCGCATAAACTTTTATATTTCCACTCCAATATGATCCTTCAATTTTATAAAGCCAAAATATGAAGAAAAATACAGATTTTGATCCACAAGAAGGCTGAAATTAATTTATTTTGAAACCCCAGTCTGTAGAAAATTATGGCAACTTCAAAAATTCATAACTCACTCAAAAATGCTCCGATTCACACAAATAAACTATGCACGGACTCAGAAAAATAGGGAGAATGCAAATATGTTACCCATTCATACAATTGACCACAAGTGCTCTAAACAACCAAAACACCAATTCGCCCTAGGGTTTTGGGTTGGAAATTGCAGCAAAAACATAGAGAAAAGAGTGGGAAATATAACAACAAACTTTTCCTCCAAACCCTTGACAAAAATCTGCAACCTTTATTCCTTTAATTGCTGAAAAGATACTGAAAATTACGGCTAACTCAATGATGCTCAATGGAATCCCTTGTGTAGAGAATCCTCACAAACTAGAGGAAGGGTTTTCATCCTTCTTTAGACTCTAGGAGGGTTTTCGTCCTTAGAGAGAAAATGCAAGCCAAAAGCTTTACACAAAAATTTGAAATTTGATAATTGCCTCTTCTACGTAAGTCGGCTTGCTTATATAGAGAAGATGGCCCAACTAACCTCCTTCAAAACCCAATCAAATTTGTCCCTTCATTTATTATTTTTTCCACCCACTTTCCTTCCTAGTGCAAGTCGCATTTTTCTAGAGTGGATAACTTTGGCTCATATGCTTTTGCCTTTTTCCTTATTTATTTTTAAGTTACTAATAAATTATTATAAGTGCATATAATGTTTTATTTTATTTTATTTTTATTTTGCACTTTATAATAAAATATTATAACTTAAGTCACCCTTATTTTCTTCCCTTAGCCGTCGGGTAGACAAAATAGGCTAAGGGTCATCAATTGGGAAGGGGATATTACAGTCCTCCCTTCTCAAAATTGCTTGCTCTCAAGCAAATTCCAAATTTGATTTGTGCAAGTGCCATGCACAATAGACAACATGTTGAAGTGTTCCAAGATCATTGCACCTAGATACCTGTCAAATGAGAGAGCTCTTGCAAAAATATGTAGCTCTCATAATGCTCATATTCATAAATTTGGAACAAGGAATCCATATGCTTTATTCTACCATTTGCATTACTGTACACCTCATGAATAAAACAAATATGAAATGGTTCATTATGCAGCAATAAATATGACCCAATATTATGCTCTACATATCTTGTATCATCCATGTCTTCACCATATTTTTGACTTTGTTGTACAACTTAGCATTTTTGTCAACAATGGGTTGAATATCATTATAAGTCAACTTCTGCAATAAACATGTTGACATACCTTCTTTCACACCATCTTCAATCCGTGCAATCTACCCTGCTTGAAGAGAGATTTCCATGCTCCCGGTTGCCATCTCTTGAGGAATATCATTCCTTATACCTTGCTGTCCACTAAGTGAAGAAATCTTTGCCTTGAACTCTTGTAAGTGTAGTTTTGCTTGGGTGGCTATCAACCTAGCAGCCTTAGCTCTTCTATTCCATTTCTCACACTTTTTAAGAGTTTCCATTACATCCTCCTTGCTTGCATATATGAATTTCTTCTCATGTTTATTATCAATTTCTCTAGCAAACAAAGTTTCACTAGCACAATTATTCTGCTCAATGGAAATCATACCTTTTGGAGCTTTGTCTTGCATGTTGGAATACACCATGGGCTGATTTCTCGCCAAGTGTAGATTTGATTTGGTAGACTCCATGATTTTGTTTCCTTGCTCAACCTGCACATCAAATCTCTCTAAATTTTTTTGTGAGAAATCTGCAAATGAATCAATGGATTCAACCTCTTGGGTCTTCAACAACTGATGCCACCATTTATGTGCTACTCCATCCATTTATAGAGAGATGAGGTCGAGGCATCATCTTGACAAATAGGGTTACAATACAAAAAGATTTTAATTTTTTGCAACCAAGATCTAGCAGATATCTCCTCAGTTCCATCAAAGAAAGCGACTTGGGTCCACTTCATCTTTCCCTTCAATTGCATTCAAATTTAATTTTTTCTTTTCTTCATACACAGGGTAGGAGAATCATCACTCTGATACCACTGTAATGTCCCCAAATGGACATATTTTTTCCTAAATGGATTTTAGGCAAACCCCAACCACTAAATGCAACTTATAGACAAAATACCAATAAAGTATCATTTAGATTTGAATTAAACATGGGAAGTGCGACTAGGGTATGAAAGGAAACTCACAACAACCAGTGCTTAGACTTTTATATTTCCACTCCAATATGATTCTTCAATTTTATAAAGCCAAAATATGAAGAAAAATACAGATTTTGATGCACAAGAAGGCTGAAATTAATTTATTTTGAAACCCCGGTCTGCAGAAAATTATGGCAACTTAAAAAATTCACAACTCACTCAAAAATGCTCCGATTCACACAAATAAACTATGCACGGACTCAGAAAATTAGGGAGAATGCAATGATGTTACCCATTCATACAATTGACCACCACAAGTTCCCTAAACAACCAAAACACCAATTCACCCTAGGGTTTTGGGCTGGAAATTGCAACAAAAACATATATAAAAGAGTGGGAAATATAACAACAAACTTTTCTTCCAAACCCTTGACAAAAATCTGCAACCTTTATTCTTTCAATTGCTAAAAAGATACTTAAAATTACGGCTAACTTAATGATGCTCAATGGAATCCCTTGTGTAGAGAGTGCTCACAAACTAGAGGAAGGGTTTTCGTCCTTCTCTAGAATTTAAGAGGGTTTTCGTCCTCGGGAAGAAAATGCAAGCCAAAAGCTTTACACACAAATATGAAATTTGATAATAAACAAGTGACGCCTCTTCTAAGCAAGTCGACTTGCTTATATAGAGAAGATGGCCCAAGTAACCTCCTTCAACACCCAATCAAATTTGTCCCGTCATTTAATATTTTTTCCACCCACTTTCCTTCCTAGTACAAGTCGCATTTTTCTAGAGTGGATAACTTTGGCTCATATGCTTTTGCCTTTTTCCTTATTTTTTTTTAATTTACTAATAAATTATTATAAGTGCATATAATGTTTTATTTTATTTTATTTTTATTTTGCACTTTATAATAAAATATTATAACTTAAGTCATCCTTATTTTCTTCCCTTAGCTGTCGGGTAGACAAAATAGGCTAAGGGTCTTCGGTTGGGAAGGGGATATTACACTCTGATTTTTATAACAGCAGACTGAAGATAATATGGCTCGTCCTCCTTGGATGCCACACTAACGGATTGTCGCCCAATACTGGAATGGACTAAGAGCAATTATCCCTAGAGACCAAATATAAAATGTAAATGCCAAAGATGATTTGCAAATGAGCCACCAAGACTCCTCGAATTTGGCTTCCTGTGGATCTTGGTGAGCCATACTATCTTCTTCTCTTAGTTGGTTTGATTTTCTCTCTCCTCTGATAGCAAATGAAACCCTTGTTGCCTTTTTGCATGAAACCCTTAGGATGGGAAGAACGAAGCTTTGATACCACTGTAATGCCCCTTTTTAGGGCTCAACCACATAGACAAGGAAAATCACATAAACCACAAATGAAACAATCTGATTTTTATAATAGTAGACTGAAGATAGTATGGCTCGTCCTCAGATGCCACACTAATGGATTGTCGCCCAATACTGGAATGGACTAAGAGCAATTATCCCTAGAGACCAAATATAAAATGTAAATGCCAAAGATGATTTGCAAATGAGCCACCAAGACTCCTCTATACCCTTTGGTTGTCACCAAGAGTCATAAGAGTGTAGACCGACCTCTTTAGGTGCTTGCTTCTCTTTTTAATTTGCCTTTATGAGCTTGCAACCCAACCAACCTGCATTAGGGAGGAAAAATACAAAAAGAAAGCATTAATAAAAATGAAAGAAAACCCAAGGACTTCCCTTGTGCAATTCCTTCTTGGCCACGAGAAGAGAAATGGCAAGAAGTCTTCACTTGGTGCTAGA
The DNA here is from genome assembly GCA_019776745.2 of Taxus chinensis. Classification (NCBI taxonomy): domain Eukaryota; kingdom Viridiplantae; phylum Streptophyta; class Pinopsida; order Cupressales; family Taxaceae; genus Taxus; species Taxus chinensis. The sequence continues at coordinate 182,049,324 of CM034148.1, forward strand.
ATGAAAAATGGGACATTACAAAGTTAGTGGCTGAGACTAAGGAGGTATATATGTTCATATACAATCACCCTACATCGTTGTCACTCTTTTGATGCTATTCAAGTAAGGAATTCCTCAAATTAATTGACGCCCACTTTGTATCTTATTTTATTTTGTTGGAAAGGATGCTTGAGTTGCAGTATCCCCTGCAAGTTATGATCATGACACAAGATTGGACTAGGTGGGATGAGTCCAAGATAGAGAAAGGTAAGAGAGTGAAGGAAGTGGTGGTGAGGGAGACATTTTGGGTCGTTGTGAAATACATTACATAAATTGTATTTTTAGTTTTTAGTGTCATCAATTATGGGGATTCTGATAACCCTAATCTAGGTGAGATATATGAGTGCATTGACAACATGTTTGGGCAAATGAAGGCAATTACTCAAGCAAGGACCCCACTCTGGAGTTATACGATGAACATATTGCGCCCATCATTCAACATAGATGGGAGAAGTTGAGCACCCCTCTTCATATGGTTGCATATGCACTTAATCCAAAATCATAGGTGGAGAGGTTAGTTATAGTTATCCCTTTGGATGATGAGGAGGTGAAGAAGGGCCTTATGAAGGCTCCTAAAAAAATGTATAGTGTAGAGGAGGTTTCACAGGTCAAATTAGAGTGCCTCAAATTCACTGAACTTGATGGTTACAAAACTTCCGTGAAGATGGAAAGGGTCACATTGGCATAGCAAAAGCCAGTGAATTGGTGGCGATTGTATGGGCATCCAAGAGCACATTGAACACTTGCACTTTGCCTCCTTTCGTAGGTTTCTAGTTCCTCTACATCTGAGAGGAATTGGTCAACATATGGTTGTCTCCATTAAGTTAGGATGAATGGACTTATCTCTAAGAGAGTGGAGAAGCGTACCCAATGCTTTGCCTCTCATAAATCGCAAAACAATTGAGTACAAGCAGACCCCAACATTATGGTGGGATGTAGATCTTGAGGAGCCGAGACAGGTAGAAGAGGGCAATATTGTGCATCGGGGATTGATTGGGCTCTCCGTTGAGGATAAGGATGATAGTTCCAATGAGGAGTTCATGGATGTTGTTTTAAATGATGATTTTGATTTTTGAGCTATAACTTGTACTCTTTGTAATATTGACAATTGTTTGTTATTTGAATTTCAAATTAATGAGATGAATATAAGATATTGTCAATTGATCAATCACAATGGTTTTATATCATCTTATTCAACTTTTTAAGTCTCAAATGGTTTTATTACAGCTTATTTAATTCTCTTCCAAGTTATTTTTATTGTTTAGTCGCTTTATTTTTTATTTTAAAAATATTTTTATATTATTAGCTGTCCCCCCGCCATCCCCAAAATTTAGATTTTTTTTCCATCCTAGAAACCCTGCCACAATGTCCTCAAGTCTTAGGTAACTATAAGTAATATATAGTTTAATATTGGTTTTAATTATTTCCATGGAACTTTTATGACAATTCTCAAAAAAATGAGACTGCAATGGATATGTAGTTTGTGTTATTGTTTTTAGAATGATATGTAAATGGTTGATCATTATTTCTTCCAGTATGGGTCATCATCTACATAGGTAATGGTTGCCTAGCATATTGTTGGGAAACAATGTGGAGGACCAAGTTTAGGAGAGAGGTGATGATAGTCGACAAATACCATCGACACATCTTTCCTCATAACCACTTAAAAATGACAAAAACTGAAACATGCATTTTCCGTTTCAAGTATTACATTTGTTGCATTCTAAAATTGTAGTTGAAAAATATTATTCCAAAACTTGCTAACTAGTCTCTTATCATTCTATTACTAGCAATAGACACAACGGGTGTCTGATATACGCCAGTACAAATATGTCAGGGCCTATCATTGTAACTCATGGTGAGGCAAGATTGATCGCTATTAGAGTTTCTTAGTATATTGATTAGAATCACAATTGTATTGTGTCATTGAAGGTCATTAGTTTTCCAAATTTTATCTAGACAATAATATAGAAAGGTAAATCTATCAATGCGTGAATCTGCATGCAAGACATGTCAATCATTTGTAGCTAGATGTTTATTTAAAAATTAAAAAAAATAAATTCTACTAATTTGATTTTCTAGTTGAATCTCTATAAAATAAAAAATGGGTGGGAAGAATTGCACAAAGAGTCAATCAACTTCCACAATTCGCCAATGTGCTGGTGAAAATTTTGAGCAATTTAACGTATGGATTAAGACTTTAAAAGTGTCTAGTTAAATATTAATTTAATTACTTTTTTGAAGTCTACTAATATATAGCCAATTCTTATCATGGTATTCTTATAGCCAATTTTTATGGGATTGGTTCAAATATTTTTGTGGATCTCCAATGACCGTCTTCTAATAGATGTTAATTCTTTATATTTGAATGATGAAAAACTTATTTGGTCATCATACATTTGCACATTAAACCTGATGACTTTAAAGCTTGGGTGCAAGTCCAGGGAAATTCAGCTTGATGGTGCACTCCCTATATTTATCTGATGGTGAGCGAGTCGCAATTTAGCCATGGATTTTTATTTTATTTTAACGAGTTAACTCCATCATTAGGTTTGTGGGCGAGTTCTCTTCCTATTCATTCACTGCTACTAGGTTTCTGCAAGACCCTGGTACCTTTAATGGCAGATCTGATTTGGCCAAAACCACAGAGGATGTCTATCTACATCTTTAGAAGTTCTTTAACAACTCCCTCCTATGTGTCTAATAGATCTCAAGTGATTTATACAACTAAATAGCAAAATCCCAATGTCAACATTTCCAATGTAGTCAGGTTCTTCAAAGCAATCAAATTTGTAGTATTTTACATGACTATGTTTCTCTCTACTACACCGAGTACGTCGCTGGACGTACTTGCTGACAATGTATGATCTTGATGATCATTGTGCAGCCACACCCTCTCACTATGTGGGCCTCTTCCACTATTGCATAATTGCACGAGCATGCGCTTCAAGCTCTTGTTTGCAGAACTTGCACCCTGGGCACTGCGCAATGTGAGGAACCATGCCACTCAGTTGCGGAGACCACTTTCTCGCTCCAAACTCCTATGTGTAGCCCTTTGTGTCCCTTGCACTCTGAGAAACACAAGAAACCATGTTGCTCAGTGTTGAGGATCACCGTTGCATGTCAAGCTCTTGTGTGCAACCCTTTGTGCCTTGTGCAACGCAAGGAACCAAACCACTCAGCTCGCAGAGCCTCTAGGTAGAAAACACATTGCTTTTTGGGCTGCCGAGCCATGCATGCAACCTCTGTGCAGTCTTGACCTCCAACACAACACACTTGCCATTTGGACACTTTGTGCCACGCAGTGCCATGACAAGTGGCAACTCCAGGGCACATGTTACATTCATAGAGATGACAGATTCTTGTGCACATCTGGCAACCCACATTCTGTAACAGTCGGAAGGTGAAGAGTCACATGTGGAATCCCAACCAGCTCAACTTCCATAACAGTTCTTGTCTTCATGGTTTGTATATATATATATGTATGTAAACTTCTGTCTTTCTCAAGAGTATGCCATATACGAAATGCACAAATAAATAAATACATTCATTGTTCCAGTTCTATATCTCTCTCGTTTGTTTCACTCAATACTAAAGCTTCCACATAGGCTTACAATGCATCTAGATCCTAATCTAGAGCGTTGGTCCCTGGATATAATGGGATCCCGGTCACTTAATCAAAGGGTGTCGTCATAGTTGGATATAACACAAGAGGTGCACGATGATCCCCACAAGAGAAGCCTTTTATATAGAATTGGACAACATAGAATCTAGGTTTGCCATAGAACTTCATCAATTTTGTTCTTTGTGGGTGAATTTCTCAGATGTACGATACTGTTTGTATAAATTGTGTAGTTTAGGGTTAAGTCAACCTAATTTTGTTTCTGTAAATCACCATGGCCTTATGACTAAATACCCACTGGAAACGTGCAAGATTATTTATTGGACACTTTCTAAAAGAAATAAATTCCAAGATCAACCACTAAAACAATGAATCATTAGTGAAAATATGCAATTAAATCAGTAGTCACCATAAAAGCATAGGATGAAAGTCTTGAGACACAAGGTTTGTCATGTGGAGAAATTGGTACACCAAAAGAAAACCCCACACCTTATTGAGAGTTAGCCAAAATAACTACAGGATAATGCAATGTGTATTAAGCATAGTTATCTAAGTCTCGGGGACAGGGGGATAGGGGGATGGGATTTCTGGGATGACAATTTTTGTACGGCAATTAAAATAATATATCAAAATTAATATTTGAATAGTTTAATTGTATTCAATGAAATTTAGGGATTCAAATTGTGTTTAATGTATTTTAGGTACTTTCAAGATCATAATTTAATGTTCTTGGTAAAAATAGCAGCATTTAAAAAGTAAAAATATCAGAAAATTTTGAAAGATTTTAAAAAAAACGGGAGCGTCTTCTCTGAGTCCCCAAGTCCGCGAAACATTCGAGACGTCACAAAAACCTAGGGGATGCGTCCCTGCAAGGCTGCATAACACTAGTATTACGTTTCTTCCAAGAGAGGATAAGATACTAAAATCCATAGAATCACTAGAAGATGCCTTAGAAAATCCTTAAAAGAATTCTTAAGAGGAAGAGACCCATAGACCCTTTAAATAGAGTGAAAAGAGAAAAGTGAATTACAAAGTAACTCCAATTGTTGCCTTAGACAACCTTACGGATTTGTGCCTAGTGTCCCCATTTCCCATGTAGTGAGGGGGAAGTGGGTGTATAGTGGAAAACAAAATACATTTAAAATGTAACTCCAATACTCCTTAAAATGAGGAATATCCCTAATGGCACAAAAGTGGTGAAGGATAAATGTTATCGCACATTTCCCAGATTATATGACATATATGAATTGCAATTCACAGGGGAATAAATAAAATACGAACTTTAGAATATTAATAATATCCAAATAAAGATTAATCTCCAACACTTTCATACAGAAAATTAATTGAAGTTGTCATGTTTCATTAGATACCATAATATTTGTAGCTAGTACCTAATATTGTTAATCTAGTCATGGGCAGTACCAGGGTTTTATGTCTTGCAAACTTAGTACTCTTCAGATTAGGTAATATGCTTTTGTGTGCTTATACAATAAAAGGAAAGAGTGGAGGGACACTTGATTTGTAAGGATGATTTTTATTGCAGCCAAAATTCTAGAAGTTATTGCTATGTAATACACATGATTGCTTATGGTTTTGTGTTTTGCAGGTTTGCAATTTTGTCATAGGATTGTTCTTTATTGATCTTATGGAGAGGTTTGGGCTACCCATCGTCTACTCAAGCTTTGGCATAGTCTCCTTGTTGGCAGCAGCATTTACTTATTATAACATAATTGAAACGAAAGGGCGTAGTCTTGAGGAGATAGAGTATCTATTGAATCCCAGTTTGGAACGGAGTGACAGAGGTAGTTAAATATGAATATCAATAATTTTTTACAGGTGAAACCAACCTAGAAGATAGGAGATACCTACAATCTGGTTGCCATGTTTGGTGCCTGGAATTTGAAATGGTATTTCAAATTTAAAAATTGGTTATCTTGAAATTTTGATTACTCGGGATTAGAATTCCAATAAATGAAATTCATAAATGTGTTCATTGCCGAACTTTGAATTCTATGGGATGTATCAAAATGAACAATGTTTGTTTTCAACATCTGTTATAGGCTCAAGGAACTAAACTCCAGCTTTTTATAGTGCCCAATATGAGGTTGTCATGAATACGTCCATTAAAAAAAATCAAGAATTATACAAAATCTGGAACAGTTTATTTTTAAATTTTTTTTAATGAATGGTTACTCCAAAATTTGAGATTGCAATGTCAAAGAAAAAGTCAAATATGATATCAATGCTATTTCATTATGTATACCTTATTAAATAAAAACATAGTCTACAAAGAAACATAGTCTATAAAGTTGTGATAGTGGTTGACAATGCGATATTTGGCACATCTGGTTGTGATGCCTTTTTGCGCTAATAGTGGAGCTACAATTTGCGATAAAGGTTGAGAATGTGTACCTATCATCTGGATTTTTTTGCCCAATATGTGAATAAAAAAATCATGAATATATATACATCAATGGCCTGCCAAAGTAACATATTATCTCCCCCAAAGGCTTGCCATTGCCAAGGTACAAATATCTTAAAAAGTAACATTAATCATACCTTTAACCACGTAAAATTCTAGTTATAAATGAAAGATTCAAAATATCCATACCGATTCAACCTACTATCTGCATTCAAGTGTAAAGTCGTCCATACCAAGTACATATATGAGAAAGAAATGTGATTGTTTATATGAATATCAAAATCGATAATTGCAATTTCCATGCACCCATTTGAAGATAAAAGAGAATATGTATGACAACATATTAACCATGTTTTCCCAATTTCTTCAGTAGTCTACCCTTGTAATCGTTAATGTAGAGGTCTTTCAAGTTAGTAAAAGATGACACGATGAACTAGGTCAATCTTAATTAAGTAGAAAGGATACTAGTTGATGGGTGCGCTAATATGAGCCAAAAGTAACATGAAAAAGAAAAAGAAATTAAAGAGTACACTGAACAACAATAACAATACCCAACAAGAATGGATAAAACAAGAAAATTAGCCGTGAACTTGGAACCCCTTGTGACTAATGGAAGATGATGGTGTCAAACTTGTAACTGTCATGTTCCAAACACAACATGTACCTTTGGAACTTAAATCCAACCTTTAGAAAGCTTACCTCTATATAAAGGATGACTAAAACTAAAGAAGAAAATTTGCACAACGAAATTGAAGAGCCATGGTCAAGGCTCGTGAACAATGGGAAAGGCTTTGGGATTTGTTCCATGACAAGGGGAGGAAACTCACTAATAATTGAAAATAATGAATGCTCTTCTTTTATGGGGTGGGGAGTTGTGAGGAAGGCAAAGGATGAGATTAAACCTCCAAGAGAATGATTATGATTCATATTCATGTATAATCTTTAACAATTGCATGATGGAGAGGGTTCTTTCTCAAATTTTAGGACTTTATTTCTCTATCTCATCCTCAAATTCACTCATCTAAATATATATGAAACATGAAATTCTATGGAGTCATAATCTAGTTTGACTCAAAATAGAGCGAGGATTCGTCTTAGGAAACCATGCACACACATGGAAAACCATGTGGGTTACATACAAGTTACCCTACATGTGTGCAAACAAGATTTTTGCATTTTATCATCTTTTTGGCTATTAATGTAGGCTTTGAGGCTTAATTTAATTTTTAGGGGAAGTTCTTTGCTTCCTCCTAAAATCACCAAACATGGGCTCATTAACCCTAGACATTCCCCAATGAGCATACTCAGATCATGCATTAGCCCTTTCATTGTGATAGATGATGACATGGTTGATCCCTCTATCTCGAACATGGTCAAAGATCATTGATGAGGCTACAATCTAGTCTCTTTGATTTTCATTGACCCATTCTCTTTTTGGGGTTCTTGTTTTTGCTTCCCCCGCGCAACCATTTATATTGGTGCCCTAAACACATTGGTTGGAGATTTCATTTATGTTCAATGCTTTTGCTCTTATTGTGTTTAGTTGGTTGTTGTTCCTAGTGTTTTTTACCCTAGTGCTTTTTATTGTAATTAGTTGTATACTTAAGTCCCATTGACCTACTTTGGTCATTCATGGACATTAATATATTTTCTTTCATTCTTTATTTCTACATTAGGATGTGTCCATAAGTTAGGTGAAAAGTCTTTGTTACAAATATATGGTAGTGTACATTGTCAAAATCTGAGATACAAAAAAGACCACAAGGTTCATCCATCCAATTCAGTGATTTCCACCTAACTTTCTCATCAACTTGGGGATTTATCTCTTCACCCTTGGCAATATGAAAAGGATCTCCCACAAAAAGTGAGTTCCAATTTCTATTTTGAACATGAAATGATTAGTGTTTGTTCTCTTTAAAGTGGGAATTAAGGAGTTGATGATGAAAATGTCTATAAAGTGCTATCAAATGGAAAAACTAGGAGAATGAATAGATTGATTTCAATGCGATAATGTAATGTAGTGTCCTCAATGACTTTTAAAACCTAAACTTTGAATAGTTAAACAAGACCTGATGTAATTTGGGTTCTGTACATACTCTTTAGGAGATATATGGGGATGGGTTTTGGAGAAGAGAATACCAATTTGTAGATATTAGGTACGCTACTTAAAGATGGTAAAAGAAATAAAATAATAATATTTATATATTTTAATTTTTGAAAACTGAAATACATCAAATTCTTTACAGTGACATCTCTAGCTTTTAATTCTTTGTTTTTAGCTTCAAATGGAGAACATAATGAGATTTATGTTCATGATTTAAAGTTCAAAGTTTCTATATAATATAATATATTTTATTCTATATTTTAAGGCAAGGATATGATTTTTTAGAGATGTTCATAGGAGATGCACAAGACTCCAAATGAAGCCACTAAGACATTAAATACGTCCCTATCCCCATCTCACGTCTTTGTACATGAAGCACATACCCTTTTACTAGGAGACATGTCTCATGGTGTTCATTGTTGGTTATAATGAGAACAATTTTAAAAAAACTTTTATTGTATGGACTTAATTGTGCTAATATGCATTTATGTGTTGTTTTTAGTGACTGTGTTGAATAGTTACACTTGTATTGGGAGTGTAAGCAATTATTTGTAACTAACCCTACGCTACCATATTTTAATATCAATTTAAATCTTGATTACATGTTTACAATTATTGTAAATTTTCATCTCTTTTGTAGGAAATGGATGTTAGTGTAAAGCGCAAGGGATTGAAAGAGAGAAAATAAACAATAATGGTGAGTAAGCTGACCAATCACCTCCCCCACCTTACTTTGCCACGAAACCTTAAAACCTTTTTATTGTTTGGACTTATGGTCGTACACAAGTATTAACATAAAAAATACTAGCACCTATAGCTTTTGGGGGTGCAAGGATTCATCGATAGGGTGGTGGTGGGAAGGGCAAGGGCATCAACAAACTAAATCCCACTCAAATATTGTTGTAAAACAACTCCCATGCCTTGTATATTGTTGTTTTTAAATTTAAAGCACATTTTCAGTTTTTTGGTAGTTAACATTTGTTTCCCGAGCAACAAAGCGGTTATTGACAAGGTGGGGGTAGTTTACACCGCAAGAGAATTTTTACAAGCATTTTTTGGCAATTAACCATTGTGAGACAACTTTTTCGAGCACTTTTTGGGATTGAACTCCCAATTATAAAACCTATCGACTAATTATAAATGTTTATAGAACTGAAGTGTGGTGGAAAGTTTGATTTTTTTTAATCACTATTCTACTTATCATTCAATCCTAGGAGTGATTAGTTGTTTTTATCTTCGCAAGCCTTGCAGTGGCTCAAATTTTTCCTTTTATGGACTTAGCAATCATGTGTAAAAGTATAAACAATTAAATCAATAATCAAGTAGCTATGAAATAATTATCAAGTGATTGGTTGTCATTGCTAAGGAGTTTGTAAACCATATTACGATCATAGTTATCTAACACAATAATGATTACACACAAATGTATATGTATGTATGTGTACATGTACACACAAATCCATCCATCCATCCATCCATCCATCCAACCATCTACCTATCTACCTATCTACCTGCCTGCCTAGTTACTTATATGAGAGATAGAGAGAGATAGATAGATAGGTAGCTAGGCAGGTAGGTAGATAGGTAGGTAGGATAGATAGATGGATGGATGGATGGATTGGATGGATTCATCCATCTATCTATCCATCCATCTATCTATCTACCTACCTACCTACCTATCTATCTATGTATTTGCCTACCTGCATACCTGCCTACCTATCTACCTATCTATCTATCTATCTATATGTACATATACATATACATGTGGATGTATGTATATATACACGTACTTTCGTATGTATACCTACCTACCTACTTACTATGTTGTGTGTGTGTATTACTCATGTATTAGTGAGTGACCACCATACCATACTCCATACTAGTATTAGTGTTGAGTTAACCTAACGGTTGAGCACCCCCACCCATATAGAGAACTAGATAGGTCCCCCATCCCATATTGAGTGGGAGTGCCTCTGTCTCCTTCGTCAAGTGAGTGCCCCATCAATAAATAAGATAAGGGTCATATCTAACTGTATGGGGATTGGGAGTCAGTATTGAGTATTAGTCTTTGGTATAGGTATACATGGTATAGGTTTGTGTGCGCGCGCATGCATGTATGTATGTATGTATGTATGTATATGTACATATATATACATACATGCATATACATGTGGATGTATGCATATACACATGCAATTATGTATGTATACCTACCTATCTACCTACACACACATAAGTTCATGCACATGTATGTCCATGTACACACATTTATATCTAATTTTTATTTAAAGTGAAATTGAACTGATTTAGGAATTTGCGTGCCTTTTCACCTTTCTATTATTATGTGGTTATATTGAAAGGCACATGTAGATACTTTGGCACAATGACAACCTTAAGAGTGCCACATGGAATGACATGGTTTAGCATAATTTGCATTGAATGATGTCATTGAGATTGAAGAAAATTAGATGTTGGTACCGCATGGTGTGAGTTATCCTTTGCAGTTTGGTATGGAGATTTGTTAGACTTTAGCACAGTCGATAATGTGTATTGTAGAAGGTTTGACACACATTCGGTGGTGCCATGGTTGAACTACACAAATTACATTGTGTCACTTCAAGAACGTGTGTGATATTTGTTGGAGATAAATAGATGTACTGCGCATTACTAAAGTATATGACATTTGGTGGAGGTTGATGAATGGTCTTGGAGGTTCCACAAACTTGTGGGTCAGGTTTTGGAATACCACAGTCCATTGAAGTGGAACAACATGAACAAAAACCTATGAGGATAGGCTTTAATGGTAACATAGGAACCATAGTTGGTAGATTCTCCTAAATCAGCTATCCCTCCATATAAAGAAATAGTCCTCATTGCCTTAAGTCTAAGAAGAATGTGCATAACCTTAGCTTCTACTTGATACCTTGTGAACCACTTGGCTTGTGTATGGGAGTTGATCTGTTGTGACGACTCTATAATAGGGCATAAAACAATTATGTATATAATGGTTTCCATAATTTGATGTCCTTTTTTGTGGAGGTATTGCATTAGTAGGACATGATGTTTTGAATGCAGTATATGCATAGGTATATGATGTAATCTTCTTGGGAGTTAGCACAATATGTGTTGAGCATGGAATCACTTTAGGATATGATATTTCTTATTGCCCATTGATACAACTACGTTGTGAGGATTGGTGTTATATACACACTAGTGACTGCAGGTGTGGTTGTCCAATGAGTACATTACAAACATCGATTGACACTACATAAAAAACTAACTCATCTCTAAAATGATAGATAGAGTATGAGAAGTGGCATTGGAGAGTGAAATATATCTTTGTTATGCAAGAGCTAAGCCATCCCATTTTTATAAGGTTGTGGATGAGGTAGTTGGAAGATTCGGTCACTTGACACTTGCTTTAGATTAGATGAGATTCTTTATGCTACAATCATTGATGAGAAAATCAAATGGTTTCCATTTCTCCACATAAGTGAATGGAATTAACATTTGGTTTAAAATCTTGCACTAAATGGGAGTTACTTGTGCGTTGTTTACAAAAACTCTTGGATATGTGTCAACAATTCCATATTAGGGCCTAACTATATGATTATTTGTTTCTATTGGTGTAAGAGAAATATTTTAAGGTGTGACACTTTACATTGGAGTACTTTCTACTTTTGTTCTTTTAATACCATTTGAACGTCTTAGATTATTGTGGCTTATTTGGTGCACATAATGTGTCCCACATGTTCTTCATCTTAGATTCTTCCTCAATGGTTTACAAAAAGTGATAAGCTTCTCCCATCATTTTGACATTGGCCAACTTTAGTTTGGACTGAGTGAATTGTCATACGTTGTAGTACTTGAGAGAACTTTTTCCTCATCTGACTTGAATGAGTCTAGCTTTGCATAAAGGTCATGTAAGGTATCAATGTAGGCTTGGACTGATTGGTCATGTCCTTGCCACAATTATTTCTGTTGAATGTAGTGATCTTCATAAACATGTTTAGGATACTATTCATCGTTAAAGGCTTCCAGGAATGTATCCCATATTGGTTTAGATTTTACTTCTTTTTTATCTTTTTCCCACAAAGTATGGACTTGTCACCACTTCTTGATGGGTGAAGAGAATTTCATAAGTGCAATCATTATTTTCTTCATTGAAAATTTTGATTAAGAACAATAAAAATCTGACTAATCTAACCAACTATCTACTACATTTGTATCATTTTTCCTAAAAATAAATGAATGTCTAGATTTACTTGAAACATAGGGGAAATCAACCATCAAAAGCTTTACTTGGTGATGATAAGGTTGATGGAGCGACTCGTTCAAGGACTTCTACAAATTGGTTGAACACCAATCTCCTTTGTTTTATGAACGCTTTTGAGATTTTATCTTTCATCATTATGTGCAACTCATCTTCAATTTGATTGTCCTTTTCCATTTGAACTTTGTTGAAGCGTCACAAGAGATTGTTTGATGGGTCTTGTGGTTTGACATTGAGGCTCAAATAATCTAATCTTGTTTGACGGGTCATAGAAGATGATGATTTGCTTTGATACCATTGATCTCGAGGGCCAATGAGGTGAGTTGGTGGACAACACAATAAATGTGATTATAGATGTGTTATATGCATATGGGAAGCTATTCAGATAATATATAGAGAATAGATAGAGACATAGAGATAATAGAATTGGAATAGTTAATGTGTTTATTTATTTGTGCATCGTTTACATGGCATGCTCTTGAGAAAGATATATGGCTACCTATCTTCTACTTTGATTTCTATCTAAAGCTACATATGTGTTATATGTGTATTTATTATAATGTTGCGAAGGTGAAAGAAATAGCGAGGGAAGTTGAACCATATTAAGACCTTATGACTCCTCATGTTTCGACTGTTATGTGGCTATATTGAAAGGTGCACGGTTTGTAGAGTGATACTTTGGCACAATGAAAACTTTGGGAGTACCACGTGGCATGGCATACGATATTGCAAAAGTACATTAAACTATTTCATTGAGATCACATAAATTTGGATGTCGACACCTTAATGTAATTTATCTGTTACAGTTTGGTATGGATGTGTATTAGAACCCACCAAATCCAATTATTTGTTCCATAGAAGGTTTGGCATATGCTTGGGTGGTGCTACATTCAATTAAAATAAACTGTAATGCACTAATGTAGGAGTTTGTGGCATTTGCTAGCGAGAGTTGGATGTACTGCGCCATTGCTAGAGTGTGGTTGACATTTGTTGGAGGTGGATGAAAGGTTTTAGAGATACCAAAAACATGTGGGTGGGGTCTTGAGTACCACAACCCATTAAACTATAACCGCACAAACCACAAGCTATAAAGATAGGCTTAACGATACTCCATGAACCCCCATCAGTAGATCCTCCTAGATCAATATATAATGATGGTGAAATTCACATAAAGTTACATGTGCAACTTAATGTTACCATGATTCCTTAGGCTATATCTTTATTTATAAATAGGAAAAACAAAAATACACTTGCCCTACTAAAACCATTGGGTTGGACATGTGTAATAAATTTAAAGGACCATAAATGATTGAAATAATAATAATAAATTAGTACATATATCTTATATACATCTAAATAATGTTGTGAGACATCCACAAGATATCAATCTTAAGAACCTTTTCTTGGATTTTCAGCATACCATAATTATTAATAACTTCATTACCTTGTTCACAAATTTCCCATTGAATGGTATTAATCTAGCTACATCAATGTGTAAGGCTCGATTTTTGTTTCCTGAACGAAAAGGGCTCCAAAATCTAGTGTATTACTAAGATATTATATTTTTTCAATTGAATTCTCCATGAAAAAGGGAAAAACTTCTTAGTCACAGTCAACTAGATAACAAATTTACGGTCAAAATTAAAAGTGACCACATTAATAGACATTACAGCCCACCAACACTCATGTGATGCCATTGTAGAATGCCTCTTGACGTAATAAAAGTTGTGGATGTCCCTTATAGGCTAACCATTCCTAATTAAACAAGTGTCACGTAGCAGCTTATTCCCACAAAAGATACCGTAGTTGAAATTACACATGTTTAATTGTATTCAATGGATTTTATGCTAGTTATTGCCGTAAAAGTGTAATGTACATTGTAGGGAGTGCAATTCTTTTAAAAGGTGAAATATTTGTTAGAAGAAGAATTTGTTTTGAATATTAAATATTATTATATTTAATTGTATTCGATAGATGTTCTTTTTGCAATTTTGTTGAGGGTGTAAAGTAGATAGTAGAGCATGTGCTTTTTTTAAATATGAAGTATTTTTAATGCAAATTATTATTAAGAAAGTGTCGATCACCATTATGAATTTTATTTATTGTTAATGGCTAAAATTTATTGACATGAATATATTTTACTACTTCGTATATTTATGATTCTAGAATGGGATACTAAACTTATTGCCATTCCAATTACACTAAAGTTTATGGGAATACTTACATATTTGTTGTGTAAAAAACAAAATTCATTGACTATGTGTTAGTGATGTAATGGCAATATGATAAGGTATGTCCCACCTTGCAATTTCCATTATTTTTACTAACTAATAAATTTGCAAGTCTTATAAATGGCAGTCAATTTGATGTCATACCCAACATCTAATGTTTTGTAAATAGGAACAAAATTAAGTACTTGATGTATGTAGATAAATATCACATGACATTTTTCCCTGAGCAAAAATATTTGAGTGATGGTTTGAAAACATCTTTAGACAATGCATATGGTCCATTATTTTGTTTAGTTCATAGGCACTTGATATTGGTATGGTACTAGTTAATTGTTATGGTATTACTATATTCACGTGTTTATTAATTATTGGTAGATAATTAGTTAATTGTTATGGGAGTGGTGTATTTGTGTGTTTATTAATTGATTATTGGTATGGGACTAATTAATGATGCCGATAGGTGCTCTTTTTAGGATTGACGCGACTTGTTAATGAAGATCAGTGACTACTATAACCTTTGTACATCAATGCATTGATTAAATTAATATCGACCATTTGTTTAAATGAATCTTTGCTTCATGGTTTTGACACTTGACATAAACACAAACCTCAAATACATGTACGAGGTCGCTAGTTCCTACAATGTTTTCATGGGTGTCCAAGGTGCAACCTTGACACATTTTTTCGCTTCTTTGACTTGGGATTGTCTTTATACTAGGGGTTCTACTAGGAATATAATGGCCATCGAGGATATTTTTCAGATATCCTACAATGAAGATGAAGGGAATCCATTATTTTGAGTTTTCATTTTTTCTTGAGGAGAGACTGATGTATGAAGAGTATTTGTAGGATCATGTGTATTTGAGGGATCCAAAGGTTGTGAACACCAGAGGGTGGGAAGCCACCAAGGAATTTTATTTGGATAGGTAGAATATGAAGATGGAATTGAGTAAACTAAACAAGTTGATACTAACTGTGGACCTTCTCCAGTCCAAAGGCCATGTAAATGTTTGAAAAATATTGGAAATTCATTATATGATTGATTTTATGATTTATATTTCCTTGGGTTAATTAGTAGCAGGGGAATATCACACCAATTTTTTGTATAAAGGTGAATCCAATTATGATTTTCCAATATCCTTGAAATATTAAAGAGAGGCTTCCACTATAATACACAATCTTTTTTCTTCGAGTATTACATATATTTTTCTTTTCCTTTGTATTTTTTTCTGCCATTGTTCTTGACAAATAATTCATAGTCATAGTTGTGTTTTAACTTTTAATGGTTTGTAGGAAGTGACATTTTGAGGTACAAACATGACAATATTGTTGACAAAGTGGGCCATGGTGAAAACAATGATCAATTCCCCAAATAGAAGAGGAAGGTGTAGGATAGGCTGGATGACATGGAGGGAAAGGAAAGAAACATGAGGGATTCAAACATATACAAGCTTTCATATCTGCAAGCAATGGTTAAGGAGACTCTGCGAACATATGCTCTACACATAGGACACCAATGTGACTGATGGACTATTTGTGTTCTTCTAGGTACCACCACCATGGTCAACATGTGGTTGAATATGTATGGCCCATAGATTTGGGACTTTCTTGCGAAATTTTGAGAAAAAAGGGAGAATGTGGACATTGGGGGAAATGTCATGAGACTTGTTAACTATCTTGTGAGATGGCATCTTTGCTTCATGTTATTCCACTCATCACTATCCTATATTTTTCATTGGTGTTTGTACTAGGGAAGAATATATATCTCTTTAATGTTTATGGGGCATTGAATATGTGTATATATGTTTTCCTTCTAAACCTTTAAGCAATGCTGAAATTTCAATTGTGTAAATATTGCTCTAGCAATTTCACTTCTGTAACGGCTAGAGCAATTTTTTTGATTGGTTGTGTTAGGAGTTAGTGTGCCCAATGATTTGATGTATCCCACATATATTTTATTAATAATATTTAAATTTATTGAATTTACAACAACCTTACAATATATGTCAAAATTTATTCATAATATACCATATTTTTTTGTTTTGAAGTATTATCTATTTTCATTGTGTTAACACATTTTTATTGTTCTTCACTGCTTATATTATTAAAACACAAAAGAATGTAGTTGTAATGCAAAAAGTTATGAAACCATTAAAAAGTAAGGCTTTTTAGGTTGGCAACTACTACGACATTTAATTTATTCAACAAAAATTGCATTGAAAATCTCCCTTGGCTTTGCCTATTGGATCCCATTCGAGTCCACTTGGATTCTGTCCACCTAATACTTGATGCACACGTATCTTCTCTCCAACAAAACAATTTTGGAGTTTTGTACAAAATTGGAAATTTTGGGTTGAGTCAAACTAAACTAGGATTAGGGGATGTTAATCAATTCCTAATAGCTCCATTTGAATGCTCAAGTTGGTCTAGGTATTCAATAAATTTAAACTAGGAGGTTTCCCTCCAAAATGCAATTTGAATTCCCAAAGGTGCATTTTAGTGGATTTTGGCTTGTGATATACATTAGGAAATTATGAAATAGGCATTATAAGGTCCTAGGTGTCATAATAAGTCTAAATAGAGTCATGATGCTAGACCTAGGTGATAGAGGTCTTGAAGTCCTAACTAGGGTTAGTAATTTAAAGTATGTAAAAAGTTCAATTTGGCGTTTAAGGAGTAAGAAAGTCTTAGAATAAGTTATAATTGTCATGATAGATTATAAAGCCTCAAATGTAACTAAATTTAAAAGGGATTGAAGGATAAGAGCTTGAATTGAGGCTTTGGAGAAAATATTTGGAAAAGAGAAATTCAGTCTTGGCAAAAAATTGTGTGTTTTGTATATTTCTTGTGGTTTGTTTGTTATTCTCCTTGCTTTGTAATTGTTATCCAAAATAAGCCCCCTGCTTATTTTGGTTAACTTGTTTTCATTCTTTCCTTCCTTGTGCCTCAGTCAAATTTTTACACATTTCAGGCACTCAAAATTTTTTGGGTATTGCTTCATCAGATAGAGAATTTTCTTCCCTTTCTAGAAAGGTAAATAAGTTCTCCTAACTCCTTGTATTTTGCAAGTTATGACTCGACGAAGTTTGGAGGGGAAATTTTCCCAAGGCGGGCCCGCGGGAAAAAAATTGGCACTTAGCCTTTTGGGGCAAAAGGGTAAAGGGGAAAAGTTTGGCCTGAAAACCTGCAAAGCAATGAGATGGTGCCATGTGTCCTGTCAGCGGCGAAAGTTGGGGTGGCAAAAGGACTTTGGAATTTTCTCCAAAGTGGTTAACGATGCATAGGTCAAAAATGGAGTGCATCCCCACCAAGCAACCAGATGGTGCCACGTGTCCCAGAGTGGCGGAGGCGAGGAGTATTTTTGGAAAAATTTCCAATTTCGTAAAGGGGTAGAATGATTGTTTGAACCTGTGGATCTACCAGAGGGTGCCACATGGTAGCAGAGGTTGGGCCGGCAGAGATTTTTTGGGAATTTTTCCCAATTCAAAAAAGGAGGAAAAAAGTTCAAATTTCGGCCCGCGAACCCTAATTTTGCCCTAATTTCACCTATTTTGCCCTAAATCTTCAGAGGGCCATATCTTTTGATCCAGAGCTCGAATTTTTTGCATTTTTATATAATTGGAAAGCTGTTGAAATTCTCCACATGATGGACTATTCAATTTTGATTTTTGGTGGAGATTTGTGGGTGAAAATTGAAGAAATGTCCCTAGCACGAGAAAAAATGTAGAACTAACCCCCAACCACCAAAATTGATGAGGTATGGCACTTGTTTCTTCTCCAGCATGGCAAAATGCATCGAAAAATGGATTTGTGAGGGTGCCCTTGCTATTTTAATGGATCTTGTCAGTGGTTGGAGATCTCAAATCAATTTGCCCACGTTTTTTGCCTTTCCTTCGTTCTGCTTCATCATTAAAAGCCAGTTTTGGCTCATTTGTAAAGGGTTGGACATTTTTTTGTTGTTGCAGACTCCCCTCTTCACCTTGGAATGTGAATTCAAGGATTTTCAGACCTTCCATGGAGATTGTGGCACGTTTTTTACCTCTCTGCCATTGTAATGCATTGTATTAAACTTGGGAATGGTAATGCATGTTTTGTGAATGATCCTCCAATCCTCTCATGCGTTTATCATTGTCTTCTGATCTTTCATTATATTCTACCAATCTGTGCATGCTTTGGTGTTACATCTCTATGATCTGTGTTTATTTACAAGACAAAAGTTCATCACTCCTTTGGTGTATCACCATTTTTACTTAGTTTTGTTTCCTTTTGCATCTTTTAAATTTGTCTCCTTAGAATCTAGAGTAGGATTTAGCATTGAACCTCTGCAAAATTCATGCATACACCTAAACAGATGGGTAAGAACCAGCTTTCTCTAGAGAGTTCTCTCACCTTACAAGGTCCCATAGCTTGGAGAAAACTCAATGTTGTACAATCACACTAAATGACCCAATTCTGGACTGCAGATTTGAAGGCCATTTACGGGGTGCTGTAGATTTGCACTAATAGTTTTGGCACGTTCGGTGGGACCTTAGAGGTCTTCATCTTTATTACAAAAAAGTTGATGTGTAATTGTTGTAAGTTTCTTGCTTGAAAGAGCCCTGATTTGCACATCTGGAGACTCCAAAAGGATAGAATCAACTGGTTTCAGCAGTCTAAGCTTGAAGATTCATGAGAAGGATCCAAAAAAGGTCAAGGACCAGAGAAGAGGGATTGTTTAACTATCTGCAATTATCCCCAGAAAGAGGAGAAAGAGGAAGAAGGATTCAAAGGTCTCCATCTCCACCAAACAGAACTCTATCAACTCCTCCACTTGGTAGACCTTTCATCCAATCAACAAGGGTTCTCAGGCCAATTAGAATGGCACAACCCAATCCTTATGTCAACTTTACTGGCAGTAACCCACTTGCTCTCAATGCACAAAACCCAGTTCCAATTGCAGCATTGAAGAACATCCCATACTTTACTAGAGAAAATCAGACCACCCCTGGTGATCATGTCAAAGACATTGCTAATGTTTGTGCAATCCATGAGATTGTTGAGATGAAAATTACTGTCAAATTGTTGGCATCTTCATTCAAAGGGAAATCCTTGCAATGGTTCAGGAGCCTTGAGGTAGGCTCTATCCAAAATTGGAACCAGTTGTGCACAGCCCTCCATAACCAATTTGGAGAGAAAGGGGACAACTTGTCTCTATTGGAGCAACTGACAACTATCAAGAGAGCTCCCAATGAGCAGCTAACAGACTTCAATTTTAGATTTCAAAGAATATGGGATAGAATCCCATTGGCAGTGAGGCCAACAGCTCAAGGTGCTTTCTTATACTTTCTCAAGGCTTTAAATTCTGACATTTCTATGTTGATCCAATCCATGGGAGGTGTAACTATACCTGCAGCTTACAACATCACCATTAGGGCTGAGAATTGTTTGATCCAAGCTGGTAAACTTGCACCTATGCCTCCTATGCCCTTATATCCAGAGTTGGAAAGCCCAAGTACTAGTCAAGCACCTACTTTAGCTCCT
Organism: Taxus chinensis; assembly: GCA_019776745.2. Taxonomy (NCBI): domain Eukaryota; kingdom Viridiplantae; phylum Streptophyta; class Pinopsida; order Cupressales; family Taxaceae; genus Taxus; species Taxus chinensis. The sequence goes on from CM034148.1 coordinate 182,069,535, forward strand.
ATTCCCACTCCTAGAAATTAGAGTTCAAATGAAACTTCTACTTCATCCTCTAGTGCCTCAAATGAGCTTCAAGAAATTATGAAACAATTGTAAAATTTGGGCAATGAGATGGTTACACTCAAGAGGCAACAAGCTCAAAGTTTTAGGCCTTCTTATCAGCCTCAAACTCAGCCTAATAGACAACCATATCAGCCTAATAGGCCACCCAACCCAGCTGCAAATCAAAATCAAGTAAGGCCTCCTGCCAATAGACCATTTCAGCCCTATAACCCCAATGTTGCATCTACCTCTAAAGCCTTAGTGCCAGTGCAAAATAATATAGCTCAAGAGTATGATTGGTGTTTCCCATGCAGTGAACCTCACAACCAATCTATGTGCTTCAATGGTGCTTTGAACCAAGCTTTGATGGTGACAACAACTGGTGTAGAGAGTGAAGTGAGTTGAGAAACAAACCAACAACAAGGGACATCTCAACAAGATACAACTCCAAATGAGACTACACTTGTGAATTGGCAGGTTGAAGATTTTTGTGGTATGAATCAAACACCTTCTCAGAGTGTAGCAGCTAACACACGGTCAAAGAAGAGGAATATTGGTGAAGGGAAGTCATTAGATCCAAGTGATTCACAACCTTCCATCACTCCACAAGGTGTTGGCAAGAAAAATGTAGTTCCAAATGTGTAAGGACAGCCCAAGCCACCTTCTAGACCAGCTCAAATGCTAGCTGTTATAGCCCATGTACAAGAAAAGAATGTGCAGACTAAAGGGCAACAAAGAGATGGTTCATCCCCATTTAACATCATTGAACAAATGAAGAAGACCAATGTGAACATATCTATGTGGGAGTCACTATCCATCCCAAGACAAAGGGATCTATTACAAGCTACCATGAAGAATTGGTCAACCTCAAATCAGCTAGCTCATATGCAAGAGAAGGTACTCACAAATGCTACTCAGCCTGAGGGGAATCATGGAGGACAACAAGGTAAAATTTTGAAGCCCCCTCCATTCTATGTTTCATTGATCATTAGGGATAAACTAGTACATAATTGTATGATTGATTCTGGGGAAAGTAGTTCTGTGATGCCCAAACAAATAGCTGATCAACTGGGCCTTCAATATGAAGTCATCTCCAAGGGGTAGTGCATTAGATTGGAAAACAGTAACAACAGTTGGGGTAATTAAAGATTTGAGCCTTACTTTGCATGCATGCCCCAATGTCACTATTTTGCAAGATGTGTCGGTGATAGACTTGCCACCACTCTTTGCCATATGTTTGTCAAGGGATTTCATAGCTAGAATTGGAGGCTACCTATCTGTTGATTGGTCACACATGTTGTTTAGGAAAAGGTATGGAGCCAAGGCCACAATCAGGTCTGAACCTATTGCAAACTTTCACATTGAGCCTCATACTCCAAGCCCAATCAATGCCAACTATTCAGCGTTTGATCAAGAGGATTATCCAAGCACACAGGAAGCTGACACCAAATTTGGAAGCATTCTAGATTTGACTCTTGATGAATGGGCAAACAAGGTACATGCTTTTGATCCCTACAAGGAAATAGAGGAATCTGAACTAGGAGTCTATTACATGCATGAAGAAAATCAGCCTCTTCCTAGCATCACCAAGCCAGACCATAAAGATGACAATGAGGTATGGAACTTGTTCTTTGATGGATCAAGAAGTAGACAAGGTGCAAGAGGGGGAGCTATGCTTGTTTCACCTCAAGGCATTAAGTATTATTCAATTTTTAGATTTTAGTTTGCATGTTCTAACAACATTGCTGAATATGAGGCTTTGATACATGGATTACATTGGTCAAGGAAGAGAGGCATCAAAAACTTACAAGTCTTTGGTGATAGTGAGCTGATTGTTAATCAAGTTAAAGGACAACATGCTGCCAAGAATGACCTGCTCAAAAGTTATAAGAATAGGGTGTGGGATCTCATTGAGGATTTTGAGGGCTTTGGCATCAACTCCATCCCTAGGAAAGAGAACCAAGTTGCTGATAGGCTTGCAGCAGTTGGAGCAACTTTTGATGTTGTGGAAAGTATCAAAAGAGATAAAATGCAACCAAACATCCATGTGATTATGAGGCCATCAATGCTAGATAATAATGCAAGTTGGCAAGTGTTTGAGAGTGACCAACAAATCATCAATTTATTGCAAGAGGAAGCTGAGTTCTCAGCCAAAAATTAGGAAAAGTTAGAACAACAGTACGGTGATCAAGTGGTACAACTGAGAACCAACAAACTACCAAAGGGACTTGTGACTTTAGAGTCTATTTTCAATCCTAATGATCAATTTAGGAAGGAGAAAGTAAACATCCAAGTCAAGGGAGAGGATTCAGAGCCCATCTCAGTTGGAGAAGGAAAGTCACTTCAAATTGGTAAAGTGGCAACCGAGCAAGAAAGGTATGAGTTCATGTAACTTTGCCAAGAGTTCCCAGATGTATTTTCTTGGAGCTATGAAGACTTGAGGGGTTTCAATCCCAAGCTAGCTCAACACACAATTGAACTAGATCCAATTGCTAAGCCCATCAGGAAAAAATAGAGACCGGTCAATCCACACATTGAGCCTCTCATGAAGAAGGAATTGAATAAGTTAATAGAGGCAAGTATCATATTCCCCATCAAGCATTCAAGATGGGTTGAAAAATTGGTTCCAGTTAGAAAGAAGAGTGGAGGAATCAGGTTGTATGTAGACTTTAGAGATTTGAACAGACCATCCCTCCAGGATTATGGAGCAGATTTTACAAGTTGTTGCTGGCTCTGAGAGGTTTTCATTGCTAGATGGTTATTCAGGGTATAATCAGATCATGGTAAAGGAAGAGTATCAGTTCAAAACAACCTTCACCACCAAATGGGGAACCTATGCATATAGAAAAATGCCATTTGGGTTGTCTAACACCGGAGCTACTTTCCAAAGGGAAATGGATATGGCATTCAAGGGATTGATCAACAAAATAGTGTTGATATACCTAGATGATATTACTGTATTTTCTAAAAGTGCAACAGACCATCTCTTTCATTTGAGACAAGTGTTCCAAAGATGTAGAAGATTTGGGGTATCCTTGAATCCCAAAAAATGCATTTTTCTAGCTCATGAAGGCAAGCTCCTAGGCCACATTGTTTCCAAATAAGGGTTGGCAATTGATCCAGAGAGGGTTGAAGCAATAAGAGCACTACCATTGCCAAGGCATAAGAAGGCTCTTCAAAGTTTCTTGGGAAGAATCAATTTTGTTCGAAGGTTTGTTCCAAACTTTGCAACCCTTGTCAAGCCAATAACTATGATGTTGAAGAAAAGTGTGGCATTCAAATGGAAAATTGAAGGAAAGGCAATTTTTGAGGAAATCAAAGAAGCTATCTCATAGGCTCCAACTCTCATTAACCCAAATTTCTCCAAAGATTTCATCCTTTATGCATTTGGTGGTGGTGATACAATTTCTGCAATTTTAGTACAACAGAACGAAGAAAATGTAGAGCAGCCAATTGCCTTCTTTAGCCAAAGCTTGGAGGACTATGAAGTAAGGTATTCCTTCATTGAGAAGCATGTTCTTACAGTGATTAGGAGCTTGAAGAAATTTAAGCATCTAGTTTCAAACAACAAGGTTCAACTACTGGTTTCTCATGTGGGAGTTAAAGACTTCCTCCTCAACAAAGATCTAAATGAAAAATGTGTAGGGTGGATTACTCGTGTCATGGAGTATGACATTGAGATCAAAGTCACCAAGCTGGTACAAGGAAAGTGATTGTGTGAGCAATTGGCCTTGAGTCAACCAATTGAAGCAAACAAAGAGAAGGATATTGTTTTGGTGTTGCAAGATAGCCAAGAACAAAGAGATATTCAAGAAGAAAAATGGTGGTATGCTCACTCCTTGCTAGACCCAAGACATAATGCACTTCTTACAAATAGGCCTATGCCCTCCAGAGATGAACAAAGCCAAAATAAGACACTTCATATTGTAAGCTATTCTGTATGCACTTGTTGATGGTGTCTTGTTCAAAAAGGATATCAATGGAGTGTTGTTGAGATGCATTGGGACAAATCAAATTGAGAAAATGTTAGAAGAGTTCTATGGTGGATCAGCTGGGGGCCATTTTTCTCCAAGAGTGACAGCTCTCAAGATCATGAAGGCTGGTTATTATTAGCCCAAAATGTTTAGTGATTGTTATGCATGGATCAAGAGGTGCAAGAATTGTGCATTCTTCACAGGAAAAGAGAGGTTAGCAACACTTCCATTGCACCCAATCTCAGTTGACCAGCCATTCATGCAATGGGGTTTGGACTTCATTGGAGTCATTAATCCAAACTCAAGCCAAGGGCACAAATGGATTCTAACAGCAACAGACTACTTCACCAAATGGACTGAGGCGGTGGCACTCAAAGAGGCAAATGAATCTAGCATTCTAGACTTCTATGAGGGGATAACAACCAGATTTGGTATACCTGCCACTATAATATCAGATAATGCGTTGGCATTCATAGGATCAAAGGTAACTGAATGGGCTGTTAGAAATGGGATTTATTTGAGCACTTCATCAAATTATTACCCTAAAGGAAATGGCCAAGCTGAGTACACAAACAAGAATCTATTAAGGATCATCAAGAGGACTCTTGATGAAAATTAGAGGACTTGGCACACTAAGCTCAAATCAGCTCTATGGGCTGATAGGATAACTCCCAAGAGATCCACAGGTAACTCTCCATTCAGACTTGTTTATGGGAAAGAGGTAGTTTTTCCTATGTCACTTGAGTTGCCAACATTGGAACTCATGAAGCAATTGGAATTGTTAGAGTTTGAGCCCATGGAGGTTAGATATGCAAAATTGATGGAACTCTAAGAAATCAGAGAGCATGCAGCCTAAACAATGGAAAAGGACCAAGCTTTGATCAAGAGAAGCTTTGATAGGAAAGCTAAGGCTAGAACTTTCCAAGTTGGAGATTTAGTGTTGAAATGGGATGCAGACCGAGCAAAGCCAGGAAGGCATTCAAAATTTGATGCCATTTGGAGTGGCCCCTACATAGTCACAAAATGTAAAAACAACAATGCCTTCCAATTGTCTACATTGGATGGTGAGGAACTGCAGATTCCAGTTAATGGAATCCATCTAAAGCATTGCTACTAGAAGGGAAACTTCTCACCTTGTACATATTAGCTTAGATTTTTCATTCCTCCAAGTGTCTATGCACATTGTTTTGTTGTAGCTTAGATTTACATTTCCCTAAGTGCTTTGGCACAAGTTTTGTTGCCCCAAGGATGCATCTTTTGCAGATCATGTTCCAGGTCAAAGTAATTTTCTACTCTCACAATCTTCATCTTAGAGATTTTCTAATGAATTGAGAGTAACAAGCAGTTAAGTTGATGACTCCATTGCCCAATGGATTTCTTCAGGAAGTTGGTCACTTCATTCATCAGGAAGATGACCCCTCTGAGTCACCAAAATTGTTATCCAAAATAAGCCCCCTGCTTATTTTGGCTAACTTGTCTTCATTCTTTCCTTCCTTGTGCCTCAGTCAAATTTTTACACATTTCAGGCACTCAAAATTTTCTGGGTATTGCTTCATCAGATAGAGAATTTTCTCCCCTTTCCAGAAAGGTAAAGAAGTCCTCTTAACTCCTTGTATTTTGCAAGTTATGGCTCAACAGAGTTTGGAGGGGAAATTTTCCCAAGGCGGGCCCGTAGGAAAAAAATTGGCACTGAGCCTTTGGGGCAAAAGGGTAAAGGGGAAAAGTTTTTCCTGAAAACCCACAAAACAATGAGATGGTACCAGTTTTTTGGTGTCCTCAAAGGGTCAAGCGGCCGAAGTCGCCACGTGGGCAGAGGTCGGAAGGACTTTGAAATTTTCTCCAAAGTGGTTAATGGCGCAAAGGTAAAAAATGGAGCGCATCCCTGCCAAGCAACCAGATGGTGCCACGTGTCCCGGAGTGGCAGAGGCACGGAGTATTTTTGGAAAATTTTCCAATTTCACAAAAGGGGCAGAATGATCGTTTGAACCCGCGAATCAACCAGAGGGTGCCATGTGGCAGTGAAGGTCAGGCTGGTGGAGATTTTTTTGGAATTTTTCCCAATTCGAAAAAGGAGGAAAAAAGTTCAAAGTTCGGCCCGTGAACCCTAATTTTGCCCTAATTTCACCGATTTTTCCCTAAATCTTCAGAGGGCCATATCTTTTGATCCAGAGCTCAGATTTTCACGTTTTTTATATCATTGGAAAGTTGTTGAAATTCTCCACACGATGGACTATTCAATTTTGATTTTTGGTGGAGATTTGTGGGAGAAAATTGAAGAAATGTCCTTGGCATGGGAAAAAATGTAGAACTGACCCCCAACCACCAAAATTGATGAGGTATGGCACTCGTTTCTTCTCCAGCATGGCCAAATGCATCAAAAATGGGATTTGTGAGGGTGCCCTTGCTGTTTTAATGGATCTTGTCAGTGGTTGGAGATCTCAAATCAATTTGCCCACATTTTTTGCCTTTCCTTCATTCTGCTTCATCATTAAAAGCCAATTTTGGCTCATTTGTAAAGGGTTGGAAATTTTTTTGTTCTTGTAGACTCCCCTCTTCCCCTTGGCATGTGAATTTGAAGAGTTTCAGACCTTCCATGGATATTGTGGCACATTTTTTGCCTCTCTGCCATTGTAATGCATTGTATTAAACTTGGGAATGGTAATGCATGTTTTGTGAATGATCCTCCAATCCTCTCATGTGTTTATCATTGTCTTCTGATCTTTCATTATATTCTACCAATCTGTGCATGCTTTGGTGTTACATCTCTATGATCTGTGTTTATTTGCAAGACAAAAGTTCATCACTCCTTTGGTGTATCACCATTTTTACTTAGTTTTGTTTCCTTTTGCATCTTTTAAATTTGTCTCCTTGGAATCTAGAGTAGGATTTAGCATTGAACCTCTAAAAAATTCATGCATACACCTAAACAGAGGGGTAAGAACCAACTTTCTCTAGAGAGTTTTCTCACCTTTTAAGGTCCCACAACTTGGAGAAAACTCAATGTTGTTCAATCACACTAAATGACCCAATTCTGGACTGCAGATCTAAAGGCCATTTAGGGGGTGGTGTAGATTTACACTAACAGTAATCCTTTGTAATTATTCATTTCAATGGAACTAAAAATATAAAATAAGTTGATGGAACACTTAGATTGTTAAGACTCTAATACTCTGTTTTGAGCATTGTTACTTAGAATGTACTTGACTGTGTGACTATAGAATTAATAGTCCCTTCAAAATTTGGATGAATTCCTTTGAAAATATTGGTGATAAAGAATAGTGTTACATCATGGTGTGCTTGGTGATCCTTTCTAAGGTTGGGAACGAGTTTTTTGGAGTAGTTTTATTGCATATATTCAATAATTCTGGACTATGATCACAATAAGCTTGTGATTTGTAAGATGATTTTAATTCATGGGCTTGTAATATTATGCATAGAATTATGCTATTTATTCATTTGATTTGAAGGTGATTAGGGAGTGAGAAGTTAAGTATTTGAATTTGGTTCTTCATTATCCCACCTTTTGTTTAAAAACCTTGTGTTGACTATGATTTGTCTCTCAAAGTTGTGAATGGTAGATCATTCTATATTTCAAGTAAGATACATGTTTTAGGGTCTCAAGATTGAAGGTACCCTTTGTTAATAAGTTCAAGAACTTTTGTCGATATCAATCTACAGGAATAACTTAGTGTTATGAAGGGTTTCCATTTGCATGATAAGATTGTGAACACACAGACTAGTTTTGTAGCCTAACATAACTAAAAACAAGTATTTATCTTGCAAATAACTCATTGAGGTCCATTACTTGTAAAATAATCCTCTTTATAATGTGGAAGCAGTTCTCTTTGCAAATTTTAAGACTTTGAGTCAAAGTATAGTAATTTTTATAGCCATATCTTGCTTCTCGGGTTAGAGGATAACACAGAGCTAGGGTTTCACGTTTAGAGGGTTGAATAATCAAAATGTGAGGTGATATTTGGAAGATAAGTCAGTGGGAATGTATAGTGAGAGATTGTGAAATAAATTTAAATGTCTACCAATTGAAATGGAAGAAACTCTTACTAGTTCCATAACTCAGCCAGTCACAGTTTTAGAAAACATAATCAAGACTTTAAATTGATGAGATTTGGGGAACCTTTGCATAGAAACTGTGTTCAAAGAAAGGTTGCAAACACTTTGGAATGGGGTAAGACCACTCAAGAACCCCAAAGCTTTGTGCAAAACCGATCAATGGACCATCAGTTAAGAAATAAACAAGGATTCCTACTTTGCATGCATTAGTTTAAAGCAAACAAGCAAACTTAACAAATGTAATTAACCTCTATTCTTGAAACCTTAATTAAATGAGCCTAATAAGGATCTAAGCAATCAGTTTATGCTTTAAGAGAATGGGATCTCACCATTAATGGCTTCAAGGCCAATGGTTCTTCCCTTTTACTACATGTTTTGTGGTGAAATGCAAAGATAAAGCAAGATAGCTCAATAAGATGAAATAAAACTCCTAATCCTAGCAATAATACTATAGTTTATGTTAAAGGGAAGAAGTGTTCTTAAAAATGAGAGGGGGGTAGTGGGCTATTTATAGTTTTCCATTTTGGAAATGGAAGGCTTTTAGATGCATGTGGGACTAAAAGGGAGTCAATAAGCTAGTTAACAAGTCAAAGTAAGATTTGACTAAGTTTAGAAGAGGTTGATCATGATTTGGGGTAATTAACCTAGGTTAGACTAATTAATCTTGTTTAGAGAGAAATTAGGGTTTTGGGAGGGTTCTGAAAGGCCCAATCAATCCAATGAAATGGATTGATAGTCCAGGAAGCTAATAGAAGTGGTGAAGAAGATTATTTTAGCCAACAAGAGGCTATAATAGCCTATTTAATTGACTTATAAGAGGAATAAGACCCGAAGAGTGTCATAAAATGGGAGTTAGATAGATCTTACTGACGATGTGTCGTCAATTGGAGAGGAAGAGAATAGTTAGTGCAATATTAGGAATAATAGTGTTGTGATCAAACTACACGTGTCTACATTTACCCCTCTTTGGGGTGACATAAGCTATGTCACTTCGAAGAAAGTAGAAAAGTATAAACAAGTAGAATTTTTTTGAAGGGGTAGAAGAAAAATTAATAGAATGAAGATAGTATCAAGGATGCCCCCTCGAGTGTCGATGGTCTGATAGAAGAACTCGATCAATGAGTTGAAAGAGAACAAAAGGAAGAGAAAGTGCAAAGAGGAGATGAGAAAACAACAAGAAAAGGGGATATTGAGTTACCCGTAAACCAGTGCCAACAACTTTTAAATCATCATTTTTCCTATATTCTACATCATCGGACTTTATTAAAATGTAAGCATACGACAGAAACGTAAAATGACATGAAAAATCCATGATACAAACAACTGTCCATTGCCAAAATAACAACTCCATGCAACATAGGAACATGCAATGCAATACGAGAAGTAAACAAACTCTTTTAACAGGGAAATAAGTACAATCACACACACTCAAACCAACAACGTTCAAGATAGTCACACAAATATTTTGTTATCGAGATGTAGTCCCAAATGTTCTAACAAATGAAAAGGGTTAAAATGATGCCCCGAGCAATTTATATATGCAAGGGAAAAGATGGAGGACGCTTGGGTCCAATGAAAAAGTGGTGTGCATGAAAAAAACAATACCAGGCAATTGATAGTGCCCTAGAGTACAGACGAAGTAAGCAATGTAGCTTGTGTAGATGAGTGAAGATTTAGATGATCCAGGAATTGTTATTTCAAAACATTTTGAAAACGTTAGCAGGATACGAGATTAGTGCCATGCGAGAGACACATATTTCAACTGCAAACGAGCCTTTTACCAATTTTAGTTCCTTTTTTTATATTTGTTTCGATGTTTTTGGCTTTTTTGGATGATTTTACAATTTTTAAATTTTTGACCAGTTAGAAGAATTTTTGAGATAGAACATCTGCTAAAAGTACGCGTGAAGGTGCGAAGGTGAATGCACAATTTTTGGAGAGTTATAACATATCTTGACGAGAAGAAATATGAGCTTGAAACAATTATAAAAAAAAGAATCATTACGACGGGTAAAAGAGAGGAAAAATAAAATAAATTGATAGGAAAAGGCTCCTAGAATATTTGTAAATTATTCTAGGGCCATGAAGAAGTGACTGCAAGGTGGTACTAAGTGCCCCAACGTGCGAAAAGGAGTAAAAATAATTATTTTAATAGAAAAATAATCATCTCGGCGGGTAGAAGAAGGGTTAGAATGATCAAAGTGGAGAAAACATGCCCTAGGGGCATCGTGAGAGCCTTATATACCCACCCGGGGGGTAAATCAATCACAGCTAGTTCATTTGTACCAGAGCTCTTTCAAATTTTTACTGCGAGTGAGAGCGATAGCCTTGGAGTAAGATGGCAAGACTACTGAGCAGGAGGAGATGGGTAGATCGCATATGAGAGTTCATGCGGGACCCAACAGATGGACCTTACGTGAGTGGTCTATCATGCCTTGTGAATTACGAGTTTAATATCATTTTTAGGGCATTTTAGGCTAGATTAGGGAGTTTTAGACATATTCACGTATGCGCATGCATCTGCTTAATATATACGTGTACGTGCATGCGTCAAATTTGGTAGGTACACGTACACGTATCCATTGACAAAAACGGACACGCTCACGCATATCCACCAAAGGGAAACGACACGAATGTGCACGCGCATGCGTCAAAGAGGGCGCACATGCGTCTTGGGTAGGGGAAATGGGGGTGCGTATGCACATGCGTTAAAGCATGCGCGTATGCGTCACACTGGGCACGTAGGCGTCACACTTTGTGGACTAAGGAAAAATGTAGAAAAATACAGGGGGCGCATACACACTGGGATAGACACACATGCATCAAGAAAGGCACGTATGTGTCGGGGAAGGTACGTATGCATCGGGGAAGAGGGAGCAAAACACCCTTTTGGCCAAATGGCCAAGGAGAAAATAAAGTGGACTAGAAGAAAGTGAAAATTGAGGAAATGAGATGGGAAAATGAAGGATTTTACCAACAAATTAGATAGAAATGTGCCTAATACATGTGTGTTTCTTTGTTTGCAGTGTATATTACCCGTTCTACATACACGCGAGCGATATGGACGGCTAGCTGTGATAGAGGAACAATTTAACGAGTTTGATAGGGTGATATTGGATAGCCTCCTATATGTCACGGGTTTTGCCTACGTGGCTAATATACCTCAAATTACATTGGATCACAGTCTTTTGACAACTGTAACTAAGAGATGGCACAACAAGAGTTAGTGCTTTCGGCTTCCGACTAGGGAGATCATGAATACTCTCAAGGATATGTGGTGCATTATGTGGGTCTTGATTCAGGGTCAGCTCATCCAGTATACGAGTCATTGGCCTGATATTTAGCGATGTATCTCAGAGTTGTTTGGTGTCTCGATGATACCACGGCGTGGGATGACTATTAAGTTGTTGGGGTGTATTGAGGATCCAGAGCTAGATCACGCAGTGGTTTATATGATGGCCTTTGTCAATGGAGTTCTACTCCCAAACAAGACCGGTGCTTCCTTTCCACTTGGCCTCCTTAGAGTGATACGTGGGTTGATAGATGGAGATACCAACTGCTGGGGTCAGTACATTCTAGCACATATATATTGGGACTTACATTTGATTACCTACTATCGTCAGAAGATTGTAGGACCAGCCAGATTACTTCAGATTTGGGCGTGGGACCACATTGCTATTGATCGACCCTTAGGTGTTTTGAGAGTTCGAGCTCCAAAGGATCCTTCTACTATGGGTCGGGTCCCGATCAGGGACGATGTACGACCATACATGGGAGATGCATATCATTACCACCACGAGTTTGATGAGATACAACAGTCCGCCATAGTATGGAGGCCTTATAGACATTTCCAGTGGCCTGAAGACGGTTTAGAGCTTAGCACTACCACAGTTGAGCACTTTATGTTGGGCAGCCACAACTATATGCGGGAGATGTATCAAGTAGATCGGTGCCAGAGAAAATTTGGCAATACCCAAGATGTTCCTAGGCTAGATACATGGTATGCTCATAGGGCGTGAGAGTACAATGATATGGGTCCACAGATTTCTCGAGATAGATCCCTGACCAGCTTCTGACAGGTGGTACTTGCTATGTGGGTTCCATTGAGACAGATCAGAGATCCTGGTACCACACCCAAGTATGTGCCATGGTACCATGGTGTTCTTCCATGCCATTTGACTATTTCTTGGGTGGCTTATAATGCTGATGTGAGAGCTCCTCCAGTGGGGCCTCCCAATGGTGATGAGGGTGGAGCTGCCGGTGGTGATGATAGTGATGATAATGATGGTGGTGATGGTCCTGACGCACAATGTTATGCTAGGGGTAGGGGATAGGGTCCTCCATTACAACAGCCTCCTAGACAAGGACCCCAACTTGGGCAGAGACCAGCACCCAGGGCACCAAATGTTATGTTTGTGGAACCTGTTTTCATGTTAGAGTGTGGTACACCTTCTATGTGTTACACTCGAGTATTTTTACGGCGGTCCCACTCGCCGGTGAGCGGGTCCAGGGGGTTTGGGGGGGTGAAGCCCCCCTGATCGATGGGGGGATCAGCGACAAAGCCCTCGAAGAAAATTTTCATGGGTGGTTTATTAACCCATGGGTAATGGGTAACCGTAATGGGCTGTTTTTGGGCCCATGATTTTTTGGTACCCATTGTTTTGATACCCATGGTTTTGATACCCACGGTTTTGTATCAAACTACTTAAGCAATTGTCTATTTATATGGTCTTATGCATATGATAGATAGATAAGCAAATGTATTGTAGATGTGTTTTTGAATTCAGGGTAGTGAATTCTATAGAGTTTGTTAAGCATAGCTCCAAACGGATCTGGGTATTATATTGAGAGAGTGGAGGCTTGTAATAAAATATGAGCAAGTGATTCTTGGTGGACGTAGCCCCAATTGGGTGAACCACTTTAAATATTGTCTCTCTGTGTTGTGTTATTTATTATGTACTTTTATTTGAGATCTGTAATATTTTCTGCATATTAGTTTCTACTGTTGCAATTCTGTAAGGGAATATTCCACATATTTTATCTCTTATTTCCTAACACCAAACATAGAGTTACCTCTAGTAGGCATTCCAATGGGGATATATGCCCTGCTTCAGTAGGTAATTCAAAAGAAGTGCCCGCCACCTCATGCTCCAGGGGGTGGTGGTGATGGTGGGTAGTTGACTACCCTTCAACAGCAGTTACAAGTGGTGATTGTCATTTAGTTATAGGTAGCTGGAGAGAGAGATGTGGCTAGGGCACATGTACAGGCCCTTACAACAGAACAAGATCAAGCCAGTGCTCAAGTAAAAATTTTGACAGTTGAGAGGGATCAAGCCAGATTACAGGCCACCCAGGGTGGGGATAGTGCCTCATGGCAGAGCCATATTAGTGAGATGGCCGCACAGGGTGCTCAAATACTGAGCCTTTTACATCAATCCCATACCCAAGTGTAGATGGTTTTTACACAAAGGGACCACACCTAGGCATAGTCATAGGGTTATATTATTGAGAGGGATCAGGCTCGAGCCTAGGTGCAAAATATTATTGCAGATAGAGACTGAGAGGCCACTGCTACTAGACATGCTCATGTTGACAGGGGTAGTTTGATAGGCGAGTGAGATGCTGCCGTGCAGGCAGGTATTGCTTTTGGAGATTCTGATTTGATATAGGATGTTATGAGGGCGGTGAGGCTTTATATTATAGGACTACCTATTTTAAAGTAGTCCTGGTAGGGCGGTGGGTAGCACCTGTTGAGTAGTCAGGTGTGAGCACGACAGGTTCCAGATCATAGAGCTTGGGCCACTTAGTTAGATCAGTTTGGCAGCCCATTATAGAGCATTTGGTTGGACAGGAGCCAGCCAGCCAGCCAGCCAGCCAACCAGTTTGGTGATACCTCCGGTGCTGGTCCATCACAGCCACCACTCTTTCGTCCCCTAAGACATGGACCCGGGAGCCCCGACGAGGGCGTGAGATGTGGTCGATTTCCTCATTTTTCCTCTTTGTACAAATGTATTGTAGACATGCCTCTTATGAAGGTTGATTTTGATGTATAGATTCATGTACCATTATTTTGATGATGCCTTTTGATGAAGGCTCAGTTTTTTATGCATGCCTCTTTTAGATGGCATATTGTAGCGATGATGTATACTTGTGTTTTGAGATGGAAATTTATACATTTATCATATGGACATTCAATGATGATTTTGTCATGTTATACTATGATTATGCCTTTTACAATTGGTGGTTATTGCTCTGTAATTATTGTATCATGATGTATGATTTCCCTTTCCTCTATGTATGTGACATACCTTAGATTTTAGAGATGTTTATGTTCCATGTTTTCATTTTGATGATATATCTGTAGATAGTATCACATGCTTTGGATTTATGGAATGTTTCTGAGTTCTTATTCTAGCACTTGGGATGATACTAGATGATATTGGTGTGGGGGGGATAGATTTGTGATTATACATAACCCCTCTTGCCCCCATTGATGATACGATATGTGATGATTAACTTAACATACATGCATGATGTAATACTTAGCATTTATGTATATATGATGTAGTAGATGATGTGTATATGTGATGAATGGTAGGTGATATATGTGATAACAAAAAACTATGCAAGAAACAAACATACAAGTAAAAGTTAACAAAGCTAAACAATTGTACCTATACAACACAACATAACTTATGATGTAAAATACATGAATTTATTAAACATACCAACGAGATCAAATTGACATTCAATCTAAGTAAAATGAATCTTAATGGATGCATACAAGCTACGAATGAACCTAATGACATATACAATTAAATCAAACAAGATCCAACCCATGGCAAGTAAATGAATCATGACATCACATGAGAAAGTACTCTTAATCAAAACTATACAAACCAACAACTAAAAGCAATTAAATTATTACCTTGTTTTTGCGGGACAACATTGATATATTTTCTAATGTTTTTGGGTTTATCTAGAAAGATAAGTTTTCAAGGCTACTATTCACATTGTTTTGAGGCTTCTCTAATACAATGTTATATAGTTCATCTAGCTTCATCCCTAGAAGGGAGATTTTTTGAATGTTTATGTTTTTTGTGTATCTTCTCCGAATGTTTTTCTATTTTCTAAGGTCATGTTCCGAAAGCAATGTATAAGGAAAAAGAAGCGTGGATGCCCCCAATGTGACATGGGAGTATACAAAAGGTAGAATGCCACGAATGTATGTAAGAGAAATTAAAATGTGAAGGTGCCCCCAACGTTAGATGGGAATATACAAAGGCAACATACTTCATGTAGATATAAGAGCAAATAAGCCAGATCACGGTTTGAAAAAGATGGGTTTGGTTGGGTTCTTATACCTAGCAAAGGAAGTTATATCTAGAAAGTAGTGAGGGTTATCTGTCTTGCTGTAAGAGTGACTTGTGATTGGCGAATCTTATTTGAGCACCGGAGACCATTTTTCACTCAAATACCGGCCCACTGTGCCATAATTATGTTGTTTTCACATGTGGATGACCTGCTTTTTCTTTACTGTTTTCTCAAATTTTCTATTTTTTTGTTTGTTTTTTCTTTTTTTTTCCTATTTTTTAGTTCTTATATGATATTATCATCATGCTTAACCATAGCACTGCCTGAGGTGCATGGTGTTCAAAGATTATGGAAGCTCTTCACCATCCGAGTATGTAAGTTTATAGGTTCTTGATCCATACTTAGCAACTACCACATAAGGGCCTAGCCAGTTAGCTTCAAACTTACCTTTCTATTCTTTGTCTTTGATGGTATTCTTCTGATTTTATTTTAGAACTAGATCATCTACATCAAATTCCCGATGAATGATGTGTTTTCTGTATCCCCTGGATATTCTGTTCTGATAGATTTTTAGGTGATTGAGTGCTTTGATACGCTTTTCATCTAATAGTTTCAAATCTTCCAGTCAAGCAACTATGTAGTCCTCATCTTTATCAAGATAGTCCCTAAGAGATATTCTCATGGAAGGAAGCTCCACTTCCAGAGGTATGATGGCTTCAGTGCCATAGACAAGTGAATACTGGGTTGCACCAGTAGGAGTGCAAATGGAGGTTTGATAGGCCCATAGGGCGGGATGTATCTGTAAGTGCCAATTATGGCTAGTCTTACTGACCATTTTCTCCATGATCCGTACAAGGGTTTTATTAGTAGCCTCTTCTTGTCCATTACCTTAGGGATAATAGGGGGTACACCACTTGAGTTGAATATGGAAATGTTGACACAACGTCTTAACTGTTTTATTTTTTAAGGACTTACCATTATCAGTGACAGTGGCGGAGGGGATACCATAACGATAGATGAGATGGTTCATAATGAATTTAGAAATTTGTGCACCAGTGATGTAATTAAGAGGCATAACCTCTACCGATTTGGTAAAATACCCGGTGGCAGTGATAATGTGGGTGTGACCATCTGAAGAAGAAGAAGGATGGAGCTTCCCTATGAGATCTAGACCCTGTTTAGAAAATGGCCAAGGGGTTGCGATAGGCTATAAAGCCTAGAATGGCACATGTATTAACTTTCCATACTTCTAACATAGTTCACATTTCTTTACAAAATTTTAGTAGTCTGATTCCATGGTAGGCCATTAATAGCCTACTCTTAATAGTTTTTTAGCTAAGACCATGCTACTAGTATGCGTTCCACAAATACCACCATGTACTTCCTTAATAGCGTGGATTGAGTCAGTAACATCCAAACAATGAAGCACATTTCCGCCATAGCCACGACGATAAAGGGTGCCTCCTAGGAGGGTATAATGGGCTATACGATAAAAAAGGGCTTTCTTTTCAGAATGGGTGATGTCTTGTGGAAAAATGCCATCTTTTAGGTATCGAAAGATAGGGTCATACTAGGGGGATAATGGACCAACAACTTCATATGCCAAACATGACTCTGGCATATCATATATGGGCACTTGTAAATGCTCTACAAAGAAAGGAATTTTACTTTCCTGAGGTGGAATGCATAACAAAGACCCAATTGTAGCCATAGCATCTGCAGATCTATTATGCAACCTTGGATTTTGCTCAAATATGATTTGTGTAAAGTACTCCTTCAAGGTTTTAACCATTTTCTTATATGGAATGAGCTTCTCATCTTTAACTTTATACTCATCATTAACTTGTTTAATGATAATTTGGGAGTCTCCAATGACTCGTAGTGTCCTAATATTCCAAGTAATAGCTAGTTTGAGGCCAACAATGAGTGCCTCATACTCTGTAATGTTATTAGTGCATGGAAATCCCAACCGGAATGCTCCTGGTATGACCTCCCATGTGGGAGTGATGAGCACCACTCATGCTCCAGATCCATGAAAGGTGAAAGATCCATCAAAATGGACCTGACATTCTATAGATTCTTCAATGTACATCATAGATGCGTCTGGCAGATCTAGACAGAAAGGTTCCATTATTGGGAGAGGAGCTTCTACTAATTGATCATCCAATACCTGTCCTTTCAAGGATTTTTGATTCACGAACTCAATATCAAATTCACTCAGGAGAATGATCCAATTATCCATTCGACTTGCGAGGGCAGGTTTGGATAAAAAGTACTTGAGAGGGTCAGATTTAGATATGATTTTGGTTTTATTGTTCAAGAGATAACGTCGAAGCTTTTGGAAAGTAAAGATCACTACTAAGAAGGCCTTTTCAATTTGTGGGTAATTCAACTCGTAAGAAATCAAGGTGTGACTGAGATGGTAAACTACCCTTTCTTTATGGTCTAGGTCATATTGGGCATGCATTGCACCAATAACAAACTGGGTATCGGATATGTACAAGAGGAGAGGTTCACCTGGGGTAGGCGGCATGAGTATAGGTGGGTTGACCAGGTACTATTTTAGTAGTGCAAAGGCCTTTTAGAAATTTGGTTCCCAGTTGAATAGAACATCATTTTTTAGTAAATGGATAAAGGGGTGGCACTTATCTGCAAGCTGTGAAATAAAGTGACGGATTGCATGAATTTTGCCTTGTATACTTCTCAGTTGTTTGAGAGTGGTAGGTGGTGGCATTTCTGTGATAGCCATAACCTTTGTATGGTCCACTTATATCCCTCTTTGTGAAACAATGAACCCTAGGATATTTCCTAATAAAACACCAAAGAAACATTTCTTGGGGTTCAAGAGAACCTTATAATCTTGGAGACGCTGAAAAATATGTCTCAACAATTCAGGGTGCTCTTCCCTCCTAATGGATTTAGCTAGGATGTCATCAATATAATCGTCCATGATGTCATTCATCATATCATGGAAGATAACAGTCATTTCCCGTTGATAGGTGGCCCTGACATTCTTGAGTTTGAAAGGCATGACCTTGTAGCAAAATGTTCCCCACGGAGTGATGAAGGTTGTTTTATGTTGATCTTCTTCTGTAATCAGTATCTAGTTATAACCTGAAAACCCATCCATTAAAGACAAAATTTCATAACCAGCGGTGGAATCAACTATCATGTTAATGTTAGGTAAGGGGAATTCATCCTTAGGGCACACTTTATTGATGTCATAGAAATCAGTGCAGATTCGTATGCCGATAGGCTTCTTCTATACAAGGACTATGTTAGAGATCCACTCTGAATAGTCAATGGGTTTAATGAAATCAGCAGTTAACATTTTTTCCAATTCTTCTTTGACAAGGAGCTCCACCTTAGGGTGCATCTTTCTCAACTTTTACTTGATGGGTTTGGTGTCTGGGTACACAACGAGATTGTGCACAAATAAATTTGGGTCCAAACCAGGCATATCTACGTATGTCCATGAAAATATGTCCACGTATTCCCTTAAGATTTCTACAAAGACCTTTTGTTCCTGATTTAAGAGTGAAGCTCCCAACTTTATCATTCTAGGTTGCTCTTCTGAGCCAATGTTGACATTAATTGTTTCCTCAACAAGCATCTTAGAAGCATATTCCATCCCTGTAGGATCATGGGGAAGAGTAAAATCAACCTCCTGCGGGAGCTCATCATCATATTTAAATGGATAAACCACTTCATCCACAGACTTTTTGTTCTATTTATCTATGAGCATTTTAAAGAGTTTGTCACTGTGAGACTTCCGTTTATCTTTTTTGCAAGGTTTCTCTGAAGTGTTGGTACTCTTGTTTACCACCTTCTTATTCAAATGTCCACACATCTCTACCTCTTCTCCGAAGTATGCATAGGTGTCTAGTTGAATTAAAAATCATTTCTTGTGATCCCTAGCTGGAATAGAATCCCTGAGTCCCATGAACTCTGCAAATGCCTCATCATTTTTAAAGATTTCTAGTGGCACATGAAGTTGTTGATCCCAATCTATAAGTTCAAGATACACAAGGGCTATTTGATAATTGGTTAGGGGATTGGATTCATATAAGATAAGGACAACTGAATCTGGGAATAGGTTAGTTGAAGCAAGATCCTCGTAGTGGCTACACTGGGAATTTGCGTCACTATCAGAATGAGATGAAACGTCCTCACGTTCAGAAGAGGTGGCATCAATCTCAAAGGGTAGAGCATTATGAGGCCTTAACCCCAGGCCATGTTTATTAGGCTTGAAGTAGGGGATGGGAATAGGCTCTAGTCGGCCTTGTGCATTGATTCCACATCCAAACCCACTATAACCCATGAAAAACATCATGCGGTGACCTTTGATATACTGGGGTGCTTGATGGCATGAAGCCATGGTACCTTCTAGCACTCTGCTAGTAGGATCTTCTAACATATTCTCCTTAGATAAGAGACCCCTATGGAAAAACTTTTCCAATGGTTTAGGACACTGCTCCCGAGTACTCTTGAATTGAAAATAAGGTCTACCTCGTGCTCTGGGAGATACTGATAAATCTGATATTAACAAAGCATGTTCAAGAGTGAATGGCTCACCTGGACCTTATTTTACTGACGTTGCCTCCCATGAAGAGAACGGGTTGACCAATGAAGGAAAATATTGATTATAAGGCGTGAGTGACTATGAATCTACCTGTTTCTTAGTAGCTTCCATTTGTAGGGGGATAACATCCACTGAAGGAAATTCATAAGCCACACAAGAAAAAATGTGCAATGTCCTACAATAGGTGAATGGTTCCAGGTCACCCAGAATGGTAACCACTTGTCCTTCATGACATAGTTTGATACACTGATGGAAATTCGATGGAATGGCATACATGGCATGGATCCATGAGCACCGCAAGAGCATGTTATATGGAAGGTCTACGTCAAGGACATGAAATGTCGTGTCATGAAAATTTGGGCCTACTTCCATGGGAACTACTATAGTACCCGCTGATTCACGTTCTTCATTGTCATAGGCTTTGATTATAATAGTCTTAGCTCCTAGATCTATTTCTGAATGGACTAGCTGCTTAACCAGCTTCAAAGTGCAAATGTTTAGACACGATCCACCATCCACAAGTACCCTCTTGATTTTGTGATGGGTAACCACCACTTCTAGGTATAAGCGTAAGTTGTGTTATCGGTTGTTACGTGGGATTGTGGTGCGATCAAAAGTAATATGATCATTGGAATCAAGGTGTGCAATCATGACTTGGAGGCATGTGGGATCTATATCCGTAGAGACTCCTGAATTTTGTAATTTTTTATACATTATGTTCTTATGGGCAGTAGAGATTTTGAGGAGATCAAGAATGGATATCCCAGCAGGTGTTTTCTCTAACTGTTCTATCAAATCGTACTGACTTTCCTAAGGGATAGGCATGGGATCTGGTATGATTAAATGAGCACGTCTCGTCCTTACTACACCACTCTTTTCTAGGATCTAGATAGTGTGGACTTGTACATCAGATGAGCAAAAACATCCTATAAGAGAATCAACGAGGTTGTCACTAGTGGGGTATATATAAGCAGAAGTCCTATAATCATTGGAGTCTTGTCCGTGATCTAGCTTCCTTTTCTTTTTGTCTGCATGATTAGGGAAAGGCTCTTTGTAGATTCCCATTTTCTTGATTGAACCTTGTCTTGAGTCAGGCAGAGAATCTACGGTGATCTTACCCTCTTCAATGAGGTCTTGTATGTAATGACGCAATCTTAAACACCTACCTGTCTTGTGTCCTTTAACATTGTGGAAGTTGCGGTATTCATGTTCTTTGAACCAACCAAGTTTTGGAGCATCTTATGGGTATGGTACTGTCGCAGTTGGATATTCCACCATTTTTACATTATCTAACTACTTTAGTATGGAAGATAGGTATTCCTTTAATGGCATGAACATACATTTAGTGGGTGCCTTGGGAAAAGGTCTTTGTGAGAGATTTAAAAGCAGGCATGTCTGCATGGCTTGGACACTCTTGGAGTCCATAATGCCATCACCAACAACATGTTTGTTTTTATTGAAGAATTTTGGTTTGTCTACAAATTTAGCTTCATGTTTGTATTTAACAATAAACTTAAGCGTCCCCTTCGTGATGAGGGATTTCTTGATTTGACCACATTTCTCAATGACCTCTTCGAAGTTTGAGCCATAGTGCATATGTAAATGGAAGGCTATTTCTGGGTTTAAGTTAGGAACAAATACGTTCACTAGCTATTTTTTCAGTAATACACAAGGGAAATGACTTGCCAACCCTCACCATTGTTGTAAAAATCTTGCAAAGGTATCATTTTGTATTACATAGATCGTTCATTGTGATATCATTTTCCATCTTATAGGAATAATGTCATACAAAATTTTCCACTAATGCGAGCCACGTTGTAATGGAGTCCTTGGGTAAGCTATAGAACCATTCCAATCCTAGTGCTCCTAGGCTATGAGGGAAAAGTCGTATTAGGAAGTTATCATTATATGTGAGCTCTTGACAAGCCATGTAAAAGTATTTTATATGATCGCAAGGATCACTCTTGTACTTATACTTATCAAACTTGGGAATTGTAAAGTGTTTTGGGAAGGGTTGCCATAACATGTCCTTATCAAATGGGTAAGGGAATATTTCTTCATACAAATATTTCCTATTATGGCCTATGTTTCCTTCCTGTAGCATAGCAAATGTATCTTTCATTGATTGTAATTATTTCTAAATGAGTTGTTCTTTAGTAGGTGACATTGGTCTTTGTGTCTGAGCCTCCTTAAAGGTAGTGTCAGTGTATGGATCAAAGTGAAAATCACTAGATTTCATTTTATCTTTGTCTTTGTATATGTTTCTTCTTGAAGAGCCTAGGTTTGCTAATTTCTGGCTCAATTTCAAGATTTGTTTTTGAAGGATCTCCTCTTCAACTAGAGGGTCCACTTCTTCATCAAATTTGGGAGGAGGTGAAGCCTTATGCTCAATCTTTACTTTTTGTGAAGCCTTGTAGTGAGGCCTTCATGATGGGTCTCCTTCGACAGTGGCATGATGTTTCCCAGAAGTAGAAGCATACCATCTCTCAAAGGGGTTATCTATGTCTAAGAGTGATACTTGTTCTCCTATTTTGTGATTAATGACCTTGGTTTCCACTTCACATTCATGCAGAAGTTTGGCTCCTAATTCTAAGAATATTGCGAGTACTTGATCTCTATTATAATATAGGAGTTCATAAAATCTACCTAGGTCTAATCTTTGTTGCTCTCTGGAAGAGTCCAAATCTTCTCCACTATGGTCAATTCATGGCTCTACATCCTTGACTTGCGAAAAGAGAGGTGCTAAGTTGTTGCCGCTAAATGGGAAGGTTTCGAAAGGGTTTTCTCCTAAGTCATGCTCATTTGATTTGGTTGCCATCTTCATGATTTTAGGCATTACTAGCCGATGTTTGTATAAAGCTAGCGTGGATCCTAAATGTATGATTTTGTAAGTTGTTCGAGGTGATGTTTGTAATATTCTATAGTGTGTCCTAGATACAATGCTATGTAGTCATTTTTATCAAAGAACACTCATATGCATACCTAAATGTGATGATTACTCAATTTTTTTGTTACCAAGCCTATACCCTTAAAACAAATAGTGAAAATATCATATCAATGCGTAGGTCAAGTTAGAATTTTAACAAGGCCTAAATATCAAAGTGGTATTGACACAGTCTCCTGATGAGGTATACTTAAAATTAGTTTAAATTCTGATGAAAGTTAAGTCTTCTAAAAAATGGAAGTCGCCACTAGATATAGCGTAACAACGCTATCTTGATACATTAACCAAGCAAGAGAAGTGTTAGTATCAAGAAAACATTATTGCGATATATATAAGGTGATATAAACACTTTTTAAAAGACTTAGATGACGTTGAAACTGAAACCCAGTAATAAGTACGAAAATAAGTTTTTAATTGTGCGAGCAGCGTAACCATGCAATAAAGTGACTTATATCACATTCTAAAAAAAATGAAAACACGATGTAAGTACCAAGATTGTGTGACTAGAATGCGAGAAAAACTATCAACTCAAGAAGAGACAAATGATGAACCGAACTCGTAATAGCGAAGATGATCTTGAAATCAAGATCGAAGGACTATCAAAGATATGAAAATGTACCTACGCACTTTAGGCGTTTAACAACCCAACCGCAAACATGGATGGGCGTAAACAAACAAAAAAGTGGCAAGTACTATCTTTGATAAGACGCGTGAGGTATGTCTCCTTCTCACCCCAAAAGTGGAAAGTGGGAATGCATTGGTATCGATCAAAAAGATGAAAAATAAACTAAGTGTTACTTGGGCAGAGCTTCACCTCATCCAAAGGCGAGAAAGAAGCTAAGCTAAGTGAGATGTCGTCTAATTTTCATGATGAAAGATACTTAGCTCAAACTTATGTCAGTTTTTTTCCTTGTTTAAGGAGCAAGGTTCATACTCCAAGTGAGTCGTCACTTCGTGATGGCTTGACGTGACAATGGACTAGTAAAGTGGGCTCCAAGACAGAATGGCCTCCTTAATAAGTTCTCTCAACTAGGTGTCAGAAGATTGTCTAGATGTGAGCGCGATTTGCCCAAAGAGTCGCAATGACTGATTTGGGAGTATCTCAACTTTAGGGTACCCCCTTTTGATACAATGAACAACTAGTGCATTCAGTTGTACCATCACTGGAGCCACGATACAGACAATTTTTGACTCTAACTCACAAGGTGTACTAGTCAAGTGGGTAAGCAGAGCGCTTCCTATTTCATCCATGAGGTTACTCACTGGTGGATTACTTTATGGTTTCTGGAACCACCCCCACTGTTGTAGCTTTAGGCATTATGCCAAATGGGTTATGTTCCAGTTGAGCGGATAGGGACGTACCATTTTCCGAAACCTGACAATACAGTGTGAAGTGAAGTGGTGTGTTTTTTATCTTGCTTAACTTAATGTGGTTTTAATTAGCAAACCATTTGGAAACCTGTATGAAAACATGTGTATTAGAAGGTTTTGTGTTTTGTTTTGACGCCTTTCTTTAGCAAGTGTTAGGTCTTATAGACAACAAGTTTAGTAATTTTCCGTTTCACAAGTTGATATCAAGAAAGATAATTGACACTTTACTTTTGATTCCTAAGATCTCCAAATGGCACGAAGGAAGAGCATGCACAATGTGAAAATTCTACTAAGAAAAATCATATGGAAATTATTTTACTCTTTAGAATCATAGAACAAGTGTTTCTAATGTGTGACATAAAGTTGTACAAGTGCTTTGGATCTCCAAGGTTTCCTAGAAGGGGCGAGGAGAGAGCATACACACTTTTCAAGCTTTGTTCAAGCCAAGAAATGAAGACACTTAAGCTATGCAAGTTAAAATAACAAAATAAAGCCCTGTATCTACCTCGTTGGTCTTAAAAAAACCTCAAAAAAGTTTAGCAAAATGATTTTACATCCTGGAGAAATTTTTTTCAAATTTTAACACAGATGTCATGCGTGCCCAGAATGACACCAACGCACCCCAGCCAATGGATATGTGCCGTAACCAGTGTAGACGCGTGGCAGGAAGAAATGACATGAGGGGTATAACACCTACATGGGCTATTCAGATAGGTACACTAGGGTTTCGACACATGTGTGCTCTCTGTTCAATGGGTACACTTGTAGGTAAAAAAAGTCAGAAAACATAGTATGGCAGCAGACACCAACGCGTCCAGAGACACGGAGACGCTTAATGGTCAACATGGAGACACTAACGTTTCAATGGAGATGCAACCTGGGTCAAAATGAAAGAATTTACATAGTAAGCCGATATACACCAAGGCATCCAGAGTGATACATATGCTCACCAACTGATAGAGATGCCCACCTCTTGACAAAGACGTGACCCGTTCTAAATGAGTTGTCAACTGTGTAGTATGCTCAGACAGGTGTGCACTGCCACCTCAACGCCAACGCTAGGGTTTCGACGGAGACACGCCTTGTCAAGACACTTGTGCGTACCCCTCGAAAAACCTACAAAATTCATGGATTTTGAAAATTTCAAAAGCAAACAGGTTATTTTTTAGTCAAAGAAGCTTATTTCTAGTTCAAACCCACAAAATATATGCAAACAAGGGTGATTTAACTAGTTTCAGAAATGGAAATAAGCAAATAACAAGTTTTTTCCTCTAAAAAACCTGTAAGTGAACTTTGAAAAACTTAAAAGACCTCCATTAATGGAGGATGGACATAAGTGTCCCACCAGGCGTGCCAAATGTGTTCAAAGAAAGGTTGCAAAAGCTATGGAATGGGGTAAGAACACTCAAGAACCCCAAAGCTTTGTGCAAAACCGATCAATGGACCATCAGTTAAGAAATAAACAAGGATTCCTACTTTGCATGCATTAGTTTAAAGAAAACAAGTAAACTTAACAAATGTAATTAACCTCTATTCTTGAAAGCTTAATTAAATGAGCCTAATAAGGATATAAGCAAAAGGTTTATGCTTCAAGAGAATGGGATCTCACCATTAATGGCTTCAAGGCCAATGGTTCTTCCCATTTACTCCATGTTGTGTGGTGAAATGCAAAAGATAAAGCAAAATAGCTCAATAAGATGAAATAAAACTCCTAATCCTAGCAATAATACTATAGTTTATGTTAGAGGGAAGAAGTGTTCTTGAAAATGAGAGGGGGGTAGTAGGCTATTTATAGTTTTCCATTTGGGAAATGGAAGGATTTTTGGTGTATGTGGGACTAAAAGGGAGTCAACAAGATAATTAGCAAGTCAAAGTAAGATTTGACTAGGCTTAGAAGAGGTTGATCATGATTTAGGGTAATTAACCTAGGTTAGACTAATTAATATTGTTTAGAGAGAAATTAGGGTTCTGGGAGGGTTCTGAAAGGCCTAATCAATCCAATGAAATGGATTGATAGTCCAGGAAGCTAATAGAAGTGGTGAAGAAGAGGATTTTAGCCAACAAGAGGCTATAATAGCCTATTTAATTGACTTATAAGAGGAATAAGACCAAAAGAGTGTTGTAAAAGGGGAGTTAGATAGATCTAACTGACGATGTGTCATTAATTGGTGAGGAAGAGAATAGTTAGTGCAACATTAGGAATAATAGTGTTGTGATCAAACTACAAGTGTCTTCAGAAACCTATACTAAAACTTTGTAACCTAGAAGGCCAAGGAAATAGTTGTCTAATTGAGTCATTTTTTCCTCTTGAAACCAATTAGGAAGAATATAAAGGTTTAATCGACTCTGACCGGACCTAATGAAGGTGCTTCAGAGACAAAATACAAAAGGTGAGCCATAGAGAATTGAACACAGAATTAAGTTCTGAAAATTGAGAAGCATATTAATGGTATTGAGAGACAACTATTGAAGATGGTAGTCCTTGGTGGTTATCTCTTGAAGCTTACAAGCATGAGTGAAGAAGAAAGGTTGTCTTGAAGGGATGAGAAGACAAAAATTAGTAAGTTGGATTCTATAGTGAAGATAAAAGCTTATGAATTATTCCAAAGGTCAGACAAAGATTTTATTGAGATGTTGAACATGACACTGTTATAAATAAGAAGCCTTGAGTCCTTGAAAGTAAAAACTTGATAGATTTTGGGAGCATAGTGTGAGGAAAGCTAGTGGAGACAAAACAAGGTATGTGAATGATAAGCCTATTTCCATGATATGAGATCAAGTGAATGATGTTTTAGCATTGCCTATGAGTTGTTGGATTAGAGCCATTGATAGTTGATACTTCATATGTGATTCAATTCCTTAAGGGTGATAGTGAAGGGTCTTATAAACAACTTGAACGATTCTTGGAATAAAATATGAACAAGAGTTTTGCCTAAATTGGTGCAAGAAGGAAGTGAAAGAAGGGTCCCTTCATCAATATCACACGAGGCTTCACTAGAAAGATAATCCAAGATGAAATTTATTCATCCTTTTATGGACTCATTTTTCACCACTAGATGGAGAATGCCCTAATAAGTTGTTGCTTATTTCTTTGTCAAATTTAGTGAACTTAAGCAAGGCTGAAGATGATTCTCAATGCCAATTGTGTTCTCACATAGTCAAAGAAGTCAAAAAAACATTCTTATTATCAAAATTATATGCAAAATGTATTAGATTTAAAAAAATACTATCGTATGCTTTGAGGTACCACATTGGAATGTAACTCCACACAATTTCAAGTCCCATATTAGAAGCAACTCCCTACAATTTTAGGCGCCATATATGAATGATGACTTATATAATGAATAACCAATATAATAATGTATCCATTTTTATCATTTATTCTTGGAAGGAAAAACAACATTGTATAGGATATGGACCATTGCTCTCAAGGTGAACAACTTTTCCATGCCCTTTTCTAAGGATGCGGCCCATGCCATTTCCATTTTTCTGGATAAGCAATCTCTCATTATAACCGAGGCATAAACATGAGAAAGAAGAGCATCATGAAATCAAAGAACATGTAAGTCTATCTTCTAAACCCTGTTACTCTTCCTTTTCACATGATAGACAATCTTTTGATGGCGGTTTAAGTTCCTAGAGGAATTTCTTAGCTAGGAGAAAGGTGAAAAAAAATTGAGTTTCACCGAGAAACATGAAAATAATAAGAAAAATTCCATGTGGTGTTTTAAAACCCTAGAAATAACAACACTATCAACAAAAAATTTAGCTAAGTATTGGAGTATTGAACGAAAAATGGCTTACTTTTATAACTATCTCTATAATAATTTTCCTCACGGATTTTTGCATCACCCCTCCCTTTCTTATTCCACTAGTTTACACAAATTACATGTGGTCCATCTCCAACTTACTGAAATAAAGAAGATGATGTATAATTTATCCTTGTAACTGAGAAAATACAGAGTGCAATAACACATTAGTTACAAGGATAAATTAGACATCCCTAAATAAACAAAAGTATATTTGTTTTATAACCAAACAATTTTACGTTACATAGAAATGATGAATTACTTTAATCTTAACATTCCCCCTTTAATTCATCATGGACTCAAGAGAATGTGAGAGATATTATGTGAATACCTAAAATTTATCACGTGTAAGCGACTTTGTGAACATATTTGTATATGTTCTTTTTTTTTAGAAATAGGGGAGCTAGATGTTGTGTTACATAACATATTTTTGTATCAAATGAACCTGTACCT
Organism: Taxus chinensis; assembly: GCA_019776745.2. Classification (NCBI taxonomy): domain Eukaryota; kingdom Viridiplantae; phylum Streptophyta; class Pinopsida; order Cupressales; family Taxaceae; genus Taxus; species Taxus chinensis. Next base: position 182,098,092 of record CM034148.1, read on the forward strand.
CAATGTGCTTTGATCATGCATGAAATACTACATTACGAACAAGCTTGATAACACCTTCATTGTCAACATACATGACATGGTTGGTTGCTTATGTGCTACACAAATTACTTCAAGTATATGATACAAATATATCGTTTCATATATAGCTCCTCATGCAGCAAAAAAATATAATTCGAGAAAGAAAGTTATGTTTCTTTCTCCCCCAAGATGTTGGACTAGATCCCAAAGAGAACACATACCCAAAAGTGAATTTTGTGTCATAAGTATTCCCTGAGTCCAAATACCCTTCTAAGAAGGATTTATCATTCTTATATTCTATGCCAAAGTCCATGGTTCTTTTGATGTGTATCAAAATTCTCTTTGTTGTTTTCTAGAAATTGATTTTTTGATCTTGCATGAACCATGAGAGATAGATGACAACATAGCTAATGTTTGGCCTAATAAATTTCAAGTAATTGAGTCTCCCAATCAACTTTAGGTAAATATTGGCATTTACTTGCGGTGATGGACCATCGCGAGAAAATTAAAAACTTTGTCTCCATGAGTGTATCAATTGGTTTGTAATTATCCATCATCCAAAACCTCTCAAACATTTTCTTGGCATATTTCATTTAGGACACAAAAATGTGGTGCTCCTTTTTCCATACTTCCAATCCAAGGTAGTATTGTAGTAGCACAAGATATTTCATGTTGAATGGTTGATTAATATCTTTCTTTGTTGTATTTATCATCTTTACTAAACTGCTAGTGATGACTGGATCATTGACATATACAACAATAATTACAATCTCCCCCTTACCTTTTGAGGTAGAGATTATGATCGTAAGGATTCTTTTGGAACTCGTGACGAATGAGATGCTCATCAATCTTTATATACCATGTCTAAGGAGCTAATTTGAGACCATATAGTGATTTGATGAGTCTACACAACTTTTCTTCTTTTCTGGGCATGAAAAAACCTTTTGGTTGAGTCATGTATGCTTCTTCCTGCAATTCTCCATTTAGAAAGGTTATTTTTACATCCATTTTTTGTACTTTCCAATGAAACTAAGTAGCTAGAGAAACTATTATCTTGATACTTTTGATCTTATCCATGGGAGAAAATGCCTCTTCATAGTCAATGCCTTCTTTATGAATGTATCCCTTTGTTAAAATTCTTGCCTTGTGCTTGTCAATACTATCATTTGTTTTGTACTTTATCTTAAAGATGCATCTATAACCAATTAGATTCTTCCATGGTGTTGTTGCTCAATTCAATCTCGCCTTGTTTGGATTTAATCTCACCCATTTTGTTCAAAATTTCTCAGTCCGCATGGTTTGAATTTTTCTCTGTTTCCCTGTATGGATGCGTAAAAGCTTTCTCCTTCATTTGGTTTCTGTTGTCATTCCTTTCCTTGGGTCATGGATCATATTGAGTCTTGGTTTTACTTACAATCTTCATCTCCGCAGAGAAAAACTTTGTTGTTGGGCATCTTCCACGAATGTGTCTCCTTTGTAAATCATGTCCCAACATCCAAGGATACGTGGTCCTTTATGATCAAACACGGCCCGATGGGTCTTTTTGGTGAAACTTGTCACTTTTGTTACATTTGTAAAAAATGCCAAATTGGTCCCGCAGCCTCGATAGTATATGATAGGCTATTCAACAATATGAAGTGACAGGGAAAATTTCTTACTTTAACCCCGAAGAAGGACACGTGATGGTTTGAAAGGTTGAAGGCCCCGAAGAAGGACACGTGATGGTTTGAAAGGTTGAAGGCAGAGAGGTGGATTGTCTGAGCATTTTGAAGAATTTTTCCTTTTTGTGAAAGGGAGCGAAGTTATAAAATGATCCGAAACGCTATAGGGGACAAATTAATGTCACATGTTTGAGTCAATATTTAAAAGTCAAAGGGGGGAGGTGGGTCGGTGGAGGACTTTGGAGTTTTTAAGCTCTGTTTTGAAATGAAGAAAAAGTATAAAAGTGAGTTGCGACTCCGCTAGGGCCCAAATCAAAAGTTAGAAGAAGAGAGGTAGGGCGTTGGAGCATTTTAAAGATTTTGACCCGCCTCAACTCAAATATTTTCCACGTGGAGGGCCTACGCTCATTTGAGGATTTTCCTATTGGTCTGACCTTTGGAGTTGCGCCAAGGAGACACGTGGAGGTTTTCACTGGCTCTTCTCATACTTAGACTTTTCAAACACCCGATGCAACTTTATTAAGCCCAGGGACACGTGGAAGGCCCACACTTGTTTGGGAGTCCTTATTTTGAGCTTCATACCAAAAAAGTGCCGAAGAGACACGTGGAAGATTCTGCTGGCTTTGCTCATACTTAGACTTTTCAACGGCCGAGGAAACTTTCTCAGACCCTAGGCACATGGCACCTTGTGCTGGTCCTTAAATTATTTTAACTAATTTGTCAGACTGAGACACATGGAGAGCCCGCGCTTGTTTGGGGTCTCTGCTTTTGGGCACCATATCAAAAGTGCACCGAAGAGACACGTGGAGGCTTCCGCTGGCTCCTCTTTATACTGAGACTTTTTCAATGGCCGAGGCAACTTTCTTGGGCCCAAGGCACATGGAGAGCCTGCGCTCATTTGAGGTCCTACCTCTAGACTTCATCTTTGAAGTTACACCAAACAAACACGTGGAAGCTTCCACTGGACCTTCCCATGCTTGGAATTTTCAACGACTGGTGCAAATATCTCAGGTTCTAAACATGTGGAGGGCCCGTGATCATTTGAGAACCTACCTCTAGACTTCACCTTTGTAGTTGTGCCAAGGAGACACATGGAGGCTTTTGTTGGCTCCTCTTTACACTTGGCTGACTCAGACTCGCACCGTAGATATGTGGTATAATCCATGCGAGGACACTCATTTCTGAGAGGCATGAATGCAGGTATCTATTCCTTAAGGTGTATTCTCGAAGGTGAAAAGGATTGCTTATCAGATCAAGCCATATGGAGCCACCTAAGAATTATTAAAAAAGGGGATTTCTTGCACAACAAATAAAAGAATGATTATGATGTAAAAAAATGAATGGATCATAGTTGAGGGTCTGAGAAACGTGATCAATTCATGATTTATGCACCTGACAGAATGTGTAAGATATTGTTAAGGGATATCACATGATCTAAACGGTAACTTGTACCAAGACAAAGGATTCTCTCGAATATTCTAGAATTTTGGGAGGAAAATTTGGGATGAGTGAGCAAGTGAAATGTATAAATGCAATGAGAATACTCTTGCATAAGGGGGGTTAAATTTTATGATAAAGTTTGAGAGAAAACCATTTTCCCGAGAGACTATCTGAGAGACCAGTTTATTTTCCTGTATTTTGGATTCAATCGTTTCAGGGTGGTTGCAAGTGTACAACCATTGAAAATCCCTGAGATTGTTGAGGAAAATTTCTCCTGCTGATGAATCTAATGAACCTTGAATGAATTTGTGTTGATCATGAGCATAATTGTGTTTACTTTTATTTCAAAATGTTTTCAAGTAGTTTTTTGTGTTCTTGTTGTAATCTTATATTAAAATCCCTCTGAATCACACAAGATCTTATCCACGTGGTAACATTGTGGCATTTGCAATTTCAATGTGAGGAGATCTTTCATCTTGTAATGAAATAAATAATTTAAAATCATTTTACTTCTCACTATGTTGATAAAGATTATTTGTTAGCCTATGAGTGTATCTTAGGCATGACTAATAAGAGATTTCCAACATTTAATCAAGTCTTTAACATGAGCCTTTCCTTTGTGTTGAATTCTTGAAGAGTGTATGAAATCGTGCATCTTTGGGCCTCCATTGATACACACCTTCTGGTTGAAGGAATATTTTGGCTATTTTGAAGCATTTTGTGTGTGAGTGTTCTAATATTTGTAAAGGCTCTCAAATATCTGGTATAATCAACTTTATCTTGCTTAACTTCCCACCAAAAACTTCTCAAATGATAAATCCTACATGAACTACCCATGTTTCTACTTGTGTATCCACAAAGATTTAACAAATTTCACTGCCAAAATATGTAGAGACAATCAAGGTTTCAATTATTGTCTTTAGTAACCCGAACCTTGTCTAGGAAACATCTCCACTCTCTAGTGTGACAACTCATGAGAGTTAGATTGTGTTGTATTAATCATATTTTATCAAGGTTCTCATGAAAATTGTGCAAAGAAGGATCTCTTGATATCCTTCACCAACATGGGTTACAGAATGGGTCCTCTCACCCTGGTTAAAGGCACAACCTAAAGTAGTGAGGGTAGATGAAACCCTTAGTAAGGTGATATCCATTTCTTCAATGCCTGAGTGATAAAGAGTCAGTTGAATCCCCTCCTTGGCTACAAAACAACTTATATCATGATTTTTCTGTCTCTAAGCATCCTTCCAGTTTCGTGATGTTGCTCAGCCCTCGCAGGAGAATCAATTTGGATACCAATACCAAAGTGGCGTTCCAGTTGCCGAGGAATATTTGAATTGAAGAGGATTATTTGAACACTAGGACCTATTTGTGTGGCAATAACACCAAAGTTGCACCATTTTTGGGGACTATTTGAATTGCAGAGGATTATTTAAACACCAGGACCTATTTGTGCAGCAACAACACTGAAGTGGCGTTATTGGGGACTATTTGAATTGCATAGGATTATTTGAACACTGGGACCTATTTGTGTGGCAACAACACTGAAGTGGCACTGTTTCCGGGGACTATTTTTACAAATGCGTACACATACCAACCCTGATAAGGTTTATTACATGGTTTAAGTACAAATACGTTGTTTAAACATCATCCTTTGTAGAGATTTGTAAAATTTGTGCAAGATTACAAGTTCATTGTGCAGTATTTCCAGTTTCTAGTGGTTATTGCACTAAATTTACATCAATAGTGATAAATGTGGGTAAAGGAAGGTCGGATCTGTTAATCTTTGCAAAAATTAAGCATTGATAGACACTTGGCAAGTTACTTATAGTGCATCTACACAACTAAGGTGAAAATCCTTAGTGGCGACTCCGTGTTGAATTGAAATTTTGATGATTACCAGTGTCTTAACCTATGTCAAGTGAAATTTTTCATCGATATTTGCAAAGATGGAGGGAAGAAGGTCTTTCTTCACCAGGGATCCTACTAAAAAGCTATTTCCAGAACTAGGAAAAGTAAATTCAGAAGAAAAACAAGTCTGGAAAGTTGTTGGAAATCTAGAATAAAAAAAGGAGATATCAGTTATGAAAGGTGATCGATATGTGGTTGAAGATTACCATATGTCTTCAAGTGATTCTAAACCAACTAATATTTATATAAATTTGAGTTCTCCAACCATAGAGGGGCCATCATTTGTGTTTGAAAAGTGTGCCTCTCATTTTTACCCTGTTTCTTCCAAGGTTGATAGGGTTTTCCATGAAGTCTGAGTCATTAGAGAATATCTATTTTGAAAGTTGTATTATTATGCTCCAAAGACCCCTTGGTTGTCTTTTTCTCCTGTAAATTCACCTCCTCAAGGCAATATGGCCCAACCTCCACCTAGACCTCCTTTTGTTGTCAACACTTTTGGACCTATAGATTTCAGAGGTATGGATGGATATCCTAATATGGTACCACAAGATGTCAGAAATAGGTTGCCAAAATTTCAAGGGAATAATGCCATCACTGGTGACCACCATTTAAGACTCTTTATCAATATGATGGAAGATTTTGAAATTGAGTTTGAAGACATGTATATAAAACTATTTATTCATACTCTTGAGGAGGATGCACATGACTGGTACAAGGCTTTACCAGATAATTCAATAGATTCATGGACCGAGATGAAAAATGCCTTTAGATTTCAATATGGGGATAAGACAGATCCCAGGTTCCTTTTATCTGAATTTGAAAATATAAAGAAAAATCCAATTGAATTTGTCCATGATTTCAATACTCAGTTCAATAAGACCTTGAATAGGCTACCTATAATCCTAAGGCCAAGTGATGAGTCCTATTTGATAAAATATTCTGATGCTTTTGATAAAAAGGTTGCTTATTACTTGAGAGATAAGAACCCGGAGAACATTGAGGCAGGATTTCACCATGGCCTTACAAATAGAAAATAACATCAAATCAGTTGGAAAGCCTCCTAAGAGACAAGGGAATCCCATCAATCCTGACATGCGAGTTTTAGGAAAGGAAAATGAAGAAATTGTTTGACAAAAAGGTTATCCTCAAGAGTTTTTAGTGTAGGATAAATGGATAGGCTACTATGGGATAATAGAAATGAGGATAAGGGAAAGCATGGAGAGTTCGACGCATTATGGATGGGCCCTTATTCTATTAATATTAGGATTGGCTAGTACACCTTCTTCCTAAAAGATCTAAATGGGGAATTGCTTGAGTTTTCTGTTAATGGTAGGAACTTGGAAACGAGTGGTGTCCTAGGTGTTAATTTCTCATAATCCCCAAGTGAATGTAGATCAGAGGTTGTATAGAAGTACAATGATGATTAGTTCTTTTTCATTTCTACGTTTTTCTATTTTGGTGAAAATCTTGCGAACTCTTGGCAGGTTGGTTTTTGTTGGTTTCTTAGTTTGTTCTTGGGACTGTTGGAAATTATTTTTCTGCTTTGTAAGCTTGGTTCTTGACTCTCATTGCTCCAATGTAATACTTTTGGCACATGGTCTATTATGTTGTTCTTGCCGCACTCGTTGGGAGTTCCTGAATCCCTGAGTAAGCTGGTGTTGGTGATTAAAATTGTAATGATGGAGGCCCCTCTGTCGTTTAAATTTTTTAGCCCGCCTAGTTACCAGTATGCACTTTTTGTCCCCATGTGTGGGTGTGCATAAGAAATTCTTTTCCTTCACCAGGGTGTTGTTGTTAGTCCTTTCCTTGGGTCCTGGATCACATTGAGTCTTGGTATTATAAAACAGTCTTCTCTCCATGCGCAGACTTTGAAAAATCCTTACTGTCAGTTGGGAATTTTCCATGATTGTGTATCCTCTGTAATATCATATCCAAATATATTCCGTGTGATATAGCCCAAATCTTTTCCGATTGGTCATGTTCGACATGTTGAATTACTTATATCCCTTTAGCATTATGGAAAAGGGCTTGAATATTTGGGATGTAAAGAAGAAAAATTTACCAAGGGTAAAAAGAGTGTGAAAAACGTGGAGGGCCTCCTCATTTTGCAGAATCAGAAATACCACCTCTGAAGGTCTTGAATCATCTGAGGTGTATTTGGGCCAAGGAGACACGCTGGAGGCTTCCGATTTTTTCCTCTTTATATTGAGACTTCTCTGCATGGATTTAAAGTGACTTTCTTGGGCCTAGGATGAATGTGGAGGGCCCATGCCTATTTGGGGACCTACCCCTGAATTTTAGTTTTTGGAAAGAGCATCGAAGAGAAAGTTCAGTTGGTAGATTTCTGCTGGATCTTCCCATGAATTAGAATTTTCAAGCATGGGGGATGCAACTTATCTCGGACCCTAGGCACGTGGTGGACCTGTCAACTGGTTCTATAAATACCAGTTGAGGGGAACGGCTTGTATAACTTTTACAGTGGGAAAATGAGACATGTGGAGAGCCCGCGCTTGTCTTATGGGTCTCTCAACTTCCACATGGGCATTCATAGGTTTCAAAAGTGCACCGAAGAGACACGTGGAGGCTTCCGCTAGATCTTTCCATGCTTAGAATTTTCAAGTGGCCGATGCAACTTTCTCGGACCCTAGCCACTTAGCACCTTCCATTGGTTCTTAAACTTTTTCAACAGTCAGGACACGTCGAAGGACTTTTCCGGGTCTTTTGAGACTTCATACCAAAAGAGTGCCGTGACACGTTTAGGGTCTTTCCTCTTTTGGGCACCATATCAAAAGTGAGCCGAAGAGACAATGTGGAGGCTTCCGCTGGTCCTAAACTCTTTATACTAAGACTTTTTCAATGGTCGACTTGTGGTGAGCCCGCGCTTTTTTGGGCCCAGGGCTTTGTGGAGAGCCTACGCTCATTTGAGGTAAGCCTGAAGAGCCTCATAGAGGCTTCATCTTTGAAGTTTTATACCGAACTTTTTCAAGTGGCCGAGCTTCACGCTGGACAGCTTGCGCTCCATGCACCTCTGGAATTCTTTGAAGTTACCGAATGCACATGGAAGCTTCCTCTGGACCTTCCCATACTTAAGTTTTCAACAAACTCTCTAGGGTTCTGAACACGTGGAGGGCTCGCCCTCATTTGGGAACCTACCTCTAGACTTCACCTTTGCTGTTGCGCCAAGGAGACACGTGGAGGCTTCCACTGGCTCCTCTTTACACTTGGCTAACTCGGGCTCGCAATGTAAATATGTGGTATAATCCATGTGAGTACACTCATTTATGAGAGGCACGAATGTAGGAATGCAGGGTATCTATTCCTCAAGGCATATTCTCAAAGGTGAAAAAGATTTCTAGTCAGACCAAGCCATATGGAGCCACCTGATAATTATTAAAAAAAGGGATTTCTTGCACAATAAAATAAAAGAATGATTAAAAATACTGTCAAAAGTTATGACATGGCATCCCAGTCATAATTGAGGAACTGAGAAATGTGATCAGTTCATGATTTATCCACCTAACAACAGAAAGTAAGATATTTTTAAGGGAATAAACATGATTAAATGGTATGTTGTAAAGAGGAATATTTTCTTGAAGATTTAGACTTTTGGGGGGAAATTTAGGATGAGTGAGAGAGTGAAATTGTATAAATGCAATGAGAATACACTTCCAGAAGGGGGGTTAATGTTTATGAGAAATTTTGAGAAAAACCATTTTTTCCCAAGAGATCGTCTGAGAAATTAGTTTATTCTCATGTGTTTTTGGATTTAATCATGTCAAGATGGTTGCAAGTGTACAACCATTGAAAAGCTCTGAGATTGTTGAGGAAAATTTCCCCTGCTGATGAATCTAATAAACCTTGAATGAATATGTGTTAATCATGAGCATAATTGTGTTTGCTTTTATTTCAGAATGTTTTCAAATAGTTTTTCTTGTTCCTATTGCAATCTTATGTTAAAATCCCTCTGAATCACACAAGATCTTATCCACGTGGTAGTATTGTGGCATTTGCAATTTCATTGTGAGGAGATCTTTCATCTTGTAATGAAATAAACAATTTAAAATCACTTTAGTTCATTGTGTTGACAAATATTGTTTGTTAGCTAATGATTGTATCTTAGGCGTGACTAATTAGGGGTTTCCAACATTTAATTGAGTCTTTAACATGAGCCTTTGTGTTGAATTCTTGAAGAGTGTATGAAATTGTGCATCTCTGGGCCTTCATTGATACACACTAGTTGAAGGAATATTTTGGCTATTTTGAAGCATTTTGTTTGTGAGTTTTCCAATATTTGTAAAGGCTCTCAAATATCCAGTATAATCAACTTTATCTTGCTTAACTTCCCACCAAAAACTTCTCAAATGATAAATCCTACATGAACTACCCCTGTTTGTACTGTGTATCCATAAAGATTTAATAAATTTTACTGCCAAAATATGTAGAGACAATCAAGTTTCAATTATTGTCTTTAGTTCCAAACTCAAATTAACAACCATACAACACAACATTTCTATGATAGTGTGATTCTACCTTTATATTACATCATTATGTTGTGGCATGTGAGGTGGAGCTAGATGATGTCGAATATCATTTTCTTTTAAAAATATCAAGGATTCATTATTGGATTATTCCCCCTTGATATGAGCAGAGAGTTATGATTGTATGACCAATTTTAGTTTCCAAGGACACTTTGAACTACATAAAAGTATGGAAGGCTTGGTATGTGGTCCCTAGAGTATGAAGTACTAAAACCCAACATGATTAGGTCTCATATATCCACAAATATCGGTGTGTGCTTATTCTAAGTTTCTAAAAGTGTGAAAGGTACTTTTTCCAAAAGGTGTTCGATGTTGTTTTCTTTGTAGAAAACCAAGGTATTTCTCAATATGCTTCTTCATTGAAGGAAATAATTTCACCATATGATAGTGAATGAGTGTAGATAGGTATCCAAAAATCACATTATCGTATATTTTGTGCCACTATTGTGTTGAGTTTGAATCCTTTTCTAGAAGTGCTACATTGTTTCTTGAAACAAATTCAAGTTGGAATATAAGCCCTTGACATCAGATGCTTATGTAATAATTCTTGATATTTTGGTCTTATCTCTAATAAGGCATGTCGTTTTTCCACATTTGCTTTCAAAATCAACAATTAGGTCATGCTACATTAGTTTATTAACAAAGAGAAAATTCTTGGTGAGTCCCGAGACATATAAGACACCTATTATTTTCCATTCATATGTTCCAAGGGGTAACAAGATGTTTCCAATACCTTAGACACTATAGAAGCTATCTTCACTCAATGAAACATCTATTTTTAGGTGTGTGTATCAAATTGAAGAATCAATCTCTTCTCTTAGTCATGTGCCAAGTTACACTTGAGTCAACATACTAGATGGAACTCTGTGAAGTTGATTCCTCGCGTGATTTTGCAACATATAGGAAGTCCTCTTTAGAGGGTTTATATTCCTCATCAACAATGTTTCCTTGGTGCAAGTTATTTTCTTTGAGTTTTCCTTTTTCTATCCTTGATATATATATATTTTTTCGTTGTGATGACTGTTGGTTATATGGATTCTTTCCATTGAATGATCCCTATTGGAATCCATCATACCAACAATATTTTAAGGCATGCCCCTATTTACTATAATTGAGACATTATTTATGTTGTGTGTTCCCTTGTTGGTTACTTTTCTTTTTGGTTTGTTTTGATGAGTTCATATACTTTTAAACTTTTATTATGCAAAGTTACAGCATGTTCCTCTTCTTATTTTGCCACGTGCATGGATTCTTGTTGTTGCAACATGTTTACCAATTTTTTTAATGTCGATGTTTTTCCTGTGACATTCAAAGTGGTTGCAAAGATCCTATAGGATGGGGGAAATGCTTTCAATAAAATTGGTATGAGAGAGGTAATTGTCACTTCTAATTCCAATGTTAGGAGTGACACCCTCAAAGTTATAATATGCCTTAAAAAGGCCTGTATTTTTCACCACTTTTCAATTTGAGATTATGTAATTGAATTTGGAGATAGAGAATTATATTCTAATTCTTGGACTCATACACCATGTTGAGTTTATCCCACACTTCCTTGGGTGTTGTAGCATCAAAAATTTGGGTTTGTACCTCATATGAAACTCCTAACAATATGATCAACTTGTACTTTTGATTGGTTTTGTCAAACTGTCATTATACAAAAACATCATTTTCAGGTCGAATGGAGTGTTAACTACATTCCACATATCTTAAAATTCAATTGATGGTTTGATTTTTATTTTCCAGTCAACATAATTTCCTTCTCTCAGGATCTGTGAATTTGGCAGAAGTAATTTAGGAGCATTTACAACAATGTTTGTAAACGATTGGAGATGGATGGGTTCTTTATCACTCTTAACGATCACTCTTTATATATATTGTTGATATGATATACCATGCCTCTCAATATATGTGTCCTTATGATATACTCATCGATATATGGAAGAAGCTCATCTTGTCGATATACCAAACAATATGTGACAAATAAATAAATGTACAGAAGAGCAAAGTGATATGTGATACCAAGACATTATGTGAAATGGATTTGTTCGATCAATGACATTTACGTCGAACAATCATGGAGAATTGGAAATAGAGGGATAATTAAATGAGTGAATGTGTCGTTATTTATCCCCTATGATTGATAGGTACAATGCCCATACATTGCAACTCTATTAGGCAATGGATGAAGTCGTTCAATGTGATGACTTTACTCGTGAATGTGACCTAGAGGAACTACTAATGTTGAAGGCTAGTATTGAGGTTAAAAACTCATGATTTGTGATATAAATGGAAATATAGGAACAATTTTGTAATTTTGAGAAAATTTACAATAATGCAGGAAATTTTGTAGAATTAATAAATTAGAATTTTATAATTCAGGAGAAAAATGCACTCCTTTATAAATTGATATTTTTTATTACATTACTTCACCCTTTTTGACATATTTTTTTGAGTTTTGGGAACTTTGGCCTCGTTTCAAAAAATAATTCTCCCTTTTAAATTTTTTCCTCTCCTTTTTTTATTTGTTTTACTTTTGATTTTTTTTCTAATTTAAGAAAATTTTAAGTAAAAATATGTTTAGAGGGGGTGAGGGTCGACCCCTTGACCTCTCACTCCCTTTAAGATCTTAAAAAAACTGAAAGCTACTAGGGGAAAAGAGCCAATGATCGTGAATTTAAAGTTAGGATGTTGTTAGACCCACTTAACTATCATATATATATTTTTAAAATACCCTTTAAAAGATTATGATTTTTTAAATGCATTGATTTTCTTTAGTGCAATTAAATTATGTGGAAAATATATTTTTAAAGGATTTAAAATAGGTACTTTTGAATACAAATAAAATTAATATTAGCCCTTACTTGTGAATAAAACCACCCTTTTTGGGACAACTGATGTGTCACCTTTTTATTGGTTGATTTGTAGATGTGACTTGTGTTATTGGCTACCTTTTTTCTAAATTTTAAGTGTGAAAATGATAAATGTTGACTTTGATTTTGACAACTAGTGGTACTATACTCCGCATTACCACTCAAAGTCATTGGCTTATGCACAATCATTGACTTCTTTCTCCTATACCACTGAGGAAAATATGTGAGTAAAAATATATTTATGTTTTAGAAAATCCACAACGGATTATTAAAAACGTGTAAGGTTGGGGAGTGGGGTCAAACCCCTCACTTGTCCAACCTAAATGACTTTGCTAAACTCTAGTTGTCATTTGAGAGGTTGTTCCTTGTGTTAATAGCTACAAACTAAGTTCTTTTTATGTTTTAAAACCATGGCTAGATCTTTACAAAAATAAAAACCAACCACTTAAATGTCAATTAGGATTGTCTCTTACATTGTTCCTTGTTTCTGTACTCTTTTTGTCTATCACTATTGGAGCCACCAAATGGTAGGCTTTTGTTTACAACATTGTCAATGGAGACCAAGGATGGAATGGAGTTTAAGCCTTTTCCCTCCACCAAAGAATTCGGGAAAAACTAGTGAATAAAGTTTGTGTCGTCATTTGGAGAAGGAAATGAAGTCCTTGCGGATTTCCACACAATACATGTTGAGCTCGCCAATGTGTATAAGCATGTGTGTGGTAGGAGATGTTAAAGGGATGGTCTTGGGCTCCATAAGATTACTTGCATTCTAATTATGTGCCTTTTAGAGGTAATTTTACTATAACATTTTATCCTTACCTACGCTTTAAGTTCTCTTTGCACTGTTAAAAATATATTAAGGAGACCTAAAATTTCCTATTATATTTTTTTGTAATTTTGCATAGATTTGTAATGATATTCAAAATAACAAAGCATGGATCTCTTAACACAAAAAAAATATTTCGTAATTTTGCATAACTTTTCTTTTGACCTTTGTTTTGATATATCCTTAAACGGATGGAAATATATTGAAGAGACCTACAACTTTGTTACTGTACACTTTTGATGATTCCATATGATTTTTTTAGGTTTTTAAAAGAATAAAATAAAGTCTTTGAAATAAAAGATTCTATTTTTATTAGTTTGCAAATATGAATCAATCTGTAGGGAATCATCAAAAGTGTATAATAACAGATTTGTAGGCGTTTTCAATATTTTTGCAACGTTTTAAGGATCACTACAAAAGAGGCCAGAGGGAAAAGTTATGCCAGAATTATGAAATAATTTTTTGTCAATTTTTTTATTCTTTTGAAAATAGTTAAAATTTGCGTAAAATCACAAAAAACATACAGTATAAATTTGTAGGTCTATCTAATATCTTTCCATTGGTATAAAAAATACGTAAAACAAAGCTTGAGATAAAAATTAAAGGTGAAATGACTAAAGATTCTTTAAAAAGAGTTAAAAGACACATAATTATAATGCAAACAACCTTATGTTGTCAGAGGAGTCAATTGGTAGGGATCTTTAACTCTCGCACTATCTGGATCAAATTTGACCCAGCGTAATCTTGCCACAAAGTTCGGATGTGAGCTAGATGAAAGTGAAGGAGGCATCAAGGAGTTTGTTGGAAAGAGCTCAAGAGCGAACATAGTTTGCTCGACCAGTGCAACCCAATAGGACAACACACCTAGCTCATTAATGCAATGCAATGAGTGATTCAAGTGAGTCAAATAACCTATCAAGGAGAGAAAACATCTTGTCAAGGAGATCAATTTTAGGGATCTCTACAGGGGCCTTCTTCAAATTTTTAAACTATAACGATTTACCTAAAAACTTGTAAAATTTGCAAGAAAAATAGTTTTTTTCTAGAATATAGACAAGGTAAAATAAAAATGGGATATAGGGAGAGGGAGTGCCATAGATCTTCTCTTCAACTGTGCTCCAATTTTTTTTCTTCATGAATCTCCTTGAAACTCCTTACGTTCAGAGTTTTCCTCTGATTCCAAATGTTGGACATGAACAATATTGTATGATTATTCAAAAAATCTAAAATATTACAAGAGGTTATTTAACAAGACTTGCACATAATAGGGGGAGCGTAATAACATGTTAGTTGCAAAGGTAATATTTGGCAACCCCCAAATAAACAAAAGTAAAATTCTTTTTAAACCGAACAACTTTATGTTACATAAAAATGATGAATTATTTTATTCCCAACAAGTGTTTGATAATTCAATGTTGTATGTCACATTAATATTAAAAACTAAATGTTTTACATGACATCATAACTATTAATATAGGTTTAGGTGTAATGTGGTAGTTTTTGTTAAATATAGGTTGGCATGTTATGTTGTACTAAATTGTTTGATAGTTTAATATTGTATATTATATCATAATTATAAATTTAAGTTGAGGTGTCATTTAATGGTAAATATACATTTGAATATATGTTGTTATGTCATTTTATTTTATATTGTTTAGCAAATCAATGATATATGTCATATCAAAATTGTTAATTGAGGTTGAGGTGTTATTTGATGGTGAATGTCTCTTAAAATATATGTTGATACATTATTTTATATTAGTAATTTAATATTATATGGCACATCATAATTATTAATTATTAGTATATGTTGAGGATTGTTTTGGTAGTGTACACACACACACACACACACACACACACACACACACACACACACACAACATTGAAAAAAGTATATGATTATTATATTTATGTTAGCGAGAAAATTTTTCGGGTGGAAAAATTTGTGGGTTTCTTGCCAACACTCTGGGAATCGAAGTCCCTCCACTTAGACGACGCAAATTCTGTATTTACATGTGCTTGAACAAAAGGATTTTTCCTAGTGGCCTTGCAGCTGGAGATCCAACAGGGGCACTCCAATGACCCTATGACAAAGCTAGCAATCTCTTACTAGAGAGGAATTTTTCAAGAGAGCGGGAAAGGGAGTGAGAAGGTTAAGGGGAAGAAACTAATGTTGTAAGTAGATGTTCAAAGCAATGCGTGCACTAGTTAGAAATCTTACACAAGCATTTTAAAGAAGAAAATAACATGATTTCGGAGCCACTGGCTAGAGGAAACCATACATAAAAAGATGTACACATTCATATGCCTTTGAAAAAATAAAATTCTTCCTTTATTAGCTTACAAAATCACAATTGTACATAGTGAGGAATTAAGGAAATGTGATGTAGAGAAAATAGAAGAAAATCAGCTATCTCTTTGATCCTTTAAAAGAATTACTCTCTCATGAGATTGCAAATTGACAACCAGCTAAGAAGAAGCCCAAATGAGGAGTTCATTACAATTTATAGAGAAGAGATGACTCTTCATCTCCCCCAGTGACACTCCGTATGCATTTTTTTGACTTTAGACTCTTGATATTCATAAGAAAATATTTAGTCCCTTTTATAAAAGCAAGGTGACTTAATTTACATTATGTTTCTAAAGTCACTTTTAATTGACTTAAATGCATATTAAAAAGTGCAACCCAACACGAAATTAGAACGTTGGATATCAAGAAAGATGGGGGGAGAAAAGGGAGAGAGAAGGAAGAAGAGGAAGGGGAGAAGAATGATTTCAACGATGAAAGATCCATCTCCAATGAAATCCATTGCTCCTTCCAGTGACTAGATGAAATGCCTCATTGTGATGAACTCCGAACCTATGAATTCTTTGTAACCCGAGAAGCCCCTGAAGACTTGCACTCGATGCCAAATTGTTCTCTGTTTCGTGTTACTGAGAATATCTCCACTCCCTTAAATTCATTTTTGCGAATGATTCACTCATGTTGTGGATAAGTTATTGCTTTTTGATGACCTGTGGACTTTGGGAACTAAGTGTTTATAAACATTGTTGGGCTATCCTAGTGGTGACAGTGGGCATTGTTCACGGAGATCCACTTCGAAGAAGCCGAGGATGAAAACTACCTCCTGTGATGACCATTTGCAACACTATCATATTCTGTCGGTATATGTCCTATGGAATGATACATTTTTCCGTACAGGTGATAGGTACCAATGAACATACTTACGAAATAGTGAAGGGTGTTTGTTCCGTAATAGGAAATGACCATTACGAACCATGGAATGAAACCAATACTTTGCCACTGATTACACCTATGGAATGAGGTACTGGGAGAACCTATGAAATTGAATCTCATGGTTCTTCAACAATTTCTATTCTTGAATAGAGCAACTTACTATTTTTAGTAAGTGTAAAAATCATCTTTTTTAGACCTCGATCGACTATGGCAATTTGAACTCCTCCTCACTGTGTTCCTCTTGTCAAAACCACTTTCTGGACCAACTTGATATTTATGGAAGGTGTTTATGGTACCACTTTATATTTTTATTAAGTGTTAATTTTGGGTTGAGATGACCCTTTTGATGATTTTAACTTGCGATACTTCCCTTGTATTTAATGCCTTCTTCGTAGCTTCTTCAGATGGTGACTTACCTGAAATAGTAGTCTCCCATGTAGTAAGGCTTACTATTTTTAGTAAGTGTGATTCTAATGATTGGATCATGATGAAAAGAATATTTTTGATATGGTATTTTTCCCAATATCACTCCTCTAAAATTTTGGATCTACCTGATCACTTGTTTGTGAGATTTTAAAATTTGAATTTTTGACATGGCAGTGGTTACGAGCACGGAGCGGCCATAACAGCCATTAATAGAGATCTAAATTTTCAGGTCCACTTCCCCTCCTTGGATCTTGATGAAAATGATGTTTTTGATATGGGTTTTCTTTGTTTGTTTCACAGGTGGAATTTCGTTGCATATTGATCACTGGAGCAATGAAAAGTAAACATTCAAGTTTTGGAGTACGGAAAAGATGGTTTCTTCATTGCAAAATTTCCTCACCGTGCATGTAAAATCTATTACTTGGGTATTAATGGCCTTTGAAAATGATGAAGGCATAAAAAACCTTACTTCGATCTGTGTCGTAGTTTGCAAGTTATGACAATTTCTTCGTCGAGCAGCTACAAGGTTTTCTGAATGAAGATCTTCATTCCTCATCGTTTCGATTCGTTTATTTTATGAGATACCTGTATTTTCAATGTGAGGAAGCTTCCATGGAGATAGTTAAGTGCAGCAACGGAGGTTGGAAGATCTGGAAAATATTTTCTAAAGTTTTGGCAGGATATGTAAGTGTGGGGGAATGAAATGGAAGGAAAACTGGCAAAGTTTGGTATTTATGTGATTGAAAAATTAAGCTTTGGGGATAGGAATTTTTTTATGTCCCCTATGTCCCTTTGCTAAAGGGATGAAAGGGACACAAAATTCCCTCAGGTGCATGGTGTTGACACTTGTCAAATTTTGGTTGGATGTGCGCTTAAGTGATGGGGCTTGAGAGAAGCAACTTGGAGCCGAATTTTGGGTCCATGAAGAACCACAAGGCTTAAATGGGCTGAGGAAATTTTGTGTCCGATATGTTACTTTTCTAAAGGGATGAAAGGGATGTGAAATCCCCCCAGGAACTTGGTGATGACACTTGGCGAACATGCGTGCTGGGAGAGGGAAGGCTCAAACTAGCTCCTGGGGGCTTAACTTACAAGCAGGAGGTCATGTTGGTGTTCTGGAGACTAAATGAGAGGAGGGGTAATTTTGTGTCCCTTAATTCACTTTAGAAAAGGGAAATTACGGACAATAAATCCCATCAGGATCCTGGTGCTGACACATGTCCACCCATTGAAATGGCCAACTGTGAGAGTTCTTACCTTGGCCCTGACTTGCAACAGTGATAAATTGAGCTTCCGGATGAGTTCTGAGGTGAAGTTTTATATGAAATTGACTAGAAAAAACAAAATTCGTTGAATGGTGATTATTTAAATCTTAAATTATGAATTCATAACCTCAAAATTACCCCTTATTTCTTGGGACCGCCAATTACGTGCCAGAAGAATGAGTTGCCTTGGAAAGTGTATAGTGTTTCAGGATGTCTCGTCTTTTCCACCATTTAGGGCATGGAAAATAATTCCCATATGTAATTTTTTGGGCTATTGAATCTTCACGAAGCTCCCATAATATTTTTTTGAAGTTCGTGCTCTCCTTCGTGGTGTTTGCTCCTTTAGACTTGAAAACCTGCTTTTGCTGAATTAGCTATAAAACCTCCCGATCTTTTGAAAATATTTCAAAATATTTTCATGAATTTTCTTGGAACTTGAATGCATCTCCATGTTAAATTTTTCTCCTTTGTTCCGCTCCAAGGGGGGTGCTTTAGTCCCGGGAATGCTAGTGGTAGCCTTTCCCCAAATTGCTCAAAAGTTAGCATTCTCCAAAATATCTTAAATCAACTAGGGTGACTGACTTTTCTTTCCTAAATCACCTAGGGGGATTGGATGGACATCCAATTGGGGACCAACACTGACTGGGTAAGGCTGGTGTTAAGAATATGATGACTTGGGGTGTCTTGGGAGGGTAAAAATTGAAAGTTTTTGACACAGGGGTATTGTTGTCCTACTTTCTATTGATTTTTTCCCTTGAAAAAACACATGATAACAATTAAATTGAAGGGAATATTTCTCGATAAATCTTAAAAGAATTTTCTACTCAAAATTAATAGAGAAAAACAAAAAATATATTTGGATAAAAAATATGCAAGTCCAAACTCCAAGACATAAGAAACTAAACATACAAAAAATGATAATTAGCTTTTGATTGGTTGAAAGTATGAAGTAATAATAACTACTTAAGCAAAACTTCGGCAATGACTAGTAAATATGTTACATGTTGACGTGATAGATATGGGATTATTCAATTAATATGGTATTAGTTTATTTGTGTGTTTCTATTATAAAGTTTTGACATGATAAATGGAATATTCCATGCAACAATATCTTAAATGTATTTTCCATTTTCTCAAAATGTCAAACTTTAGAATTATTAAGACATAGAAATTCTAACATATATAGCTAGTTGAAAACTTGAAATTATTACATACAATGAATAAAAATGAACCGTAAATGTAAAAGAAAGAGGGCCAAATTTATTAAAGGTTGTTTGTAAACTAGTACATGAATATTTTAAATCTATATGAAATTTGAGGATTCATTTTTTATTCATAAAGTTTCCACTTACCTATGATAGATGGCCTTAATCTATTTGCATCATTATGCTGGGCTCAAAAAAAATGATGCAGAGAACTACACTTTTCATCCCTTCAACATGTTGTCAATAACTAATTTCATGCATAATCTAAATCACTAGCATTCATTCAATCCACTTCACTTTTTTTTTAGAGGCTTAGTTCTTGGTTTAAGATTGGCTAAAGTTGCAAATTTTGGGTCTCTCAAGCACTATATTACTCTTCCCACACCTTACTATGTTCCCTTTCCTTCAATATGTGTCAATGCAGCTGATAAGGTGATTCATGATTATAGACTTAGCCAACTTACTCTCCTTTTGTCCAAACTGTCCTTCTTTCCTTTTTATTATCACTTCCCTTGTAAATTTTTTTCTTAATGTCATTCAGGAGTCTCCTTCACTTAGATACCTTTCTTATTCACCTTGAATCTGTTTTAGTCCATACATTAAAATGATGTACAACTTCAAGAAAGATAAATCTTGTACTAAACTTGCTAGAACTACCCCAAGTTGTCCTTAGAACCATTGTAGAGCTACCTCAAGGAATTGAACCATGTATAAAAAACCACCAATAAGTATAATCGCCTACCAATACATTTTAACCTTACAAAGATATGCCCCAAGTTTCATTATAGAATTCTCTAATCCTCTCCCTCAAATCCATCTATTATTTCCTAGTGTTTTCTCTTTTACTAGGTCTGGTCTTAGACAATTTCCACCACAATACCCTTCCCAAATGGTTTCAAGATACAGGAAAGAGACACTAGAATACCTGTCTCCATGGTCTCCCTGAGTGCAAATTGTTAATACAAGTTTCTTTACAAAACCCCTTCAATTTCACTATGCTGGTGTTATGGTTAAGTTTCCCTAGACTGTGACAGTCTGGGTTGTGGGATTGGTAAGAGTATTTTTCATTTCACTCAGTGGAAATCCAAACTTATTTCAAAATATTTCAATACACTCTCCCAAAAAATTATCTTTCAAATATCACCTTGAAATTTGATGGTCTAATGCTCCAAAGTTCAAATCCTAGGGATTTGTCACCTATAGGCCCGAGAAGGCTTAATATGCCATCTCTTTTGCCGGAAATCGATTCAAATCACCAAAATTGTTATGAAGGTATATAATGAGGGGGGGGGGGGGAATGAGGATCTTTCCATAAACTTGTGACCACCAGTTAAATGCCTACATGTATGTGAAAGTTTCCTTCTCTCCTTGTTGGAGCAAGGTATGAAACCCTCAAAGTCAATAGTGAAAGAAAGTTGAGTTGTTTACTTTGTAAATCCTCCTTCCTCAATGCATGCATGTATTATAATCACTCCAATGACCTCCAAAATTCCCAAATTCCCTACATGTGAAGATGCATTCATGTCTTTTCCCAATTATACAAGAAAACTCTTTGACACAACTGTGATGGACTTGAGTAAACAACTCAACTCTGATTCTTACATGCAATTAGAAGGTCCTCAAAAGAGAAACAAAATCTATAAGTTCATTATATTACTCCCTTACAACTACATGAATTGCTTCCCTTTCCTAGGTTTCTTTGATAGTTAAATCTCATGTCACTATTATAGGCACCCTCAGTTTATATCATCATGCACACAAACAGAGAAGTCACACAACTCACTAAGAAATTTCTTCACAGTCCCTTTACTATGTTTGTTTCTCCTTTATTTTTCACTCATAGTTTTTCAATGCTCTACCACTAAGTATATGTTATTCCAACAATCTCATAGAGTAACAATCACAAGAAACAACAAATCAGCCCTCTAGAGCTCAATACTCACAACCAAGCCTTAAGATTATTGAATCTTTATTCTGAGATCAAATGTCCTTTACATGCACATGTTTACTTGGTCCCTAACATTCATAAAAACCGCCTCACCCTACACAATCTGAAGCCCTTGTTAGTCTTAGTCCATTTTACAAATACATAGTACAAAATCGAAGGATTACACCCTTATAAAATGCAAACATATAATCATACCCGAGTAACAAGGAGTAATAGTGCACAAGAATAAATCTACAAGAGAAAAATTCTCATCACAATGCTAGGATCACCTTTTATTCACTCAGAGAATTAAGAATCTGCTCTGAGACTAAAAAATGCATACATATACATAAGTAAATACTGTAATCATATCAAAACTATCAAAATTTGAGTTTTGCCTTTCCTCGATATCTCTTGAAATTCACACATCTAATTCATTACACAGATAAGAATGGAGAGTTCAGTTACAATTTTGCAATATATAGTCCTTTCCTTAGTTTCTAACGAAATTCTAGTCTTTAAACCCATCCGTCATGTGAGTCCCTTAAGTCTTACACTAGTGCCTTAGCTAAAAACAAGTCCTTGACTTCAGATTATGAATTTTAGGCCCCTATAAAGACCTAATTCACTCATATCATGCCTCCCTTGCATATTTTACATAGTGTTAAGCTCCAAGATTTTTTAAAACATTACAACAAGCCAAAAATGGCCTGATATTCAAATATTACAAAATGGAGGGAAAATACTCCATTTGAATTCTGAAAGGCCAAAATACCAACTAACATACTTGGTTGACATCTAATAACCTTTAGGACATACTTAGAAAAATAAAATGGATGTATTCATGACTTATTTATATGCATGGAGTGATGCTCTTGCATAAAAAATTTACCAGGAAAAAATTGTATTCCAAACTTCACCATATGCCGAAAACATCACCAATTTTTATCACTTTCTTTAAGCAAGAAATGCTCTATGACGATCAAATGGATGTCAATATTAAAAAAAAATTTATTGGCATCTCACACTATGGCATTTTTCCACTCCCCCCTTGGCTGTCATTATAGGCTACACCTCTTAATATTAAAAATTTAAAAGAGGAAAGGATTATAATACCATGATAAAACAAAAAGAAAGCAAAAAATGGGGGGAGATGAAGACAAGAAGATATGAGTTAGTAGAGAATAATAGAAGAGGGAAAGGAGGTGGTGTGAAGGAAGGGGTACATTACGGAGAAGAGATATGAGGAGGGGATTGAAGTGATTTTGTCGAGTGCAATTTGTCGGTATGTTTGAAAATAATTTTATTGACAATGTAAAAATTACTTCTTACACCTATACAAAAGTAATTAATAAGCGATTGATTTAATGTTTAACCATTGAGTTCAACAAATGTACTAGCATTGAAGGACCCTTGGTCTCTTATTGAATTTGATTGGCTTGGAATGATCCCATCGGGGATCAATTGTTATTGAGTGCAAGGCCTAGAGATACCTGACACAAAGAGTCAAAAAATGGATATGGCCAAGATCATTCCCTGAGTGACTTTGACAGATTGGATGCCCCCTAGTCATGGCTGCTTAGCTAAAGGAAGACTTCAATATACACTTACTCAACAAGTGTAAATAAAATGTATGTAATCTCCAGTTTATCATGGGCAAAGATGTCGATATCTATGTAATCGTTGGTTTCCAAACAAAAAAACAAAAACAATATGGGGTTTTCTTCTACGACATATGTATGAACAACCATTTAACTCTTCAATGATATAAACACATACATTTCAATCATTTTTTCATTAAAGACAAGATGATGATGTAAAAAATGTTCAATATTACGTGTACATGTTTTACTTTAAAGAAGGAAGCACCGAAGTGTATAATCATGAGTCAATGAGTAAATATGTGTTTAGCATTACTATTTCAATGAAGGAAGGGTAAAGGGTAGAATTTTGTATTATTTTCAAAGAAATAAATATTAAAGATTAAATAAATTGAAATTATAATTTGGAAAATAATAATAGCAATTGTATGTGAGAGGTGTAATACAGATTCCAAAAAGGATTTGCTGAAGAAGTTGAATTTGAGGAGTAAAAAACTGCAGGAGGAAGAGAGGCGATGAAGAAGGGGATTGAGGGAGGTGGATTGCAAGGGTGGAGAAAATGTTAGGGGGAACAAATGTGAAACACTTGACCTACATGGCTTTTTTTTCAATTTTTTGAAGGATAAATGAGTTGTGGTGCAAATATTGGTGAGGATGTGTACTTTAGAGATATTTCAGAAAACACAACTTTGTTAATTAATACCCCCAATGTCAATAGATTTTTTGTAATGTCATTCATTGTGTTTTGTGGATAGTTAGAACACTTGACAATTTTAGGGGAATTCACTTGTGGGGGTCACATGAAACTTTAGAGATAGTGACATGTGAAGGGGACTTGGAATCCCTTGTCGAGCCGATGTAGTAGTTGAATTTGATAACCTTAAAATGTGGTTGTCCATGTTGTTTTCCCCCATCTTTATAGATCATTATCTTAGGTCATTCTCTACGCTTTCCAAGGTAAAAACATATATCATCCACAAGAGTTTTCCTTGAGTATTTGTAGTTGACACTACCTCCTCAAGGCTTTCATGATCATTGTTGATGAAGACATAGTAGTGGTAAGCTTTGAGATTGTGATCCATACTCCGAGAGAGAATTTTGCTACGATCATTACACATTGTTATAGATTTTTGTATCCTACAAAAATGCAAAATAGAGGACTCTTCCCACAAGAAATTCTATCAAATAAAGGTGTTCCACATGGACGGTAGTGATATGGTCGTACATGGATGACCAAATGAATTCAACCTACTACTCTCTTTGTGTCTTGATATTTTGGTATTGTTAAATTGGCCTCTATAATTAAGAGTTTTGGCTTATAGTGTATTTACTTCCATTTAGTTAGGCCTATAAATGATCCATCTATGATACTCATTTGATGGTTTATTTGTTGTTTACTTTCCATTGTACTAGATATTCTCTAATGTACATTATGTCTGAATTTGCAAGGCAAAGTGTCAAGGAAAGACAAAGCAAATCAACCTCAAGAATGTTGATATATATTTTAATGAACTCAAATGCAAAAAATACAATATATTGGAGCTCAATGAAAACTCCCATACAGACACCCTAAAATATACAAATGAAGACAATGATATTATTTGTTTAGGAAGAGATGACGAATTTAATAAAGTGGTTAAACAAGAACTAAAACCTTTTTGGGTGGAGGTATCAACAAAGCCAAAAGACATCCATAATTTGGGACTCTGTGGTGGAAGTGGTGTGCCCATTGTGAACCCATGTGAATGGTACAAATTTGTCCATAATCAACATGCACGGAGTAAAAATATGCACCATTTTTTCTTGACTTATGCCAGGGAGCCAAACAATTCATAACATCTAGACTATAATGGACTCTGAAAACCTCATGTATTTATTTCCCCTTTTCACATTTCCATTCCTATTGGCTATTCTTGGCCTCATAAGCACACTAATATTTAGACTAAAATTAAAGCGTAACTATACATTTATGAATCGAGATATTAATAATTGATACTAATGTTTTTCCTATTTAAGGTAATATTTGTTGAGTATTAAATCTTTCTCAAGTGTGGCCAACCTAAATAGCCTTACTTGTCAATGGATTTGTAACTTTTTGGGATTCAGATACAACCATTTTTTATGTGTTAGGATAACATAAGCGTAGAATCAATATTAAACAAAATCTATAAACACAATGAAATAAAAAAATACTTGAGAACTTAAAAACATGATTTTCTTAAGGATAAATGTCAACACAATTGTAAGTGTGGCAATGAATTGGATAAGTTCAAATATTATCAATAAAATATAAGTCAAATACATCAGAACATAGGGGATAACAATGCTAAGTTTGTTGGAGTTTTAATTTGTTGTGAAATGTATGCTATTTAAAAAATATAAGTTTGTATGATGGGGAGGAGCGAACAATATAGTACAACTACAATATATGACAAAAAAAACTTCCTATTATACTGTGATGGGTGCCCATAGCCTGCTACGAAGCTCTTGTTTTTCTACAACCTGTAAGTTTATTGGTGAAGGTGAGTTAATCGGGTTGAATATCCATTTGTTGCATTAGGTGAAATAATCTCAATAGCTCTTGAGGATGACCATATCTTATGAAAGATGCAATTATGACATGCCATAAAATAGATATCACATTCCATCATTTGGTCAAATAGTTGGCATCCATCTACTAAAGCTCCCATTTTGGCATTTAAATGTTCTCAAGGCTTTTTTAACAACCCCATTTTGTGACATCCTAGAATCATTGTATTCTATGATGACATCTCTTAGGGGATTTTTGTCAAGCAATTCACATGTCCTCTATATGATTCAAATTTTGACATATAAATCAAACAGAGTACCTCCAACCACAATATATGACAAAAACACTTCATACTATGGCTTGATGGATGTTTGTTTGCTGCATTTGGTGAAACATTTTCAATGGCTCCTACCAAGAATCTAGTTGAACAGTTTGTATGAATGCAACAAGGCCACCCATGACATCTGACAATGGTGACTTAGGTTGGGTGTTGGTATGCTAGAGTAGCCAAGTTGTGGCTTCCAAACACTTTGTTTCTAGTAATTTGACACAACCAATAACATTGACAAATGCCATGACTTCCTGACACTTTTTTTAAAGGATAAAAAAGAAACTTACAAAGAAATCTATGAAATTATTAATTATTTATAGTTGACAAAACATAAACAAGTGTAAACGGCCTTTAATGACAAAGAAAGGCTAAAGTCGTGACCACAAAGACTCCCTCACCTTAGATATATCGAATGAGCGATCCAAAAAGTAATGAAATCTCCCACCAAAATATACAACAAATTTATTTCGCCTTAATAATTCCTGATCTAGAAACAATACAAATGCATCATATTAGGATTGAGTAATTAAAAATTATAGGAACACAAAATAATAGAAAAAGACAAACATTAATGTTTACATGGAATAAGTTCCAGAACACTCCATTGGCATGTGTAATGTGGTTTGGGTAGAGATGAAAACATGTAAAAGGTCATGTAGAGCTACTACTCTCGAAAATCTATCATGATTGCTAATAATTATTAAAGATTTTAAGCTTTCACTTTTATTTCACACCACAAACAAATATTGGCTCTGGAAGAGGAAGAATTTTGACACAAAGAGAAAGGATGGTGGAAAGGGTTATAGATTATAGCTTTACACTTGTTGATTGCATTTTCCTGAAAATTTTCAAGGTATTTTCAACAAAACCATCTGTGCATATCTCCCAATCTTTACAGTCCATGAGACCACATATATTTCAGGGATTTTGTTAAACAGTACACATGTTTCCACCGTGGCTTTTTTATTTTTGGGCTTGCAGAAGACAGTTTGGGATGCCACATAAACCTGAAGAAGTAGCGAAAAAATACTACACTTTCACCATATTTAGGATGTGACATCCACGTGGCAAGCACAACGTACAAACAAATGGCGAAAGACATGAAGAAATAAGGGAATTTCTCTAACAACATGGCTAGAATTATGATGGAAGTGTCATCTCTTTGAGATTGATGATGTGAGACATGAGCAAGGAGCCCAAGAAAGGACACATCATCACCTTAAGTCTCGAATATGATGATGTGTTAAGAAGCAGCTGGAAACGAAAGCCGCGAGGATGGAGTTAAGAAGCCGCACAGGTTCAGGTCTCGCACAGGTGGATGGGTTTATTTTCCCACTCAACTTTTATTTTGCCCTAGGTTTTTCTTGACATGGGTCTATTTTCCCACTGAGCTTCTATTTTTGGCTGTTACCTAAATACGTGGGCTTTTAAAAGATTTTATACATAATTATTTTTAACACACACACATATATATATGTATTAAAAAAAAATGACCGGCATACACAAAATATGCAAGTCGCATGTGACGATAGTTTCAAATATTTGTAATCATTTTATAGTTTAAATCATGAATAAATGCCTAAACAACCGTCAAATTTAACCCCTAGATCACATATTTATCTTTGTGTGCATGCCCGATTTAACACATAACGGGAGTGGTTTTGGGATGGTTATTAATGAGAGCTCCATTTGGCATAGTTCACGTAACGTCTTGTTTATTTTAAAAACTATAGGAAAAAAAAGGGTCATGCATAAAATATGCAAGTCAAATGTGACGGTTATTTCAAATATTTGCAAGTATTTTACGGTTTAAATCATGGAAAACGTCTAAATGACCATCAAATTTAACCCCTCGGCCTCAAATTTATCTCTGTGTGCATGCCCAGTTTAACCTATAATGGCATTGGTTTTGGGGTGACAATTAGTGAGAGCTCCATTTAGCACGGTTCATGTAATGTCATGTTTATTTAATCATGTGAGGGAAGAACTTTGAACTCGTTGCAACTATCCAATTATTGCTAAATTTACATGGTGACTTATTTTCTAGTGCCAGTTTGACAGGGGCCGCAAGAGGGATGGGCACGATTTAGAGAATCAAGAACTTTCTTATGCAGTTTTAGGAGCCTTTTAAGTTCATTGTAAGCAGCCATACATATTATATCAACGTCAATGTCGATAACATTAAGTAAATTAATGGTTTTCAAATATTGAGAATCGCAGTTTTGAACAAAAGTCATCAGATCCAAATCTTTCTAGCAGACTTCAATTGATTTTTCCAAGTGATCAACCCCCCTGTGGAAAGGAAAGAGTATTATGGTGTATTTAGCAAGGAGAGTGTTGTCATCCTCATGCAGTTTTCATCTAGAGCTGGTAAATGTTCTGCAATGTCCTGCAAATGTTCCAGTTGACCTAAAAACTTTCCACCGTCATCGGAATCGTGCTAATGAGATCTAACCAGTCTTATTAGATCCTTGCAGTTGTAGCCTTTGTTTTTGTTTTTATTGAAGTGAATTTTTGCTTGCTTCATAGATTCCTCATTGGCAACCTATAAATTTTCCCAATTTTCTCCAGGCATTCGTGTTTGCTCCAATATTTTTGTAATGTGATGATCCATAAATTCTTTGTCCATGTTAAATTATTTTTTTTGATAGGTGACCAATAATTTCTTGCTACTCTCTAGACACCTGTGCAGAAACTTGAAGCAGAACAGGAGCTTTGGACCTCGAAGGCAACTCCCTCTAAAGATGGCTTGTGCCCTCACAATGCATATATCTCCAGGGCTAACTTTACACATGATGCCTATTGACATTGGAGATGTTGAACGTTAGGGCCTTACATTCATAATTATTTCAATACTATGATGCTTACAGAACCTTCGTATCTACCCACCAGTTTCTTTTGAAAGGTGTTCCAGACTAGCTATTGACACATACGTGTCGAGGCGTAAATTAAAAGACCAAAGACTTCTTTGTATACAAAGCTCCTTATTGATTTTAAGCCATAACTTCTCCCTCCACACACGTTCTTCCTCCCTCCTCTTTTCCGCTCATGTTCTTCCCCTATTCAATTTGTCATCTTCTTCTACACACTTACAGTTCATTCTCTCAGTGCACTTTACTGTTTCCCAAGAATCATTGCCTCCCCTATCGGCATATCCATTGCACCTTTGCGGTGCAATTGCTTGTTGTAGGTCTTGCAAGATTTATTTTTCCATGTGGCAAGAATTTACTTAAGTGTTAACTAAGTACCAATGGTTAACTGAACGAACCGAAAACCTATTTCCCTCAGACATAAAAGCGACAAGCATCTTGCAAAACAAATGCCTCCAATAATGGGGAGCAAGGGTTATTCTCTCGAGAGAATGCATGTATGCCCATAAAATTTTGATGCACCATACACGCGCACCAATACTTAGTTTTGTTACTATTTTTTGTTTTTCAATGATGTTGAAAAACAATGCATCAAAATAATGTGTTTTCCAATAATGCTTGCATCAAAATTTTATGGGCATAGGTTTTTTTCAACTAACAAATAAAGAAACAAATGTAATTATGGACGCGCATGTATGCATCAGATGGGTGCATGAAAATTTTATGGGCATAGGTTCATTCTCTCGGAAGAATAACATGTTTTTCAACATCATTGAAAAACACAATATGTTTTTCACCCAACAATAAATAGGAACAAAGCTAAGTATGGGTGCACGTGTATGGTGCATCAAATTTTTATGGGCATAGCTGCATTCTCTCGAGATAATGGCCCTCACCCCCCATAATATGTTTTTCAACATTGTTGAAAAATACAGTCATTTAGTTGTGGTATTCGACCTTGCGATTGCAGTCAGACACATGTAACTATCCACTTTTAAACATATACATTAAAAAAACTTATGATGTGACACTTAGTCACGTGACTCACCCATGCATGGGCATGCATGTTTTCCATGGGGTATCTATAGGCGATGGTACATTATATCGAGAGAATAGCTTTCACAGACAATTATTACCCAAAAGAAAACAAAAACAAAAATGTCAACTATATTTTTGCCACAGTGCAACATCGAGAAGTATACAGTTAATGTCCCGTGTGTACGACGCAGGTTGAGGATCTTGTATTCAACAGGGTCGAGAACAACAAAGCAGGATTCAACCAAAACCTTGATGTGCTCGACATTTGCAAGTGAAAAGTCTACGAATCACAAGACATCTATAGAGTCGTTATCGTTGTAAAACCACGCCTTCTGTATTTTCACTAACAACTTGATATAGGGGAAAGGCGCCAATCGTTAAGCACCCTATTTTCAATGGCATCTTCAAAAAATTTGTGAGCAATAGGGAATCTAATTTTTCTCTGGAACATCAAAAATTTCCTTGCAAATTTAGAATAGTGTCAATTCCACCTTGGTGCCACGTTAATCAACACGTGGAAAACCCACTACACAAAACCCATTTTAAAAAATAAATTTGCATAGTGAACCGAAAATTGATTTTTCCTGCACGAAAAGATGCATTTAACCATGTGGCAAGTGGATAAATTTACTTCTAATCTTTAAAAAATGCATTCAATTCACTTTAATTCATCCCCTACCATGTCGCTAGCCCTCACCATCACTCTGCACTGTGTGCTAATAACACATTCAATGCAGACATTTACTACATGCCTTTGCGTTTGGCTGTGTGCATTTGGGGATGGGAAGATGAACATTCCCAACCCTTTCAACCTTGCGACGGAGCCAAAGACCAGTTTTATTAGCAGCCGCCCGACCCTTTCTATCCTACAATAACGCTGAAGACATGTCTAAACCAACTTCCAATCGCCATGTCGGTCACAAGATGATTCTGTTACCATAGTTGTTTTGGTCTTTTTTTGGGTTTTAGAGCGCATTGGAAAGCAATACTAGTTTTACAAATGTATATTCATTCTATATTGAGTTATTTTTGTGCATGTTCTTGTTTAATCAAGAAATATCAGTTTTACAAATGTATATTCATTCTATATTGAGTTATTTTTGTGCATGTTTTTGTTTAATCTTCCGTTCAGCCCAAACTCTATTGGTTCATCTTATTTTGACCATTTTTAGACATTTCTACAAAGGGTTAATTATTATACTTCCCCAAAACCTTTGTTGATACAATATAATTATTTTCCAAAATAAAGGGTCTTTTCACCCATGTGTCTTACAGTTTCAAAAAACAGTGTTATTTTTTATTGTACGTTGTTGTTATTGAGTTATGGGTTCCATTCAGACCTATTTTTTTTCAAGCATGCATGTTGAACTATTGTTTTTTCAATGTATCTTCATTTATTTTAGTGTATCTTTGTTTATGCCTCCATTCACCACAAACTCTTCTAATATGGTATAGTAAATGTCCAAAAATAGGGTTTTTTCACCCACACGTCTTACAGTTTCAAAATACAATGTTGTTATTGACTATACATTGTTGTTATTGAGTAATGGGCTATGTTAAGACCTATTTTTGTTTCAAGCATGCCTGAGCTATTGTTTTTTCGGTGTATATTCATTTATTTTAGTGCATTTTGTTTATGTGTCAGTTCGCTACAAAATCTTCTAATACGGTGTAGTAAATGTCAAAAACAAGGTTTTTCACCCATGTATCCTTACAGTTTCAAAATATAGTGTTTTTATTGACTATACATTGTTGTTATTTCCTAATGGGTTCTATTCAAACCTATTGTCTTTCAAGCATGCACGCTAAAGTATTTTTTTAGTGTATATTCATTTATTTTAGTACATTTTGTTTATGCATCCGCTCACCATGAACTCTACGAATACGTTGTAGTAAATGTCCAAATAAAATGGTTTTTTCACCCATGTGTCTTACAATTTCAAAAATATAGTGTTATTTTTGAATACACAATGTTGTTATTGAATATAAGTGTTGTCTTTGTTTCTGTGATTAATATTTGAATATCCACAGTTAATTTTATATTAATTGGCTGAATACATACTCGGATTACTGAACATACATTGAATATATGACTGTAATTTTGCAATTTTTTACTACACATTCAAACTATTAATGTGCATTGAAATTACTTAATATACATTGAATATGTTAGAGTTAATTTAGTGCATGTTATTACACTACTATTATTGAATAAATTCTTATATTTCTAGAGAGACTACATATTCAAGAGGTAATGACATGTGCATGGAGATGAGGGACCAAAAAGTAGCCAAAAATATGCTTTTTTCCCATTTTAACCATATCGTGCTCGTGTTATGGCTCAGTCACGTTATAACGCGATAGTGAAAAATTAAGCTCGTGTTATAACACTGGCATGTTTTGGCTTAGCTTTACAAAGCCATAATGTGAGCATGTTATAACAAGCTCATGTTATGATTGTAATAAAAACACTCATGGTCGAGACATCACAAAATCATTCCAAAAAGCAAAAAAAACTATTGTGCAAATAATGCGAGTAAGAAAAAGGGTGAGCGCATTTTAGGAGGTCAAAAACTTGTCTGTTAATCGAATCGACCATGACGGAGAGTTCAAAAGGTGAGTTCTATTTGGTTTTAGGGTAATTTTTATTATTAAACGTTTTTTTGCAATGTTCTTGATTTGCTTAAATAAAAATTATTTTTATTTTCAAAGGTTTCATTAGATTCAATTGAAATCCCTCATTCACCCATATACCAGGGTGCAAGACATCCTCCAAACACCCCCTTCAATTCCAAGACATCCTCCAAACACCCAAATTTTTTTTTTAGGGGAGGTCGAGAATAACAAAGTTCAAATTAAGGATTTAATAGATACCCTAAGAAACCCCAATGCGATAAATACCCATCGCTAAAACATTGGTACATCATTATAGTCATTAATCTCTAATATCGATAATGTGATGGGTCAAATAAACACATGGGAGGGTTATAAAACCAATTGTCACATTTTTTATGTAGACAAGTTGTCTTATGATGCAGTGAATAAAAAAATCACCAAAGACATGTTGTGTGCTTTGTTCCCTAACCCTAAAACTAATGCACCCTTAGTATTGAGTTGCAAAAGATTCCCGATCCAATGGTGTAACCATGAGGGGATTAAAAATAATTTTTAAGATAGATGGTGGATGGTTTTTGACCAACCACCTTGCAACAATTTTGAGGTATGACAATATTTCTTGAGGAAACTCTATTGTAAGTTCATCATCAAAGAAATAGAAAATTAAAGATTTCAACACCGTCACATTCATTAGGACCTTGATGAAACCATATTGACCTAGAGAAAACCATGGGATGATTTTGTAGATGGTCTCAATGCCAAGGCATGGATCCAGACGAGACCTTTCCAAGTGCCACAGAGTCCTAGAACTAACCCATCGAAGTTATACCCTTTTTTCTCTTGGGGTTCGTAAAGGACTACACCCGATTGATGTAGCTAGGAAGGACCGGGAACATTGGGAATCAAAATGAAACCTCCTCTGGAGTCTTCTGGGCCACCCCAACTTGTGGGAACTGTCCATTTAGTGCCACAAGCTTTGGGTAGAAAAATATCATGTTTGGCAGTCTAACATTGACGCAAATTGAAGATTTTGGTATTGTTGTATTCACTGGGAGTGCATAAAACCATATTGATATGGAGAAAACTGTAACAATATTTTGTAAGGGGTGTCAATGTTGAGGTTTAGGCCTAGATGAGATCTTACCAAGTGTCACAAAGTTTGAGAACTCACTTGTCAAAGTTATACCATTTTTTAAATTCTTGTGGCTCTTTAGGGACTACGCCTGATCGATGTAACTGAGAAGGACTATGATCATTGGGTACTAAAAATATGCCTCCTCTATTTTCAACCAAGTCACCATGAGGTGTGGGTTTTATATGTTCATTGCCATGAGATTTTGGTTGTAAAATATCACATTTGATAGCCTAACATTGACGGAAATTGAAGCTTTTGACACCGTTGCATTCATTGGAACCATGAGAAAAGGGTATTGACCTGGGAAAAATTGTGATAGGATTTCGTATAGGGTCTCAATGTGGAGGCATAGATCCATATGAGACCTTTCTAAGCACCTTGGAGTTTGAGAAATCACCCGTCGAAGTTATACCATTTTGCTCTCAGGAATCTTAAGGGACTACACCCAACCAATGTAGCTAAGAAGGACTGAGAAAATTGGGCACCAAAATGATGCCTCCTATAGTGTGTACTAAGCCACCCTAAAATGTGTGTACCAAGCCACACTAACAAAAATTGAAGCTTTCGACACTGTTACATCCATTGGGACCGCGATGAAACTGTTTTGACTTGGGGAAAACCATGACATGATTTTGTAGAGGGTATCAATGATGAGGCATAGGTATAGATGAGACCTTTCCAAGTGCCACAGAATCCGATAAATCACTCGTCAAAGTTATACCCTCTTTTGTTCTCAGGAATCTTAAAAGACTCCACCCGATTGATGTATTTGAGGAACAAGATTGTTAAGCACTGAAATGATGCATCATATAACATCTACTAGGCTGCCCTAATATGTGGGAAGGTCTGTCCATTCAATGCCATGAGAGTCTGAGAACAATCCATCCTTTGATGCCTATATTGCAAGGAGTATGACAATATATAATTCATCCTCTTATGCCTAAATAGTGAGGACTATTTACTATATGTATCACTTTAATAAGAATTCATTTTTGATTGAAAGAGATGAAACCACTTAATGAATATGAGTAGCCAGACATTATTATTACAAAACCACTCTAATGAAACCGCATATAACTTAAAAACTCAACAATATCTTAATTATTAAAATTTTGAACCTCATCTAAAAGGTTCTCTAAATAGATATTTTACACCTCCATATATGAGAGTTAAGATTTTGGCACACATATGAATAACAATATACATGTACACGTTGATATTAAAGGAATACTTAATTAGAGAGATATTTATGTGTTATAGATATTGCTTTCAGTAATATGACTTGATTTCCAAAGATTCATGCATTTCAAACATACGAAAGGTCATAAGACAACCAAAATGCTAGTATATAACACCAATAAATCTAGAATATCTATAATGTCACAATGTCACATGCACATCATATTAATCTATATAATTATAATCTTAAAAATGTAAGACCATAAGAACATATTGAGTTCCATAAATTAATGCAATACAAATATGTGAATAACATAGAATGCCAAGTCAATGCCATATTGGCATATAATGTGGAACATGCATACATTTCCCTATAGGCATACAAAATAAATGTCCTTATCCAAATACATACATACATACATACATATCCTAATCATCAAAATGCATCCCTCTCTTTGCCTTGCTCAAAGAAGGCTCTCCCCTAAACATATATGGAGCTTTGTGAGATGACTTGGGATCCACCACGGTTCAAGTATGAGTCCTCTTATACTCACATCTCGAATGTAGTTGAACTTGTGCATATAATATTGTTTGTCAAAACTTTACATAAGTTTTCAATAGTGCAAGACCATGGTAATGAAACTATTTACATGCACACACACTTACCACAATCTCTCGCTCACGCTCAATTTGCATCTTGTGGTTAGCAGGGTTAACAGGAGCTATTGGATCACGAACAAGGATGTTAAAGTTAAAATAACAAGGATTATGTGCCCTCGAATGGAAAATTGAAGGGGTTGAACCCTGCATACATATAAATATACAAAACCAAACATCACAATTAGCTTATAGAATTATATTAACAATTACATTTTTAATGCATCAAAACTTTTTTAACAACTGAGTATATAATGCCAATATTATAATTAAGTTTATCAATAAAATTATTTTTTACCATACCATGTTGGTTAATCATCTGTACTGGGTTGTTACTTGTCATGGGAAACTCCTGCATAGGAAATGCATTCACATCAACTATCTACATTGTGTTACAATAAGGGGAATTATTAAAATAATTCCATAATATGAATATAATACTAAAAAATCAAGCAATTCATAGTATACCTCAGTGAGTTGTTGCACAAATGAAGTCACAATGACAACACCTTTGTCTACTCCTTGCAGAGATGGTGAAGTGTCTTGTGTGGTCATCAACTTTACAAATAATATATATCATGTTGTTACTTAAGCGCGCGCGCGTGCACGCACGCGCACACACACAATAATATACAAACATATATTTGAACTATATTTAACATTATTAATACATTCATGAAAACTAGTCAAATTGTTCTAAATTACCTCTATGCATGTAAACATTGGCATGGTACTGACACCATGTGGTTGGGATAATGACATCCCTCCCTTGAGTTGTAATATTAATGCACATATATGTGTAAATTAATAACTTTGACTAGTTTCAAGTACAAATATTTTGATTTTAGCATAAATACATTGTAGTCATTTTTTTGTAACATGTAATAAAAAATAAAAATACAATGTAGTCAAGGTCTGCAGTCCAAATGTATCACTAAAAACAAGTCAAACATAGCCACATCATGTGCACCACCATAAACTCCACCAAAACCAATATGCATGAAACTGTATCCTCATCGGGTCCAATACATGTGCCACCACAAGTTGGGAAACTATGTGGCCTCATGCTAGTACTACCTAGAACACTCCCTTATTCATCTCCAACAACATCAGTTTTAGAAACTTGTCTCACTGAATGAGGGTATCAGTTAGCGCATGAAGCGCGTGCAATGTGTCAACCTCTATTATCTCCTTCACTTATGTACGGACCGTCTCAGGATGAGAGGGATTTTGGATGGGGACTCTAACATGTTGAATAGGAGCACGATGTGCACTTGGTCTATCATGTGTAGAGCCTTTTCCTCGGCCCTGAAACTGGGAGTAGTCAAAATAGTTGGGGATCTTGTTGAGGATAAACTCGCATTAGAGATTCCTCAAAAAGTATAACGGAACCTCAATGTTGTTGCAAGGTGGCATATCAAATACCATCCACCATCAATCCCAAAAATTATCTTTTATCTAATTATTGTTGCACCAGTGGATCGAAAAGCATTTGCATGACAAAGGAACTAGAAAATTGATTCTAGGGTTAGTGAATCATGTACAAATGAGGTATTTTATAAATTTTTTATCTTTTACCGTTGAAGATGATAATTTATTAGCATAATAAACCCCACAAGTCTCTTTATGGGATGTCCATCGACCAATTTGAATCAATGTCGGGTCAACATGAGCCAATAATGACTCCAATGTGTTTGCAAGGGAGGCACAATGGGGGTACATGAAATCAACATCCCTCATTAATTTAATCAATTCCTCAATTTGTAGTTTGTTCTCCACTATATGGGTAACTAAATTTGTACCAAATCCTCCTGCTCTATAACAATTGCAGGAGGGTTGAGGGGTAGGAGGGCTATGAGGATTTGCAGGGTTTTGTTCTGGTTGTGAAGGAGTTGTAAGAATCATAAAAACATGTTTTTTTTTATTGAAATCTACATTAGAAATATTAAAAAAACTACCAAATTTGATTGCAATTGAAAGAAAACAATTTTTCCTACCTCTTCTCTAATGCGCTATTGTTGAAGAAAAAATGTGCTTCGGGCAGAATATAAATGAAAACTGGGAGTCTTTTTAATAATAAATACTTCAATATAACGGGTACGCATTTTGGTTTGGTAAATCAGACCTTCCACCAAATACTTTTTCGTTTAGTTCATACTTATTGGCCACTTTTTAGCTCCACGTCTCCTTGCACTCACCCATGTTATCAAGTGGCCAAGAGATTATTATTTTTCATTTAATTTTTCCAAGAAAAAAGAAAAAAGACATTTAACTAATGGTCTAATATACATCAAATTTAAAGATGAATCGCCACTTGATAGTCAAATTAATATCAAATTTAATATCGAGAATAAAAATGAACTAACACACACTATTACAATAATTCACTGTCATTATATGAACGCCTCCCAACATAAATACCATTAAAAAATTAAAAACCCATGTAACTCGTGCCCTTTCACTTGTTTTAAAAAGAAGAAGACAAAAGCAACACAATCTGACATTTCTCATGCAATACAATGATGTACTTTTCATCATCTGATTCACACCGACAAAAAGAAATGTCATGTTTTAGTTACCTATACTCCTTTAAATTTGAAGGATGCTGTTACAGTCCTTTCTTTATTGTAGTAATCTTCATGCTTACAAAATCTTACATATGTGTGCTTTATTTTAGAAAGTTGGTGGGTCACTCAAATCCAAAGGCAAATATGCTGTAATCTTTCAGTTTTTTCTATTTGTTTTGGTATTCTTTTTATCTATAGCCGACAAAAAGGATATTTAATGTAGAAATTTCATTGAAGGGCCTTCACAAATGGTGGAAGTACGTACATGCAATTATAGAGTCCAAACTGGGCCAGCTATGTCCTTTTGATGGAAACGTTGATACCTAAGTATCATTGTATTCTTAGTCTCCCACATTATATGTGCTTTTCATATTTTAATTGAATTTCCCACAAGTTTGAAAACAATAAAATACGTTCGGAGGGTGTTCACATAAATAATTAGTGTAGGAGTTAATGTAGTGAAGTTAACATTCAAAAATATTTAAATGATTGTAGATAGTATTATGTAAATGAGGGTGTGTTGGAGGATAAAATGACATTATTTCTATGGAGTTATTATGAGTTAATATAAAAAATAAATAAATATGTAAAGTTCTTAATAATTGATTATATTAACGTATTAATTGTATAAGTCTTAAGTGGACTAATACATTGAGTGTATAAGCTCTTCCTCTATTAACTACTAATTGATAGTATAATCTTTATATTTTTTGTCAATTGGAAAGAGGTTAAACGGAGAGAAGTCATTAATTACATTTAAAATTAATTTTATTAACAAATATTTCCTTTACTTGTGTGTTAAGTAATTTTTCTACTTTATAACTATTATGGAAAACATGCTAGTAAATATCATTAAAATAATAATTATTTATAAAACTTATTTTAAAACAATTTTTTTGTGAAAATTTTATAAAATCAAGATTACTCTAACATCTTTGAAATTGTAAAACTCTAACACAAGGTGAACCCCCTTCAACCTCTTTGCAGTCCAAATTCATCTTAAAATAATAATACACAAAAGTAAAATATCAAAAAAAATTCTATAGAAAAATTAAATTTGCATGCTTTTAATCAATATTAGAGGGTGTTAAAAGGACTAGTGGTGGTGTTGATTGGGTTAAACAACACAGAGATTCCCTTGCGAGGGGAAGGCTTTGTGGTCACATTTTTTACATGTCCCTTAACAAAAATAAAACATCATTGAATATAACATATAATAAATATTAAAAAAATGGTTCAATAGTATATCTTAAAAGGTAAAGACGCAAACAAATGGTAGTATTATATAATTGTCAAAAATATACCAGGAATCGATTTTAGCATGTATTAAGTTTAGAAGTCTTAAGCAAAGAATATTACATAATGGTAGGGAGGCATTAAAAATATTTAAGAAAAAAAACATCCCCCTTTTGTTGGGGGGTGGAAGGAGGAATTTCGATAGTTTTGATGGTGGTAGTCTGGGCGATGGTGCTCGTGGAAATGGTTGGGATGCTCTGTGTTCTTGGTAGTGATGGTGGTGGCAACAACGATTCTGGTAGTGGTACTTGGGGTGTTCCCCCTCCAAAAACTTCCCTCACCTCAATTTGGGAATTCTTCCATGCGAGATGACAATCAAGATGGTTAGGAAGGTGTCCCAAATCATGATTCATCTTGTGTTAGCAGGTGCGGTTGCACGCCAATCAACCCTTCCCACCTCCTTTGCTGGCCTTCATGATTGCCACTACCACTTAATGTCTTGTCTTTTATGTTATATGTTTATTGCCCCCTTTTTATTTAACACTCTATCAAATTGATGTAAGTGTTAACAACATGGCCCTTGTATCGTCATGGTTTTTCTTGATTTTTTTCTTTATTTAGTTTATGGGGTGTGTTGCCATACCACCCATCATTTTTTATGATTAGTACTATGCTATATAAGTTATTTTTATTAATAGAGCGTTGCTTTTCAATCAGAAATATTAAAAATAATAGTAATGTAGATGTTTTTTTACTGACCCGATTTCTAACATTCCAAAGTTGTGAATAGTATCATAGATGCTAAAAAGTAATTGTAGATATGAAAAGTGGCCTCACAAAAATACTACATTGTGTAATTTAGATTAGTTAATAAATTCATATTTAATTGCATAAAGAGACTATTTAGAATATAGAAAATGTAAAATATATAGGAGAATTAACAAACTAGGGATATAAATATGTTGAATTTCATTAATTTAGAGGTAGTTGTTAGTGACATGGTTAATAGAAAATATTCTAGGAGGTGAAGCAGATTGGAAATATGGAGAAATTGTACTAGAAAATTGCATGTTAACGAGTTTGATAGAGATTTAACTAGTTTTGTGAAGGCCTAAAACTTACAAAAATGGCACGATTTCTACAAAATTGACTCTATCTCGTAGAGATGAATATGATAGTCTTATTATGCAAAAACCTCTTAGTTTGTTTAGTTCTATCCTAGATCACTATTATTTGATCGCCTTCCTTGCAACTCTGATATGACCTCAACTCCT
Source organism: Taxus chinensis (assembly GCA_019776745.2). NCBI lineage: Eukaryota > Viridiplantae > Streptophyta > Pinopsida > Cupressales > Taxaceae > Taxus > Taxus chinensis. The sequence continues at coordinate 182,138,451 of CM034148.1, forward strand.
TGTAAAAACCCATAAAATAAGGGATTTTAAAGAGAGCCTGTGTTATCCCTCCATTATTATAAGGCCCCTCACGATTTGAAAAAATTGTAAGAAACACTTGATGCAAGTCAATAGTCAATTAGATGCATGCAAGTGTCCCAACCTTTATCACTTCAATGCGTGCAAAAACTAAGTAATAAGTTAGAATGAATCTCCAAATGTTTCCATTCAACTTTTGGCATGGGGATGCTTTGAAAATAGAATAGATTATGCTTTTACAACTTCAATTTCACTCTTGCAACTAACTTTAAAAGATCTAATCCTTGTCCTAAATGCACTTGTGTATTTAAAGACTTCTTGAATTTAAATTAGGATCATATTCACAAGTAAGATGACACATACTAAACGAGAAAAGCCAAAAAAAAAATGCATAAAACTTAAGGAAACAAAATATCATTACGACAATCATAAAAAATGACAATAGCTCGATTTCACACACCTCCATCTTACAATCATACCACACATGCATTTCAATTTTTTTCTCATCCCTATTTCTTGCCATCTCACATTAGATGGTATCATCAAGCTATCATGCATACATTTGAGAATGCTCCCTACTTTATATTATATTAATTCTTCATTGAATAAAATATATTGGAATAGAAAAGGAATTTGATGGACTTAGATTGAGTATGTAAGCATGAATCATCAATAGGGACCACCCTTCCTTTTGGTTCAGTGATAACATGGACTTGGTGAGACTAGAGATGGCAACTATCACAACCTTGAGGAATAGTACAATTGTTATCATCATGAACATGGGTTATTAAAGGATCCATGAGATGAGGTCTAGAAGGGAACTTGCATTGATTATCCATTGGGAACTTAGCCAACCATGATGATGTCATAAAGAACAATGTAAGGCCTACTTCCAATTCTAGGCCATTGAAGACTACATGTTGTTTTTTGTTATGAAGTGTTGAGTGTTTTCTTGGATGTCGATTGTGATGGCATATTTTTATATTGACTACTCAAGTAAGGTCCATATATGTAGGTGTAGCCTTTTTTGTGACTTGTAGAAGACAACTCATCATGGTGGCCAAGAACTTTAACCATGTATATCATAATGTGACGGTTGTCTTTTAGGTCATTGTAAATTGAAATTATTTATTCACAAATTCCACACCAATAGTTTCTTTATCATTATAAACTATTCATTTTAATTTTTAAAATTATATATATATATATATATATATCGCGTGTGTAGAAGTTTAACAATTAAACGCCAAGACTGATTGGTGTTCTGATTTGGATCTTTGTAGTGGGTAGTCTTACCATATTTCACTAAAGTTACACTTGTTTTTGATGCCATTATATTATTTTGACATGCATGTTAAATTTTACAATGCAATTGACAACCATATAAATGATTAGATCGTCATCACTTATTCATTATTACTTGTTTTTAGTACTGCCAAAGGCAGATTCTACTATAGGCATCACATTTGTTTAATTAGTTGTTATTATTTGTATTTTTAACCAATCATAGACTGTTATTATTTTTCATAAATAGATATATACTTTTCACATTAATAAGCTTACATATTTTTTAACGGAATAATTATAAAAAAGTATTTATCTTTAATTCTATTGGCTTGTAAAATAAGATGTTATTACATCCTTCAGCAATTTTGAGGAAAGTAAGATGTCATAACATTTATTGTAATTTAATGTTCTGGCTATCATAAATGTACATCTTCCGTGCCATAACTTAGTGCAGTACATCAGAAATTTACATCTTACGTGCCATGTTCTGGCTAGCAGTAAGTAGGAGCTCCAAATTAATGTGCGCACTAAGAAATAGACTACTAACTTAGTGTAATGCACAATCATACATTCCAAATTCCCTGTCTGATAACCAACATATGGATCATATCAAACAAAACAAATCTCTTTTAACGGGAAAAATTCAATGGACTGTCTTAAATGATCGGCCATAACATCCATCTCTTGATTCAAAGCTTCAATTCTATCTTTCGGGAATTCATCTTGACAAGAAGTTACTGATGCTGCAACAATCTCTCTTGTATCATTAGACTACATGGAAAATATTTCTCTCAGGCAGGCTACATTTGAACATTAAGATTAAACATTTACTTGCGGCATCGAGCTTTTTGTGAAGTAAATGCATCGATTTGCCAAATGGTCATTTACAATTTAACAGAAGCATTAAATCCGTTCAAAAAGCATAAGTTCGTGAAGCCTGAATAATTTCAATTGAATCGAACTTTTATTGAAACTGTTTTTGATCTATTTTCGACTGCCAAGAGCTGTGCCAGAACCATCATAATTAAGATGAAATCTAGAATGTAAACTGTGGCTCTTCTGCTCACGTATCAACTTCTTTTGGAGCTTACATTCCTAAAATATATATTTATGTGAACATCATCAAATTCTGCCTTAAATCTCTTTACACAGAAGAAGATCAGGCTAAGTGTAAGAGGAGACCACTATGTTTTCCCCAATTGTATTTGTAATGAAAACAAATTATGGCATTAATTTCCTTTTGAAATTTCTGTAAACAAAACCCAATTTATGATGCTCTTCATTTTTTACTTGGGAATCATTCGGTACACGTTAGTAATTAAAAATGGCCGTTATTATCTTTACAGAGATTGCAGACGCTGTTATATTTCTTTTTGCTGAATACTTCAAAATGACACCGCATTAAGTTGTCTATTACACGAGACAAGGATTTAATACTGTGCTTTGAGTTGTCTTACAGCGGAGATGGAGATCTAAGGCATCATCACAAAACATCATCAGGCATCATCACAAAGCATTGATCAGTTCACTTTTACTACCGCTGCAGCAGTACTTAGCAGCATTGCTGCTCTTATTTAAATAAAGGAACGTGCAATGATGAATGCCAATTTCCACCAAATACACACCAATATTTTGGTGAAAAAGCACCAAGACAAACATCATATGCACGAGATAGTAAATGTCCTAATGGGAAGATTAATCATTGCCTTTCTCGTGATGCAGACGTTTACATTTACCAAACCCCAAAGTGAGATTTATATCTTCAAAAATTAAGAGCCATCTTTTGAAGTGCATAATTACTAGCATTCATCCCTTAAATATTTTAGGTAACATGACGTCTACTAAGTTAGGAAAAAGTTTTTCTCTATTTGCCATAAATATTTTATGCTCCGTTGAAATAATTGCTTATGGCACTTACAAGAGTCACTAAACTCTCGATTTATGTTTGATCTTATTTTTTTCCATCTCTCGTAGTTTTATTATCAACTATGAGAGTTTCAATAGCTGAATTATTGATGTCTCACACCATTAAATAGGTAAAAGATTGCCTAAAGTATCGATACAAAAAAAACAATAAATGTGATATGACACTTTAATTTTTGTAGTTTTGTTTAATCATTATGTTGAAGAAGTTGCTTCTATTAAATTTTGGGTTAGTCTGTTCGATAATGGATAGAGATTGGGATGGCTCAAATTTGGTTTGTAGGGTCAATTTTCACCATCTAGGATGCTAGATTAATTTGGTTTGCCATCTATTAAACTTTACTGTTGTTTGTTAAATTTTCTTGACATTGGTTCAATCTTCGTCAATATTATTTTGGGTGGTTGTTTTAGCATGAACGACATCCTTAACTAACGACAAATTTTTCTTGTCATCTTTGTTCACTTTTCACACGCTAGTGTTAGGCTCTTGGGACCTTCAAGCCAAAAAAAAATCATAAAAACTATTTTAAATTTGATCAAAATTCACAAAAATTATTAAGAGTATTAATTGTGATGTTGTTATTTTATATTCATAATTTTTTTTTAATAATCATTAGTAATACTTTAATTTTTGTAAGATATAATTAGTTTTAATTTCAAAAAGGCTAAATAATAAAATGAAATTTTAATTATGTTAAATATTACGTCGAATGCGTGTTTACAGTAAGGTTATATGGATAGAACCCACCCAAATCTGACACCACCATGACTTAGTGTCACCAACATAATATTTATGCCGAAGGTGTTGTCTATGTTATACTCGAGGGCTAGCTAAAACTACACAAAGCATCCATCTGAATGACATAATATTTTTTAGGTTGGTTTCACTATAGATTTTGCCATTCCTTATTTGTAGATTTCATAATTTGCAGAATAGGCATCCACTACCCCATACAATGTGGCGATACACGCCATAAATCCTTTGCATGCGTCAAAACTCTTGATGGGTGCACTGTGGGAAGATAGTGTGCCTTGCAATTGGATTTGACTAGTTGCACCTTCTTCTTAGATGGGGCCCACATTAAATTGTGCTCAGAGAGTTAGACCCATAGTCTTTCCCAAAATAATCATATGGCCAACGGATTCTACTATTTCATGTTTCCATGTGGCGTTTTTCGTTGTCAATCACCAATACCATTATTTGTCTTCTCACCTGTGCACTTTCTAAAGCAAGGCCAATGTTGGAGGGTCTCATTTGTTCATTGAGGTTCACGCATTACCTGTTTTCCTTTAATTACTTTAGCTTAAAACTAAAACAAAGTGCTATAATAAACCAACAATGTGGTTGGGTTTCCAACGTGGAACTTGTTGGATTTTCACCATTTTTCTATTTTGGCTCGTAAGTACAAATTATATTTGCGTGGATAATGTGAGACAATGAACTAGGGCATAGACATCAGAAAATATTCATGTAGGAACAATTTAAGTCATGGGATATGCAAGGTATTTAATTCCCACCTTTTTCTTTCCAACTCTCCATTCATGTTTTTATCTTATTTAATAAATTAAATACCATTGGATCATAAATCTTGACACCATAAAAAATAAATTGAGAAAAGTAAAGCCCATTTTTCCTCAAAATTTTCTATTTCCTTTAATTGTGTAAGGTATAATCGTTGGTCCCTTAAAATTGATGAATTCAACAACCCTGACTAAATAACCCCTCCATATCGCTAAAGAAGACATGGAAGAACGTTATTCTTAAGGTCAATACTATTTTTAACTAAGCTGCCTCGTGTTGCCCAATACTTATTTTGTCATACTTGTACACCACACACTAAAGGGTCTCTCATTGTTTTCTCCTAGAAATGAAAAATATTTTAATCAAACCTTCTAGAGACGTCAAAATATATGTACAATATGTTCCGGGAAGGAATGTACTTACAAGTATATGGAGCTTCAATCTCTAGCTATACAACATATACACAAACTTGTATTGTAATAGTAGGGGGCAATTACTATGTAATTGTAGAAGATACACGGTTCAAAGTCTCCATGCTATGATACCAAATCTTGTCATATAACCAAGATGATGCTTAGAAGATTTTATTGAAATATAAAATCAATAATTATAAAAAAATGAGAGAGTTGTAATGTTTATAGGCATTACACATCATCTTCCAAATCCACGTAAAGTGGAACAAAATAGACTAAACTATATATAAAAAACAAGGCCATGATATGGAAAATCCTACCTAAGATGATGCTTTTAGTTGCACAGGAGGCCTTTGCTCTATGTTTTTTGCACCATCTTTTTTGTTGGAAAGGTGACAGTGTTGATGAATCGATGAGGCACACATGTTGAATCAATTTAATTTTGCTTTGAGAGAAGTATGTGCAGGCGAGTTTTTTTTAATCAATAAAAGGTATGGTGTGCAAATGTAGTGGCCATTTAGGAAGCTTTGTAAAACATATTGTGGGTGTAATGGTAGGATTATGTAGTTGCATTTGTTTGAGTAAAAGAAAATCATATAATAAAAGCAGGAAATGGTAGTGTATTTTTGAATGCTTGAATGAGGTGGGAGAAGCTAATGAATTTTTTCTCTGCCTAACAGGTGCACAACCAAGTGTGACATAAAGAGGAGAGTGACAATCTTGTAACGTCCAACCTAAGTCTCACATACATTGGGAAGTTAAAGATAAATTTAACGTTTCCCAAATTCAATGCTAAATTATGTTGTGGTGTAGTGGTGGCCTCCAAAATTAGCGGACAATAGGTCGCGGGTTCCATTTTGGATGGGGCCACGTGAACCTGAGTGATAGATCGGCCTAGCCGTCTTGTAATTGGAGAAGCACCACACAGTTTCTAGAATCATGAAAATCATTTATTGTTTGGGGTGGACTGTTAGTTTGTTAGCTTGGACAACTGTTCATCCATTTGCTAAAATTAGATAATAGTTATATTATTGTTGAGAATGTATTAATTATTTTATAATTATTGATTTCCTTTAGTGACACCTTGCAACCAAATTTTTTATGGTTGTTAAGTTGTTATGTATCTTAGCCATCGATTGAGAATCGATCTCGGTCGTTGGTGTTCCAATGAGAGTAGTATAAAAGGAGGTCATTGGGCATTTGGAAAGTACAATTGTGGAGAAGCATTTGCAGTTTTATCAAATGAGTTTGTAAGTTTTCAGTGATAGAAAATAGTCTTGCAGTGTTAGCAAGGGTGCAATGATAGCGTTGGGGATAGCAGTGGGGGAATATCAGTGGGAGAAGTTGGGAGATTGTCGAAGTTCTACCAGTAAGAGGCAAGAAATATTTATATCTCTTAATTTTCTGAAGCTAATATAATCTCTCATATGTAGAACTGGTTTCCCCTTAGGGGTTTTTCTATGGACAATTTGTTCAAAAATATTGTGTTCATTGTGTTACCATTTCTTTCCATATTCTTATTAGTGAAGTTACAGTTGTGTTATTTTTTGATATTAGTTGTGAATTAGTTTTCGGCAGTTAAATAATCTTTTAAGATAGGAGATTAATAATCAGTGACTGCAATAAATTTTGTACATGGTATCCGAGAAGTGTTAAGGGTAGAAAAAGGTTTTCCCTAGGAAATAAATTGAGGGTTTCTAGTTTGATCTCTTTAAATTTCATTACTTTTATCCTTTGAGACGACTTCAACTGGTTTGAGAGATCAGGACAGATTCGATGGTGCCTTGAATTTTGGTGTCTAGAAGGCCAAAATTTCTTTATTGTTGGAAGAGAATGGTATACAGGATTATATTACCACTATTTTAGCTATACCTACAGACACAACACAACTTGCAGCATACAAGAAAGAGGATCCCAAGGCAAGGAGGATTGTCCTTGATGGTGTCAAGGATCATATTGTTCCACACATCTCTGAGTTAGGTATGGAAAATAAGATGTGGGATGCCATTCTGAATCTATACTATAATGCTACCACCAATAGGAAGATGATTCTCAGAGAAAAGTTGAAGAATACTCGGATGAACAAGGGATAAGATGTTACAAGTTACCTCACCAGACTTAGACTTGTGAAGGATGAGTTACCAGCTATTGGAGATAGCCCTAGCGATGATGAGATGGTATGGATAGCCCTAAATGGGTTTACTAAATAGTGGGATGTTTTTGTTCAAGTTGTTAGTGGACGAGACACCTTACCGAGTTGGGATCGACTATGGAATGATTTCACTTAGGAGGAGTTTAGACTAAGTCTTGTCAATGGGGTCAACAAGAGTCAGAAAAGTGAGGGAGAACAAGAAAATGTTTCCCTAGCGGGAAAATGGAAAGAAAAGAAGGGATTTAGCAAAGGATCAAATTATCAAAGTGAGAAGAAGAAGGACTTGTCTAAGTTTAAGTGCTTTGGTTGTCACGATTTTGGCCACTATGTCAGTGATTTCCTAGATAGGAAGAAGGGTAAGAAGCATGTGACAGCTTTGACAAGTGCAGAAGAACTCTCTAGTAGAATGGAAGATGAGTTTGCACTCATAGCTTGTATGGTCAGCTCAACCTCACAATGTGTTTGGTATATAGATAGTGGGACGTCATTTCATATGAAAAGAGTTAGAGAGTACTTCTCTAGTTACAAGGAGGAGGACACCAATATCTAGATTTCTATGGGGAGCTTGTCCAAGCTCAACCCAGTTGGGAAAGGGAACTATTCAGTTTCAGAGAGAGAATGGAAAGATAGTTCCACTTCATGATGTCTTGCATGTGCCAGGCTTAGGTATGAATCTGATTTATGTATCTATTCTTCAGGATAAAGGGTATAATGTACTTTTTAGAGGGACACGTGCTGATTAAGCACAAGGATTGGAAATCACCCAAAACTATTGGAGTTAGGAGTGGTCGCCTTTATAGGTTATAGTTTGATACTCCTAAGGCACTTATGAGCAGTAGTAATCCTAGAGATATTTGAGAGCTATGTCATAGGAGGATGGGCCATATTCATCATGGAGCACTTAAATTGCTTCGTGAGACAGTGACAGGTGTTCCAGAGGTGAGCACAGAGCATGATGATGTATGTAAGGGATGTGTGTTGGGAAAGTTTGCAAAAGCATCTTTTCCAAGGAGTGACAATAAATCTAAGGGTGTTCTTGATCTAGTACATTCAGATGTATGTGGACCAATTTCGACAAAGTCTCTCAAAGGATATGTGTACTATGTTACCTGTATTGATGATTTCTCTAGGAAGACCTGGATATACTTCTTGAAGACCAAGGATGAGGTTTTTAGTCACTTCCAAGAGTTGAAGGCTCTTATGGAGAACTCGACAAGAAGGAAGATAAATGTTCTTCAGTTAGATAATAGAGGTGAGTACAAAGGAAATGACTTCCGGGATTTGTGTACCAGAGAAGGAATCAAGAGAGAGTGGATGGTTCCTTACAATCCACAACAGAATGGATTTATTGAGAGGAATAATCATTTTATATTAGAGGCAGCAAGGGCTATGCTACATGACCAGGACATGCCTCGCTACCTATGGGCAGAGGCATGTAGTACATCAGTTTACATTCAGAACAGGGTTCCACACAAGGTAGTAGGAAAGATGACACCAGAGGAAGCTTTCACAGGGAAAAGTCCAGATGTAGGTCACTTCAGGATATTTGGGAGTTTGGCATATTTTCATATTCCAGAAGACACACATACCAAGTTAGATCAGACTGCAGAGAAGGCGTACCTTGTTGGATACAGTGAAACTTCAAAGGCATATAGGATTTTTATTCCATGGACCAGAAGAATTATTGTCAGACGTGATGTCAAGTTCATGGAGGACAAAGCATTTAGAAGGTCCAAAGATTTTCCAGTAGATGATCAAAGTGAGTAGCCAACAAAATCTCTAATTCCAATTCAAGGGTAGCAAAGCTCAAGTACATTTACTAGTACAAGCATAGACTCAGGTAGTGAAGATTCACAAAGTATGGAGCAAATGGTACAATAGGATATGCATCTAGAAGATAAAGAGGTTGATATTTCATCCTCTACAGTTGGCAACATGAACCGTGTGGTTCAAGAAACACAAAGGGATACTCAAGAGTTTGTGGGAGCTCCTAGGAAGAGTATGAGATAGAAGAGAGAACCAACAAAGTTCAATGACTATGCGGCATTAGTCAGCCAGTTGGTAGATAGTGAGCCTTCCATCTATCAAGAGGCTGCACAACATCAGGTGTGGTGAGATGTTATGGTTGAGGAATATACTTCAATAATGCAGAATGATGTGTGGGAGGTAGTGCCTAGACCACCATATAGGGCAGTATTTAGATCACGTTGGATCTTCAAGATAAAGTATGGTGTAGATGGTAGCATTGAGAAATACAAGGAAAGGTTTGTGGCAAAGGGGTTCTTTCAGAAGGAGGGAATAGACTATAATGAGACATTTTCTCTAGTGGCCAGGTATACTTCTATACGAGCTATAATCTCATTTGAAACGTAGATGGGATGGTAGATCCATCAAATGGATGTCAAGACAACATTCCTTAATGGTGAATTAAAGGAGGAGGTGTACATAGAACAACTGGAAGGTTGTGTAGCACACAACAAAGAGACCCACGTGTGGAGATTGAAGAAAGCCTTGTACAGACTCAAACAGGGTCCTAGAGCGTGGTATGAGTGCATTGATACATACTTGCAGGAAATAGGCTTTGTGAAGAGTGAGGCAGATGCTAACCTCTGCTACTTGGTGGTTGGGGGCGAGGCTCTCATTCTTGTTCTATATGTAGATGAATTGTTTCTTACAGGTGCACTAGGGCTCATAGAGGATTGCAAGAGGGAGCTTGCAGAAGAGTTTGAGATGAAGGACTTGGGACTCATGCACTATTTTATAGACATGGAGGTGTGGCAGAGAGATGGAGAGATTTTCCTTGGTCAAGGGAAATATTGCATTGAAATATTGAAGAGATTCAAGATGGAGGATTGTAAAGCCATGTCTACACCTATGATCACTAATTGGAGGAAGGTAGATACATCTAAGGAAAAAGATGTGGATCCCACCTTATACATGTAGTTAATTGGTTCACTCATGTATTTGGTCAACACTAGGTTGGATATAACATTTACAGTAAAATCTCTTAGTCAGTTCATGGTTGAGCCAAAGAGAGTGCATTGGACAACGACTGAGCATGTGTTGTGTTATTTGCGTGGTTTAGTTGAGTATGGGATCATATATTTTCGAGGTGAAGGAATCAAGTTGATAGGCTATAATGACACAAATTGGGAAGGCAATACAACAGAAAAAAGGAGCACTTCAGGGTGTTGTTTCAGTTTAGGATCAGGAGTTGTTTCTTAGTTCAACAGGAATCAGAAGTCTGTGGCTTTGAGTTCACTAGAAGTAGAATACATTGTAGCTAGCATGGCAACATGTGAAGCTATATGGCTTCAGAAGTTGCTAGTGGCCTTGTTTAGTCAGAAGGTTGAGACTACTGTGATACACTACGACAATCATAGTTGCATCAAGTTTCTTGAGAATCTAGTGTTTCATGATAGGTCTAAACATATAGATATCAGGTATCACTTCATCAGGGATTGTGTACAGCGAGGTATTGATCAGCTATAATACATACCTATAGAGGATCAGGTAGCAGACATTCTGACTAAGGCATTGGGGAATGAAAAAATTATCTTCTTCAGATATAAGATGGTTTTCGTGTATAACAACTTCCTCACTAAGAGGGAGTGTTAGTTTGTTAGCTTGGACAACTGTTCATCCATTTGCTAAGATTATATAATAGTTATATTATTGTTGAGAATGTATTAATTATTTTCTAATTATTGATTTCCTTTAGTGACACCTTATAACCAATTTTTTAATGGTTGTTAAGTTTTTATGTATCTCAATCGTCGATTGAGAATCCATCTTGGCCGTTGGTGTTCTAATGAGAGTAGTATAAAAGGAGGTCATTGGGAATTTGGAAAGTACAATTTTGGAGAAGCAGTGCTAGCAAATGAGTTTGTAAGTTTACAGTGATAGCAAACAGTCTTGCAGTGTTAGCAAGGGCACAATGATAGTGTTAGGGATAGCACTGGGGGAATATCAGCAGGATAAGTTGGGAGATTGTCGAAGTTCTGCCAGTAAGAGGAAAGGAATCTTTGTATCTCTTAATTTTCTTAAGTTAATACAATCTCTCATCTATAGAATTGGTTTTCCCTTAGGGGTTTTTCCGGGGACAATTTGTCTGAAAATATTGTGTTCATTGTGTTACGCATTTCTTTCCGTATTATTATTAGTGAAGTTGCAGTTGTGTTATTTTTCGATATTAGCTATGAATTAGTTTTTGGCAGTTAAATAATCTTGTAAGATATGAGATTAATAATCAGTGACTGTAATAGAATTTTCACATGGACTATTGTGTTCGCCTTTGCTCTATCGATTGTTTGTGAATGCGTCTGGGAAGAGGTTGGTGGACTGTACAATTCTCCCTGACGTTGTTGAATGGTGGTCGAGGAATGTGAGATGTAAGGCATTTTTTTAATGTTGCTTGAGGGAGTTGTATGATGTCTATAATTAACATGATTTGCTTTTTTTGTAGTAAGGAATGTGCCGAGATTTGTAGCATGACCAGATTTATGAAAATGTGGGTGGAATATGTTATCTTGTTAGAGTATTTGGCAGTTACCGTCATGTTAGTAGAGGAACAGTCGCAAGGAACAAAGGTAATTAGCAAAAATACAACAGAAAATCAAATAGGCACACGATCCATGTGAAGGTTGAACTATATTTTTTTCAAGAATGCACAAAATGTGTCTTCCATGTATGTGGTTTGGTTTTGAAGTTTCTTATGTTGGAAAGATTGTTCAGATGCTATTAGATACTTTGGAATGCTATTTAGTATGTGACGTTTCCCATTTTGGGATTAGCTGTACTATAGTTGCACATTGTAGTATTCCTTCTCTATATGACTAAAGTGAACAATCTATTTTTCACTCAGGGACCTAGTTGGAAACTACTGCACCAAAGATGTTAAGGCTTTCAATATAAATTGCTTATATCACAAGGGCAAAGTGGATAGCACATAAGTTTCAAAAACATGAAACCCGTTGACAATGGATGATTTTGCTTTGGTTTCTGCTATAAAGTAGATCATATCAGATCGATCATAGACCTGAATTCATCCAATGTGGAAATATATAAGTGAACTGGAAGCTATGGAAATCATCATATAGCCTTATAGGACACATGTTTTTATGTAGCCTATGAGAGGAGCCCATCCTCTAAAATTTGAAGTCCTTTCATACATGAAATTTTTGTGTGGAATTTACAAGGCATGGAACATTGGTACTAATGATGTGGCTAATGCCATGGGCAAATCAGTGGGTTCAGGAGCTCTTACACTTAGATAGGTTGTGCTTGAATTATCTAGAGCACTTCTAGTAGGTTCTAATGTCACCCACAATATACATAATGGAATTCTCATCCCTGGGACTTTCAATGGAAAGGATGCACTGCTCTTCTTTGGTTTTATTTCATCTCTGGTAGTAGTTGGAACATGGATTCAGGAAAGAAAATTCAAAATCAGACCTGCACACAGAGACTAATATCTCCTCATTTTACTATATATAAATGAATTGATCTATATCTGTATCTGAAGTCGATTGAAGTGACAAAATGTGAGCCCTTAAGTGTAGTGTATTGTTTTTTCTTTGGCTATTGTAGTACCTATTTGGACATTATATGTCTTGATTGAGAAAAACAATTCAGCTTCCGAATGATTAGCATTACCCTCTATAAATTTTCTTCTATCTCTAATCCTTCTTCAGTATGCAATTTTTTTAAAAAATGGATTGAAGTTTGAAATCAACACAAGTTGGTTTACTTTATCATTTCCATTTGTTCAAAACAAATATTATATAAAGACTAAACTGATAGTTAGATGTAGTGTGCCATATTGTTGTTTTTATCCAAAATTCACCCCCCAAGGTGATTTTGATAACTTGCACAATTTCTTTAGGCTTGAGTAAGAAAAAATGGTTCGAGGCCAAAAATCAGGTCTTGAGGGATGCCTTGGTTTTTCTCTAAATTTCCTATCCAAATAAAAATCCAAGGAGTTAGTGAAAATTTTCAAAAATTTGAAAAAATGAAGTCAAGTGCCTATTTTAGGGCAAATCGGGTCTGGGGGGTGTGGATGAAACCAATGCAGATTGTACCAGGGTTCGTCATACCTAGTTTAGATCTGATTTGCAAATAAGGCAGTTTATTGTGGCTAAGTCAGCTCCCAACATCCCAGGCCGCATAGGTTCAATCGGGCAACCAGTTTCATGCATCGTCGAAGTCACCGATCAACAAAGAATAAATGCGGCAAAAGCAAATAAAAATGTCCCGCGTGGTCCACGGGACAATTGGAACGAAAGTATGTGCAAGCCATAAAAAGATGAAATAACTGTAACCAAGTACAATGTGGGTAGGGTAGAAAACATTATTTGGGACAGTCGGGCCCCAAAAATCTGAAATAGCCACAGCCAGAGAAATGCGGAAAATTTTGTCCCACGTGGTCTGCGGGACAATTGGGAAAAAAATACCTGAAATGCCTGAAAATATGATTTGTTTATAGCTAGTACCATGTGGGTAAGGGAGAGAAAAATTTCCAGGATAGCTGGGACATGGAGACCCAAAATAGCCGAAGTACCCGCAGGTGAGTGGTGTGGAGAAGTCAGAGGTCAACGACCCACCTAGCTCGGTCAACGACAGATGCGCAAGGACAAAAAAGCTTGAATCAAGCAACGTGGAGAAAGGAGGCCCACATGATCCAAGTACCATGGGGACATGAGTTCCCTGAAAACCCACAATACAAAGGGAAAGTGGAACGCGTGACCCCCGAACTTCAAATGGTCATAACTTTTGACCCAGAGCTCCATTTTTTGCAAAATTTGAATTTTTGGAAAGGGCATGACATCCTCTACACAAAACAAAATTAGATTTATTATTTTGAATGAGGGTAGGTGTGTGAAAATAAATAAACATATCCAGCTCTAATAAATTAAAATCCCCAGTCCCGTGAAATGCGATAAATCCCTGGCAGACTCAGAATAACTATCTCACACTCAGAAGACCATAACTTTTGCAATTCTCAACAGATTTTCACAAAATTAGTCTCATTGGAATCATGACTTCAAGAACGACACACAAAAAATAAATAAATATATAAATTGATGCATTTTTTATGATGATTTTAAGGAAAACGTGTCAGGTTTTGAACAATGATTTTATTAGTGGTTGGAGAGAACATTTAAATGAAGCATGGGACATACATTCTTTCACTGTTAGCAAGTCATGGGATATCAAGGGGAACCTTTTGCAAGCAACATTTACCATTATTTCACTTCCATTTATGACCTCTTGCAAGTAGCTTGAACGGCAGATTTCAGGAATTTTAATTCTCTCACTTCCAAAACTCTTTAAATTGGAATATTGAGCTCATTGTAAAAGGAAGATAGTTTTGATTAGCAAAAATCTGTCATTTTGGTTTTGTGAAGCCAATGTGCTACATGACCTTGTAGTGGACTCCTTGCATGGTGATCTAGGCCTTTACTTTGTAATAGATTGAACTGTGCATATCATGAAGCAATAGATGCAAGTTTGTGGATGTTTCTTCCCTTATTGTGTTTGTTTACATTCTTCTTGCCTCTTCAACCTCATTGCAAATATATTGTGTCTATCTGAGGCTCTTGTAAGGATTCATTATCATTTTTTGTGTATGAAATATTGTTGTGAGTCCAATTGTTAGACTATGGAGAACTATTATCACCCTCTTTGGTATGTATTGTTCTTTTATTTTTCACACATTGGAAAGCTATTCTCATTCCCTTTTTTCTGGTGTATCACCACTTTAGTGTAGTTTTCTTTTAATTTCATGATTTCTCTCTCTCCCTGGTCCCTTGGAAAGTTAGATTAGGATAACAAATTTTTGCATGCATTAGAGTATATTGTGGCAGGTAGTTTAGGAGAAAGAACCAACTTTCTCTGGAGGTCTATCTCAAGTAGCAAGTCCCACAACTTGGAGATAGTACCCATGTTATCCAGTCACACTATGAGCTCAAGCACACACACTTGTGAAAATCGGAGGGTGTTGTGATTCGGTGATAACAGTTCTGGCATGCCCGGTGGGACCAAAGAGGTCTTCATTCTAGTTGCAACAAGTTTGATGTGCTCTTGTTGTGAAATTCCAGCTTGTAAGAGGCTTTGAAATTGCACATCTGACGACTCCAAAAGGGCAAGAATCCATTGGTTTTAGCAGTCCAAGCTTGGTAGATTTATGAGAAGAATTCAAACAAGGTCAAGAACTAGAGAAGAGGGATTATTTGTCTATCTACACTTATCCTCAGATAGAGCAAGAAGGGGAAGAAGAGCTCAAAGGTCTCCATCTCCACCGAAATAGAACCTTATCAACACCTCCACTTGGTAGGCCTTTTATTCAATCAACTAGAAGTCCTCAGACCAATCAGGATGGCGTCAACAAACCACAATCCCTATCTCTTCAAATTTCACTGGCAGCAACCCACTTGCTCTCAATGCCCGAAATCCAATTCCAATTGCAGCATTGAAGAAAATTCCATATTTCACTAGAGAATTCCATACAGCCCTGATAGACCACATCCAAGACATTGCAAATGTCTGTGCAATTCAAAAAATTATTGAAGATGGATGTTGCTGTTAAATTGTTGGCATCCTCTATTTCAAAGGTAAATCTTTGCAATGGTTCGGGAGTCTAACAACAAGATCTATCCAGAATTGGGACCATTTGTGCACATCTCTTCACAATCAATTTGGAGAAAAGGAAAATAATTTGTCTCTATTGGAACATCTAACCACAATCAAGAGAGCACCAAATGAGCAGATGACTGATTTCAACTTCATATTTCAAAGGACATGGGATAGAATTCCACTTGCTGTGAGACCAACAATTGAAGGTGCCTTTCTATACTTCCTAAAAGCTCTAAATTCAGATATTGCAATGATGATACAATCCATGGGAGGTATAACTTTACCTACAACCTATAACATTGTCTATTAGAGCTGAAAATTGTCTTAATTCAAGCTGGTAAACTTGCACCTAGGCCACCTATGCCTCTTTATCTAGAATTAAGAAGTCCAAGCACTAGTCAAACACCTACATTAGCTCTTATTCCTGCTCCAAGAAATCAGAGTTCGAATTGAAGCTTCTACCTCATCTTCTAGTACCTCAAATGAGCTCTAAGAAGTCATGAAGTAGTTGCAAAACCTAGGTAATGAGTTAATGACACTTAAGAGGCAGCAAGCTCAAAATTTTAGATCATACCAACCTCAAACCCAACCTAATAGGCCTCTGTATCAACCTAATAGGCCACCCTTGCTCAAGCTGCAAATCAGAACCAAGTAAAACCTCCTACTAATAGGCCATTTCAACCTTACAATCCTAATGTTACATCCACATCTAGAGCCTTGGTACCAGTGCAAAATAACATGGCTCAAGAATATGACTGGTGCTTCCCATGTAATCAACCTCATAACTAGTCAATGTGTTTCAATGGTGCTTTGAATCAAGATCTTATGGTGACAACAACGGGTGTGGAACAAGAGACAAACCAAGAAGGAAATCAACAACATGAAGTTACTCAAGAGGCACCTCCAAATGAGACCACACTTGTCAATTGGTAAGCTGAAGATTTTTGTGGTATAAATCAAGCCTCTTCTCAAAGTGTAGTAGCCAATACACGATCCAAGAAGAGAAATATTGGGAAAGGACAATCATCCAATTCAAATGATCCACAACCCTCTATCACTCAACAAGGTATTGGTAATCAAAGTGCAGCTCCCAATGTGTAAGGTCAACCTAAGCCACCTTCTAGACTAGCTCAAGTGTCAGTTGTAACAACCCATGTGTAAGAGAAAATAATGCAAATGAAGGGGAAATAGAGAGATATCTCATCTCCATTCAACATCATTGAGCAGATGAAGAAAATGAATGTAAACATCTCAATGTGGGATTCATTAGCTATCCCAGGATAAAGAGACCTATTGCAAGTTGCTATAGAAAATTGGTCAGCATCAAATCAGTCATCCAATCATCAAGAGAAGGTGCTTACAAATGCATACTCAGTAAGGAGGAAATCAAGGAGGTCACCAAGGTGAAATTTTTTTGAAGCCTCCTACCATTTTATATCTCATTGATCATTGGAGATAAATTTGTGCATAATTGCATGATTGATTCGGGAGCAAGTAGCTCTGTAATGCCAAAACAAATAGTTGATCAATTGGGTCTTCAATATGAAGTAATTTCCAAAGGTGTGGTGCAATTGGATGGGACAATCAGTAAAAACAGTTGGAGTAATCAAATATTTGAGCCTCACATTGCATGCATGTCCCAATGTAACCGTCTTACAAGATGTATCAGTCATACACTTACCACCACTCTTTGCATTATGTTTTTCAAGAGACTTCACCGCTAAAATTAGAGGCTATTTTCTACTGATTGGTCACACATGCTATTTAGAACAAGGTATGGAGCTAAGGCTACAATCAGATCTGATCCTATTGCAAACTTTCATATTGAGCCTCATACACCGAGTCCAATCAATGTAAATTGTTCAACATTTGATCAAGAGGATTATCCAAGCACTTATGAAGCAGATACCAAATTCAAATGCATTCCAAACTTGACTCTTGATGAATGGGAAAACAAAAGGCATGCATTTGATCCATACAAGGAAATGGAAGAAGCTGAATTAGGATTCTATTGTTTGCATGAAGAAAATCAACCTCTCCCTAGCATTACCAAGCCAAATCACAAAGATGATAATGAAGTATGGTAGTTATTCTTTGATGGCTCAAGGAGTAGAAAGGTGCCGGAGGAGGAGCTATGCTTTTTTTACCTCAGGGTACAAAATATTACTCAGCTTTCCATTTCCAGTTTGCTTGCTCAAATAACATAGTTGAGTATGAAGCTTTGATCCAAGGATTGTATTGGGAAAGAAAGAGAGATATTAAAAACTTGCAAGACTTTCGGAGATAATGAGTTGATCATTAACCAAGCCAGAAGACAAAATGCTTCTAAGAATGATCTATTGAAGAATTGTAAAATTCAGGTATGCGATCTCATTGAAGATTTTGAAGCTTTTAGCATCAATTCCATCCTAAGAAAGAAGAATGAAGCAACAGATAGACTTGCAACAATTAGGGCAGCATTTGATGTTGTAGAAAGTATAAAAATGAGAAAACCCAACCTCATATCAAAGTGGTTGTAATACCACATGTTCTAGACAATAATAATAGTTGGCAAGTCTTTGAGAATGATCATCAAATCATAAATTTTGCTAAGAAGAAGTTGAGTTCTCTGCTAGAAACCAAGACAAGTTGGAGCAGTAGTATGGTGACCAAGTGGTGCAGCTAAGGACTAACAAATTACCGAAGGGTCTTGTAACTTTGGTGTCAATATTCATACCAAATGATCAATTCTGGAAAGAAAAGGAAAACATTCAGGTAAAGGGCAAGGATTCAGAACCCATTTCAGTTAGGGAAAGGTAAGGTATTACAAATTGGCAAAGTAAATACTCAACAAGAGAAAGTATGAATTTATTCAACTTTGTCAAGAATTCCCATATTTCTTTGCCTAGAATTATAAGGATTTAAGAGGTTTCAATCAAAAGTTAGTCTCAACATAATATTGAGCTAGATCCTGGAATCCAAGCCATCATTAGACAGAAGCAAAGGCCGGTGAATCCTCACATTGAACCTCTCATGAGAAAAGAACTGAATAAGCTGATAAAGGCTAACATCATATTTCTGATTACGCATTCAATTTGGGTTACAAATTTGGTGCTGGTAAGAAAGAGAAATGGGGAAATTGGGTTGTGTGTAGTATTTCCATTATTTTAATAAAGCATCACTCAAAGATCACTATCCAATCCTGTCAATGGAGAAAATCCTTGTTGAGTTGTGGAGCTAAATTACTTGAGATTAGCATGATTTATTAAACTTACAGGAAAATACGGTAACCGACATTGGTTATGGAGGGACCAACATCGGTCACCTATGACCGACATCGGTCAGGCAAGGAGGAACCAACATCGGTTATGGCTAACTGGCATCGATTACCTGTGTGTGAGTGTTTTATTTAACTCATGAGAATTAGATCTAATTTTACAATAAAATCATATCTATTGATTGTAATTGCATGGATAAGTGCCCTAAGTCTATAAATGCCTATATAAGCATAAAATCTAGGGTTTAGAAGTAAGAATTGATGAAAGATTGAGATTGAGAGAAATAATTACAAGAATGAGAGAAAGAAAGTTGTGTGAGAGAGAATTCTTGGTGAAGAAGAAAAAGCTTGATGGAAAGAAAGTACTGAACATCTAAGAGGTATGGAAGATTGTAAATCTTAATTGTATATCTTATTAAAGCTTTGGATAATGGATTGTCTTGTTTCTTGGTGGACGTAGCCCACCTTGGGTGAACCACGTTAAATCTGGTGTTGATTTATGTCTCTTGTTTTGTATATTTCTTCTAGTAGAATATCCACTTTTATTTGCATGTATACTTAGATATGATATATTATCTATACAACCGGTGTGCTAACCCCAACAACTGGTATCAAAGCTTTGTTTGAGGGTTTTATGTGTTGATAGATTTACTCACAGAGGGTTTTTTGATTGAGTGGGAGCTACAACAATGGAAGAAGAAAATAAATACAAGGTAGAGAAGTTTGACGGCTGAAATTATCAATTATGGAAGATGCAGATTGAGGATTATTTGTATCAAAGAGATTTGTATCTACCGTTAGATGAGAAATTCTAGACCTATGAAGATGACTGACGAAGAATGGAAGATTCTTGATAGAAAGGCTTTGGGATCTATAAGATTGAGCCTGGCAGCATCCGTGGCTTCCAATATTACAGAAGCGGCTTCTATGGTAGACTTAATGAAATCTCTTGTTAATTTATATGAAAAACCTAGTGATTCAAATAAAGTTTATTTGATGAAGAAACTATTTAGTTCTAAGATGCATGAAGGTGAATCTGCCTCTAGTCATTTGAATGATTTCTAATCTATTGTAAATCAGTTAAAATCGGTTGCTATACCATTTGATGATGAAGTAAAAGAACTTTTATTCTTATGTTCTTTGCTTGATAGTTGGATACAACTTGGTAATGGCTGTTAATAATACATCATCTGCTAATAATATTTTGAAGTTTGATGATGTGGTTAGTATAATCTTGAATGAAGAAATTCATAGGAAGAGTACAGAGGAAACATCATCTAAAAATTCTTTGAATGTAGAAAGCAGGGACAGATAAAAGGAGAGATCCAAGAGTAAGAGTAATGGGAAATCAAAGTCAAGGGATAGCAGATATAAATCCAAAAGTAAGGGAATTACTTGTTGGAAATGTGGAAAGAAAGGACATGCAAAGAAAGATTATTGGTCAAAGGATAAAGAGAACCAACAACTCGAAAAAGGTAAAGAGGTGAATATTGCTGCATCAAAGATAATGCAAGATGCTCTTACTCTTTCTTTAGATAATAGAATTGAATCATGGGTTTTAGATTTAGGAGCTTCTTTCCATGCAACCCCTAATAAGGGTTATTTCAGAAATTATGTCTAGGGCAATTTTGGGCATGTTTATTTGGGTGATGATGAACCTTGTAGTATTACTGGTAAAGGGGAAGTTCATCTAAAATTACAAAATGTAAATACATGGGTATTGAAAGATGTGAGGCATGTGCCAAGCCTCAGGAGGAATCTTATTTTTACAGGGCAACTAGGTGAATCTGGTTGCATGGTTACTTTTACAGGAGACTCTTGGAAATTCACCAAGGGTGCTTTTGTTGTGGTAAGAGGTAAGAAGGTAGGAACATTATATTTATCTACATGTATTACTGATTCCTTTTCTACATTATCTACTTCAGATTCAGATGCATGCATGTGGCATAATCGATTGGGTCATATGAGTCAAAAAGGAATGTAGATCTTAAAGGCTAAGGGTAAGTTATCAAATTTGACATATCTAGATCTTGATTTCTGTGAGCATTGTATCTTTGGAAAGTAAAAGAAAGTGAGTATTTCTCAAAGTTGAGGCAACTAAAAAGGAGCAGAAATTGGAGCTTGTACACTCAAATGTGTGGGGACCAGCTCAGGTAGCTTCTCATGGAGGATCCTAGTATTATGTTACTTTCATTGATGATGCTACAAGAAAGGTATGGGTTTATTGTATTAAACGTAAATCTAATATTTTTGAGACTTTTAAAAGATGGAAATCCCTTGTTGAGAATGAATCAAATTCTAAGTTAAACTGCCTTAGATCTAACAATGGTGGTGAATACTATAGCAAGGATTTCAATGATTATTGATCAGTGAATGAATATGTAGAGAAAGAATAGTTCTAAGAACACCATAGGAGAATGGTGTTACAAAAAGAATGAACAGGACAATCATGGAACATGCTAAAAGTATGAGGATACATTCTGGATTGCCCTTGCAGTTTTGGGCAGAAGCAGTTGATACAGCGGTTTATTTGATTAATCGTGGCCCTTCAAGTTCACTAGATGGAGGAATACAGAGGAAGCTTGGACTGGAAAAGAGATAGATCTTTCTTTTCTTAAAGTTTTTGGTTCAGAAGGTTTTGTGCATGTTGATAGGGAAAATAGAAAAAATTTGGATGCAAAATCCAAGAGATGCACTTTCATTGGTTATGGATCTTGTGATTTTAGTTTCCGTTTTTAGGATTTAGAGAATTATAAAATTGTTAGGAGTCGATATTGAATAGAATGAAAAGAGAATGTATAGGGATCAAATTTTGGTACCCAAGGATGAGAAAATTGAGAAGTTTATTGATGAAAATGAACTCTCAGGCTTTAAAGAAACACTTACAGAAATACACAGTAACAATAGTCGGTTAGTCCCTTACTGACATCAGTTAGATGAACCACCGACAGTTACAGAGGATTCAAATTGGCATCGGTTAGCAGAACTGATGTCAATTATAGGTGATCGACGTCAGTCACTATCAAAAGTTGATACTAATGTTTAGGAGGCCAAGATTGAGTCTCTGGTACCCCAAACTCCTGTGACAAGGTCACAAAGGGTAAGTAAACTTCCAGAAAGATTCACACCTTCTTTATTTTATTTATTATTGATTGATAGTGGTGAACTAGAGAGATTTGAAGAAGCAATGCAGGATAAGACTCACGTTCAGTGGGAACATGTCATGGATGAGGAGATGGACTCCTTGGAATAAAACCAGACATGGGATTTGGTTGAGTTGCCAGCAGGTAAGAGAACATTGCAGAAAAAGTGGGTTTACAGGATTAAGGAAGAAGAGGGTGGATAGAAAAGGTACAAGGCAAGGCTTGTAGTAAAGGGATTTGCACAGAAAGTAGGTATTGACTTTGGTGAAATATTTTCTCTTGTTGTTAAGATGACTTCTATTCATACTGTATTAAGGTTAGGTGAAGTAGAATATTTGCATTTAGAGCAACTAGATGTGAAGACGACTTTCCTTCATGGTGATTTGGATGAAGAGATTTATATGCAGCAGCCACTTGGGTATGAAGTCAAGGGTAAGGATAAATTAGTGTGCAGGTTGAAAAAGAGCCTATATGGGCTCAAGCAAGCTCCAAGGCAATGGTACATGAGGTTTGATAGTTTTATGCATAAGCATGGTTACTTGAGATGTGAATCTGACCATTATGTTTATTTCAAGAAGCTTGAAAATGGGAGCTATATTATTTTGTTACTGTATGTGGATGATATGCTTATTGCAGGATCTAGTATGTAGGACATTGGTGAGCTTAAGAGAAAGCTAGCTCACACATTTTCTATGAAGGATTTAGGAGCTGCAAAAAGAATCCTTGGCATGCAAATACATAGAGACAGGAAAAACAAGAAGTTGTATTTTTCTCAGGAGGATTATATCTACAAGGTGTTAGAAAGGTTCAACATACAAAATGCAAAACCTGCTAGCACACCTATGGCTAGACACTTCAAATTGAGTAAAGATCAGTGTCCTTCATCACATGAGGAGGTCAAATACATGACACAAGTGTCATATGCTTTAGCAGTTAGAAGTCTCATGTATGCTATGGTTTGTACAAGACCAGACATTACACAGGTAGTGGGAGTTGTGAGTAGATATATGGCTAATCCAGGAAAAGAGCATTGGAAAGCAACCCAATGGATACTCAGGTATTTGAAAGGGACATCTAGCATGCAGTTATGCCATGGAGGTTCAGATATTTCATTGCATGGCTATGTTGATTTGGATATGGCTAGCGATCTAGATGGTAGGAGGAGCACTATTGGATATATTTTCACAGTAGGTAGAACACCAGTTAGTTGGATTTCTAGATTGCAGAAGGTTATGGCTTTGTCTGCTACAGAGGCAGAGTATCTTACAACTACAGAGGCCAGCAAGGAGATGATATGGATGAGTAGGTTAATGGAAGAGTTGGGAAAGGAGAAAAGTGATTGTAAACTGTTTAGTGACAGTCAGTGTAATTCATTTGGCAAATAACTCAACATTTCATTCAAGAATGAAACACACTTAGTTAAGGTATCACTTCATACGGAAGGTATTGGAGGATGGATAGTTGAATCTGGAAAAAATTCATACGAGTAAGAACCCTACGGATATGCTAACGAAGCCATTAACAAAGGAGAAGTTGGAGCTACACTCCACTTCTGTTGGTCTTCAAGTTTGAGACTTGAAGAGGAAGAAACAAATCCAAGGAAGGAACCAAGAATGACGATGTACAGGTATGGTGCAGTAATTAAACTCCAAGTGGGAGATTGTTGAGTTGTGAAGCTTAATTACTTCATTTTAACATGCAATTGGAACTTGCTAGAAAATACAGTAACCGGCTAGAAAATACAGTAACCAACATCAGTCAGGGTAGACCGGCATCGGTCAAGTATGACCAGCATCGATCAAGCAAGTAAGGAACCGATAATGGTTAGGCAAAACCGACATTGGTTACCTGTGCAACGAAGTTTTAATTAACTCTCAAGAATTATATCTATTTTTAGCATTAAAATAGATTTATTAATTGTAATTGCATGGCTAAGTGCCCTAAGTCTATAAATGAATATATAAGCATAAAATCTAGGGTTTAGAAGGATGTATGGATCATAATGACAAGATAATTATGTGAGAGAGAATTCTTGGTGAAGAAGAAAAAGCTTGATGGAAATAAAGTAATGAACATCTGAGAGGTGTGGAAGATTGTAAATCTTCATTGTATATCTTGTCAAAGCTTTGGATAATAGATTGGCTTATTTCTTGCTGGACGTAGCCCACACTGGGTGAACCACGTTAAATTTGGTGTTGATTTATGTCTTTTGTTTTGTATATTTCTTTTGGTAGAATATCCACTTTTATTTGCATGTATGCTTAGATCTGATATATTGTCTGTACAACCGATGTACTAACCCCAACAAATTTAATGATCATCACTCTGGAAACTTATTGATCGACAATAATCATTTCTCTCTTGTCCTTATTAACAATCAGTGTTGTTATGTGCACGTACCAAACTCTATACTCGTTGAATGAACCTTTGAGATGACCTTGGAAGTTTTAGGAGTGAAAGAATATGTCATTGATGCAATAACATCAAGATCAATCATGATTGGCTTGACGATTATTTTCTGCTTCTTAATTTCTCTATGGAGCTAAGAGGGTATTTCTTCAATCAGATTACCACACATAATTCTTTCATTTGGTTATATTTTCTCCTTCATCGGTGGAAAGTACTCCAATTTAGGAAATGCGTGAATGGAGTGTTCATGTTGATGAGGAGTTGATTTTATATTTGCATGATGAATGCCGGGTAAGTTTTTAGAGTATCTATGGGATGCAAAGGCTTAGGAAAATTTGAAATTTGAATCATTGAAACTTGTGTTGGATCTGATACCATGAACTGTAGAATGGTGTTTTCAATCAGACCCTAAAAATTTGAATTGTTGTGAGTTGATGAATACTAGCTCGATTATGAGATCCAAAAACATGCTCCTTTCTCTCATTCACTTCTTTCCTTAGCTTAGATTCACTAGTCATAGAAGTCTTTTCTTGAGTTTATTTTGAATTTCATTACCACTTACTTGCTTGAGTATGGGATGAAGCTTGTGTGGAAAGCTTCTTGAGAGGATGATTGAGTGGATTTTACAATTCTCTTATCACTCTGATTGGTTGGTCTTTGATCCTCATATGTATTTCTCTCACCAATTTTTTTTCATACCAAACAAGGCTTCTCTTGATCTCTTGTTGAATTCGGTCATCAAGTGACACATCATCTCTTCTAGACCAATTGAATTTGGGAAGGGGAGATGATGCAATAAAATCATATGCATGATCAATCATATCAAGACCATTGTCATTAGATCCTTATGGGACATATTTCAATATGAATGTGATTATTTGATTCAGATTCATTTGTGGAGTGAGCTCTATGACATGTTCGCAACCTACGAATTCAGGCCTTCACATGACCGACCCAATAGTCTTCCACATTCTTGACTGGTGTACTATATTAATTGCCTGAGAATCCTGATGTCACGAATTCAAAAATATGGAATTACCACCTCTTACAAATGAGTGTAGTGTTGCAATAGTCATTTATTTATTGCAATTACCTAATTATAATGTCCAGACTATAGATATGAGAACTTGTATACACCAATTGTTGTTGATAGGGAAATAGAAACATCCAAATATGTGTTATAATTCATTCCCAAGCCAAGTGGAAAAATCAGATGCAATTTTGTCAAGAAATATCAAATGAGATCCCACCTATCACTTATGGATAACTATGGACAAATGATGTAGGACACTCCTTTATATCCATCATACGTATGATTGGTTAGGTAAGAAAGTGAAATTAGTTTTGTTGAAGCCTATATACACCTTCCTATGACAAAATAATAACATATTGCCTCTAAATGCACATAAACTAAAACCTACAGGAAACAAAGTTCCCTCATTATAACATCATCCTAAAACAATAGGGATTGATTACTATCACCTATTCAACTATGTTATATAAAATAAATAAACAATCACATTTATTTAATATTCTAGCACACATGGTAAATGTGAAAGCTAAACTATTTTGTCTGACATGTCCATATGTGCCTCTATTCATTCCAGACCGAACTCACGATTCTTCTTAATCTTCACACCATCAAATGAGATATGAATTCATGTATAAATGCCCTAGTCCACATGTTTGACCCAAAACAACTAGGTCAAAGTGAATAGCTATGTTCACATTATCCCATCATTGCCCAGGTCAATAGATGGAGTTTTTGATCAAGCATAGACATAAATGAATTTCCAACATTGCAAATGGTTTTAAGGAAAATAGTGAGTTAGGTCAAGTAGATGAAAAACAATCTACATAAGCAAGGCATATCATATCTCTACATTTCGACACTGAAACTCGGTGTGAGGCAATATCTTAGTGGGAAGTAGACATGACGTGAGTCCATTTAGTGACCAATCAATTTTTATTCATGATTGTTGGCAGCACTTGTACAAGCACCTAGGTCTTCTTCCGTGAAGTATTGTTTTGCATATGAGGTCCTTTGTGATCTCGCATCGCTCTGGATTCATATTCCAGCAATTCTGAGTAGTTCTTTAATGCGACAAGGAGTATACTAGGAGGATGGTACTCATTGTTACTATATAAAAACACCTCTTGTTTCAAAATCATAGCGTTCTTCCCATGTAATGATGAGCTCTGTACATTGTACCAACATTAGGATAGGTTATTGTCTTGTGATTACAAGTCATCTTGAGGTTGCGTAACTAAGATTGACATTCAACGAAGGTTTTTTTGCTGAATTGACTCATATTAACGTGACACTAGATTGGTGTTGATTACCCCTATGATCCATAATATGTCCAGGAGGATACAACGTGTAGTGTCAATACCAATGATAATTGTAGTTTCAACTACCACATTTTTTGGATGTCCTGACCCCCTACTTAGTTTTTAGCTCCAAAAATAATAGAGGAACTAAATCCAGTCTAAAAACTAAAACTTCACGGTGTTGGGTCACTTCTATGATATTCTTTACCGCGAAAAGAGGAAAAATGAGTCTTCCCCTCCCCTTATACAATTGAGCTATTGTTAATCATTTTATCAATTTTTACACATTAATGCATTATTCTAGCTATGAATTTAATTGCAAATTATTTGGAACAATCATGATCCTCTTGTTACAAACCTTCTACATGGCACTTTATTCTTGTGTACTTGGCTTAACCATCACTATTTAAGGTAGGATTTTCAAACTTTTTTCGAACTCTAAATGCATGGGTTTGAATATATTTACTCAAATCATTGTAGCCTTAGGGTTCTCCTTTTGCATGATTCGCCTTGAGCTCATGATCACATTTCCAACCTAGCTATAATTGATTTTGGTGTCATAATTCAAAGTATGATTCAAAGTAGTGCATAGATATTGAATTGGTGTGGATGAACCATGGTCCATCCTTCTCCTGGAAATGATGTTGTAAAGCAATTTCTTGATACTACGGATATGTTAACACTGAAGGCCTCTCAAGGAATCTGATTAGCCATACACACTATGTTGATGGCCCAAAAATCAACCTCTTGGAAATATGCATGTTGGCCATTGTGTTGGCCATTGTGTTGTCAGTTGATGTCAAACGCCATTGATGGAAAAGGGTGTCCTGGTGTGGTTTGTGTCTCCATGAGGTGTTAGTCAATGGTGTATTACATTGGTGAGTGTTGATTGGGAGTACTATCAAGTTGTTCAGGCGATGTTCTGAAGGATGGTCTAGTGTGCATGATCTTAGTTTGATCTCAGGAAGAGTCATGGTATGAGCTATCTTGAGTCTGGTTATGAGGTTTTCACAAGGTCAAAAATGGTTGGTATGATGTGCCATGAGTTGTTCGATGGGTCTGCATAAGGTTCAGCATAGTCAGTTCATGTGTTAAGTCAAATGGGTTGTAGCATGACTTTTTCTAGCCTATGGAGCTACGAACAATGAGTATGAAGGTTTGGTATGGTGGTTTGAGAAATGGAGAAAATAAGTCTTATTGAATCATAGTATGAGAATTTTGGTACTACATATGACATGTATTAGGAGATTCAGGTCAGTACTTAGAGGTTTGATGAGGTATCTAAGTCCTTTGGAGAAAGAACAATGGGAACAAGGTAGGATAACATAGGTAATTCATTGTGGATAAATTTATTCAGAATTATTTGAGCATGGATGATACTTAGGTCAGTTATAATATGTTTTCATGATGTTTCATGCCAAGTTTTAGGTCGAGGTGATGAGTATTTTTGAAGATATTGCATTTTTACGAAAACCGAGTTTGTAAAGGTGTAGATTTGAAGCAACAATTGACCTTCTAATACTCATTGTAAACTATGTGGTTTGCATGGGGACCTAAGATATTTGGAATATATTTTTACGTCATATATGAATATTTTCCAAAAATAAAAAGGTGGTTTGATCATCATGTTTTTATGAACGATCGTTAAGAAGATAAACATGTTTGAAACCCTCCCAAAACCCTCTGTTGAAAGTGACTTGTAGAAAAATGGTTGTACAGGTCCAATTTTGATTCCTTTTTCTATTATTATGATTTTATGATGAATAATACTCCTCCATATTTCAAATTATGTATTTTATAGGGTTTGGTTGTTTGTGGGCCCCACCTAAAAATGCTTATTTCTGGAAAGTTTCAGTTTGTGGAAAAATTTCCCATTAGACATATTGACTAATTTACCATGTATTGAAGCATAGGATTTTTACTACATTTCCATGATGATTTCAGATCATGGTGGTGCCTATAAATTGTAAATTGTGCCCTATTTATGAGGACCAATTTTGGGGTAGTTTTAAGAAATTTATGGTAAAAGTAATTTTTCAAGAGCTACAAGTGAAGTTAAGACTTAGTTCAATTTTTTTAATGATCCTGGTTCAAAGATATTTCCAATGATATATCACACTTGAGTTTTTTCTATGGTATGAGCAAGTTATGATATGTTCTTTGAGGGTCAATTTTCACAGTGCTTGGTTGAGCATGGTCTCAAGAGGCTTCATGAGGTTTGTTGATTGTTCTGAGTTGTTTTATGCTTGATGAAGGTTTTGGAGTGCTTATAAAACATGTATAATGGTGTTCCACGCTTTTATGAATTTTTTTTTTCTCTTGTTCATTTATTTTGGTCATGGATGCTTGTTTTAGGGTTTCAAGGCTTGTTGTGTCCCAAAATTTGGTCTTGGAGGCTTTAGGATTTTTTGGCAACCTACATGGACCCATTTGTAATATTTTTATGATGATACTATGATTTGGAAATTATTTTTACACTATGATGTCCGAATCAGGTGATTTGGTGAAAAGAAATAGATATAAAATCATATTAGATGGTTCATTTGCACTAGTTGTGGGTGTGGTGAAAAATTGCGACCTAGTGGGCAGGATTGGAGCTTGAAGGAGGTCTTAGTGACCATCATGAGGATGATAATTTTATGCTGTAATATGAAAAATTATGATCAGATAATGGTAAGATAGGGCAAGTAATAAATCAACTTGAAGAAGATGAAGATTTTGAGTAACAAGGAGAGAGCTTGTTTTTTAAAGGGTTTGAAGGTTGTGCGAGAT
The DNA here is from genome assembly GCA_019776745.2 of Taxus chinensis. Classification (NCBI taxonomy): domain Eukaryota; kingdom Viridiplantae; phylum Streptophyta; class Pinopsida; order Cupressales; family Taxaceae; genus Taxus; species Taxus chinensis. The sequence continues at coordinate 182,168,311 of CM034148.1, forward strand.
TAATTTGGATCACAATAAACTGTGTGAGAAGCATATCATCTTAGATCATTCATTTATAAAATCTATTATGATGTGTAATATTCATATGAGTCCTTTGTTGTGAGTCATATCAACAAAGGTTTAGGGGTTGGTGCCCCACTAAAGAAATATTACATGATGTGTAATATTCATGCAGGTCATTGAAAGGAACGATAACTAGATCATGCCAAGCCAATAACATAGATGCTAATCAAACATCACTATCAATAAGATGAAAGCAATTCACCAAGAATAACTTTACATAAACCTTTGCAAACAAATGAACAGTAATATCATATATTATTATGGAACTCAATGCAATAGATTGAGAATGGGCCTTGCTTAAATAGGAAAGTAATAACAATCTAAGAACCAGTCAAGGTCGTAGATCAAGCCATAAATCAAGGAAATAACTAGTCATCAAAGAACTAGTCAAGACCATAGATTTAGGAGAGAACTAGACATCAAGGATCTAGTCAATACCATAGATCAAGGAAACAACTATACCTAACAACTAGATAATATCTCTTGATGTCTAAATAAGATAAAACAAATATCCACACACATAAGTGGGTGAGGATAAATACAATAAAGGTAAATAAAGTACCTAGGTGAACATGAGCTAAGGTAAGTACCTACTTTAACATTTATTATGAGTAATATTAGCATATGATTCAGTGGGTTTTCTTCCCCTTGAGGGATTCCCACTTTATATCTGTTGTTATTGGGTTATATATTGTTTTTTTCTCTTGTGGATGGTTATAACACACCTAATTAACTCACATATGGTTATGTATGATGAATGGTTAATTTGAAGAACTCAAGGTATTGTGATATTGGTGAGTTACAAGTAGTTTGTAATCATCAAGCTAAGTTCCATTCCCATTGATTTCATTGAATGCTTTCAATAAGTGGACATGAGGAAACCTTGCGATAGGGGTCAAAATTCTCCATATGGACCAAGCAAAACATAACAGGACGCTCTAAATGTGGATTGTTTGGCAGAAATTAAGGACCCAAACCCACCCTCATGTAAAACTTAGAGAAATTACTCCTCCACCACTCCAGTTCATAGCTCTAATATAATAAAAGTATTTATCATCCAAATTTTTAACTCAAGGTCTTAGGTTATTGGTGAGTTACAAGTAGATTGTAATCATAAACCCAAGTTCCATTCCCATTGAGTTCATTGGATGTTTTTAATAAGTGGACATGGGGACACCTTGAGGTAGGGGTCGAACTTCTCCATATGGACCAAATGGAACATAGCAGGGCACTATGAATGTGGATTGTTCGATAGACATTAAGGACCCAAGCCCACCCCTGTGTCCCACTTAGAGAAAATACTCCTCTACCACTCCAGTTCATAGCTTTGGTATAATAAAAATGTTTACCATCCAAAGTTTTACAATTATCAATAAAAATGGTTAATTTGAATGATGAATATATGACATGAAAAATGAAATGAAATATGTATAGGACTAATTAACACCCCCCCCCCCCCCCGAGTCCATTGTGCTTGTAACAATTGGTATCAGAGCTAGGTCCTTCTGAAGCAAGTTTAACCACTTAAAGGAGATCCTAGAAGCAAAAGATGGCTAAGAAAAAAAGGAAACAGAACCAGGAGTTGAGGACCATGGACAAGAAGGATGAAGAAACCATTAAGTATCTCAAGGGTTAGGTGGAGAAGGCAATTTTAGATATGAATTCAAAATAACATGAGTGCAACCATTTGAATTCCATGCTATGCTACATTAGTGTGTATGGTGATCTTGAAAATAAAGAGGTTGAAGTAGATTTTCATGTTGAATTAGTGCATCAAAGGTTGCCGAATATCAAGCTAAAGTCAAGCATCAAGGAAGTGGAATCTCAAGTTGAAGGGCTGAATGTTGATCTCAAGTTCAAAGAGGAAGAGTGTGACAAGCTCTTGGAAGAGGTAGAAACCCTAAATACTAAAGAAGATGAATACATCAGACATGAATAAAAAAATAGGACACTAAGATCTGATTTGGAGTAGGTATCTAACATGTTGGAATCTTGTGAGAAGGGGTCTAAGGCTCTAGATGATGGCTCAAGATAAGAAGATGGTGATCCTAGTTCAAATATAGATCAAAAGAGATATGTAGGTGCAAGAAAAGTCAGTATAAAGAAGCCTAACTCCATGTAACAACCAAATTTTATGCGGTATACAAAATTTCATGGTTATTGTTATGCTTGCAATGGTTTTGGTCATAGAGAAAGAGATTGTAGGAGTTTTTCTAGTTGTGTGTTTCCTTCAAGCAATGAAATATATCATAATACTTATCAGTCAAAAGGTATGAAAGATGTTGTTTTCCATAAGTGCCATCACGAGGGTCATATTGCAAGGTTTTTCTTTCATGATTCATCAAGGCAAGTAAAGTAGGTTAAAGCTCTCAAATTTAAGGAATTATGGATGCCTAAATCAGTCAAAGAAGAATTAGATCCAATCAAGGTGAATGAACAAAAGGCAGTCAAGGAGAAACCAATCTCAATCAAGGATGAAAAGAATCCTAACCATGCAAATGAGGTCAATAATTCTGAACCAAAGGTAAAGGAAAGTCATATTTTCCTAACAGCTATCCCATCTCCAATGGATGACAAGTTGAGAAAACAAGGTTTTTGGGATACTATAAGAGTTCTAAGGTATGTGCTCTGATATATCCATTGAAGATATAATTATTTTTCTGATTGATGAGGTTTTTGAGATTTGTGTGCATCTTCCATCATTTATCATGTCTCATAAGATATGTATGTTAGTGCTAGGAAAAAAAAAATTGCTTTGATATTGTTTTTTGATCTAAGGTGCTCTAAGGTTTTATTTGGCATTACTAGTCAAAAGGAATTATGAGTATGTGTGTTTTCTATGTTGTCATGTGTTGCTCCTAAACTATTTTTTTAGGGTACCCTAAGTCACATGATTTTCATCAGTCATACAAAGGTTTGTGTCTAATCCTTTATTGAGTAGTTTGTCTAGATTTTAGGAGTCAAGTGTCTATGCCATGCATTGATCATTATCTTTCATTAAGTGAGAATTTTGTGTTCATGCTAAAAGATCGATTTCTAGAGTTTGGGTAAGTCCTCAAGGTTGAATCATGCTTTGACTATAAGGAGTTAAGGTTTTTGCCATGTTTTATAATTAAAGGAGTATATAAGTGCAATTGTGTTGCTCTAAAAGGCTAAAAAGGGTGGTCTTGAGTCAAAAGTATGTGTCAGCAATGTTTCAAGTGGATTTTCCATCAAAAGCTTGTACCTATTCTAGGAAGGTCAAGAGCACATTCCTAGGGAGAGTTGTGTCCCTCAATGATCAGGTGTAATTTAATCCATAAGAATCCTGGTATGAGCAGTATTTTTAAGGTAATTAAATCTACATATGATGTCAGGACCTGAATATCAAACTGAAAAGTGTCATATTGCATGTATATGGTTATGTCAGTCATGAGAAAAGTTATAAAGTATGTTCACTAGGATCTTGACGGAACAAAGTGGTCAATATCATCTATAGGTTGGTGTATATGCATCAGTAAGGTATCTCATTTGTTTTTCTGATGTCTTGAAGTAAATATGAATCTATGGTAGAATCATGTGTACAATATGATTTTCATGCCACATTGTGGGTATGTGTGAGAATCAAGTAAAAGAGAAAATGTCTTAATTATGAATATGCCAAGAAGATTCAATCCTTAGTGCCACAATATCCCAAAGCATTGGCTTGAAGATGACTTGGTCAAATCATCCTTAGCATAGTATGAGAGTGTTTTGAGAACTATCAATGTCCAAGATTTGTGTGTAAGAAGTGTTGAAGACAAGATTTGAAAATTTAAGATGGAGTGAAAAATTCATGAATCACTTGAGGTTATTTCCAAGGCATTGTAATGGAGTAGAGAGTACACGTTCCTCTAGACATAGTTACAAGTTTCTAATAATATGATCATATTACAAGGTGTATTCTTAAATAGTATATGCTATTGAGAAGGTATCTGAGTTTTATTGAAGATCTACAAGCATGATGTTTCCTTGAGTATGCCAAAGCCTAAATAATTTTGTGTTGAATGTCAAGCTGTTTGACCCATCGTTCATCAAAAGGGGTATGTGTTCTCACAATTTGTGAGTGATGAGGTTTGAGTCTCAAGATGTTAATGTTAAGTCATAAAGATTATGTGCATAGTCAAATTGTATGTAGTCCTTGAGATAATTGTTTCACGCCATCACTAAGCCTGTAAGTACTTTAAAATTCTGCGATCTCCATAAAACGTAAGTCTATCCCATTTCAGTAATATGAGTTTATATGTTGTGTCCTGAGTCAATGCCAAGGATGTTTGAGGTATGTAGGAGAGTTGTAATGTGATACATCTTTGAGTGGTATAAGTGGTGATTTTGAGTGTGAAGAAGTGTGGTTATAGTTATCTAAGTCTTTACATCATGAAGCTATGTGGATTTTCTCAAATTTCTTCCATATCTGTAAATGCTTCAAAATTCATAATAACGTCTAAAAAAGATGATTTGACAGTCTATAGGAGAGGGTGTAGTCTCACAAGGTTTCAAGATGGTTTGAATCATGATATCAGGTCTATGTGAGCACATTAAAGTCTATAGATGAATGATCAAGGTCTGTGAATAGTCATGTGAGTCATAAGATAGAAATGAATGGTGTAGTTGCTCCAAATTCTCATAATCAATATAAGTTTCATCCCATTGGTTCATAGTCTATGTTGTCTCAAGAAGGATCATACATCTTGGAGTAGTGTGAAGAAGTTTGATTCTATGTTGAGCCAAGCATTTATCAAAAAAGTTGTATTGAAAATTGAATAAGTACTTGAAGGAATTTGAAGAACTCAAAAAATAAGATTGCTAAGGTATGAGATGGTGTGTTCAAGAATGACTTCAAGACTGAATACATGGCTAGTGGCCTAGTTTGAAGTCTCTATTCTTTATTAAAAGAAAGGTACGAGTTTATATCTACTTCACATATCTATGTGTGTAAGATGTGTTGTCAAATGCAAAATTATAAGGTGCATTTTGATCTACATGATATGTGTAATGTTTGAATTAGATCAAGTGTAATTTTACATCATGAAGGAAGTATGGAGTTGGTAAAAGTACTGTAAAGTGTGAAAATATGTGAATGGTTGTTTAGATCATTAGAGAATGTCTCAAACAGGGTATAGAGTGGTAGATGGTTCAAAAATTATATAGAAAGGTTACAGGGTATAGAGGATTTGGAAGCATGATATCAAGGAAGAGGTGTCAGGTTCCATGAATTTAGGATTTAAGGAGGAAGTGTTGTGTTTTGAGGACTTGTGTGATATGTATCATGATAGGAGAAGAGTGTCAAGTTAGTGCACATAGGTCACCATATAATCAGAATACTCTAATTCAATTGAAGACTATATGGAATGTTGATGGCATGGTATGAAGGGGTCTCAAGTATCATAGTTACTAGGTGTTATGATGTGAAGTCTTGTTTATGCTCAAATCTCTTCTAGGTTGATGTCAGGAAGATGAGTAGGTCCGAGTGCTAATGGAAACCATGATAAGTGGCATTTGTTCTGAGCCTTGTTACTGATAATGAGGAGATCTTAAGATGATTCATGTCTACAATGATCACTGACTGGTTATATTGATCTTGTGAACTGAGATTGAACCTTTTTGAGCTAATGACTATGTTCGGAAGTCTGTGTCATTAGAAAAAAAAGTGGTTCTTGAAGGTCTTGGTATATGCAAAGTACTTTGACATTGGACAAGATAATGGGATATCAAGATATCTTACAACGCTATAATAGATTAAGAATAGAGATTTGAATCCTGATGAAGATCTGAGAAAACTATGCAAGCAAGTTGTTTGGAAGTTAGGTTGCTTATCAAGAAGTGTAATTGTTTAAGAGGTAGAGTAAGTTTGATCTGATTAGAGTCTAAAGACCATAAGTAAAATTTGTATGAAGTATTCAGAGGATCCTGATAGGTGAGTTACAGGCTCATGAAGATGTCTGGGAGTAGGGGGAGTTGTCATTTATCCTCCAAAATATTTGTAAGGTGTCAAGAAGGCCTTGTAAGGTAGAGTTGAAGGATGATTGTAGGTATGAGTGCAAGGGGATCTTACCAAAGCTCTAGTAGATGTATTGACATGAAAATAAGGTAGAAGTCATTGAACTAATACTTCAGTACTGTGAAAAATGTATAGACCTATGTTCATGGTATTCAAAATAGGTATGAATTCCAAAATTTTGCATTTTCAATGAGAGTATGATGATATATTTCCAGGGGGAGTGTTCAGACATATTTTCATGTGATATGAATGCTCTCATTTCTTGGAGAAGTTAGGATAATTTGGACTGAAGATATGGTTTTGGGACATTCGTCCTAAAGATGGTTTTGGTAGTTCTTGGAGGCAAAACTTGGTTGTGAGCATGAAACAATCCTAGAGGAAAATGTTGAACATGAATGAAGAAAAAATTGGAGGATATTAGCTTAGGGGGAGGTTTTTTTATGATTATATAATATCCATCGATCAGGTATTGCTTTTGTTTGAAGTCAAGAAGAGAAAGTACAATCCAAGGGGGAGTCAAATCAAGGAAGTAAGTGTGTTTTGAACATTGTTTCCATTATGTGTTGTCATCTTTTATGTTGAGTTGTCATTTTAGCCTTTTCATAGATGTGAAAGGGGGAGAGAACCATTTGAAACATGATAAATTGTCATGTAGGTGTTTTTTCTTGTTGGTCACCATCAATGTTTCTAAAGATGGTTGCCATCAATGCAAAAGGGGGAGATTGTTGGCCATTGAGTCTAGTTGTTGTCATTGATGTCAAAGGACATTGATGGTAAAGGGTGTCATGGTGTCATGTGAGTCTCCTTGAGGTGTCATGATGGTTTATTTCATTGGAAAGTGTTTCTTGGGTGAGGTAACATGTTGTTCAGGTGTGTTCTGAAGTATGGTCTAGTGTGCATGATCATAATATGAGCTCCATGATCATATTATGAGCTCTCCTAATTTTTTATGAAGTATTCATGAGGTAAATTTTTTTTCCATATTATGTGTTAAAGGTGTTCAAGTGTCTGCATATGGTTTCCATGGTCATTTGATGTGTTGTAATGGGTTGTAGCAATCAATCTAGGCTTATTCCTAGACCTAGAGCATGTGGTTTGGTATGATGGTTTGAGAAATGGAGAAAATAAATATTATTGAATTATAGTAGGAGAATTTTGGTACTGCATATGACATATATGATGAATTTCAGGTTAGTACTTAGAGGTTTGATGAGGTTTCTAGGTCCTTTGGAGCAAGAACAGTGAGAACAAGACATGATAACACAAGTAATTCTCTGTGGATAGAGAGATTTAGATGTATTTGAGAATGAATGATACTTGGGTCAGTTATAATAGGTTGTCATGATGATTCACGCCAATTTTTAGGTTAAGGTGATGAATATTTTTGAAGATATTCCATTTTTACCAAAACCGGGTTTGTAAAGGTGAAGATTTGAAGCAAAAGTTGGCCTTCTGATACTCATTGTGGAATGTGTTATTTTCATGGGGATCTGATATATTTGTAATATATTTTTTTATTTCATCTATTAATACTTTCCAAAAATACTGAGGTGGTTTTATTTTCACGTTTTTATGAATGATCATCAAGAAGTTAAACAGGTTTAAAACCCTCACAAAACCCTCTGTTGAAAGTTACTTGTAGAAAAATGGTTTTATAGGTCCAATTTTGATTATTTTTTCTTGTATGATGATTTGATAATGAATATGACTCCTCCATATTTACAATGATGTATTTTAGAGGTTCTGGTTATTTTTGGTCCCCACCTAAAAATGTTTATTTCTGGAAATTTTTAGTTTGTGGCAAAGTTTCCCATTGGACATATTGACTAATTTACTATTTATTGAAGAATGGGAGTTTAATACATGTAAATGATGATTTATGATCATGGTGATGCCTCTAAATTACAAAGTGTGCCCTTTTTATAACGACTTATTTTAAAGCAATTTTGGGGTAGTTTTGAGTAGCATGTGGTAAAAGTAGATTTTCAAGAGATACATGTGGATTTCATACTTGGTTTCATTTTTGTAATGATCCTAGTTCCAAGATATTTCCAATAATATATCACACTTGAAATTTTCTATGGTATGAGCATGTTATGACATATTCTTTGAGGGTTAATGTTTCAAGGTGTTTGGTTGAGCATGGTCTCAAGAGGCTTCATGAGGTAGAAATATTGCATGATGTGTAATATTCATGAAAGTCATTTTTATGAGTAATATTAACAGAGGTTTTAGTAGGGTTTCTTCCCCTTGAGGGTTTCCCACTTCATATTTGGTGTTATTGTTTTCTATATTATTTTTTGCTCTTGTGGATGGTTGTAACACACCTAATTAACTCACACATGGTTATGTATGATGAATGGTTAATTTGAATGATGAATATATGACATGGAAAATGAAATGAAAGTTTTGTAGGACTGATTCACACACCCACCATCTCATTCCATTTTGCTTCTAACACTATTATTGATCTCTTCACTCATTTTGTATTCAAAATTTTTACTAATAATATACAAGGTGAAAGGCCTCATAACATGTATGATAATCATGTTCTATTGGATGACAAGACACAACATTTTACACAATTTTTGAAAGGACACCCTAATAATATTGAAATTCTTCTTTATACTTTGAGAGATTAATTCAAAAATATTTCTATATCTTCCATAGTTTATCTCAATACTCCATCATCTATTATGCTTTCATTTTCTATTCTTGCATTTGCAATGCCTATTTTATTTAGGTTATCTAGTACTCCACTTCACTGGAGTAATTTTATTTCTATCCATATGACCACTACTATTCCTATGTCTCCTATCTACACTCATAATGTATCTCATGCTTCTTATTTTAGCACACATGCTCTTGAATCCCTTGTTTAAATTCACAAGCTCAAAAACTAAAATTGTAACAGGGCACATCTAAGATGTTCGATAGAGATTCTCTAAAATTAAAATACACAAAAATAATTATCTTTGAATACAAGACGTGTAATTTTATTCAGCAAGAAATGATATTTTTATATAAATGCTTGATCCTATAACCTAGGAGTCAATTCTTATCTTTTTAATCTTCATCATATCTCTTTGTTATCCATAATATCACTCTAAAAACTCCTAGAATATATCTAGTGATTATCTACGTGATGTGTTCTCAAATATTACTCACACACCTCACATTATAAATATAAATAACAAACTAATCTACACACTTATTTGTGAGTTTCCACACATTACACTATTATAATTCTCACAAATATAATGTGATTAATAATCAAAATATATATGTAACATTCCTCCCTTAGTGTGAACATGGGAGAAAAGAGATATATCCTGAAAATGTTGCTCCCTGAAAACATTGCTTGGACTAGGTACGATGCATCAAGTTGTTTCTTTACCCTCAGAAAGGTATAGCCATGATCTAAACTTCATGGGTGTGTTCCCATTCCCTAGGTTCCCGAGTTATGAATGTTATAGATTTCTAGACCTCCCCCACTAGTTGGACATCAATCCATATTGAGCTACCTAAAAATATTCTCCTACCCCCCAAAAGACAGTTCTACATATATATGTCCCTCTTTTCCAAATCACAATCTAAGTTTTAATGAAAACATGAACCAAAACAAGAACTCGAAAATGAAATACAACACAATTAGAAAGAAAACATAATAAAAATGAACAAACATGCCACTAAAGCTAAAGTATACCCTTCGTTAGTGGTTTATGGGAGGTTGTTGTTCAAATTTCTACCTTCGTTGTCTCCATCCTCCAATGTGATGTGTTGCTACCTTATCTAAATAAAAGTTGAGAATCAAATTTTAACTCCCCACAATTTGGACGTCACATACAAGTGATAGTGCATCTAGTTACGATGCAGGATATTGTTGATGTGTAATCAAGCACCCCTGAATGTCTGCAACTCAATGGGTTGAAAGTCTCAGTATGATTGCATAACACAGATATTTTCCCAAAGTGTGGGAGCTTGCAATTGGGAAATCTCTCCAGATGAAGTTTGGTTCATATTCCTCTATTTTGATGCACACCTTCAAATTATAGAGGATTTGCTCTAAAACCTACTCTAACTTACCAAGGAGACAAGGTTAAGAAGATTGCAAAAAAAAACCTAAACTAACAGAGGTGATACAACAAAGGTAATGTTGAACACCTACTTTTCCATTAAACAAAAACCAAAAAAATGTAATACAACCACCATGCACAAATAACCAAGATTGCAACGAGAGACCAGGAAGATGCAATGAACATAAGAAAGGGTTGAAAATCATCCACAGACTTTTATTATTGCTCCAAATATTTGATACAATGTGCATTAAAATGTCCAAGAGGCAAGATTGCATTTTACAGTTTATATGGGAGGTTTGAATTCCACAAATTCACTTGCAGACAAGAGAAGAAGGGAGGGTGCAAAGCCAAATTGTCCAACATTAGAAAAATGACCCTCCTTACAATTTATAGAAGAATGAGAGAAAAGGGGAGAGAAAAATTCGAATCCTTTCTTCAACCACCCTAAAATGCATTGAATTCACTTGCAACAATGATGGGTTCCACTGCAAAACCCTTTCCTCCATGTACTCTTTCTTGTTTGGCAAGAAAGGAAGTTCATACCTTCATTATTGTGGTAGGTGAGAAACCTGGGACACTCTCTAAAATGGCGGAATGTATTTCTTAATTTTGAATAAATTAGTCCCACACAAATTAAGATAACTTGTAGTTGTGTAGAGGAGACTATAAGCTTTCCAAAAATTCCTTTCTTGTGTAAATCCGAGCTCCCAGTCAAAAGTTATGGCCATCTAAAGGTCGGGGTATCATTCTGCAGAAATGGCGGGCTAGTGATCTTCCCTTTTCAGAGTTTGAAATGCATGCAACCTCTGAAATCCTGAAATTCAGACTTTTAGACATTTTGGTTTTGGAAATTGAGTTACATTTCATCACCCAAATCACCTAGAGAGTCCCGAAACTTTGAAACCCAAAAGTTTGAAATTTCAGACCTTTTTCACTATTCATCCCCAAATCACCTTGAGAGTTCTAAAAATATGAAAATGTCACCACGTTGAATCTAAAACCAAGTTTTAATTCTAAAATATGAACCCTTTTGGGCTTTGGACTTTCAGGATTTTAGACATTTTTGGTGGTCACTTTTCCTGTATTGCCGCCGAAGACTCCAAAACTCTAAATTCCGCATCTCCGAAACTCTGAAACCCAAAAGTCCAAAATTTCGGAGTTTCAGGAATTTAGACATTTTGGTTTCATACTTTTTTCAATCTTCATCCCTTCGCACCCAACAAAATCTCTGAAACCCGAAAGTCTGAAATTTCAGACTTTCAGAATTTTGGATTTCGAGCTTTTTGCTCACTTTTTTCAAGTTTATCCCACCTTGTCTCCAAAATGCTGAAAATGTGAAGTTTGAAAACTTCGAGCCTTTCTTCATTATTCCACTTGAGCTCTGATCTCCTTCGATGTTCCCTTGGCCATTCATTTGTTGACCTTGCATTTCAATTGTCAAGCCTACCTGCAACTTGATTTTCAGAATTGAAATGTGAGCTCGCATGACTGAACCAACCTCTCCATTTCCTCTTGTGCAAGGTCGTGTTTGATCAAATTTTGCCCAAGGGGAAAAATTGGATAACAATAATTTTAAAAAATAATAATTTTTGATACTTCTGACAACATAAAATGACTCAATTATAAACTTGACTCTTGGCTTTGACACTAATACTTACAATTCATCACTCTTGACACACAATGACCATAATCAATAACATTGACGACTAAGATTAATCTTTAAAAAAGGATTAACAATATTAATTTACTAGATGACATATATCGACTTGGCTTCTATGACCTAAATATTATTTCCTAAACTTAAGACACAAATTAATAGATTTAAGATCCATATGGGGCTAATAATAAAAGATTCAACATAAAACTATAAACCTATAACAAAACTATATTGACATGTTAACACAAAAGGATGGTTTTAGAATGTTGAGAACTATTTGGCAAGTAAAGAAATGGGTGGTTTGATAGGCTGGCCATCATGGTTTGATGAGTAAAGAAATGGGTGGTGGGTGGTATGATTGACGATCCAAAAAAGATGGAAAAGTGTAAATACTATTGTGGGAGCTTCAAAGATGGCAGGGAAAATTGTACCAAACCTTATTCAAGACGTCACCACAATAAAAGAGTTTAGATCAATTCTAATGGATTGAAATAGAGACATGAGTTGATAGAATGCACAATATCCATACCAAAACTAAACGAATCCAATCCAAGCAGAAAGTTGATGAACTCTATGTAAATTTGAAGTAGGTACAAAGTAATAGAAGTAGACAATATCATAGAGAGGAAAATTATAACAACTAAATAGAGGATATGGAAAATAAATGTTGTTTTGTTCTAAACTGGGTAATTGGATGCACATTGAGCAAAATATATGGAATAAAATACAAATCTGAATTATGTACACAACTAGCAATCACATGTGCATAATGCAATGTGAACGCCAAATGGTTTATGTTATGTGATTTAGAGGGATAGTTATTACTTTTGAAGTTGATGTTGATAAGGGGTGTGATTGATTTTGGAAGTGTAGGAATATAGATGAAGCATTACATTTAAAGGTTCTATATAGGGATGGGAAACCTCCACACCACCTCTACAACACCTACAAACAAATTCATCTTTAATTTTATTACACAGTTGATCCCCTTCAATATGTTTCAGTCCACAATGACATAGAGGCACAAGATTGGATGAACCTTGCAAGAAAAGGCTTGTAATGATGAAATTCAAGAAAAAAATCCTTTGGAATTTAAACATTGTGGTATTTAATATCTATTTTTCCTTGGTTGAAGATTCTGGGATGGAGAAATAATCTAAAAACGTATGCAACCAATGCCTATTCTCATTGTTGTAAATAACTCTAGAAATCAGTAAACAATGCAAACTTTCCTTGCATACCTAAATAGAACAATTAAGTTGCAACAAAACCTGAAAAAGATTCAAAACATAGAAACTAAAGTCTCTCCAAATCTAAATTGTTTCAAAAAATAAATCTAAATTGCCAGAACCTATTACTCATGCTCAAAAGGTTGCAAGTTCCAGAAACATTTTTGCAACAATAATAGATGTACACGATTTCTTAAGCATAATGCTCATGTGTACAATGCAATGTGAATGCCTAATGGTTTAAGTTATTTGATTTAGAGGGATAGCTAATCACTTTTGTAGTTGATGTGTATATTGAGCTTTTGTACTTTCTCCTTTCCCAACTCTCCCTCTCCCTCTCATGAAAGGCCATCCATGGAAAAATAAATAAAAATTCAACGAACTATCTCTAAATAGGGATCAGAATGAGACTTATAAGACACATAGGGCATGTGAGTCTAAACTCCATTTTCACATCAGCCAATTGGCATATAATCAGAGGGTTAGTCACAATAAAATCACAGGAGCATTTAGGAAAAATTTCATCGATATAATCATGTCCAAAGTCTCTTAAGTTGATTTGAAAAGCGCACAATGCAATCAACAGGGGAGACTTTAATATCTCTATGTATATGTATATTGATATTGAATAAGAACCCCTGGTTTGATGTATATTTATATTTAGAATTTGAGAACTGATTTATGTTGAAATTCCACAGTAGCATGTTTCAGAGAGCTAATTGTTATATACAAAATCATGCCTAAAAAATCAATGGCCCAAATCAATGGATGGATTTGCAGTCGATTGCACGATTAAAAAATTGGAGTTAGGGAGTAATAAAAACATGAAATTGGAGTTCACTCTGGAAAAAATAACGAAAAATAGTTAAACGCTCGTCAAATTTAAACTATTGGAAAAAAACCGTCCAAATGACCGTCTAAATTATGCCAGTCTCATGAATGTCTGTAAATCCCTTTCCCATAGGGGGATTCCTTGTGAACCTAAAGAAAACAATTAAGTTGCAATAGAACCTGAAAAAGATTCAGAGCATAAAAACCAAGGTCTCTCCAAATCTAAATTGTTTCAAAACATAAATCCAAATTGCCAAAACCTATTGCTCATGCTCAAAAGGTTGCAAGTTCTAGAAACATTTTTGTAATAGGTAATAGATGTACATGATTTCTTAAACATAATGCTCATGTGTACAATGCAATGTGAATGCCAAATGGTGTAAGTTATTTGATTTAGAGGGATAGTTAATCACTTTTGTAGTTGACGTGTATGTTGAGATTTTATACTTTCTCCACTCCCTCTCCCTCTCCCTCTCATGAAAGGCCATCCATGGAAAAATAAATAAAAATTCAATGAACTATCTCTAAATAGGGGTCAAAATGAGACTTACAAGACAAATAGGGCATGTGAGGCTAAACTCCATTTTCACATCAGCCAATTGGCATATAACCAGAGGGTTGGTCATAGTAAAATCACATGAGTATTCAAGAAAAATTTCATCGATATAACCATGTTCAGAGTCTCTTAAGTTGATTTGAAAATCGTACAATGCAATCAGCCAGGGAGACTTTAGTATCTCTATGTATATGTATATTGAGATTGAATAGAAACCCCTGGTTCGATGTATATTTATATTTACAAGAAGATAACTGATTTATGTTGAAATTCCATAGTAACATGTTTCAGAGAGCTAATTATTATATACAAAATCAAGCCTCAAAAATCAATGGCCCAAATCAATGGATAGATTTGTAGCCGATTGCACAATAAAAAAACTAGAGTCAGGGAGCAATCAAAACATGCAACTGGAGTTCACTATGCTAAAAAACAACAAAAATAGTGAAAAATAGTTAAATGCTCATTAAATGCCGGTCACATTTAAACTATTGAAAAAAATGTCCAAACGGATGTCAAAATTATGCCAGTCTTGTGAATGTCTGCAAATCCCTTTCCCATAGGGGGAACGCCTTGTGCGTAATAACTGATCAGAAACATTTCAGAATACACAATAAAGAAGATAAAAGGCTTATAATTTCATGAACCACCACAAAAATGAATTCAAATGAAGATTTAACATTGATAGACAAATGTAAGATTCAATGCACAAAGACTACTTCACTAAAAAACAAACTAATTTCACAACTCTTCTCAAAGAAATATGTTTCACATCAACATGGGAAATTAGAAAATATAGTGAATATGCCCCTTCATAGCTCATACCATCATTTTCCATAGAGTCACAAAATGACTGCTTTGATACCAGATGTGATGTTTGGTAGAGATTCTCTAAGATTAAAACACCAAAATAATTATCTTTAATACATGAAATGGGTTAATTTTATTCAATGAGAGATGAAATTCTTATACAAATGTTTTATCCTATAATCTAGGAGTCAAGTTTTATCTTTTTAATCTTCCTCATGTCTCTCTTTATCCCTAATATCACTCTACACACTCCTAGAATATCTCTAGTGATTATCTACATGATTTGTTCTCACAAATCACTCACACACCTCAAATTACAAATATAATTAACAAACTAATCTACACAATTGTTTGTGAGTTATCACACATTACAATATTCTAATTCTCACAAATATATTGTGTGCTCTAATAAAAATATATCCGTAACAAAATCTACTTCTCATGCTATGATATCTTCTCAGTTGTTTTATAACCAACTTGTTCCTGAAGTGGCTTCCTACCCTTTACCTATCGGTTTTGACAATCCTAAAATTCATATCTATGATGATAAGGGTAATCCTAAAGATCACCTATGTGTATTTTATATGGCTTACTTAGACTATTCTTCAAATGACACATTACTCACAAAGCTCTTCCCTCACAGTCTTAAATAGTATTCTTTACAATGGTTTTATGATATTCCCATGCATTTGTTTAGAATTTCACTCCTTTTTCTAATCAATTTCTTGCACATTTTTCCATCAATATTCGAGACAGGGTATCTTATGCTCAAATGGATAAAATGTGACAAGGTTCCATTGAGCCATTAATGATTATGTACTACACTATAAAATCATACTTACTAAGATGAATGGTATTTTGGTAATAAATTGAATTACAACATATTTTTACTCATAGTTTTATTTTCCCTTTACAAGAATTGACTATCTTTAAACAATTCAATTTATTTGATCATTTATGTCATACTCTAAAAGAACGTGAACATGAATAAACTCAAATATGTTGGTAATCCTCCTAACACTTCTAATCAAAAGTTTCAAGACAAAACTACTTTTAATAATAAAACCAATAATGAAAAATCCAAATAAAATCCACTTTCAATGTTACATCAACCTACAAAGCTTCAATTATAACTCTCTCAACTAAAATTCACATGTTTACCTTGCACACCACAAATACTGCTCAAATAATTACTTGGGTGTAATATGGTATCTCTCCCTCCACCACTCGAGGTTGATATGATTGCACCTCACTATAAAATATTTGATACTAATTCCCATTTTGATTACCATTGATGTGTTGGTCACTCCACTAATCATTTTTTTAATCTTTGTTACCTTAGACAATATCTTCTTGATACTTGTGTTATTGAAGATGATCCTCCACCCGAATCAAAACCTACTAATGACAATGCAAATTTCAAAATATTAGTGATCCACTTCTGGAACATGATCTACTAAATCGAACTTAGAATTACACCATGTTTGCCACATTATCTTGCATCCACCTTCTTATGATTGTACATTCAGTGTTATGATTGGTATTGCTACTACGAAGCCTTTTTCACTAGTCATTATTTTTTATGATATTGATGTGGCACAATTTTTTTTCTAATACACTTTATATTTGTTCCTTTGTTGTTCAACATCATATAAAAAATATTTTGGTTGATAGTAGGGTAAGTGCACAGAACTAAGGGGCCAAAAAGAGGGAGAAACGAAAAATGTAATTAGGATGGGGAAAATTTTGGTTTGGTAATTACCAAATAATAACGTGTACACATTATATTGCTTACACATTTGACAAATGCGTATGTGTTATAATGCGTACGCAAAATAAAAATGTGTAGGCGTTATAACATGTATGTATTTCCTTAAACTTTAAATTTAAAACACCACACACATTCTCCATATTTTATTCGCCCCAAACGCGAATTTTGCTACAAACCCTGCACTCACATTTCCTCTTAAACCCTTTTGCTTCCAAATTTTTTTGTAGATCACGTAGAAGGTTAAATCAAGGTGGATTCAACGATGTTGTGGTGGAGAAGAGGTAGGGAATTTATTTTTTCTCTTAATTGTAATCAAATTTGGTACTTGTTTGATATTTGTATTACAAATTTTAATAAAATACATGTTTTTTATTCTTACAATTCCTTCACAACCAGAACAAAACCCTGCAAATACTCATAACCATCCTACAATTGTTGTAGATCCTCCAGGTACTCATGAGGATTTAGCTGCCCATATAGTGTATAATAAGCTTGAAATTGAGGAATTGATTAAATTATTGAGAAATTACCATTCCACAAACCCCCACTGTGCCTTGCTTGCAAACACATTGGAGGCATTATTGGCTTAGGTTGACGTGACAACGAGTCAAATTGATCAGTGGATATCCTATAGAGAATCTTGTAGGGAGGATTATGCTAATAAATTATCATATGCAGATGTAAAAAAAATTACAAAATACCTCATTTGTGCGTTATTCATGGATCCTAGAACCAATTTTCCAGTTTTTTTTTCATGCAAGCACTTTCTAATCCGCTAGTGCAGCAATAATTTGATAAAAAATAATTTTTGGGATCAATGGTGGATGGTAATTGATATACCACCTTGAAATAACATTGAGGTTCCATTATACATTTTAAGGAAACTCTATTATGAGTTTATCCTCAACAAGATCCCCAACTATCTTGATTACCAGGAGCTTCAGAAGTGAGAAATAATCTTTGCACAGGATATACAAGGTGCACATCGTGCTCATACTTAACATGCTAGAGTTTCCATACAAAATCTCCCTCATCCTAAGATTGTCCCTACAATAGTGAAGGAGATAATATAGGTTGATACACTACACACACTCTCTGATACCCTTGTCCAACATGCGAGGGAGGTTTTTGATACTGATGTTGGTGGAGGTAGACATAGGATTCCTTTAGGTAGAAGTAGCACGAGGCCACGTATTTACACATTTTGTGGTAGTATATGCATTGGACCCGATGAGGATGATAGTTTCATACAAACTAGTGTTGGTGGAGTTTCCGATGGTACACATGATGATGTGGCCATGTCTGACACTTTTTTGAGTAATAAATTTGGATTTTAGACATCGACAACACCTTCACAGGTATTTTTATTTTTATTCCATGTTACAAAAATATCCGAGTACATGATGCACATATATATATATGTTAAAATTTAAAAATAATCATATATGAACTTGGTTAAATTTATTAATTTACACATATATATGTGCATGTATGTATTAATATTACAGTGCGTGAGAGGGATGTCATCATCTGAACCACGGGTTGTAGCACCATGCCAATTTATATATTCATAGAGGTAATTTAGAATGTTAAATTTTAAAATTCATGTATGTGAATATATATAGTTCACTCAAATATATGTCTATATGTATCTTCTTGTGTGTGTGTGTGTGTGTGTGTGTGTCTATATATATATAATATGCTCAAATAACTTAGCATGATATATTTTTTTATAAAGTTGATGACCACACAAGACACTCCACCATCTCTACGAGGAGTAGAAAAAGGTGTTGCCATTACGATTTCATTTGCATAGTAACTCATTGAGGTATACAAATTATGTGTTTTCATAAACTAGAGTGTAATTCATATTATGTCCAATTATTTTAATAATTTCCCTCATTATGGCATTATGTAGATAGTCAACGTGAATGCATTGTGTATATGTAGGAGTTTCCTACGACTGGTAGCAACCCTGTACATATGATTCATAGGTGTGGCATGCTACAAATATATTTGTATTGATAAAATTAGTTAAAATATTTTCATTATGTACTTAGTTGGCATAAATGTTTATATCTGCATTCAAAAATTTTATTGTTAAAATAATTCTACACGATAATTTCGATCATTGATTTTTTAATTTTATATGTATGTAGCATTCAACCCCTTCCAGTTTCTCTTTGAGGGAGTGGACTCCTCAAGATCATCATTTTGACACCCCGATTCGTGATTTAGTAGCTCCCATAGACTCTGTTGAGCATGAGATGTAGATTCATCATGAGTGAGAGATTGTGGTAAGTGCATGTACATGTAAATAGTTTCAATAGCACAGTCTTATACATGTTGAAAACTTATACATAAAGTTTTAACAAAAAATTGTATGCATTTACAGATTCAACTACAGTTGAGTTTTGAGCATAAGAGGAATCATAGTCAAATCATGGAGGATCCCAAGTCATCTCATATATCTCCATCTGCGTATAATGGAGAGCCTTCTTTGAGCAGGGGAAAGAGAGGGATACATTTTTATGAATAGGATATACATACATACATACACACACATACACATACATACATGTGTGTGTGTGTGTGTGGGTGCGTGTGTGTGTCTTAGAAAATTTATTTTGTATGCCTATGTGCATGACAATGCATGCATGTTCAACATTGTATGTACGCCTATATGGCATTGACATTATATTACATGAACTATTCACATATTTGTATTTATTGCATGTTAATAATATTTGGAATTCAATAAGTTTGTATAATCTTACATTTTTTAGATTATAATTATATCTAGATTAATATGATGTGTACGTGACAATATATGATATTATGGATATGTTTTACTTTTATTGGTGTTGTATACTAGCATTTTTGATAGCTTGTGACATTTTTTTTGTTAGTAGTTTACATACGTAATATACATGAAACTTTGGAAATCAAATCCTAAATTGGTTAAAGCAATATTTATACAACATATAAAGAGTTATCTAATCAAGTAATTATTCATTCAATTTATCAATGTGTACATGTGTATATATTTGTGTTCATATGTGTGCCAAAAGCTTAACTCTCATAATATATAGGTGCAAAATATATTTTTAGAGAACCTTTTCTAGAGGAGGTTCAAATTTTTAATTCAAATTATAAGATATATTATTGAATTTTTATATTTTTTGTGGTTTCATTAGAGTGGTTTCATAATAATAATGACTAAGTATCCATATTAATTATTTAAGTGATTTCATCTTTTTCAATCAAAATGATAAAGAGCATATTTACCAAAAGTAAAATTTTATCACCAAGAGAGAGAGAAAGTAAGAGAGAAAGAGAGAGAGATCGGGGGTAGAGAGAAAGAGAAAGTGAGAGAAAGATAGAGTGAGATAGGTAAGGAGAAAGAGAGAGCACGAGAGAATTCAATGCAAGATGTACAATTTATTTTGGTTACATGATCAATTTATTTGAATGAAAGTGTTGATTTTTCTCTAAAGAATATGTCTAGATATAGTTCTTCATCCATTTACTCATGTATTTGAGAAGTAACTTGATGTAGAGAATGAAAAATTTCCTTTTCAATCCAACAAGTTTGCAAAAACAATTAATCCAAAATTGTACTTGTACCCTGAAAAAGGAATCACTTTCTTAAGCCTAGATGGCTCTCAAACCTGAAAATTTTTATTCTTTTACACCTTAACTAAGTTTTTTCACTTCGGCGGTCTTCTACCCTATTTTTTTCACACCATTACAGCCATCCAAGTGATGAGAATCAAAGTAAACATTAGCTTTTACTCAAACTCCTACACTGTCCTATTTTTCTTATATTGAAACAATGTCATTCATGATTTCATGTTGGGGATAAACCACAAGGTTCTAAGACTAAGCGATATATGTTTTAGACACCCTTTAGGACCCTTAAGGTGCAGGAAATTTTTTATTTCCCATCTCCAAGGCTAGACCTACTTTCTACCACCCCATCCTTCTACACTAAACTTTGCTCCTTGTAGCCCTTCCTTAAGGATTTTTCAAACTTATTTTCTCACTCAGAGGGTTTCAAGACTAATTCAAGATATTTTAGGATATTATTTTCCCTATTTCATTTCCCAAGAATTTTTAGGTTCAAACTCAAAATTTAAGCATTTTTTTTTAATAAATTGTTCTTACAAATTAGGTCTCCTCCTGAGACAATCTTGTCTACAACAAACTGGTATAGATTATGGGTATATAGGGGAATAAATAGTCTTAAAACTTCTTCAATATAATATAAACTTGACACCAACCCTTAAATTATCTAGATTCCCTACATTCCTACTCTAAATTTGAATTTTTGGATATTTGGACTCAATTTAACATTATGAAATGAACCCTAGAGACTTTCTAAGGACCTCAAGACGTCCTAGACTAGAGGGACAGAGACAGAGAGAGAGATACCAAAAATAAATCTTATGGAACCAAAAGGACTATGAAAACATGTCGGGGTGGCCTAGTAAATTCTTGAGGATACTTCGGTTTAGTGCCCAATGATCCCAGTTCTTCCCAGAAACGTCAGTCAAGCATAGTCCCTTAAGATCCTTGAGAGTAAAACATGTTATAAGTTCACTTGTGATTTTTTGACCTTAGTGGCACATTGAAAGGAATCATTTGAACATAAACCTCCACATTAATATCATCTATGAATTCATGTTTCAGTTTGCTCCATCTCAATTTGGTCTTCTCACTGTCCTATTGTTTACAATGGTGTCAAATACTCCAATTTGAGTCAGTGTAAGTGTTGGTATGCTGTTGCATAGGTGTTGTTATTGATGTAAAACCTCATTAATGATAAATTAGATGATGGTGTAAGGTTATATGATGCTTTGAGTGATAATGAAATGGATGTTCAGGTATGGTCTTGGTTTCACACGATGATTAAGTGATGATGGCTTGTTCTAGCAAGCCCATTTGAGTGACCTAGCTATCCTAGGTGAGGTTTCATGGTGATTTGAGCTTCTTGGTTGCTTTAGAATCATGTTAAAATGATGGAGAACATGTGTGGATAATTCTTGGGCACTTATATGAGTTGTAGGGTTCATATACAAGTTGGTGACCATGATCCAAGTGCTCATTTGGAGCAGGTTGGATGTTATGATGTATGAGATTGAGGTATGGAGCTATATGAGCTCATGGATGCATGTACAAAGGTGTATAATGATGTAATAGGTATTTTAGGACCTTTAGGAGTGTTTTTATGATGAGTTATAGTGTTCTTTCAGTTGAACCTAGCTTTTACAGTGTAAAACCCTAAGGGGTAGCTATGCAAGTTTCAGTGGATGGAAATATTGAGAGGTAATCATGACATTATGATGATTGCAGATGTTAGAAGGGTGTGTCCTTATGCTGTGGGAAAAATTTCAAGTTTCCATGATGTAAATTTTGCAAGATATGAGGTTTTGATGAAACATGTTCAAGAACAAGTGCATTTCCCGCTCAAATTAGAACTTCTAATGCTCACCTTGAATTTTGCATTTTTCATGGGACCTTTTGGATTTCAGGGATGTTTCTAAATTTAGTATATAAAGTTTCATAAAAATAATTAGGTAGTTTCATCATCACATTTTTATGAACGAATGTTAAGAAGCTAAATAACTTATTATGAGTTTGAAACCCTATCTTAAAAGTGGTTTGTGAGATTTGCTTCCTAAGTGGAAAGAATTTATTCCTAGTAAAATGGTAATGACTGGAACATGTAAAGGAATCCTTCAAATTTCCAGAAAGGTATGGTAGAGGTCATGGTGATGAGTGGACCCCACTCAAACACTTCAGATTCTAAAGAAGTTTATTTTGGGACAAGGTTGTCCAAAGGAGTTATAAAATAAATTACTACTGTGTGATTTATGTGAGTTGATATTTACTTAAAAAGAAGTTTAAATTCATGAGTATGCATAAAAAATGGAAAATTTTGGCCTATGAAGGTTGACTGGTCAAAGGTTAGTTTTGAGGTAGTAAAAAGTAGTATTCGGTAAAATGGGCATAACAGGAGCTACAAGTGGAGTTATGAAGCTATTCAAGTTATGTTGGAAAATGGATTCAGATATATTTAAATTGATATAAGTTTTAATTCATGATTATGATTTTTTATTTTGTTTTTAAGTCATTTTGTGGACAAAAATATTTTTGGATATCCAAGATAAAATTATTTTTGTTGAAGAATTGAGTTGGTTATAACATGATATGGATTGGGTGATACTTTATATCACCTGAAATGTTAAGAAGGATGAATTTGGAATCCAATTAATCTATTTGTAGTTCTTGAAAGTGTTTGGAATGGTTTTAATTGGTTGCTTTTTGGAAACATGTATTTGGGCAGCTTGATTTAGTGAAGGAAAACGTTGATGTAGTTTGAACCAATGGTTGTTTCAAGACATATAACTTTCTTAGAATATTTATAAAGGTATTGGAATTTCCATAAAGGTTTCACATACCATAGTTGAGTTGATTTTAATAGGTATTGAGGTCCAAAGTCAGATTCAAGGTCCTGAAGGGTGCTGTAAACAAGTGTTTTGAGAAGTATAAGAAGCAAGGATCCCACTTAATGAAATAATGTAATTGGTTGATGAAAATTATGACCATATATGATGTTTAAATTTTATTTTAAACATGTGTGATTAATTTTAAATCATAAATAAAAAATAATTTTGGTGTTAGGATATTTTTAGCATTCCAATGCATGGGTTTTGATGATTTTTGGTACATGGAAGAAGGTTATTTGCTAGACCATCCCATACGGGTAACTTGTAGATGTTGTGAAAAGCATATGGGATGTTTTTATGATGCATTGGTCTTGAAAAATGAGGTAAAATATTTGATTTTGAATTTGAAATGTGGAGAAGTTTATAAAAGCATTGTTTTGGGTGCTTTTTAGAGCTAGTGGTGTGTGTGTGATGTGTGCAAGAAGTGTGACCTAGGTGATATATTTTGGTAGGTGTTGAAGCATGAATTGAGATCATATCAAGTGTGTGATAGGTTCAAGAAGATCATAAATCATGTGCGCAAAATTTTGAAGATTTGAAAAGTGAAGAAAGAGCTAGTTTGTGAGAGATAGACCACCTAGGGTTTGAAGAAGTGCAAGTTGAACCATTGGTCTCTATCAATTGTGGAAATGATATTTTAGAGATCAAAACATCATAAGGTGGTTGAGTGGGTGCTTTATCATCTTGGGGGGTAGTATCCTTCTTGTGGAGTTGGTGTTCCTTGTGGGGTTGGTGCCTCACTAAATTTGAAACATATCAATATAAAGATTGTGTTTCAGTGGGTTTCTTCCCTTTGATGGTTTTTTACTTATAACTTGTGTCTTTTCTTATTATCTTGTTCATGGTTAATTTCATTTATGATGTTTGATGATGTGCACACATTAATGATTGGATAAGTGAATTTGTGGTTGGTTAAGTAATCTAAAATTTGATTTAATTTTTGAAAGGGATTAATTCACCCCCCTCTTAGTCCATTGTTCTTCCAAAAATTGGTATTAGATGCAAGTCCTTTTGGAGAAGTTTGACAACTTGAAAGGATATCCTTGAAGCACAAAAATGGACAAGTGGTTTAGCTGTTACTCAAGGCACCAATGTTTTAAAGGTGTGAATTGTGTTTTTTGGAGCTTGCAGGATGAATACCTATATCATTTCCCAATGCTTTTGATGTTTGGAAAGTTGTGGATGAAGGCTACACTACTTCCTGTCAATCCTCCTATCTAGTAAAGCAGATAAGGATGCATTTGAAATACAAATCGAAGGATCTTAATGATAACATTCAGTGTCTTGGAGAATCTGAGATGGGAAAAGTGATGCATTACAAGTCAGCAAAAGAAGCATGGGAGAAACTTGCAAGTTTCAGTATGTTGGATGGCTCAAAGGTAAAAAATTTCAAAGCTTCAAACCTTTAGAAATCAGTTTGAAATTCTTAATATGAATGATAACAATTTTATTGTTGCATACCTTCTTAGAGTTGATAAGGTTGTTAATAGCATGAAAGGATTAGGAGATCATGTTAAAGAAGAAGTTTTTGTTCAAAAGTTTTTGAGGTCACTAACTCCTATATTTGATTCCAAAGTATCTGTTATTGAAGAAGAAAAGGATCTAGCTAATTTTAAATTAGATGAGTTGCATGGTACCTTGACTGTCTTATGAAATCAAAATAGGTGATTCAAAATCAACCAAGAAAGATATTGCATTCAAATTTGAAATGAAAGCTAAATGCAAGAAGGTAAAGGATGATGATGTTACTCCTGAGATTGAAGATGAAGAGATCTTTCCTATAATGACTAGAAGGTTGAAGCTTGTATCTAGTAAGTATAGTGGTAAACTTCCATTCAAATGTTTTAATTGTGGTAAAGTAGGCTCAGTTTTGCTATGCCACTACCATCATATACATGACAAGGAAGATGATAATGAAGATCATGAGGATGAATCTAGAAAGAAGCATCACAATTTTTGGTACAGGTAAGAAGAACTTTAAAATGTTTAACCATAAGAAGGACAAGAAGAATATTTTATATAAATTAATATGGTGAATTATCTGATGCAAGTAGTGTTGTTTCAGATTCTGAATTTGAGTCAGATCATGAGGATATATGAAATGAGTTATTTGTTCATGACTAATTGATGTTATGAAGCCTTCTGGTGAAGGTTCTTCTTTGTTAGAAGATTTTATATCAGGATATTGTAGTCTATTCTAGTGAAGATATTGAGGATGTCAAATATGATTTTGAGGAACATTCAAATATAACTAAAACATATTGAGAAAGATAACCATAAGTTTAGTTTTTCAGGTTAATGAGTATGAAAATTAGTTTCATAAGATAGAATAACAATACATGTCTGAATCTTCCAAACAAAATGAGTCTATTAGGGTGCTAGAAGAAAATGCTAAGTATATTCTTTCAATATTAAAGGATAAAGATGGTTTGTTCTCAAAATATGAAGAAGATATAGAGGTTATCGAAATGTTGAGCTACTAGATTTTAGCAAGAAGACTATGTTCTTTTAGAAGTTTGAGAAAAGTGCAAAAGACCTAGATGATTTACTTGGAAAACAAAGAGTAGTAGGTGATACAGTTGGTTTGGGTTTTAAAGAGGAATCTAAAGGCAAATATTTTGAAGCAAGAATATATGAATCCAAGAAAAGAGGAAGGTGGACTTATCATCAAGGAATATAAGAAGGAGACACTCATAGCAGGACAATGTGAAGCCAAGACCTATTAGGTAACCTAATGCCTCAAGATATGCAATGAAATTTCAATGGATATTGTTATAATTGTAATGCATTTGGTCATAGGGGTAAAGAGTGTAGAAGATATCCTAGATAATCTTAGCCTTGGATGGAAAATAGATGTAAGTTTTCTAAGAATATGGTGCACTACAATTGCAATGAACAAGGTCATACTGACTAGATTTCACTTGTATGATTCACCTAGTCAAGATGGAGGTCTTAAGAGAAAGAATTCAGTACTATGTTACAATTGTAATGAGGTTGGTCATGTGGAAAGGGTTTTTTTTCATGCTTACTCAAGTCAAAAATAGATGGCTAAAAGTTTTAGGATGCAAGGAGGTAGTTTGCAAAGGCCTAGAATGCATGGCAATGGTCCAAGAAGGACTTGGGAACTAAGAAGAGATAATGAAGCTTCATCAAGTAGAAGTTAGATGATGGAATAAAAGTTATAGCTTAGGGGATTAGATCAAGAGGTAATTTGATGATGGAGTCTTTCAAGTGACCAAGAGGGCCTGGAACCTCTTCAAGACCTTCTATTAGATATTCATGGTGGTAATATATCTTCTCTATGCTTCTGGATGTATATTAGTGCAAACGAATCATTGGAGTGAGAGGGAGTTGGTTGGTTTGTGTGTGACTCCTCCATGATCATAAGGTATGTTGTTACATGGTGCAATTTGGTTGTCCTTGTGTGTGAAATGTCATGATCTCATTTTTGTGGTTATAGGGTGTATGAGTCTGAGTTCTTCTATCTTTTCCTTGCATTATCATAATAAAGTTACTAGAGTGAGATGTATCTGTAGGTTCAAGAGTCTCATTATAATGTCATAGGAATTATGTAAGTGTTTTGGATCTCATGTAGTGTGTACTCTTACTCTCTAAGTATGTGTTTAGCATTCTTGGTTAAGTCTGTGAATTGTGATAATTCATGATATATTGTCTGAGTCTAGTTGTGTAATAGAGGTTGTCATGAGTTGTATTGACTTGTATCATGTGTAGCTCAGGGTCTATGAGATGATAAATTTGTGGAGTGTCTCAAATTGGGGAATCATAGTGCATGGAGTCTATACCAAGTCATCCATAGGTCTATCATAGACTCATTGTGTGTGTCTAAGCCTAAATACTCCATATATGAGGTGTTCATAATTATGAAAGTTTTCTAGTGCATTGAAAAGAATATTTGAATATGTTAAAGTTCAAAAAGTTTGATGGTTTGATCTAACACTCTGAAGATCTAAGTCTGTGTAAGTATTCTTGAAGGAAATCAATGCAAGCAAAGAAGATCTCAGGTAAGGAAATGATAGTTATGTCCCCAAATCTTGTCAGAAAGTAGTCATGAGCTTAGGAAATTTTATATCAGAGTAGGTGATCATGTTTGGGATATTGAGGATAAATTTGAGCATTTTAGGGCCTTCTCTTCCTAGACTGGGTCTTGACAGTCTACTATGAGCGCTATGCAAGGAATGTGATGTTTGAAGGTCTAATTTAAGGATTCCAAGGCCAATGTTTTGTGAAAATCATCTACACAAGGTGGTCTACAGGAGTCAAGAATTTTTAGGTCCTAATAATGTCTACATTCTTGGTAATTTATGACAGACTTCAAGTTGGCAGTCATTGTGCTTATAAGATCAAATTGTTAAGAAAGTATTTGAGATTTGGGCTAATTGTCTTCATGGGCCTAAATCAAGGATTAAGGTGATGATACTAGAGCCAAATGGGTGTCTAAATCAAGCAATATATCTTCATAAAGATGTGTACAACAAAAATTGAGTGTGATTCCATATAAATTAGGGTTACTAGGCTGAGTGTATGCTTATGATGGTGAAAAGTTGGTATAGTATGATTACAATGGTTCTAAAGTGTGAGTAAGGCATGTAAAAGAGTATGAGAACTATGATGAATGCTAATTGATGTTTTTTAAAAGATAAAATAAATGATGGTCTTCTCCTTATACTCTCTTGGAGCCTCAAAGACTGTAATTATGTATGTGTGAACTAACTCAAGACCGTGAGTAACTCTTTGAGTCCTAATATCTTCTCAATGACTGGGCATAAGTATAATAAAATTGAGTTTGTGTTCTAAGATAAAGGAGGATGGTTCCCATGATCTATTTTATTCATGAGTGGAAGTCACAGTGGAAGGACATCATAAAATTGTAGTGAAAGGTTGTGCCACAGTCTGTGTTGAGCTTCTACATGTATGAAAGCTCATTTTTAACATGCTTTTGATGTGTCTAAGATCAAAGGAATAAATCAATCCTTGAACTAAGTTATTATGAGTCCTCATGTTATAAGGAGGTTATTATTATACCTGGTAAGTCTTGTTTGTCTCATTTGTTAGTCCATTCACAAGATGGAATGCTATATGTATAGGACACAAAGGAAGAGACAAAGCATGCAAATATCTACTGGTGTATGTGTATATAGATGCCTCTAAACATATCAAGTGATTCTATGAGAATGTTTCATATACATGTCAAGGAGTTTTAGATGTAAAATTTCTAATGATAGTGTGCTTGATAGCTAAATGAGCAAAAACAATTGTAGTATGACTACCTGCCGGTACTGAATATCTAAAGGAAAGTATATTCTCAGGCATATTTGTGTGTTGAGTCTATTTTTGAAGTTAAAAAATGATCTTTGATTTGTTCTTGTGTTGTTTAGAAGAAGGTCATAGTTAGCTTGTTTATGACAAAAGTTCATGATTCTTATTAGTTAGAGACATTGTTACAGTGATGAATATAGTGCTACAGTGATTATTATGATGTTTCCTTAGGTGAAAGGTATGTATCAATCTCATTTATAACACATTAAGATACATTCAAGGTGATCTATAAGGAATAGAAGTGGTTGTCATATCAGAAGAAGCAAGTAAATATCTTGTGGATTGAGCTATGACTGGTAATGGTCATTTTAGCTTCAATAATGCAACATACACGCCTGAAGATAGTAGTTAAGTATGATGAAGAAAATTCATGATGATTTTTGTGTCCTCAAAGATTGATAAAGTTAATGGATAGTGGAGTAGCATTTTCCTCTGCTCAATATATGAGCTTAAGTCAAATAGAATACCTAAAAGATCTCATAGGGACTGAGATAGTTCTACAGTGATAAGAGAAATGCTTCTATAGGTGTAAATGATGTGCATGGCCCAAGTTTGATAGGGGAGAATGGTCATTGATTCTAGATGGTGATATAGAGGTTCTCAAGGCATATAAGGTATGTTTCTCACAATTTTATGTGTTTCAAGACCAGAATTATTGTATCTCGGTCAATTATGATTGTCATGAACTGAGAATGTGGATTAGGACTTTGTTGAAGTGTTTTTCATCCATTCATGCCAAGAATCTAAGGAAAGATGCATGATTTATTGCTTATCTACTAGATATGGGTGTACTCAGTCTAGGGTGAGTGAGGAATAGCTATACCAAATGATGAATGGTATGTTGTAGCTTGTCAAAAATTGATCTAAAACCACTGAAGGGTCTTATTAGGGCTCTATGTACTCAAGATATGGCAAAAGTCTAGAAACATCAAGACTAATCAAGTTTTTGTACATAAAAAAGTTGATTTGGGCCTAAGAATGAAGGTAAGAAGGTTGTTTCATATATTGTGCATCATTTTTGGTATGGCCATGGTGATTTTTCTTCACGTACATGTCTGTTATAGTGGCTTCATGATATGAATAACAAAGTTTGAGATGAAAATGAATTACATTCGTAAAAGGTAGATGATGGTGTTCTTGTCTAAAGAAAGGTAAGATGATTCTTTCTACATGATTTATTGATGTATCCAGATGGTGTAAATTCCCAACCCAGGGGAGCATAGTGGTTTCTTGCTTTCTTAGAGGGCAAAATCAGGATTTGAGTGTAAATTTCAAGGTTTTTTTTCTTGATTGAGACCTTTGGTTGATGTTTCTAACCAAGAGGTGATAGTATGAAGATGAGAAATGTGAATATTATCCATGTACAAATATCCTTTGTCATTAATGTAAAAATGAGGAGAATTTCATGCGTTTTTCCATTAATGACAAAGGGGGAGATTGTTGGTATGTTGCTGCATAGGTGTTATCATTAATGAAAAACCTCATTAATGAAAATTGGATGATGGTGTAAGGTCAAATGATGAAAATAGTGATGATGACATGTAAATTCAAGTATGTTCTTGGTTGCACATGATGATTTAGTGAGGATGGCTTATTCTAGCAATCCCATTCAGGTGACCTAGCTAGCCTAAGTGAAGTTGCATGATGATTGGAGCTTCTTGGTTACTTGAGAATCATGTTATCATGATGGATAACATGTTTGGAGAGTGATTTGGCACTCATATGAGTTGCAGGGTGAAGATATAGGTTGGTGACCATGATTTAGGTGCTCATTTGGAGTAGGTATGGATGCTATAAGGTATGAGATTGAGGTATGGAGCTATATGAGATCACGTATGCATGTAGGAAGGTGTATAATAATGTAACAGGTATGTTAGGATATTTTTGAGTGTTTTCATGATGAGTTATAATGTTCTTTCAGTTAACCCTAGCTTCTGCAGTGTAAAACCATAAGGGGTAGATATGCAAGTCTCAGTGGATGGAAATATTGAGAGGTAATCATGAAATTATGATGATTGGATGTTATTGAAGTAATAACAAATAACATGTTTTTGAATAAAATGCTAGAATGTGTCTTCCTCCATAGTAAATCCCACAAAAATGATCAACAAATTTATTAAAAATATGACTACGAGGTCAAATAAACTTTCATCTTTCTAAATATATGATTTTTCAAATTTTCTGACTAGTATAAGGTTTCCATACTCATTATTTTCTAACTATGTATTTTTATAGCTCTTTTTTTGAATTTATACACGTCTATCTTTCATTATGTATCTTTTATTTCACTCATCCAAATTGAATAAAAAATATACAGTCCCAAACTAGGACTAATTGTAAATATATTAAAAAAATCTATTTTTCAATATTTTTGAGGTAGTTAGGAGGGGGAACGGTCAGTTATCCCTTATTTTTTAAAATTTAAAATATTTGTACTTGAAAAATCATAAAAAAACAATTACTCACTAAAAAAATCTAAAAAAAAATCTCAAACTAGATGCTCCTATCTATCTTTCAAAAAGGAATGATAAAAATATTGTTCCAAGCCGCGATCTCATATGATAATAGCACACCACATTAGATTTGCAAAGTAGAAGAGCTAAAATACCATATATGGAAATCCATCATAATCCATAATGCTCAATACATTACAATAGAATGACTTGAATTATTCAATAAGAAAGATGTACATATAGGAGGAGGGAAGTGCAACTACTACCTAAATTAGTGGTGAAGAACTCCCACTAACTGATACTGGTAGTTAAGTTAACTCCAAAAGAGAAGTAAGCTAACTCCACACAACTGTACACCTAAGCAAGCTAACCCAACAAGTGTAGGGCTAACACAAGTGTAAGAATTATCCTAATAAATAAATAAAAGGATAAATAATAACCTACACTAACACCCTCCCGTAAACATAGCTTAGGTGGGAGAAAAAGAAGGTGGGTCTCGGAAACAAGGCCTGATGAGGTACCCACATACAATAATTGGGAAAATTGGACACCGCAAGGTACCCAAAACCAATAATAACAAAGTAGAGAGCAAAATCCTACTGCAAGATATCCTCAGAAGCTCGGCTCCAAAAACTCGTACAATGATGACAAAGTGTGGTGCGCACTATGGTCTGAATCCACTACTCAACCATATAACTCAAAAACAACTAATATTGGGCTTCACCAGAATAGCTCCATGCAAGGAGACTATCAATGGAGTGATGTCGAAAGTGAAAAAAAACACCAAACATAATTTGATCAACTGCTACAAATAGGTGTGCCACGATCCAAGAACAACCAAGGCAACAAGGTGGACATGAGATCCATATAAATAGGAGTGCCACGATCCAAGAAAAGCCAAGGTAACAAGGTAAGGACACGAAACTCGAAGAAGCAGTATCAACACCACACCCTCCCATACTGCATAATGGGTAGAGTGACACCACAAATCTGTATGAGTTATCAAAATCAACTACTCGAACACTGAAAAATTAACACTGGGCTCCACCAAAATAGCTCCCCCACAAGAGAGACTGTCAACATGCCAAAAAAAGTGTCAAAAATACAGATCCAAAATATCTCAATAAACAAGAGAGATATAAATGTATACACCTATAGATACAAGAATGCAATACCTAAAAGTTTAGGACGTCGGGCTCAACTGAAATTGCGTCCAGAAGTGATCACAACACCCTCCCGAATTTGACACTTTATAATTGAGTGCATGTAAATATTACAATGAGTAACAGTACCTTTTACATTTGAAATATGTGTATAAAAATGTCACCAATGCGTAGATCTCAAAAAATACACAATTTCAAAAAAAATGATCACCTTAATCCGAGCTACGGATCAAAAGTTATGAGCTCTACAAGGTTTTGCTATTAAAATAATATTTTAATGCTAATCTTTTTAAAAGGTACACGTGACACCCAAATGTCCAAAGGGTAAAAGAGTGCATCCACACGATACATGCTTGTGACCAAAGGATAAAAGCCTGCTCCCAAAACCTAAATGTCCAGAGGGTAAATCATTGCATTCGGAGGGTACACGTTAATATCCAATGGATAAAAGAATGCACCTAGAGGGTACAGATCTGCGTCCATTGGATAAAAGTGTGTACCTTCCGGATGCATTCTTTTACCTTCTAGGTATTTCTATTTTGGATGCAGTCTTTTATCCACTGGACGTAGATATATGGAAATCCATTATAATCCATAATGCTCAATACATTACAATAGAATGAATTGAATTATTCAATAAAAAAGATGTACATATAGGAGGAGGGAAGTACAACTACTACCTAAATCAATGGTGAAGAACTCCCACTAATTGATACTAGTAGTTAAGTTAACTTAAAAAGACAAGTAAGCTAACTCCACACAACTAGTTCACCTAAGCAAGCTAACCCAACAAGTGTAGGGCTAACACAAGTGTAAGAATTATCCTAGTAAATAAATAAAAGGATAAATAATAACCTACACTAACACCCTCCTATAAGCATAGCTTAGGTGAGTGAAAAAGGTGGGTCCCAGCAACAAGGCCTGATGAGGTACCCACGTACAATAACTGGGAAAATTAGACACCGCAAGGTACCCAAAACCAATAATAACAAAGTAGAGAGAAAAATCCTACTGCAAGATATCCTCAGAAGCTCGGCTCCAAAAAATCGTACAATGATGACAAAGTGTGGTGCGCACTATGGTCTGAATCCACTGCTCAATCATATAACTCAAAAACAACTAATATTGGGCTTCACCAAAATAGCTCCATGCAAGGAGACTATCAATGGAGTGATGTCGAAAGTGAAAAAGAAACACCAAACATAATTTGATCAACTGCTACAAATAGGTGTGCCACGATCCAAGAACAACCAAGGCAACAAGGTGGACATGAGATCCATATAAATAGGAGTGCCACGATCCAAGAAAATCCAAGGTAACAAGGCAAGGACATGAAACCCGAAGAAGCAGTATCAACACCACACCCTCTCATACTGCATAATGGGTAGAGTGACATCACAGATCTGTATGAGTTGTCAAAATCAACTACTCAAACACTGACAAACAAACATTGGGCTCCACTAGAATAGCTCCCTGATAAGAGAGACTGTCAACATGCCAAAAAAAAGTGTCAAAAATACAGATCCAAAACATCTCAATAAACAAGAGAGATATAAATGTATACACCCATAGATACAAGAATGTAATATCCAAAAGTTTAGGACATCGGGCTCAACTGAAATTGCATCCACAAGTGATCACAACACCTTCCTGAATTTTACACTTTATAATTGATTGCATATAAATATTACAATGAGTAACAATACCTTTTACATTTGAAATATGTGTATAAAAATGTCACCAATGCGTAGATCTCGAAAAAATACACAATTTCAAAACAAAAGATCACCTTAATCCGAGCTATGGATCAAAAGTTATGAGCTCTACAAGGTTTTGCTATTAAAATAATATTTTAATGCTGATCTTTTTAAAAGGTACACGTGACACCCAAATGTCCAAAGGGTAAAAGAGTGCATCCACATGATACATGCTTGCGACCAAAGGATAAAAGCCTGCTCCCAAAACCTAAATGTCCAGAGGGTAAATCATCGCATTCGGAGGGTACACGTTAATATCCAATGGATAAAAGAATGCACCTAGAGGGTACATATCTATGTCCATTGGATAAAAGACTGCATCCAAAACCAAAATATCCAGAGGGTAAAAGAATGCATCCGGAAGGTACACACTTATATCCAATGGATAAAAGAATGCACCCATAGGGTACAGATCTGCATCCAGTGGATAAAAGATTGCATCCAAAGCTGAAATACCCAAACGGTAAAAGAATGCATCTGGAAGGTACATGCTTATATCCAATGGATAAAAGAATGCACCGAGAGGGTACAAATCTGCGTCCAGTGGATAAAAGACTGCATCCAAATCTAAAATATCCAGAGGGTAAATGAATGCATCCGGAAGGTACATGCTTATATCCAATGGATAAAAGAATGTACCCAATGGGTACAGATCTGTGTCCAATGGATAAAAGACTACATCCAAAACTGAAATTTCCAGTGGGTAAAAGAATGCATCTTGGAGGTACATGCTTATATCCAATGGATAAAAGAATGCGCCCAGAGGGTACAGATCTGCGTCAAGATTTGACTGTCTCAAAACATGGTTGAGTTTACAATTGATTTTAGGGTTTTGGCACCTTCCAAATCTAATTCCGCACTTTGCTTTGCATAAAAATGCATGCTGCAAAATTTTTATAATAAATTCCATATACATGAAAATAATAAACTCTTATTTGCAAAGAAAAACTTACAGATGGATGTCTACATCATCTATCACTCTGATACCATAAAAGGAACGATAAGAATATTGTTCCAAGCCGCGATCTTAGATGATAATAGCACACCACATTAGATTTGCAATGCAGAAGAGCTAAAATACCATATATGGAAATCCATCATAATCCATAATGCTCAATACATTATAATAGAATGAATTGAATTATTCAATAAGAAAGATGTACATATAGGAGGAGGGAAGTGCAACTACTACCTAAATCAGTGGTGAAGAACTCCCACTAATTGATACTGGTAGTTAAGTTAACTCCAAAAGACAAGTAAGCTAACTCCACACAACTAGTACACCTAAGCAAGCTAACCCAACAAGTGTAGGGCTAACACAAGTGTAAGAATTATCCTAATAAATAAATAAAAGGATAAATAATAACCTACACTAACAGTTTCTACCAAAGGGTTTTCAATAAAACAAAATAGTGCTAAAAAAATGGGGGGCACGACCGACTATCTAATATGTTTTTTAACAAAAATAGGCTCACGTATTGGCATTTTAGATATTTAACACACTTACACTTAAGCATTTAAAATATATATATATATATTATTTTATAAACTAGACTCGAAATGCTACAATTCATGTTCTTATACCATCTTCAAATTTTGAGTGTAACTATCTCAAATAACTCGTACAAGTTGAAGATTTTTATTTTTCAGAAAAAAATGTCCACTTAAGACCCCCTTTTGGCCCCACATTTCCATGTACTTACCCAGTATTAATCCACATAATATGTGCACTTTTATGTTACTACATTCTCTCAGATATACTAAGAAGCAAGTCATAGTTGATCTTAAGACACACATATGCCATGTTGTCCTCCTTCTCACAATCTAATTTTATACCTTTGATATCATATTTTTAAGGCATCTTCTCTTAGCTTATGTGATATGAGTCTAGGTTTTTTTTTGGTTTTGTACCTTCACAACTATACCCTATGTATTGCATCAATGTGTTAAGTTCATTCACAATAATCAAGTGGTTACAATTAGGGGTATTCTATTGAATGACCCTATATCCCAAAAACTTGGCCTAATACATACAATCACTACTCCTAGTCCTAGTTTATCTACATCTCAGAATTTTTCTAGTCATCTAGTTCACATACCTCTCCTAGCATGTCACACACTCCTAGGAATTATACTGGGTCATTTCTATCATATATTTTTCTTGCAGGACACCATTTCCTCGACCTCAACTAGGACACCTTTTACGTATGATACTCATCATGGTTTTCCCATCTTAAGTCTTCTATGACACATTTCATGGCTTCTACAATAATTATACAGTAAAAACCATAGAGCACAGTCAAGATAGTGGCATGTTCTTGAGTAGGATGGATGTTCTTAGATAGGGTGCATATTCTCAAAAATTAAATTTTACCATATTCTATCGATTACCTACATTTTTCATATAATATTAGATAGAAATTACTAAATTTAGAGGATGATATAGGGGGCATGAGTAATCCATTCCTTCTCCTCTACGATATTCATACTCAATTGCAAGAACAAGGTTTAGAAGCATGGATCTACTTCTCCCCTATGACATTTTAGAATCTATATATTCAGTTTTAATAATACAAAACCTTATGGGGGCAT
This sequence comes from Taxus chinensis, assembly GCA_019776745.2. Lineage (NCBI taxonomy): Eukaryota > Viridiplantae > Streptophyta > Pinopsida > Cupressales > Taxaceae > Taxus > Taxus chinensis. The sequence continues at coordinate 182,205,140 of CM034148.1, forward strand.
GACGATGTCCATTCCTTTCATGATTTTTTATTACTAAAATAGTTACAACACTTCAAAATCGGACCTAGATCTATCAATAAGGGTGTGTTATGGGGCTTTTTTGTAAGGTATCGAAGCGTCTAAGTTATTTGTAGGTTTTCCTTCCTCTTCTCTCACTAGATTTTTAAATGTGGAAGGTATATAAGTGGTTAAGTTATTCATAATCCATCATTCATATTTTACAAAGTGTAGAAATGGTCACTATCATTTCTCTTCTCTCTCTCTGGGTTACATTGCACTCAACACTCAAGTATCTTCTTCAACACAAACTAGGGAATATCCTACCTTGAGTTCTCTAACATCTTAGCAAAAATTCTAAATCTCTAAAGTAAAAAAAGAATGTGAGATCCTCCCTTCGTAAAACAATCATGTGTATTATTTCCATGTTTTGCATTTAGATTTACAATTGTTATCAATGTTTTGAATCACAACACAAATTCTACCATGGACATTGACTAACTCTATCTTGTAAGTTTAATCATGGAGCATGCCAACACAAACACATGAGAGAACCATTTTCAAGTGAAGAAAAAGTGTGTGTGCACACTAATGCCTATTTTCCCTTTAAGTATGCAATTTTCAACTACACACTTAAAGGGGGGAAATGTAGACATTAAAAGTTGGTAACTTTTCCTTTTGCAATGCCAATTTTGACCATGTTCCCTTTTTAAGATAAATTATCACACTCGAAATCCAATTAGTATATCTCGCTAGATATTCCATGAATTTCTTATCTTTACACTCTACTTTATCATCAATTCAAGGAATATTATAAAATCAAAGTAGTAAATTATCTATTTACATCATGAAACAAAATTATGTTTTACACCACAATCTTCATGTCCAGGACTGTACACTTTGGTTAGGAGGTGGGGTTCCGTCTTAGCTGACCTGTATGATTTTTCCCCTTTTCATTCTTTGAATATTCTTATGTGAATATATTTATTGGATTTGGGTCATTTCATATTCCTAGGGTCAACCTTACTAGAATATTTCACCTATGGAAGGATGTATAAGCAAGTCAATGTCCCTTTATAAATCACCTAACATTATTACAAGCTTATAGTATAAATATTATTCAAAAAGATCTCAAGGGTCTCCTAAACATGAACAAATAAGTTGCGCATCAATTAGAGGATTCCTTACTATAGGTTCAAAGCATTCAACTAGGTCAAAGATTCTAGCTTTCTCAATTTCCAAGCTTGTAAAGTTCATAGAGACATGTATGACAAAGAGACAAGGCCACTCCATTAATTTTCAAAGAACCAAAGGTTAGACCATGTAGATGAGGCACACCACATCACACTAGTATTGTGTTGGGTCTATTCTATACTATATAGTAAGCTTGGTATATTTTTGTCAAGAGACACGAGAGAACCCCTAGGGGGTTAGCTAGATTACACTCACGTTTGTATAAGAACCTAAGATAACTACATGAGACTTGATATGACATGAGGGCATGAAGTGTAATACTTGGATTATTTTAGCCACCAGGGTTAACATTCAAGTGTAGTCCAATCTCACCACACACACATGATTTCTCCTTTTAGTTTATTAATACTTTGACGAAGGGTTCTATAGGTTTCTAAGGTTTCCATATTGTTGCAGGTGATTACAAGTCATCTCAAGGTTGTGCAAGCAAGAAAAACATACATAAAATTCATTTTCAAGCAAGCAAATCACACATAAAGTTTCAGATATAAATACAAAAGGGTATAAGACAGTACAATCCTAGCTCAAGACCATACAATAGTTGTATGGTCCTACCTGCTCAATTTCTAGTTCTAAAAATCATAATGAATTATCTCCAGTATCTAGTCTACATTTTCCACGTGTCTGCACGTTTTTATCATATCTATTTTGATCTGTGCAACTAAGACTTCTTTCCCCCTTGTGCATTTGAGACATTGTTTATTATTTTATCAATCATTGCAAGCATTAATGTGTTATTTTGGTTATGAAAGATTAAGTACAAATTATTTAGATCAAAATAATCCCTTGTTATAAACCTTTACATCCTCTTTATTTTTGTGTACTTTCCATTACATAGATTTAATTAGGGTGCCTAAACACAAAAGAATCAATAAAGGGAGGATAGGGCAACTATGGTATAAATGATAACATAACAATATCTCTCCAAATGTTGTGTTCTATCCCATGTGATCAAGTTCGATCACCACCAATCACAACAAGCCCCCTGAGGGGCCCACTCAGGTGGATAATCCACTAACAACCCCTGCACAAGACATAAGGTTAACAAACATCAATAATAAGGTGTTTACCAAAATCATTAGCTAGGTGAATTGTCTTACCTCAAAGATTGTTTTGAATGACCTTGTTAAATTGAGATGTAGTTATTCCTTCATTCTCAACAAGTATTATTTGAGTTTTCATGTGCTCTTCATATGATTTTACATACCTCATATGTAAACAATCATCCACAATTTTCTATCAAGCAACAATCTTCACAAATCCATCTACAGTTTACTTTTTGTATATCTTTCCTACTTGCTTCTCAATAGTATCCAATTTTGGTTTTATTGTTTTGTCCTTTCTTAATTTCCAACTACAAATTTTACATTTGCATTCCTTGGTTGATTTTTATTTTTATTTTCAATAGGTTCAATGAATGGAAACTTAGAAACCCACTCTAACATAAAACTCCTTCCTAAGTCTGATTTTATTTGCTTTCTCTTTCTGAAAGAAAGAGGTGTCCCTAATAGAGTATTTTGTGTGGTGTGATTTTCTTGATTGCCAAAATTTCCACTTCAAACATTCAATCAAGTAGATGTTGGTGTTCTAACACTAGAATTGGAATTGAATGCTTCCAAGTTCCAATGATGAAGATTCAAGTTCATCCAATGAGATGTCTTCAAGAGGAGGCATTTTATTAGACCATCATCATTGGCAATGTCAGTCATGAAATTATCATTTTAAATTCGAGTTTCATTTCAAACACTATCATGATCCCTTGACAATGGTAGAGATAGATGAGATACCATAGATGACTTCTCAAAATAAGATATGATGCTTCGTATCATCAAACTAGAAGGTGTTACACTTTCTTTCTTTCGTGAGTTTTTTTTAGTTACTTTCCATTTTCTTGTAAGGATAATTTTCTATATTACTATAAAAGCATCACAAGAATAGGGAAAATCTCATGAAGATTTTTTTTAGAAAATTGAAATGGCTAAGAGCCACACGAGAAAGATCATAAAAGTGGCAGACAAATCCTAAAACATCTAAGAGTGTGAATATCATAACAAACTCTATTATTTATAGAAAATAGAGGAATGAAAGTTGTATAATAAGTTGAATAAGAAATTGTTATCTACAACTTTGACAACTCTTTGTGGGCTGCATTGGTTGATAACATGATGTGGCAGGAAGAATTAGAAGGTGGTAAAGGAAGAGAAGGGGAAGAAGGAATGGGAAAGAGGAGAAGGTATGCAGGGTGGTCAATTGGAACGATTCACACCAAATTCACAAAATAACACAATTGTTGAGAAGTTTTGAACTTTAGAGGCACAAGGTTAACACAAATAGGAAGGGGCTCATTTTGGTGAAAAATTGAGGGGAATTCGTGAAAATTAAGGACTTTATTTATAAATTAGAACAAGATTGGGAAATTGGACATAAATTAAGGACATTGCAAAATAATGATAGATCTAGAAAATTAGGGTTAAATGATATAAAATTGGGGAAATTAGTGACAATTCAAAAAATTAGTGACAAATTAAAATTAATGTATTTTTTTTGAAAAATTAGTGAGCAATTGGAGATATTAGAATAAAAATGAAAAATCGTGGTAAACTTAGTGAAATTAGAGTAAAATTAAAATAAAATTGTGAACATTGGGGTAATTAGGGTAATTATGATACAATTAGGGAATTAGGCGAGGAAATTAGGGTATTAAATTAGAGTAGAATAAGGGAAATTTTTTAAAAATAAGGAAATTGGGAGAAAATAGAGTAAAATGTGGGAAAGTATGGAAAACTTGTCGAAATTAAAGTTAAATTATGGTTAATTGGTAAAAATTGGGGTAAGTGAGGTAACCTTAGGGAAACTAGAACTTAAAATTAAAGTTATTAGGATACAACTGTTTTACCAAGAGTTTAATTACAAAAAATAGTGTAAAATTGACGAAAATATAGATGAATTGAGGAAATTGGTGACAAAATGAGGAAATTAGTGAAATTAGTCAAAGCTTGGAGAAATTGAGATAAAATTAAATAAAATAGAGTGAAATCAGGGTAAATTAGTGAAAACAAGGGAATCAAAGAAATAAGTGAAATATTGTAGAATTAGTGTAAAATCATTACAATTGGAGAAATTAGCATCACATTGAGGAAATCAGTGACACACATGACAAATAAGGTATAGTTATTAAAATATACTAAAATTAGAGTAAATTAGTGAATATTCAACAAAGGAGTAAAATTTTAACAAATCAATGTATACATGGTTGGATTAAGGCTTAGGAAAAGTAGTTAGTTGCCTCAAACACGATTATCAAATGGCATGTACGAGTGTTGAAGGGAAGGTGGTTGCCCTACACACTTAGATTTCAATAGTTAAAACACAAGAAGGCCTGCCTCAAAATTTAGAATGACTAAAGTACTAATAACTAGGTTTGTAATAGTACATATGAAAAGATTTCCTTGACGACAGTTTAAGTTTCTAATATTGCTTTCATCGAGGTTGGTGTTCTTTAATTTGTCTAAATTGGTAATTCCCCTCTTGTGTCTCTCTTGTTCTTTTAGTATTGTGGATACTTGAACTTGTCATCTCACTTATAATACACCCAAGATTTACCATTTTGCCACATGCGAGATATATACAAAACAGTTTATTTTATACGCAATTACATTCTTTTATGTGTAGTTAGTACTAAAGTGAAGTGTATGTTGATTGGTTGTTGGTCCATTAGTGAAGTTGTTTGGCTCATAAAGAACTCAAGAAGAATCAATTTTTGTTGGGTGTAAAGGCTCAAACACCGGAAACGAGATGAGGCCGAGATTGTACTGTAGGCTATTTTGATGGAATGAATACCAATCAGACCTTGACACTAATCTACAAAAGATCGAGAAAAAAATCCAACCTCCAACAAAAAAAATGAAGCGTATATTATTTTGTATTTAGAATGTATATAATATGACATTGACTATTGACCACTAACTTTAATTTTTTAAATTTTTGTTTTGACTTCTCAACATGAGCGTTTGATAACCTCTACCTACCACAATTTAGTTAGTGATAAAAACACAATCTTTAATAAGGCACTCTCTCATATCAATGAGGAAATAATGGCTTGCATTTAGTGGCTTAAACATCCTAAAACGGGCTAGTATCATTCTAATCATGATAAACTAATGAATGGAATCTGCCATAGCTATTAATGTCTTCGTGGTCTTGATGCTTTCACTTTAAACATGGAATGTGGTAACACCAACATTATAAGTGAGTGGGCTCCTCCTTTCCCTTCCGACAAGGACTTTTCAACATTGATATATTATATTCAAGATAACATTCCTCCAATTGAAATTAAGAATATAGAAGAGGATCTCCTTTATAGTTTTATTCCACACTTATTTTGTCTTTTCATTCTTGTTCTCTTTATCTTTTAATATCTTAGTAGTCATGTTTTAGATTTTACCTCTGAAAAATTATACTTGAGATAAAACCATGTGTAATCATCATACATTTGAATATATTCTTTCCAACACTAATAATTTTATTCTTCATTTATTTAAAGATTTAAATTTTCTTTCTTAAAATTCATATATTTTTTAAATTGAAAATATTTCTTTTTAATAATAAAAGAATACACAAGTCAAAATTTTAAATAAAAACAATCAACATGACTTTAATTATAACCGTTTGTATAAGGTATTCTTTGACAACAACATTTGAGTGCGTTTTTATCTTGTTAATTGCATCATGCACACTTCTGGATCTTTAATGTTGAATTGATACATCTGCAAATATAGAGAGAAAAAAATATGAATTTGTTGATAGCGGGAACAATGTCATTCATGGGATAAATATGTTCAACAATTTTTCCAAATATGAAATAAAATAATCAACAAGTGTTTCAGATGACAACAAGGGTGAAAGGGGAAAGAATGCCAAGTAAGACAATGTTTTAATTAAAATTGTTGGGAAAAAATATTAAAGAGAGGAGCGGAGGGATGACCAAAGCTGAGAGGAGGAAGGGAAATACAAGAAAAGATGTGGGATAGATTCAAGAGCATAATAAAAGGGGCATTCACCGATACGAAGACCAAGTTTGGCTAAAGTGAGGCCAACTGAAAGTTTCTTATGCGGAATTTGCCATCCCAAAGTTGACATTTGGCCTCAACAGGTGACTGCGAAATTGTGTAGACCATTCGTCGCCAATGAGAATAAGAGGAAATAGACCATTTGGTATGAAGAGAGTCTTAAAACGGGAGCAAACGCTAAATCAATAGATACAAAACCCTTGGTGTCATTGTGTTGATGGTGGTTTGGTTTGGCCAACACCAATCCCTCAAGGGGTTAAACGGTTCGTGATTTTAAGCAAAATCTTAGATAGAATCAATTGTATAAGTGTGGTATAAACCTGTTTAAGTTTTGTGGGCAGATTAAACATATGACACTATTGGTTCCAAGAGAGCCAATTGCTGGTATTTTTATCCCAGATGTTTTTAATTGCGTTAATGTCTTTCTTTGCAAAGGATTCTACTTTAAATTCAATTTGCCTAGCAAGTGGAAGGTTATTAGATTGAATTATCCAGTTTCACCAAAGATTGTAAGTGGGAATACAATTTTGATACACCAACATATTTAATCATCATTCATTTAAAACAGAATTCTTAACACAACAAAGTATAAATGTGCACAAATACCACGTGCATAAATTTAGAGAATCTCCATTGTTCCACACTTCAAATGTTGGGACCATTTTAACTATTGTCCCACTATTATTTTGTTCACATGTCAACTTGTTTATGTTAATTAATTTAAAGTATGGACTATGAACATTGTTATAGGGACCACAATTTGACTTGCTTTCCAAACTTTTTTTTGGTGAATTCATCGTAGTAGTAAAATAAATAATAGATTATAATGGCCTTGAAAAAGACTTCCAATTAGTATATTAAACCTTGAAAACAACTAAAAGAAAAGGAACAACAAATAACTAAACCATCACAAACAAAATTACGATTATTCTTAACACAAAAAATAAGAACAATTAATTTTCTCCAATTATCATCAAATATAATATATATTAATTAAAAATTACAAATAACATATCCCCGAATTTAATATTTTGATATAAACTTACATTTACAATTAATCAGTCCGAAATAGATTCACCTCACCTCAACTTTCTTTTGAATATTTTCCGAGAAAGGTATGGTGAGGCAACTTCCCTCGGTACCCTTTGAACTAAACCCATTTAATAATACAAAACATCTTTCATTATTACATCATACGGTAAGGAATATAAAAATGCAGGGTGACCAGTTGTCATTACCCCTTTACTAATGGAACTTATGCAACCTATTTAGCTCTTCCTAGCTTTGTGAGAATAGCAATGGGGTGATAACCCTTTTTTTTAATTGCAACAATCTTCTCACCTACAAAATCTCCATGGATTCATCCATATATATGTTGTCTACGACATAAATTTGTCAGAGTGGGTTAGTTGGTCAGCAAAATCTACAGAGGAAAATATTCAGCAACAGCTGCAATATGCTTTTCTTGCAGGAGCTTTTTCTTTTCAGGTTTTCTTTTTCATCTTGTTTACACTTCGTTTCATCTATAGCTGACGAAGGATATCTGAGGTTTGGGGCCAGAGTGAATGTAAACAAAGTGGAAGGCATTGCCAGGAATCAGAACCTTCATCCAGGGTGGAAGAACGTACAGGCAATCCTGTTCTTTGGAGGGTTGTAGTCCAAACAGGGGACCCGCCAGGTTCTTTATGGAGAGGGTGAGGTGGGTTATGGGCTTGTTGGACACGTTGATTACTGTCACTTTATTCCTGTAAAACTTTCTTCCTTTGCTCATCCATGACTCCCCCATACTGTGCATCAATTGTACTGGGCATCCAAAGTTTCCAATCCCTGCAACTACTGTAATTGTTTGTCATATTTCAATCGGGTTTTATGACAAATTTTGAAACAGAGTAGAAAAAAATGGAGTGTGTGAGTAGATATCCCTTTTGATGTTGTCATGGTTACCTGAGTTTGGATCAGGAGTGGAGGATGGTAGCTTGTAGCTGAGCTGACCTGGTTGAAATGAAACAAGATGGTTTCCTTGTGATGGGAAGCCTGCACATGAAAACATTCCTTCAAAGATATAGACATGATAATTTTGTAAGGCCTTTGCATACAAATATTTTATATGATTCAAAATTATGACTTATTGTATTTTTTTTATAAATAATTATTTTTTGTATTAATCAAAATTGATTATAAAATGGTGAGGGCGTGGATGCCCCTTACTCGTAACTGTTTAGATTGAATGTAATCACTAATTTAGTTATATGCTTACTCGTAATTACTATATATTACAGATATGCCAACAATCTACATAATCTAGTACCCAATTGAATAAACTTCTCAATTTAAAAGAAAATTACAAAATAAAAAACAATAAATAATAAACAATCAACAAAACCAATACACAGAAGACACATCACTAAAATTTAACATATTATAATATAGATCGATTTACATGCAAAAGTAAATCCACACTAAACATCCACCGGGACTGTTTTGGTGTGACTTTGGGTGGGTGAGGACAAAAACCCACTTTACTTTAAGCTTAAGAATAAGGAAAAACCAGTTTTTTAACTTCTGTAAGCAACAAAATTAAAACAGCATAGATTTGGGCGGTGTAAAGTTCATTTAAGGTGATTAAAATATTTGGATGAACAGAAGGTGTAGTTAAATTGTCGGTACAGATTGAGAAAGTAATGGTGGTATGGTAGGATTATATAGAACTGATACGGTGTATTATAGGTAATACATGAAGAAACATAAAGTGCATAAAAAGCAGTATCCAGCTAGTTACAAATTTTATATTTTATCACACCACTCTAGGCCTAGGGATCCGAGAAGTATAGGGATTTCCATATACTACAGTGCCAGAGAGACTTTTATGGCCATAATAAAGACAAAATAAAATACTGTAAGTAGCAGATTTAATCATTTCATTTCATCTGGGCAAGGAAATCAATTAGAAACTAGGAGAGACATAAAATAAAAGTCCAAAGCCCCACAGGGTCATCATGTAATGATGTATTGGATTTTGTTTTATTGCTGTTCTGTTTGTGCCTAGTGCATAGGCATAATGGGGCTTTGATTTGTATATTTTATTTTAATATAAAATTAAATATGTTTTTTGATTGGTAATTTAGGACTAATTTTGAGGCTCACTTGTTTTTTTTTTGTTTTTTGTTTTTTTTATTAAATCTTTGGGATTTTGGATTTGAATGGCTGTTAAAATATTAAATCTAAATTAAATGAAAGAAATTTTTTTAATTATGTTTATTAGATGGAATGATCTATGAGATTATTGTAAACTCTTAACTCTTTAAAGATTTGTAGAGTTAGTGGGTATCTTTTAGAAGGTTGTTCCTCTTTTTGTTAATTTGAATTATTATTTTCTCCAAAAAAATTATTTTGCTTTCTTCCATTAACCCTATCATGTAGTTTTAGTATGGAATCAATTATTAAAATTTCTTCTACTTGATATTAATGTCCATGTATTTTGGACATTTAAAAATGAAATACTCCTGTTTCTATTGCTCTGTATTTCTATAAATATTTTTTTTATAGTTAAAATTATAAACCAGAAGTTTAAAAGAACCATATAAGAAATCAGATCGAAAAATCAAGCTGTGACTCAAACTAAACAGCCAACTGAATGATCAATGCTGAGTGCGCAGTTTGAATCCATTTTTCAAAGTAATATTCCTGATTATTCATTAAAAATATATTTAATTTTGAATAATCAATTAATATATTAATTTAAATGACTGTATGTAACTTTTGAAAACCATACATTTTTACTTGAAGCTTTATGTGAAAGAAATATAATGCACAAAATTTTGAAACAAATAAATATATGGAAAATGTAACCCCACATTTCGAAAGAAGATAAAGGCAGTTAGACAGAGACTTGAGGGAGGACTGCACTCTACACCCCTAAAATCATAGGGGTAGAGAAAGTAGACCTCTAGGGAAAAGACTATTATTTAGACAGAGGACTCTGGCAATTCTTGGAGAGCCAATGAAAGACAAACTTATAGTTATTTTTGACAAATTGCACTTCTAAACCCTGTCAAAAAGATAGAATATTATATGTGTCATGGATGAAGAATGCATGAATCCCGCTGTTACATTTCAATCACAAATAGGAAATACTTATCATAGAGAATATTTACCTACTTACACAAAAAAACAAGACGACTGCAGACATGAAATAGACAAGTATCTCTCAAGCATAAGGAATGGAAACAGTCCCCTAAGATGGGTACTCTAGAATCTAGATACTGAATATCAGCTACCTACCAAAAAATATCTTCATGGGAGATAGCATGAGAATGGCTCTTGATTATGTTGATTAAAATAAAGTTCGAAATGATATGTTTTACTGTGCATATGCCGGCTAGATCTGGTTGCCTGAAATTTTTGTTTCTAGTGCAAATTAACTTTTAATAGGTAGCAGAAGGACATTAATTACCGTTCAATTTGGCCAAGACACCCAGAAGAGGAGCGATATTGTAGGTGCAGGCTTCTGTCTGCATGTAATTGCCTCTTTCATCTTCGAAATTGTCATTTTTGTCTGGCCCTCCCACAAGAGCTCCAACAATAACATTGGGATTGGTTTCCTTGCGATTGTACCATGTGTCATAGCCCTGCGTACAACCTAAGAATGATGGATTCTCCTTGTAAGAAATTATGGATGCTCCACGGTGATGAACTTGCTCTGGATAGGTCTTGCCAAATCCCACCAAATAGCTTGTAGCCCTTGGGTTGAGGCCTAGAATGTAGTCTACCTGGTACAAGAGGTGAAACAACACAATCAGTTTTAATTGTTTGAGTAAAAGTGTGTGTTTGTAATTGCTCTAGATGTTAATTTTGAAATTGCCCAGTCAATTCCATGTTCTTAACAGTACAATGTTCATTTCCAGTCATGAAATTGTCCCTTTTAGACAGCAGATCCCTGTCCATTCTGACATTGGTTTCTGTTGTATTTTGGAGTGACATCTGCCATTCTCACATGTTGTACTTCCCATTTGGGCACCACTTAAAGTGGTTCAAAGACTTTTAACACCTAAAACATTAGTTACCATTGGAGGAAAGTGATTTTACTGCAGTTAAATGACTATCAATAAAGAATAAACCTCATTCAATAGAGTGATTGTTTAAACAATCTGAGGCTTCCTTTAACTCCCCATGTCAAATTCTGATCCTAAAGGACAATGCAAACAGCAAGTTCAAGACACATTAATGATTACAACAGTGACACACAGGGAAAAGGTATCAAAGAAAAATAAGAGAGGAGATAAACTCTTTAACAAGCATTGAGACAGCATGGAAACATGTCACATTTAAAAACATTTGCCATGGGAAAGCACTCGCATTATGAAAAAAATTGATGTTGGCAAGACATTATGTAAAGTTTATATGTCTGTGTAACAGTTTTCATTTTGAGACATTACAGCAAAGATGTTGACAAAACAAGGTTTAAACTGAATCAAACCTGAGACTGTGCAAAATTCAAAAGCTCTGATGGCTGTAATTCTGCAGATGGACACATGAGCTTCTTTTCGGCTGAAGTTAGGTAATCTGAATACACTGTCAACAGGAAAGATGCAGAAGAAACGTACTGCATATTGTTCCATTCCCTAATATATAATAAACCCCCTGCATGGAAGCAAGGACCAGTCATTAATTACAGCAAAATGTCAAGTCAATTGAATTTTCAGCCATGTTAATTATGTGTTGTCCACATAAGCAAAGTTAGTATGTCTTATATGACATTTACCAGGAGTAATATCAACGTTAGAACCAAGTGGGTTTTTCTTGAGGCAAGCACAGAGGAAGAACTCGGCCTTGGATTGATACTTTTGCAGAATAGAAGAGTACTTCCCACCTTGACCTTGCATCAAAACCTTACAGTTGACAGGCAGATGTGTTAAGATTTAATTAGTTTCGTATAAATTGCAACATATAAACAACCCCCCAAAATTACAGAAATCTAATGCAAGCAAGTTTCTTGTGAAGTGTACTAGACTGTTTTAGTACCTTGGCTGCTAGGACTTGCAGGCCTGCATATTTGACATCCCAGCTGAATTCTGTCATTGCCCATCCGGTACCTCCTAGAGATTCAGCATTATCAGCAATATACGTTAGATAGTATTCATCCCCTGTGGCCTGGTACATCCATGAGGCAGCCCAAAGCAACTCATCCTGATCAACACCATCAATAAATTTCAGTAGTATTTCAATTGCAGACCCACTACTCGAGGAATCAAATGATCTCAAAACAGCTAGGGATTATTTAGTCCTAACCCCATAGCCGCTTACTGAAGAGTAGTACTTCCCAACAATGCTGATGCTTTTATCATATTTGCCTCTGTATTTATCAGCAAAAGCAAACAACTGTATATAGAAAAACAGAAGCAGGGCTGCAGTTTGTCAGATTGATGCATATTGAGCAATAACAACTGTAGATAGAAAAACAGAGGTAGTGCTGCAGTTTGACAGATTAATGTATATTGAGCAATGAAAAACACTTGAATTCTAGCGGAAGTCGAATTCTGAGAGGTACCTGCTTGGCATGCTGGAGGAGCAAATTGGAGTAGGCAGGATTTGATTTGCTAAATACAATTGAAGCGGATGCCATTGCAGCCGCAGTTTCACCTGCTAGATCAGAGCCAGGATTAGCAGCATCGACCTTGTATGCCTGCCTTGAAGTTGTCATGTCCTCTGGCCTCTGCCAGCAGTAGTGATCTGTGTCTCCATCTCCAACCTGAAATTCCCATTAACGGACATTCTCTCATTTCAATCCATTATCATAATAAGTCCCACAGCCAGGCTATAACAGAGTCATTGTTATGTTCTAATCAAACAAAGTTATAATACATGTGTAATCACTGCATTTTAAAGCTATTAGCTCTGCAAATAGGAGTTCGTGTAAGAGATCTGAGAGACAAATTGGCTTGCCGACATAACATGCAAAAAACAACAAAAACTATAGATTATAGAAACATGTACAGTCATTGAATTAGACCCAATAGTTTGAAGAAAAAGTTCATTACATTAGATTTGGAACTATAGACCGTAGAAACAATTACAGGCATTAATGTAGTCCCAAAAGTTTTTGAAAAATAAACGCTTCATTGCATAAGGTCAAGTGAAACAATAGAAACTACAGATTTTGTAAGTAAATTACAAGTATCAATGTACACAGAAAAGTTTGGAGAAAAATTTCATTGCATAAGATCAACTGAAATATTAGGAACTATATATTGTAGAAGCAGTTACAGGCATTAATGTACAGTAACACCCAAAATCCAGAATGAAAACATCATTGTGAAAAATCCATTATACAAGGAGCCCATATCTGGCTTTTACCTCTCCCCAGAGAACTTCGGGCTCAGAATGAGCTTTCATGAAATAATCTGTACCCCATTTGATTGCCTCCATTGTATATCCCAGCTGCCCTGCTGCAGCAATCTGATTGCCATACTCCATAACACTCCATGCTAGCATTGTGACAGTAAAAGCCATAGGAAGGCCAAATTTGACATGGTCACCGGCATCATAGTAACCACCCACTAGATCCACCTGCATAAACAAAACACAAAAAGCAATTTAACCCCCTTTACTGTAGAACTCCTTGGTAATTCAATAAGGCAAACTCTGCCTACATTACCAACAAACTCCATATGAACAATTACTATGGCGAAGTTACTACCAAATGAAAACAAAAAGCCAATGCTAGAAACTCAATATGCATCTCCATTACAACAAGCAGCAAAAACTGAATAGCCCATGATGCTACATTCCACAGTATTACCACTGTTCATCACAAATGGGTATTTGGAAAAGAAAACCTACACCCTGCAGCAATCCATCAGTGAGTCCAGAGTGGTCACGCCATGTAACACGCTGGCCTGATGGAAGCCTACCAGATCTCTGAGCTTCCAGAAACAGAAGGCACTTGCTCAGAGCCTCGCCATAATTCAACCCAGAACACTCACACACAAACACATTGAAACACAGCAATGCGACCACCACCCAAAACCAGCAAGTCCTCGCCATTACCCCACTCAACATGCAATCCCAATACGATCAAAGAAGAAAAACAAAATCTCAGCAGCCGCAATGTGAATGAAAGTGAAGAATCCCAGCCCTGGATCTACCATAAAACCTCATTTGAAGATCAAATGATGCCCCATGGCAGACATTTATTCTTGACACCAATACAGTGTGATGACAATGATGATCCATTACGGTGGCACAGACATATATTTGCTTGCAGGAGGCTGCTGCTGTTTCATCATAAAATCATGGCATATTCAATAGTGGGTATATGCATTAAATGAGGTAAAGATTGTTTCCGCATTCTCCCTATACCCAACTGTTCAAAATTCTTATCAGTTTTTTCTCACAGGATGAATATAAACCAGCAACACCATTGCCCACTGTAGAATCTGTAGAAATAGATGGTGGTAAACAACAGAAACTCTCCTTAATTTGGCGGGATCGATCAGGGGCCCTACCCAGGTCAAGTTTGTGTCGCTTTCTGCTTTTCAAAAATAGCAGACAATTTTTTTAAACGAAAAATTGTTGTATTAAACGTGATTTGACTGTCGTCGACTGAACTTTTTCCGCTGGTTGTTGGACTGTAATTTGCCGTCACGTAATTCTCTTGTTAGCGACAGTAGGCTATGCTATAGCCTACTGTTCACAGAGACAGACAAGGAAATTGGAATAATTTCACTGTTTTGTAGAAATCGAAAAACGTAGATTATGGTCCGGAATTCCTGCGCGTTTCATGCGGCGAAATTACTGTTATGAAAATTACCGTTAGTTGCCGGCTTGCCGCCCGTCGTGGCTTGGAGGGTGACGTAAATTTCATAAATATCTTGTAACGGCAGTTTTTACAGTTAGGTCTCCTCCACTAGTTAATTACTATTTAAAACCACACTCTTCATTGAATGCTTATGCTCATATAATTCACTCATATTAAAATGGGGTTTCATTGATTTGTAACCTTCTTGGGCTCTTATGAGTAGAAAAGTCTAATAAGGAGAAATGAGAGGGGTTTAGACAATATGATGTTGAAGGATTGTAGGAGTATTTTCCCTTTTGTATGTGTTATGGACTTTTATGAGTTAGAAAAGTCTAATAAGACATGGTTCTTTTGAGGACTAGAAAAGTCTAATAATAATAAGTTAGCAGGGCTTAAGACAATAAGTGATGCTGAGAAAACGTTTCTTCACTAGTTTGTAACCTTCTTTAACTCTTACGAGTTAGAAAAGTCTAATAAGAAATCACTCTGTGATGGACTTTTATAAGATAGAAAAGTCCAATAATGTTAAGTTAGACAGTTTAGAGAACAAGTAATATTGATAAACCTAGGAGTTTATTTTGGTTAAGTGAATGAGAACTTTTAGAGTCGTAGAAATAATTCCAAAAGAGATATATTTGACTTGGGCATGCCTTATAAACTTATAATTTTATTATAGCCAATTTTTTTAATAATTATATATTAACAAATATAATGGAGTTTTTAATTTTTGACATTTCTTTAATACTAGAGCCCGCCTTTTTATGGCATGACTTAAAAAAATCACTTATTTTTTTGGTATTAATAATGTTTTATAAATTATCTTTTTTCTTATAAATGTTTTTTCCTCAAAATTATTGTACATGAGAGTCTTAACATTGATAAGACACTTAACATTCTATTAATTTTAGACAAAACGCGCAGAATTTGGACTTTAGGAGTGTTTAAGTAAGATTTGGATATTATTATTGGTTTGTAAGTAGTAGGATGAATTGCAATATTATTGTTGGTTTGCAATTATTGTGATATTATATTCAATATTGTTATTATTAGTTTTTAAGTGGTGTAATATCTAAATCTAATTATCTCTTTATTAATTTTTCACATTTACAATCATATTTAAACACAAGTGTAATAATATTAATTATAATTTCAAAATATTAATAATCACATTATTAAACATTAATCTTACATCATAATTTACTAATAATAACCTTCGATTCACACGTACATAATTACACATTAATCTTGTACATTCGTACTTCAACAAGTATAACAAATTACTCAAATACACAATAATCTTTTATTCATATTGATCTCATATGGAACCAAGATGATATTAAATATATTTTTCGCTTAATACATATTTTTTAAAGAAATATTAAATAGTTGTAGATGTGGAAAATGGCTTTGCATTGACAAAGTTTAGATGTGGAAAGTGATTTTAAAGTAATAAATATACCAAAATAACTAACTAACTAACTAACTAAGTGTGTGTGTGTGTGTGTATATATATATATATATATATATATATATATATATATATATATATATATATATATATATATATATATATATAATCTAATCATAGAAAATAAGCTATCTAAAAAATACATAAAATAATCTAAATACTTGAAAAGACTAGAGAATTATGGTTTGATAAGATAATACTCCATTTCGTGAAAATTTGGAGATATTCTTTGGTTGTAAACAATATGAGTTAGAGGAAAAATAATAAGGTAAATTGCACTTAATAAACTTGATCTATGTGGCCAAAATAACCAATCACATTCAAAGTATTAAAATGGTTTACCAGTTCCATACAGAGTAAGAAAATGAATCCTACGTCAGATTGCAAAAAGAAATATGACTAAAATCAAATAGTTTGGTTTTCTAAAACCTCGCTCGTTTTCCTTAATTTTGCTGCAGGTCATTAGGAATTTATCCTTTTTCTCCAAACACTTGCCACTTTGTAAGACCCATAAGAATGGAGGGTGTTAGCTAAGAGATGTGTTATCCATTCGTTATTGTCAAGCTCTTCATATCTTAAACAAATTGGCAAATGATACTTGATGTAAGTTAGTAGTCAATCTAGTGTATACAAGTGTGCCAATTGTTATTTTTTAATGCATGCAAAATGCCTAGTAAATTCTATAATGTTTTCTAAAATATTGAATTCTAATTTTGGTACAAAGGTACTTTTGGAAATGATAAATTATGCTCTTACAACTTCAAAACTACTCTTGCAGTCATAAATAGTGTACACACCTAAAATATGCTCGCACTTAGCATTTCCTCCAATTATACTGATTAACAACACTTTGTTAATTAGTTATTCTTCGCTTCATTCTCGGATGCCCATTCACGACCCTCTTTCGTTCGTATTCCTCCTATAATCAGCTAGTTGGGCTAATATCTCTCTTATTACCTAAACATTCCTCCTTTCGACCATTCAGAACCTCCCTAGTTCTCTCTGAACCACTTCTGTAAGCTTCTTAGGCTATCTATCAGTCACGAATGATTAATCAAACTCCTACCAACTCTCAATGACTCTCTAATCACTCGCTAATCAAGCTTAAATAGCCTAAACCCTAGTTAACTAGCCTAAACCAAGGTTAAATAACCTAATCCTTCTTAGCCTTTAGTCCCACATGTACAAGAAATCCAAACTCTTCCAAACCAAAAACTATAAATAAGAGCCTAAGGCTTTCCTTTTAAATGGTCCTTCTCTCACACAATTGGAGACTTTGGCATTAGAAATCATTTGTGATAACTTTAAGCTATAAACCATTTAGATCTTGGCCATACTCCATTGTTGAAACTCATCCATCTTGCATCCATACCTTCATGCTAGGTTAGTAGGAGGGTATCTAACTTGACCTTGTAGCCATTTTAGAGAGACATCTTCACCTCCATTGAAGCAAACAACAAATCTAATTTGATTGCTCATAGGTTTAACTAGGTTCAATTTATGTTTTAAGTAATCATAGAGTAGTTAGAGATAAAATGATAGTGTTTTAGTTTAATTCATTATTGTAGAAATTATTTTGTTTAGAACTCATCTTGATGTTTATGATAAATTAGTTATATCATGGAGTTACTAGGTTTAATTTCATATTCCTTAACATAGCTAATCTTCTCATGCATACACTTAGAATTTCCTCCAATTCAATTGATTAACAACACTTCATTAATTAGCTATTCTTTGCTTCATTCCCGGATGCCCATTCATGACTCTCTTTCGGTTGTATTCATCCTATAATCGGCTAGTTGGGCTAATATCTCTCTTATTAGCTAAACATTTGTCCTTTCGACCATCACCTCCCTAGTTCTCTCTAGATCACTTTTATTGGCTTCCTAAGCTATCTATCAGTCACAAATGATTAATCAGACCCCTCCCAACTCTCTACGAGTCTCTAATCACTTGCTAATCAAGTTTAACTAGCCTAATCCTAGCTTAACTAGTCTAAAGCATGTTTACTTAGCTCCTAATCCTAAAGTGATTTTTAGACTTTAGTCCCACATGCACCCAAAGTTCAAAGTCTTCCGTTTGGAAAACTATAAATACAAGGCTAAGCCTACCCATTCAAACTTACACCTTCACACTTAGGATATCTTATTAACACTAAGAACACCTAGCTTTGGGATTCCATTTGTATTAACTTTAAGCTAATTAGAAATTTGATATTAAGCTTACCGCCTCAATTGATGTTTAGAAAATAGCCTCCATTTGCATCCATAATCCAATTTTGAGTAATATGGAGAGAACCAATGGCCTTAAAGCCATTAATGGTGAGACTCCATTCTTGAAATTTTGAGAACCATAAACAACTAATCACCCATTTGATTGCTAAATTGATCTTTTAGGTTCAATTTCTTAATTAGTAATCTAAAGAGTAGAGAGTAGATTTATCATGTTAATTTATATTTAATCTAGTTCATACAATGATAAATGTTAGTCTTGTTTATCTCTTATCATGATAGTTTAGTGTAGATTAGGTTCATGCTTTGAGGTTATATGTTTTAGCTTCATTTCCATAGTATATCTAATTTATTCATGAACATAAATATCATGTCTTGAATTAATCTCATAAATGCACTGATGCACTCATATAACTTATATACTTTTGGAGTCTAAATTAGAACCATAATGACACACAAGATGAGACATAATGACTAGGAAAATAGACAAGAAAGAAAATAGGGGTATTCAAACTTAGGGTTAGAAGGGTCCACAATGATAGTGAATAGTTCTGTATAGAGTACACAAATTACATGTGACCAATTATCACATTACGAGACTAGAACCTATTCAAAACTATGGGGAAAATAGGGGAACACAAAGAAAAATATGTAATAAGGATAAACAAATAAGAATAAACTAGAAAAAAAATTTGAATGCAATAAGAATAGGTTGAAGATGTCTAAATTCACATAATACACAAAGGAAATTATATAAATGTCAAACAACACAAGTTCCATACACAAATAAGTTCCTAGATCGGATGACTAACCAATAAACACAAATATACACTAGCACTAAAGCAATTAACTAGTCTTGTACGAAAATTAGGTGTCTCCATAAATTCCCCGCTTTGATGTGTGTGAATACATGCATGTTAAACTAAACAAGCAATCATTTACTTGAGAATATTTTTTTACAATTTGTATTACCATATATTGATAGTTCTGAAAGTTAGTAAGAGAACAAAATCAAGTAGAAAGTGATAAGTAAAGAGACATAAGGTAATATCCTTTGTTAAGGGTCGTGAAGATCCCAAGACTAGTGTTTATGATGGTGTTTGCAAACATGTACTCATGTAAATATATAGAAATGTAGGTAGGTGAAATAATGTTTGCATATATTATATGTATGCTCAATAAACTATTCAAATATAGGGAAAACAATATGATATGAACAAATACACCTAGGTGTACTAAAATTGGTAAAGGTGCAGGTTTGTGGGCTCAAGTCGTAGAGTATGCATTGAATATAAACCTATTATCACTCGAGGTAAGACAAAATAGAAAGTTTTGTATAATATCACGTGATTACTTCCATATAAGGAAACAAGAGAAGTGTAATGTGCAACAACTTGTGGCTACTTTCATATGAAGAAGTGAAGAAACACCGTGATCCATAAATATTGGAGATAAAATTTAGCAGGATATATGGTTCCTTTTAAGGTTTGAGATGGGTCTTTGAATCACACATCTCAAAATATAGGTATAATGTACACTATGTGTACATTTTAGGAGAATGGAGTTGTGCTTTCAACATGAAATTATATCACCATACTTGTGTAATAAATAAATTACCCATTTTTGATCCCGAGTATAAAAAACATAAGCTAAATAATAGAGTCATGCCCAACTAGGTGTATGTGATCTATGTAAGTAAATGTATAGGATATGCCACAGTGCACATGGTATATTTAGTGTCGTCTCATTAATAGGAGTCAATTGTATGATATACAACGAGTTTGTGTGCAAGCCACGAGATGTGTAAGGTTTGGGAACACTAGTATTCAAGGGAAATAATGAGGTGTGTGTAGTTATGTGATATTGTGAAACAACCTATAAGGATACACACATATCATTTTCTCTTTCTTGAGGAGTGATAGTCCCTATTGCATCTTCAACTAGATGCAATTATTGAACTTGAAGAATTTTTAGGTTTTACCACTTAACTTGAGTAGCATATTAGTTGACATTGACCAATTAGACAACTAATGTGTGCCTTGGTGGGTGTTAGTGTTGGCCACTTTGATAATCTGATCCTTCTATATGGGATGCAAGTGCTCAAATTATAGTAAGAAGAATTTTTGGATAAAGAAGTTGATGTAAGTAACGCTTAAGGAGATACACACCAAACAATATATGAAAACTAAATACTAATGCAAATTAAAAACATATACATTCTCACCAACTACATGGAAGATGGTGTAAAAACCATATTATAGAGTATTAATCTTCCAATGTGGACCCTTGAAGTATTCTCCTAAAGATACATCCTTATTATTTTAGCATCTTTTAATGTATGGAGTCTATGATCACACTCTTTATAACTCTATTATAAACATGATATAATCTACCTAACCTATTAACGAACATATTATATGTGTGATTGATAAGGATTCCATCTAAGTAGTTGATGGTGAAAGAGTTTAGAAACAACCAAAGTATGACATCCATCAAGTACATGAATATTTTTGGTGCATTGGTCAACTAAAGGGAAAAATAAAATATTCATAGAATTCTTCCTATGTCTTAAAAGTCTTCCTTTAGATGTCTCTAGGATTGACTAGTGCCTAATGCTATCCACATGTAAATTTGATCTTGGTGAAGTATTGAGCACCTAAAATATGTCCAAAAGGTTTTCAATGTGTGGAAATGGATAAATTTTCACCATGATTTTTTGAGTGCATGAAATTTTTTGCAAATATGTGAAGTTCCATGTTTCTTTAGTGTGAGATGTATCAAGTTTCCACAAGGAGAATAACTAGGCACAAACTTTCCTTTAATTAAGACTCTATTCAATTTAATGTTAAACTTATTAATTATCTCAAATTGACTTACAATATATGGGACTACTTATAAGAGGAAATTTAGGAATGAAATTAATGTGGTGCTTTAGTATGCAGTGCGTTGAAAGGCCTATGGGCTTGTAAAGACTTCTCTATGTTACTTTAGTAAACTATTGAGATACTACTATTACAATTATGATTGTGTAGTGTATGTTTCCAATACTTTCTTACCCTCTTGTACAAGTGATTCTAGATGGAGCATGAGGATTAAAAAATTCTACATGTGTAGGATGTGTTTGTGGCATTGTTTTAAAGAGACCAAAGTGAATTTGGTCATTGGATATAAATCAAAGAGGTTGAAGAGCCAGTCTTTGAGATGAATGTTCCATCATTGTAACCTAACTTAATATGAAATATCATTATCATATAAATACAATATTCCCAACAATATATCATAGACCTCCACAGTTTTCATGTCATAAGTGCATTCTCTTACATGGGCTAGAATATATTCTAAAAAGTGTAACATCAACAAACCTATATATCTCATTCATGTTGGAGCCATCTGAGTAACGGAAAGGATTGAAAGAGTTGGTGAGAATCGTATCAAAAACTGTGCACCACGATGAAGTTGCACTCTAAAGGAAACGTAATAGCTCTAGCGTAATCACAAGGAGGAATTGATCAATCAATGGAAGAAATTGCATAACAGAACAAAGCTTGCACATAGAGAAAGATATCGGAGTGTCTTGGCATACTCATGAATGTCAAATGAAGGGATACATATAGGGTACTGAGTAACCCTAGTGTATGACACACAAGCAAACCCTAAACCTAACCCATGTGAGATGACCCTCTATATGTGAGTGGAGGACATATAGGATCCCACACACCAACACCCCCCCTTCATCGAAGTTGGGGTAGTGGCTATGATGAGTCAGACAGAACAAGAAGAAACTCCTAAACAACTAAGAAAGATGTGTCAATGGGGCTCGGAAACTAAAGGCTTGATAAGGTGCCCATATACAAACAACATCTTCCTAGAAGAAGAAGAAGAAGAGAAGGACTATATAGCCCGAAGAAGATGAGCAGCTGCATAAGACCTCACCCCAAGAAGAGATTGCAAGTGAAGAAACTTCACCTCAATGAAGGGCTTGGTGAATATATCTGCAATATGATCAGCTGTCTGAATGTACTAAATGTTGATGATACCATCATGAATAAGCTCCCGTATGAAGTGCATATGGATCTCAATGTGCTTTGTCTGCTGATGCTGAAATGTATTTCTACAAATTGAGATAGTGCCCGTGTTTTCACAATAGATAATGGTAGGCCACCGAAAGTGGATGCAAAACTCTGTCAGAATACCCTGTAGCCAAACAACCTCTGTGGCAACATTAACTACTCCTCTGTATTTTGCCTTTGTAGAAGATATCGTAATTACATTCTGCTTCTTACTAGACCAACTTATAGGATGCAAACCAAGAGAGAAATTGTAGCCAGAGGTAGATTTTCGATGATCTAAGTCACCGGTCTAGTCAGAATCTATGAACCCAATCAAGTCAATATCCACCCCTCCAAAATAGTGAATTCCATTAGTATAGGTGCCACGAACATAATGAAGGATCCACTTAGCTGCTTTCTAATGCAACTCATGTGGTTCTTGCCTGAATTTGGACATGATCCCAACAACATAAGATAAATACATTCGAGTGTGAGTCAAGTAAATCAAACTCCCCACCAACTATCGATAAAGGGTACCATCAACCAAGGGAGTAGAGCAATTAGAAACCAACTTAACCCCGAAAAGAAAAGGAGTAGGAGAAGACTTGCAATCAGGCATCTGAAAATGAGTTAGCAAGTCAAGAACATACTTAGGTTGTGAAATCAAAACTCCTGAATCAAATTGTGAAAACTGGATCCCAAGAAAGTAATAAAGCAAACCTAAGTCAGTCATGAAAAACCTGTTGGCCAAGGTGATCTTCACAAAATCAATGATAGAGGAAGAGATGTCTGTGATCAACAAGTCATCAACATAGAGAACAAGAATGAGTATGGATTCATCTTTCCATAGAATATAAACAATTGGATCAGAGTGACACCTAGTAAACCATGATGTAAGTTAAAAGGAGTCCATCTTGGCATACCAAGCCTGAGGGGCTTGTTTAAGGCCATAAAGAGACTTCTTTAACTTACATATGAGGGAGGGATCATGGACATAACCCAGAGGTTGTTCCATGTAGATCTCTTCCTCTAGGTCATCATGAAGGAAGGCACTCTTAACGCCCATTTGATGGACTTTCCATCTGTTTTTTTTGGCAATGGCTAGGGTCAGTTGAATAGAAGTCATCTTCGTAACCAGAGAAAACGTTTCAGTATAATCAACCCCAACTATCTAAGAGAAACCCTTAGCTACTAATCATGCTTTAAACTTTTTTACATCTCCATCTACTCCATACTTTGTTCGGAACACCCACTTACACCAAACGATTTTTCTTCCTTTCGGAAGAGGGGTGAGATCCCAAGTATCATTCTTCATGAGAGAGAAATACTCCTCATCCATGGTAGAATCCCACTCAGGAATACCATAAGCCTCTTGGAAAGACTGTGGATCAAAGGAAGAGGTGAAGAAATAGTGGGGTCCAACAAAATCTGAGCGAGTACGTCTCATATCCGAAGTATCTCCAACTAAATATCTAGCACTTTGCAAAGTTTTCCTAGCCCAAAGAGGACCAGGAGGATCAGGCTCTAATTCAGAAGATTCATCACTCGAGTGAGAAGGGACATAGTCCTCATCATCACTACTATCAGAATCGGAAGACTCAAGGCTCTGATGGTCAGAAGGATCAGGAAGAGGAGCACATTGAATAACATCATCATCTGATGAGTCAGAATCTGAATTGGCAAGCTAAAGAACAACCAAATCACAGCACCCTTCTATGGTTTATACAAGAGCATGTACTTGGACTCACAGGGTGATTGGATAACATGGGTACTATCTCCAAGTTGTGGGACTTGCTACTTGAGATAGACCTCTAGAGAAAGCTGGTTCTTGCTCCTAAACTACCTGCCACAATCTACTCTAATGCAGGGGAAACTAACTATTCTAATCTAAACTTCCAAGGGACCAGGGAGAGAGAATGCATGAAATGAAAGCCTACACTAAAGCGGTGATACACCAGAAAAGGAGGGTGTGAGAGTAGTCTCCAAATGCGTGAAATACAGAAGCAAAGTGCACACTAGAAGAGGTGATGACAGTTCTCCATAATCTAGCAAAATGCATTCACAAAAATATTTCAAACATACACAATGATAATGGATCCCTGCAAGAACATAATAATAGACACAATATTCTTGTAATCAAGATTGAAGGGGCAAGAAGAATGCAAGAAAACACAGCAGGGGAAGATACATCCACAAACTTATATTTTATTGCTTCATGATATGCACAGTTCAATCTATTACAAGATAAGGGCCTGGATCACCATGCAAGGAGTCCACTACAAGGGCCTGCAACACATTGGCTTCACAAAGCAATTTTGGCAGAGCTTTGCTATCTGAAAAACTCCCCCTTTTACAATGAGCCCAACACTCCAATTTATAGAAAAATGAGAAGAGAAAGAGAAGGGAAAATGGAAATCCCGAAATTTGTCCTTCAACCACTTGTAAGAGGCATTAAATGGAGTAAAATGATTATATATTACTTGCAAAAGGCTCCCCATACTGTCCCAGGTGCTGCAGCAGAGAAAGAATGATGACCATGCCTCTTAATTGCACTCCCAACCACCAAATAAAACACTGTTATGAACCCAGCCACGTTTTCTTAAAAATATCAATCAATATCTCATCAAATCTAGAATTTCTTGATTGTTGTGTGTCGGGCTCGGAGCCACAATTCCAACGGTACTAATTTTGTGTGATTTCGTTGAGAAATGCAAAAGTTATGGCCTTCTGAGTGCGGGCAGCTATTTTGGGTCTGGCAGGCGTTTTCTGTCATTTGACGGGAATGAGCATTAACTGACTGGAGCCGAATATGTTTCTTTTAATTAAATATATCTACCCTCATTAAAAATAAGAAATCTAATTTTTGTGGTGTAGAGGACGTCGTGCTCGTTCCAGAAAGTCCAATTTTGTGAAAATCGGAGCTCGGAGTCAAAAGTTATGGCCGTTTGAAGTTTCACGGGTCAAACGTTGACTTTTCTTCTTTGCCTTCGGCCTTCAGCTTTTCGCATCCGCTCCCATGTACTTTTATCCCAACTGTCCCAGACGAAAATCTCCTGCTTCCGCCGATTCAGGCTTCCTTGTTCCTATTTGCGGTGAAGACACGTGGAGAGATTCCATTCGCGTCCCTCGCTTTTTGTCGGCTCTTTCGGCTTTTCGCGTCCCACGCGTACTTTTGTCCCTGGATGTCCCAAACTGCCTGGGACAAATATCTTCGAACCGCCCGAAATGGACTGTCTGTCGGCAAATCGGCCGATTCGCGTCCCACGCGTACTTTTGTCCCGGATGTCCCAAACCGCGCGAAACAAAAACTTGATGATTTTTTCCACTTTCGGCCGTTTCGGCTTTTCGCGTCCCTCGCGTCCCGACGTCCCAACTGTCCCGTGGACCGCCTGGGACAAAAATGTCTGACTTAGCCGATTTTCTTTGTATTTCGGCCCCAAGCTTGGTACGACGAACCTCGGTATGACCCGAACTGGTACGACCCGAACCCTTCAGACCCGAAATGCTTTAAAACAGTCCTGCAACCTTATTTTTGCATTTTTTCCATTTTTTCTAACTCGTTGGGATTTCTTCTTGGATGGGAGAGTTAGAAAAAGCCGAGGGGACCCCAAAAAACATGATTTCGGGCCTTGAATCAATCTACTTGCTCGGGACTGAATAATTTGATGCATGTTATCAAAATTACCTTGAGGGGTGAATTTTGGATAACAATTTTGGTGACTCAGCGGGGTTATCTGCCTGCTAGATGAAGAACGGCCAGCTGCTTGTAGCAATCCATTGGGCATGGAGTCTGTTTGATAACCTCTCAGCTGATCTGAAATTTGAAAACCTGTGTCCTTGAGCTATTGAAACATTTGTTGAGCTGGTTCTCCTGTGGCTGCAATTCTTTTCCAGGAGCTTGATGAACTGCAAACATGCACATACTAGAAGCAATAGGACATGTGCACAAGCACTTAGGGAAATAAAAACTACTCTAACAGCAGTACAATGTGCATAAGCACTTAGAGGAATGGAAATTCTAAATTAATATTTACAAGGGTGAGAAGCTATCTTTCTAGTAGCAACGTTTGAGATAGATCCCATTGACTGGAATCTACAATTCTTCACCATCCAACTTAGCCAGTCGGAAGGCATTGCTACCTTTGCATTCAATGATCATGTACGGGCCACTCCAGATGGCATCAAACTTGGAATGCTTTCCTGGCTTTGCACGATCTGCATCCCATTTCAACACTAGATCTCCAATTTGGAAGGTTCTAGCCTTGGCTTTCCTATCAAAAGTCTTCTTGATCAAGGCTTGATCCTTCTCTATTGCCTGGGCTGCATGCTCTCTAATTTCTTGGAGCTCCATTAATTCTGCATATCTAACCTCCATGGGTTCAAACTCAGCTAGTTCCAATTGTTTCATGAGTTCCAATGCTGGTAACTCGAGTGATATAGGTAGAACTGCTTCTTTCCCGTACACAAGCTTGTATGGAGAGCTTCCTGTAGACCTCTTGGGTGTGATTCTATCGGCCCATAGGGCTGATTTGAGCTTTGAGTGCCAAGTCCTCTGATTCTCATCAAGAGTCCTTCTGATGATTCTTAGCAGGTTCTTGTTTCGTAGACTCGGCTTGGCCATTACCCTGAGGGTAATAATTCGATGAAGTGCTGAGATACACACAATTCTTGACAGCCCATTCAGTGATCTTTGTGCCAAGGAATGCCAATGCATTGTCTGATATGATAGTGGTAGGGGCACCAAACCTCGTGACTATCCCTTCATAGAAATCTAAGATATTGGATTCATTTGCCTCCTTGAGTGCCACTGCTTCGGTCCACTTGGTGAAATAGTCTGTTGCTGTAAGTATCCACTTGTGGCCTTGACTTGAATTGGGATTGATAACCCCAATGAAGTCCAATCCCCATTGCATGAATGGCTGATCCACTGAAATTGGATGAAGGGGCAGCGCTGCTAACCTTTCTTTCCCTGTGAAGAATGCACATCTCTTGCATTTTTTGACCCATGAGTAGCAATCATTGAACACAGTAGGCCAATAGTAACCAGCTTTCATTATTTTGAGAGCTGTCACTCGTGGAGCAAAGTGGCCTCCTGCTTCCCCGTCATGGAACTCGTGTAAGATCTTCTCAACTTGACCTGTTCCAATGCATCTTAATAGAACACCATGGATGTCTTTCTTGAACAAGATACCATTAATGAGTACATACGGGATAGCTTGTAATCTAAAGTATCTCCTCTTTGCCTTGCTCACTTCTGGAGGGCACAAGCCTGTTTGGAGGTAATGCACCAAGTCTTGAGTCCAACATGGAATGGGTGCATCATCAGTCGGTTGTTCTTGATCATTCTGTAGTAGCAGGACAACATCTTCTTCACCTTTTGAGCCGTCTGGTTGTTTGGAAGCGAGTTGCTCACACAAACCTTTGCCACGAACCAGCTTGGTCACTTTGATTTCAATATCATATTCCATCACCCGAGTGATCCAACCTGCTCTCTTCTCGTTTAAATCCTTGTTTAGGAGAAAGTCCTTGACACCAGCATGAGACACCAGCAGTTGAATCTTATTGTTTGAGACCAAATGTCTGAACTTCTTCAAGCTCCTGATGACAGCAAGGACATGCTTTTCGATGAAAGAATACTTTATTTCGTAATCTTCCAAGGTTTGACTGAAGAATGCTATGGGCTGTTCTGAACCTTCTCTATTCAGCTGTGTCAAGATAGCTGAGATTGTATCTGATCCTCCAAACGCATACAACATGAAGTCCTTTGAAAAGTTTGGGTTGATAAGAGTTGGAGCTTGTGATATTGCATGCTTGATGTTTTCAAAACTCTCTTTGCCTTCTGCTGTCCATTTGAATGCAAGACTCTTCTTCAACATCATTGTTAAAGGCTTCACAAGAGTGGCAAAATTAGGCACAAATCTGCAGACAAAGTTTATCCTTCCCAAGAAGCTTTGAAGAGATTTCTTGTGGTGTGGCAATGGGAGTGTTCGGATGGCTTCAACCCTTTCAGGATCAATTGTTAGCCCTTCCCTAGAGACAATGTGGCCCAACAATTTGCCTTCGTGTGCCAAGAATATACACTTCTTTGGATTCAACGACACTCCGAACCTTCTACACCTCTGAAACACTTGTCTGAGGTGAAAGAGATGGTCTGCTGCATTCTTTGAGAAGACAGTGATATCATCTAGGTATACCAACACTATATTGTTGATTAAGCCTTTGAACGCCATATCCATAGCTCGCTGAAATGTTGCTCCGCATTTGACAGTCCAAATGGCATCTTCTTGTAAGCATACGTGCCCCATTTTGTAGTGAAGGCTGTCTTGAATTGATCTTCTTCCTTCACCATTATCTGATTATAGCCTGAATATCCATCTAGCAATGAAAACCTTTCTGAACCAGCTACAACCTGCAATATTTGTTCCATTGATGGAAGCGGATAATGATCTTTGAGTGATGCTCTATTTAGATCGCGAAAGTCCACACACAATCTTATTTCTCCATTTCTCTTTCTTACTGGCACCAAGTTCGCAACCCAACTTGAGTGTTTGATGGGGAAGATGATATTGGCCTCAATAAGCTTGCTTAACTCTTTTCTCATGAGAGGTTCAATATGGGGATTCACTGGCCTTTGCTTTTGCCTGACAGGCTTGGATTCCGGATCCAGCTCAATAGTATGTTGTGCCAACTTTGGGTTGAAACCTCTTAAATCTTTGTAAGTCCAAGCAAAGACATCTGGGAACTCTTGACAAAGCTGAACAAAATCAGATTTCTCTTGTGGAGTACTTACTTTGCCAATTTGCAATGTCTTACCTTCATCTACTAAAATAGGCTCTGAATCTTCACCCTTTACTTGAATGTTCACTTTCTCCTTCCGGAACTGATCATTCGGGTTGAAGATTGACTCCAAGGTTATGAGGCCTTTTGGTAATTTGTTAGTTCTCAGCTGCACCACTTGGTCACCATACTGCTGCTCCAGCTTGTCTTGATTCCTGGCGGAGAACTCAGCTTCTTCTTGCAGGAAATTAACAATCTGCTGATCATTCTCGAAGACTTGCCAACTTGTGTTGTTATCCGGAACAGCTGGTCTCACAACCACTTTGATATGAGGCTGAGATTTTTCATTTTTGATATTTTCTACAACGTCAAATGCAGCCCCAATTGCTGCCAGTCTGTCCGCTGCTTCATTCTTTTTTCTTGGGATGGAATTGATGCTAAAAGCTTCAAAATCTTCAATAAGATCCCATACCCGATTTTTGTAGTTCTTCAACAGATCATTTTTGGCAGCATTTTTTCCTCTGACTTGGTTTACGATCAGCTCACTATCACCAAATACTTGCAAATTCTTGATGCCTTTCTTCTTTGCCCAGTGCAATCCGTGAATTAAGGCTTCATACTCAGCTGTGTTGTTTGAGCAAGAAAACTGAAAACGGAAGGCTGAGTAATACTTTATACCTTGCGGTGAAATGAGCATAGCTCCTCCTCCTGCACCTTGTCTACTCCTTGACCCATCAAAGAACAATTGCCATACTTCATTCTTGTCCTTATGATCTGGCTTGGTGATGCTGGGGAGAGGTTGATTTTCTTCATGTAAACAATAAACTCCTAGCTCAGATTCTTCTATTTCTTGATAAGGATCAAAAGCATGCACCTTGCTTGCCCATTCATCAAGAGTCAAATCTGGGATGCTTCCAACCTTGGTGTCAGCTTCATCAGTGCTTGGATAATCTTCTTGATCAAACGCTGAACAGTTGGTATTGATTTGGCTTGGAGTGTAAGGCTCAATGTGAAAGTTTGCAATAGGTTCAGATCTGATTGTGGCCTTAGTTCCATACCTTGTTCTAAACAACATGTGTGACCAATCTGCTGAAAGATAGCCTCCAATTTTGGCTGTGAAATCTCTTGACAAACATAGGGCAAAGAGTGGTGGAAGGTCTATAACTGATACATCTTGTAAAACAACAACATTTGGACATGCATGCAAGGTAAGACTCAAGTTTCTAATCACCCCAACTGTTGTTACTGCTGTCCCATCCAACTGCACTACCCCTTTGGATATGGTTTCATATTGAAGTCCTAGCTGATCAGCTATTTGCTTGGGCATCACTGAGCTACTACTTGCCCTGGAATCAATCATGCAATTGTGCACCAATTGGTTTCCAATGATTAATGAGACATAAAAAGGAGGGGGCTTCAACATTTTACCTTGCTGTCCTCCATGATTCCCTTCAGGCTGGGCAGCATTTGTGAGTACCTTCTCTTGCATTTGGACTTGCTGATTCGAAGTTGGCCAGTCCTTCATGGCAGCTTGTAGCAAATCTCTCTGGCCTGGGATAGATAGGGATTCCCACATTGATATATTTACATTTGTCTTCTTCATCTGATCAATGATACTAAATGGTGATGAAGGATCTCTTTGCTGTCCTTTAGTCTGTGCATTCCTTTCTTGTGCATGGGCAGCAACAACTGGCATTTGAGTTGGTTTGGAAGGTGGTTTGGGCTGTCCTTGCGTGTTTGGAACTGTATTTTGCTTACCAACACCTTGTGGAGTGATGGAAGGTTGTAGATCACTTGGAGCCAATGACTGCCCCTCACCAATATTCCTCTTCTTTGATCTTGTGTTAGCTGCTACACTTTGAGAAATTGTTTGATTCATGCCACAAAAATCCTCAGCTTGCCAATTCACAAGTGCGGTATCATTTGGAGCTGTGTCTTGCTGAGATGTCCCTTGTCGCTGATTTGTTTCTTGGCTCACTTCACCCTCAACGCCAGTAGTTGTCACCATCAAGGCTTGGTTCAAAGCACCATTAAAGCACATAGATTGGTTGTGAGGTTCATTGCATGGGAAACACCAATCATACTCTTGAGCTATGTTGTTTTGGACTGGCACTAATGCTTTAGAAGCAGATACAACATTGGGGTTATAGGGCTGAAATGGTCTATTAGCGGGAGGCCTTACTTGGCTTTGATTTTGATTTGCAGCCTGAGTTGGTGACCTATTTTGTTGGTATGGGGGCCTAGCCTGGTACTGCGCTTGAGGCTGATACGGTCTAGCACTTTGAGCTTGCTGTCTTTTGATAGTAACCAACTCATTTCCCAAATTTTGCAATTGTTTCATGACCTCTTGGAGTTCATTTGAAGCACTAGAGGATGAAGTAGAAGTTTCATTTGAACTTTGATTTCTAGGAGTGGGAATAGGAGCCAAAGTGGGTGCTTGACTAGTGCTTGGATTTTCTAAGTTTGGATACAAGGGCATGGGAGGCCTAGGAGCTAGTTTACCAGCTTGAATAAGACAATTTTCAGCCCTAATGGCAATGCTATAAGCAGCAGGTAAGGTTGTGCCTCCCATAGATTGAATTAACATAGAAATATCAGAATTCAAAGCCTTAAGATAGTATAGAAAAGCACCTTCAGCTGTTGGCCTGACGGCCACTGGAATCCTATCCCAAGACCTTTGAAATCTGAAGTTGAAGTCAGTCAGCTGCTCGTTGGGAGCTCTCTTGATAGTTGTCAATTGTTCTAGTAGAGACAAATTGTCTCCCTTTTCCCCAAACTGCTCATGGAGAACTATGCATAACTGATTCCAATTTGTGATAGAACCAGCTCCAAGGCTCCTAAACCATTGCAATGCCTTCCCTTTGAACGAAGATGCCAGCAATTTGACAGCCACATCCATTTCATTTATCTCATGGATTGCACAGACGTTAGCAATGTCTTTGACATGATCACCAGGAGTGGTATGATTTTCTCCAGTGAAAAATGGAATGTTCTTCAATGCTGCAATTGGAACTGGATTCTGTGCATTGAGGGCAAGTGGGCTGCTGCCAGTGAAATTGACAAAGGGATTCGGTGGTTGCACCATTCTGATTGGCCTGAGAACCCTTGTTGATGCGAGAAAAGGTCTACCAGGTGGAGGTGTAGACAAAGTCCTATTAGGTGGAGATGCAGATCTTTGAGCTCTTCTTCCCCTTCTTTCTCTGCCTGGAGATAGGTGTAGATAAACAAACAATCCTTCCTCCCTAGTTCTTGACCTGGTCTGTATTCTTCTCATAAATTTGCCAGGCTTGGACTACTGAAACCAGCGGATTATGCCTCTTTTGGAGTCGCCAGATGTGTAATTTCAAAGCTCCTTCAAAGCTGGAACTTACAACAAGTGCACATCGATCTTGTTGTAATGAAAGTGAAGACCTCTAAGGTCCCACCGGGCGTGCCAGAACTGTTATCACCAAATCACAGCACCCTTCTATGGTTTATACAAGCGCATATACTTGAACTCACGGTGTGATTGGATAACATGGGTACTATCTCCAAGTTGTGGGACTTGCTACTTGAGATAGACCTCCAGAGAAAGCTGGTTCTTGCTCCTAAACTACCTGCCACAATCTACTCTAATGCAGGGGAAACTAACTATTCTAATCTAAATTTCCAAGGGACCAGGGAGAGAGAATGCATAAAATGAAAGCCTACACTAAAGCGGTGATACACCAGAAAAGGAGGGTGTGAGAGTAGTCTTCAAATGCGTGAAATACAGAAGCAAAGTGCACACTAGAAGAGGTGATGACAGTTCTCCATAATCTAGCAAAATGCATTCACAAAAATATTTCAAACATACACAATGATAATGGATCCCTGCAAGAACATAATAATAGACACAATATTCTTGTAATCAAGGTTGAAGGGGCAAGAAGAATGCAAGAAAACACAGCAGGGGAAGATACATCCACAAACTTATATTTTATTGCTTCATGATATGCACAGTTCAATCTATTACAAGATAAGGGCCTGGATCACCATGCAAGGAGTCCACAACAAGGGCCTGCAACACATTGGCTTCACAAAGCAATTTTGGCAGAGCTTTGCTACAAAAAACTACCTCCTTTTACAATGAGCCCAACACTCCAATTTATAGAAAAAATGAGAAGAGAAAGAGAAGGGAAAATGGAAATCCCGAAATCTGTCCTTCAACCACTTGTAAGAGGCATTAAATGGAGTAAAATGATTATATATTACTTGCAAAAGGCTCCCCATACTGTCCCAGGTGCTGCACAGAGAAAGAATGATGACCATGCCTCTTAATTGCACTCCCAACCACCAAATAAAACACTGTTATGAACCCAGCCACGTTTTCTAAAAAATATTGATCAAATATCTCATCAAATCTAGAATTTATTGATTTCTATGTGTCGGGCTCGGAGCCACGATTCCAACAGTACCAATTTTGTGTGATTTTGTTGAGAAATGCAAAAGTTATGGCCTTCTGAGTGCGGGCAGCTATTTTGGGTCTGGCAGGCGTTTTCTGTCATTTGACAGGAATGAGCATTAAAACTGGAGCCGAATATGTTTCTTTTAATTAAATATATCTACCCTCATTAAAAATAAGAAATCCAGTTTTTGTGGCGTAGAGGACGTCGTGCTCGTTCCAGAAAAATTTTGTGAAAATCGGAGCTCGGAGTCAAAAGTTATGGCCGTTTGAAGTTTCACGGGTCAAACGTTGACTTTTCTTCTTTGCCTTCGGCCTACTTCGGCTTTTCGCGTCCCCCGCGTCCCATGCGCATACTTTTGTCCCAGCTGTCCCGGACGAAAATCTCCTGCTTCGGCCGATTCGGGCTTCCTTGTTCCTGTTTCGGTGAAGACACGTGGCGAGATTCCATTCGCTCTCGGCTCTTTTGGCTTTTCGTGTCCCATCGCGTCCCACGCGTACTTTTGTCCCAACTTTCCCGGACTGCCTAGGACAAATATCTCTGAACCGCCCGAAATGGACTGTCTTTCGGCAAATCGGCCGATTCGCGTCCCACGCGTACTTTTGTCCCGGATGTCCCAAAACCGCGCGAAACAAAAACTTGACGATTTTTTCCACTTTCGGCCGTTTCGGCTTTTCGCGTCCCTCGCGTCCCGACGTCCCAACTGTCCCGCGGACCGCCTGGGACAAAAATGTCCGAATTAGCCGATTTTCTTTGTATTTCAGCCCCAAGCTTGGTACGAACGAACCTCGGTATGACCCGACCCGAACCCTTCAGACCCGAAATGCTTTAAAACAGTCCTGCAACCTTATTTTTGCATTTTTTCCATTTTTTCTAACTCGTTGGGATTTCTTCTTGGATGGGAGAGTTAGAAAAAAGCCGAGGGGACCCCAAAAAACATGATTTTGGCCTTCGAATCAATCTACTTGCTCGGGACTGAATAATCTGATGCCCTACTTGCATAGACAAACAAAGCAATACTGATGAATAAATGACA
Source organism: Taxus chinensis (assembly GCA_019776745.2). Classification (NCBI taxonomy): domain Eukaryota; kingdom Viridiplantae; phylum Streptophyta; class Pinopsida; order Cupressales; family Taxaceae; genus Taxus; species Taxus chinensis. Next base: position 182,240,242 of record CM034148.1, read on the forward strand.
AAAAGGTAGAGATAGATTCAACAGAACAAATGCATAGATCTGACGTAAGAAAGATTAGATGCCCATAACACACATATTCAGCACAAAGTCTTAATATTTGCATTAATATCTTCTTCTGTTACAAAAAGTACAAAGCCTTTTCTTCTCACTTCTATTTTTCATCTAAAAGATATCCACCCCTGAATACAACAAGTATTCAAGTATATATAGAAGGAGAGAAGAAAAGAAGACAAAAGCAAACAAACCACTTAATTACAAAAATATCTTACAATAGATTACAAAGTCATGTGTTGACTTTTGACAACTTTGGTGGATGACATCATCCCATGGTGCAACATGGATGATGTCATCATTTGTGTCAACACACTTTAAATTTTTTACAAGGAGAAAGTTGGGAAGAAAGAAACTATTCATCTTCATCCCGCGGCTGAAAGGGGGTATCCTGCTTTTGCTGCTCGGACGACGAGATGTGGAACTGGGCACGGTACTCCATGAACTTGCTGATCATGGGTTGGAGTTGATTCTCAGAAGGATCCTTATGTCAATCGCTGATAACTTCACAGGTCTCCCACTCGTCTTTGAGATTTTCTGGGAGTTTTGAATAATCATTCTCTGTTTCTATCAGGTACCCAATGAAGTCACGACACGCCAACAGGTTGTTGATGGATTCGGTGTTGAACGTGACCTCTGGCCCCAGTCCCTGTGAAACGATCTCCTTGAAGATCTGAATAGTTTCCTCAACCTTTCTTAAGGCGAAAGAAGAGGTGAGCAAGCCTGGAGACATCCTTAGGACAATCTGTTCCATTTGATGCATTGCATCCAGGGCTTCTTCTTTTACTTTGTCGATCTTCCCCAGGATGAACTCCAGTTGATCCACCCGATAATCCAGAGTAGAAAGGATTTTATTGAGGGCTCTTGGGTGTCCAAAGACGTCGAACTTGACTAGATCTTCGACTAAACATTTGAACATTTTCTAAAAGGTCTTATGTTGCATCCTGGCATGATCCAGCTCTTTGGAGATGGGTCCTGCTATCGCCTGGAGTTCTCTGTTCATCTGATTGATGTTATGATATAACTCGGTGAACTTAGTGATCACTCCTTCACTATCCTTGAGGATTTGGCTCCTCCAGGCGGAAAATGCCATGCCCTGCTCACTGATTTTAGCATATTCATTGATTTTATCTTGACTCAGAGGCTCAAGAGTTTCGGCGGTAGTTGTAGGAGGTGCACTGCCAATCTTCTGCAAGGCTTGGAGAAGGTGTTTATTTTGCTCCTTTAGCAGCCTCTTCTCTTCCTTTGCTTCTTGGAGTTTCTTGCAAAGGGCGTCAACTGCAGATAGGGCATCTCCTTGCAGACTTTCTGAAGATGTCCCCATTGTGACTTGAGTCACTATGTAATCTGTCCAAGACAGATCCTTCTTATCTTTCAAAGGATTGGGGTATGTAATCTCCATCACTCTCTCCCCTGATGCACTCTGCTAGAAGCGGGCTATTGGTTTTTGCTTCTTGGCCCCTTTTGATGGGATTACGGAGAAGTCCATTGGTGTGATGGGAACTTTCCTCTTCTGTTGACTCAGGTGCTGGGAGATCCAGGTTGGACTTATGGGAGAAGGACCAGAAACGGAAAAGGGAGCAGCTGCAGTAGTAGAAGGGAAAAACGTGGAGACACTTGGAGGCGGCATTGAGAGGGAAGCCAAGGAAGTGCTCGCGGGAGGAAGAGATACTGCAGGGGAGGAAGACATAGGAATGGAAGGGAGCTCAGAGATGAGGGAAGAAATGGAGGGGGACAGCTCCGCGAGAGAAGAGAAGATGGAAGAGGAAGAAGGGGGGAACAGTAGAAGATGGGGGAGAGGACACGACTAAAGGAATGGTCGCTTGGGTCACTCGAGGAGGGGAAGGAGGAGAGGGAGAAGGGATAGAAGGGACCTCAATAGTTATAGTAGTGGCGACATCTTGAGTGGATGTGCCTATTGGAATGTCTTCCACTGCTTCTTCTTCTAAGATTTCCGGGATTACAACCCGTTCTTGTGAAGCAGAAGGAGGGCTTTCAGGAGCTTCCTCTTGGGTGGAGCTGGATTCACCCTCTTTGCCTTTACCCTTTCCCTTTGGTAGTTGTTTTGCCTGAGGAGGTGCGTTGCCTAAGGGAGATGTGGTGAAATCAACTCCGAGGTAGATGAGACCGTTCATCCTGCACCAATACTCTGTTCTTCGCAGAGTTTCTTTAACCCTTTCTTCTATCATTTGGGGTGCTTTGGTCCTGTCAATCACAGCAAACGACCAATCATCTCCACCTGTATCCAAATATACCTGATCAATTTCTTGATCAGTAGTTTGATAACCTTTTGGGACGATGGCCACACCGTACTGGATGATTTCAGCCAAGGCCAAGCGGGAGTGGTCCTTCCTTCTGAGTTCGACCTCAGGTACAGGTCGATATAGATATCCTCGATCTGTAAAATATGAATCGGATCGAGTTTTTCCCTAGGGAGGTAATTCCTTGGGTCAAAGGTGGGCCTGGCCGGGAAGTAGTGCTTTAGATTCAGCAATTCCAACTCTGCAAGCATCTCCCGGGCTTTGTGATGTGAAACGCAAGTATACCTGCCCACTGTAAGGGGGAAAGGAGTTCCACCCTTCTTCCTCTTTAAGCACTTTTCGTGGTAGGTAATGAGCTGTCTTGATAGCTCCAACAGGATTAGCTTGGGACCGGCATACCTTGGCAACTTAGTTGGTTTTCCCAAGAAGTTGGCTGCCCTTAGATAAGTAAAGGTGGGGAATTGAGTGAACAGGGCCCCCCATTTCTCTGTAGCTGCTACGATGCTCTTGGTCGTACGACCGTGAGTCATGTTTGGCCTCAAAAGGTAGATGACATCATAGAAGAAGGCGTCGTTGATCTTTGTAAATTGTGGAATACTGTTCTCCAGCTTTAGCTCTGGATAGTATTTGTATATTTTAACCTGGGGCCAAACCCCGCACCGCATTAGAGATGGATAGTCTCTTTCTGAAGCTGCAACATAGACTACATAGGAGTTCATATAGAACCTCCCTGTTGTGGTAAGTTGTTGGAGCTGCTCAGATATTGTGCTGCTTATGATCTCCGCCCACTCAAAGCGTTGATCGGGCACATTTTTGTTCATCGTTTCTAAGTACCTCAGCATCCACTTGTGAAAGTAATGGGCATCAGGAAGCCCAAACACTCTGCTCAGGAATGTGATTGTATCACTGAGTTCCTCTGAAAAGTCACTGCGATGAATGACTTGTGGCCATCTGGTCACCACCTTTTTGTTCTTCAGGTATACTTCATTCATCAATTGCATACATTGATCCTCATTGTCATCCCAAGCCTTGATGCAATCTTCCTAGCTTACAACCACAAAGTGCCGGTGATGAGGAATGCCGAGCATTATTTCAAAGAGTCGGGCAGTGAGGTTGATTATGACCTCGCCCTTCTCATTTACGACACACCTGGTGTCTTTATTGTAGTAGCTAGCCACCTCCATCATAAATTCATTATTTACTGCACTAACTGGGATCCCACTAGCAAAATGCAGCGCACAGCCCATCAGTTTGTCCATCCAGGGACTTCTTGTAACCGTTCTGGTTCTGGCCCAGAAATCCTCCATGTCAATGTGTCCGAGCTCAGAATCCCTTATATCTAGGTTACATTCTACTTGGGACTCGGGCTTCCTGACCCTCTGATATTTGCACTTCATCTCTTCTTCCGTGAGTTTGGCTTTGCCCTTAGACTTGGTCGGTTTCTTGCTTAATGTTGACATATGTAACCCTGAGCTCAGTTGCTGATCTGTAAGAAGGAGTGAAACCCAATGCAAGAAAGCCATATCAGCTGTTTGATCTTCCATTAAAGCGTCCATAGAAGAAAGAGTTAGTGATTTTAAGGCCTCAGGGTGCAGGGCGCATGAATACTGCAGGTTATAGGGCTAAATAGTATGGCACATAGGAAAGGGTTGCTGCAAGGGATAAATCAGCGCCAAAGGGCGCATGGGTATTGCAGGTTACATTTTTTGTTGTTGCAAGTAGAAGTACACCAACACCATGTGTATGTATTTTATAAAGGGCGCGGATATCTTTCATGTTACACGGGTACAGGATGCACCAAAGGGCATAGGTTTAATGCATGTAACATCATTTTTTCATGCGCCACAGGGGGACTTGGCGCGGCGCATGGAAGGTTTGCATAAAATGATGTTGTTATAACAATGGATGCACCTGCGCCTTTTTATCAGTTGTCTTTGGCGCATATAAAATTGGTGTTGCATGAATGCAGGGTGTGCCAATGGCGCAAGTTTTAACGATGCAAGATATAAGTTTGGTGCGCCAAGTAGGGCACAGGGAAAGCAGTTGCAACAAGCCAGGGAAGTGCGGCTTGAGGGCACAACTGTTCTTTATGCAACATACATGGTATATGCGCCATTGGCGCAACTGTATATTATGTTGCAGGGGTGACAGATGCGCCAAAAGAGGAGAATATACAGTCTTTCTTTGAAGCTTTGATTCCTTCTCTGAGGTGTTCACATGTTGATAAGCTTCTTTTTAAGGGTATCGAAGAAGCTAAAAAATAAGGAGTTCCAAGCCATCTTTTCAGGACAGAGTCCCCTTTACCAGCAAATCTGGAAAGAGGGGGAAATGCATGGAGAAGAATGGAAAAAATAGTGAGGTAGGGGGGGAAGTCATGGTTTCATAGCCAGGTAGTTGAGTTCATGCTTTGACAGATCTTTCTAATCACACAAACAAGTAGCCAAAATACAAAACACCAAAACACACAAAAGCACAGAGGACCTCTTACCAAGATTATCTAATGGAGAAATGTGAAACCGGGTCCACGACGTGATTTGAAAACGATAGGGCAGGTACGCTGATAGGTACAGAGAGAAAATCACATGATTTTGACGGATGAAAACGACAGTGCAGATGCGCCTATATATAGGTGAGGTGGTAATAAATGCGCCACCCACTATTTCAAGTGGCGCATGAAACATGTTGTCGACACAAGAAAGCATGCGCCCTTTGGCGCACCAAAATACCTATCAACACGAAGTTATGTGTGCCTTTGGTGCACCGAAAGTGCTATTGACACAAGAATATATGCGCCATGGCGCACCAAAACTCGGCGCGGCGCGACAAAAGCATTGTTGACATGAAGGTGTATGCGCCTTGGTGCATGCAAGAAAGGCACAACATAGTGAGGTGCACCAAAACACTTGTTGACACTTCAAACTGTGCGCCAAAGGATTTAAAGGGGGCGCACCTAAACTTGATGTTGTATAGACATTATGTGCACCTGACCAAAAAAGACCAAAAATGGTTAAGTTCGGAAAACTAGATTTCCCGGGAAGGGATTTTACAACGTTCCGAATGCAAGGAGTCCCTGACGAGGGACCGGAACAAAATTTTGGTAGGGTTATCTGTAAAATTTCCCTTGCCAATTTTACGGGATAACAGCTGGCTCTTTCTGGGGACTATCCCTGAGTAAACCTCAGGGGTAGAGAATCCCAGATCTCACATGCCTATCCATTGGGTAACAGAGTAAAAAACAAGGGAGACCGGAAAGGGAAACACACAACCAACAAAAGCAAACACACGACAAAAAAAAACACACAACTGAAGCAAACTGTACAAAGAAGAGAGCAACCTCTACTTCCTGAAGATTTTCAGATGTTTCCTGCTATAGGGAAGCGGGAGCTCAGCTCCGTCTAGATACGAGAGATAGAAACTATTCTCTCCGTTGAGCTGCTTGATCTTGAAAGGTCCTCTCCATAGGGAATCAAATTTTCTGTGCATGCCCTTTGGCTCTCTTCGTTTGTCCCAGAAAAGGACGAGGTCTCCCACCTGGAAATTTCTCTGCTTAGCTTTTTTATCGAACAATATTTTGACCTGATTCTGATGTTCGGTGATCTTGTCGACTACCCTTACTCTCTTTTCTTTGAGCTCTGCTAGATATATGCTCCTCTTTTCAAGGTAATTTTGAAAAGTCTCATCTTTGATTGCCCGTGCTAGGCACAGAGCAGGGATTTCAGCTGAAATGGGAAGCTCGACATCGGTGCCACATAACACTTGAAAAGGTGACATACCGAGAGATCTCTTGGGAGTAATGTGGTCTGCCCACAAAGCATCGTATAAGGACTTGTGCCACATTCGTTGATTCTCATCCACTGGCTTTCGTATGATGGTCACCAAGTTTTTGTTACTGGATTCTGCCTAACCATTTCCCTGAGGGTAATAATCTGAGGCGTGAGCCAAAGTTATTCTGTATTCATAGCAAAAACCAAAAACTTCTCATGAGGAGAAGTTGGAAGCATTATTAGAAACAATATTGTTTGGAACACCAAACCTGACAATGATATTTTCTTTGATAAAATTGCAAACAACCTCGGAAGTGGCATGTTTGACAGGTATGGCTTCCACCCACTTGGTGAAGTAATCTGTTGCTGTTAGGACATAACTATGTCTGGCACTCGATTGGGGATTGAGTGCACTGATAAAATCAATTCCCCACTGCTTGAAGGGTTCATTGACAATGACCGGCCTGAGGGGAAAAGCAACCAACTTGGGCTTGCCGACGAACTGCTGGCAAGGCTCACACTTTGCTACCTAGGTAGCTGTATCTTGGAAAAGCGTCGGCCAATAGTACCTAGCCCAGATGATCTTGTGTGCTATCACAAAAGAGGAGAAATGGCCTCCACAGGCTGAATTATGAAAACTTTCAAGTAACTTCACCTGCTATGGCTTATCAATACATCGTAGGAAGACACCATCTATCCCGCGTTTGTATAAACCGTCATCCCAGATGACATATTTGGTTTCTCTGAGCTTTATAGTGTGCTTCTCCTTTGCAGTTAGGTGAGCTAGGCATTCGACATAGGTGAGGAAGAAAGCAATATCGGAATACCACTTATCGCTGGTTACGACAAATAGGACCATAAGTAGTGAATCGGGTTTCTCCAACTAGCTTTGTGCTTCATTGGTACAATCATCCTTTTCTCTGGAAATTTTTGACCCCTGGTTTTCGGCCATAAGTTGACATAGGCCTTTGCCTCTTACCAACTTGGTTGGTTTTATATCCAGATCGTACTCCTGGACCTTTGCAATCCAATTTCCTCGCAAGCTTCCTAACTCTTGTTGAGTTAAAATTGACTTGACTACCGTGTCAGGGACCAGCACCACTGTATGAGAGTTTAAAATGTAATACCTGAAGTTTTTGACTACTTTGACAACGGCGAAGGCATGTTTCTCCAACTGGGTCATCTTTAATTCATGAGGCTTGAGGGGAGAGCTCATGAACGCAATTGGGGATTCAACATTCTCAGAATTCTTTTACATCAAGATGGCAGATAAAGTATGTTCAGATGCATAGCTATACATGATAAAATCTTTGGAGAAATCGGGACATACCAGGACTGGTGCGTGAGCGACAGAAGCTTTTATTTCATCAAATGATCTCTTCCCTTCTTCACTCCATCGGAAAGTTGGTGACCCTTTCATCATGTCTAATATATGATGAGTCTTTTCAGCAAAGTTGGGAACAAAGCGCCTGAGAAAGTTCACCTTTCCGAAGAAAGAATGGACACCGGTCTTGCTTGTAGGCAAAGTAAGGCTCTGAATAGCCTTAACTCTTTTGGTATCTATCTTCGTTCCTTATTTGCTAACAACATGTCCTAGCAGCTTTCCTTTTGTGACTCCAAAAATAGACTTTTTCAGGTTCAGGGAAATCCCATGCTCTCGGCATCTGGCCAACACTTGCTCCAAATGATCACAATGATCATTTCGTTGTTTAGAGAACACATTTAAGTCATCCAGATAAACGACAATGACCTTCCCCATCATACCTTTGAATGCCAGGTCCATGGCCCACTGAAAAGTGGCGCCAGCATTGGTCAGGCCAAAAGGCATCCTGCTGTAGGCAAACGTACCCCTGGGAGTAGTGGATGCTATTTTAAATTGGTCTTCAAGTGAGACTTTAATCTGATTGTAGCCTGAAAAACCATCAAGCATGGACATCATTTCTGATCTAGTTACTGCTTATAGAACTTGATCCATTATAGGAAGTGGGTAGTTGTCCTTTAAGGAAGCCTGATTCAGGTTTCGAAAATCTACGCATATGCGTATTTCACCGTTTTTCTTGCGTAATGGCACAATGTTTGCCACCCAAGTACTGTGATGGATAGGAAAAATGATTCTCACATCCAACATTTTCTGAATTTTAGCCTGGATAGTACTTGAGATCTTAGGGTTATAATGCCTCTGCTTCTGGTGAAAGGCTTTGATGTCCTCTTTCAACGGGATGTCATGCTGGATGTCCTTTGGCTTAAAAGACTTTAGATCGGCGTAGGACCATGCCAATACATCCATGTATTTCTTCAACAGTTTGACAAACTTACGCTTCTCTTCAGGTGTGCAACATTTTCCAATGTTCACAAACTGTGGATGTTCTACCGAACCTAAATTGATCGTTTCAGTTTCTGGGGAGGAGGCAAGATCATCTTGCCTTTTCTTTTTAACAAAGCAATCATGCCTATTGAAAAACCGTTCTAGGGAGACTAGGCCTTTTGGGATTTTATTTCCTTTGAGCTGGCATATGCCGTCGTTCCCTTTGGATCCATTGTCTTGATCAGTGACTGATTCACGACACATGGAAGTGGATCCTTCAAAATGAAGTTCCTTAAAATTTTCCACCTTTTCTAGAAAGGCAATGAGTTGATTGTCATCGTTGAATACTTGCCAATGCTGAGAATTTTCTGGCACGCTTGGGTGGAAAACCACCTCAATGGTGTATTTGTCTATTTTCAAACTTGGATGAGGGAGCATGAGGGATGCTGAAACGGCCAATGAGTCGGCCATGTCATTCTGAGCTCTTGGGATGGATTCTATTGCAAAAGCGTCAAATTCTTCGATGCTGTCCCACACCGCATTGTGGTAATGCATGAGCCTCTCATTCTTTACTTGATATATCCTTTTAACTTGATTCACGACTAGCTCTGCATCACCTTGTACCTTCAGATTTTTGATCCCTCTTTCCTTTGCGGCTTGCATGCCAAGTAGCAGAGATTCATACTCAGCAGTATTATTTGTGTTGAAAAAATGAAACTTGAAAAAGAGAGGAATAATGTCCCCTTTGGGAGATATTAGCACGGCTCCGGCACCACACCCACTGGTTGCGTGGCTGCCATCAAACTGCAAAGTCTAGATCTTATCAAGATCTTCTTCTTGGAAGAGAACAACCATTTTGTCAGACTTGGTAGACAAGAAATAGTTCCCCATTCCTGATGATTCGAAAAGAATTTGAGCTTTGGGGTCCTCAGATTTAGTAACCAAGTACTTCTTTTGTGATTCTGGCTCCAATGTCTGCATTACACCTTTGACGGGGATTCTAGCCTTAGACCAGTCCATATGAATCTCCCCACCAACTTCACTGCAAAAACTTCTTGCAATAGGAACACAAATACTTGTCTTTCTGTGCTCTAGGATCAGAAGTCGAAGTGTTCATGTTAAATTTAGGTTTAGTCTTGGTTTCCTTCTTAGGTTGATCCTTTTTTTCTTTCTTATTTTCAGTCTTCTTTTCCTTACTAGTACTTGCTACAAGGGCATGTAACTTGGACTTGAGAGACCCCATTTGAATGAGTTTGTCTTGTTCTCGAATGAGTTGGGACGAAAAATAGTCAAAGGAGGGCATATTCCAATCGTTACCTAAGGCAGCTTTTGTAGCGTAAAAAGTTGACAAAAAGATAGAATATTCAGAACCTAACTTAGAGAGAATTGACAAGATCAGTTGAGAATATTTCTTCTCTACTTAAGATTATTTTAACAACAATCTAGTGTGGACAAAATTAGAGAAGAATGCTTGTAGGTTTTCAAAATCACTAGGATTTAACCCTAGTAGTTCATTTTCCAACTCATGCACTCTCATGTCATCTTGTTGTCTAAACATTCCATCTAATGTTTTCCACGTAGAATTAGGTGTTTTGAACGAATCAATGTGGAAGAACAAGTCAGGAGAAACAAACATGCAAAGAATACCTAAAGCTTCATCACTACAGTTTAACCACTTATATTTTTTAGGGTTGTCGTCTGGTTCAGTCTCAATTCCCATAGTGATGCGGAATAACCCTTTATCCCTTAGTTTCATAATTATTTTCAATATCCATTCGAAGAAGTTGAATGGCATAAGCAAAGGAATTGAGAGTGCATCCATAGTAAAGAGAGAGAAAGAATGTTGAAAAGAAACACAAGAATCATAACCACCCAGGACAATATAATAACCCGACACTTTATATTTTAGTGCATTGAATAAAATTGGGCCCAAGCATGCATCTTGACACACTTGGTAACTCACCTTGCAATTAGTGTAATAACACGTAAGAGAGGAGACCACAAACGTGTTTCGTGGAGCGCAAAAAAGTGACACCGTACACAATCACAATTGCAAAAAACTAGGAAGGAGGTGAAATCAAATCCTGGTTGTGAGAAAAAGTGTCTCACGTTGCAAAGGATACTCTCTTGCTACAAACTATGACGGATACACTCACTAGTCGCAAGCAATAATAAGGGTAAAATAAAATATTTTAAACGAACTCAAGATGAGTCTAAGAGATCTTCAGAATGCTGGAAAATCACGTGGAAGACAAATAGGAGCTCGCAGTGTTACTACACACTTGAGCGCATGATTAGTAAACAAAAACGATAATAATGCTTAAAAAATTATCATTTGGAAACACCTAATTTAGCTAATTTTAAAGCTATGGGAGTTAAAAAATGATAATTAACATTAAAGCAAAGGACGATTTTAAATATTTTATCTAATCATAAATGAGGTCAATTTGAAATTAATAAAACTAGATTTAATATAATTAAATCTGATTAATTCTAATTAATTTCAACTAATTAAGATCTAATCTGTGGCACGGTACTGAGGAAAGATACATATATCATCTTGTGGCTTGGGAATAGGTTTGTAAACCCAAGAGACTGGGGGGGGTTAGACATCAAAGATATCAAGCATATGAGTACTGCCCTTACTGCAAAATTAGGATGGAGATTGATAAAAGAGAACAGACCTTGGTAGAGGGGTGGCTCCATGTAAGAGCAAGTATATTTCAAGGGATCAGAGGAAGATTTGATAACATATATGGTGGAGTCCCTTCCGAGTGGATCTAATTTTTGGAAGAGGACCTTCGTCGCAGTAGATACATTCTATTGAGAGGGAAGGTTGGAGCATGCATAGGTTGGAGAGGGGTAGTGAACATGGACTTGATGGACCGATTAAATGGAGCTAATGGTGCTAACTGGATGTTCTGCCTGATGCATCATATGGTGAGTGCAGGGTGATTGCAAAGGTAGACATGGGGTTGCACAAAATCCAAAAAGCTAGATCCGAAAGGTACGATGGAAATATACGAACAATGTTGAAGCATCTAAAAGTGGAGAATGAGTGGTATTCAGGCTAATAGGATAAAGCTCTTGACATCAGGGGTTTCAAAAATAGACCCCATCTAAGTAATCAACATCTTAAAGATTAGATCATCTGGAGATGACTCGTCCAGAGTAAGGAAACAACACATCTCAAATCAGGATATAATTCTTTCAAATGCATCCATGGCAAGCGAAATCCAACACGCAATCCAGAGATCTGGAAGTTAAGAAGAGCTAACCCCTAGAGTGGAAATGTACTTTTGAAGAGCCAAGTTATTAATGGCAAGATCCTAACCAATGACAAACACATTAAGGCATAATGATATGATGCATGCCAAAATCAATAAATAAGTAACGAACTGTGTTTGCAAGAGGCTGAAGATAGACCAACATTGATTCCTCAACTCTCCCAGATTGCAACCAAACTCATGGCAGGTGATTTTTGCTAAAAGAGAGGGAGCCCAAAAAAAGATTTATCCTCTAAGCTAGCCTTCAGAGCTTGGATGAGCAATGGAGCTCTCCATTTAGGAGAGGTAGCAGGGTGAAAAGACTCTAGCAAATTAAGTTCTGCCACAGACTAGGTAGGAGAATGTTAGGAAGGCTAGGTAATGATAGTATTTTCAAAAACAATAGACAGATTTGTAACAAATTTTATAATGAAATAAACATTGCTGTGCAAGATAATATTGCTAAAAAAAAACCTTACCTCCAAAATAGACTCTTCCCCCAGAAGTGAAGATTGCAACAAGACTAAATTTGGTAGTGATAGCCATTATCGACAGAAATACACATGTTACTGACATAACCAGAAGACCGATGGATTAAACTCCAAAACAAGACTGTTACAAAATAAATTTAGCAAGATGGCCTCAAAATGAAATCCAAAAAACTCTGGTGGTGGGAGCATCAGTCATGAATCAATGAAACTGGAAATAATTGCTGCTTTTTCCAGAATAAATGAGAAGCACATTTACCAATAATTACTTCTATAATACCATGTGCTTGATTATTCTGCAAGGATCAGTATGGAACTTGCCATGCACATCGTAATATGTTGCAAACTATCAATGATTGACAGGTGATAACTCCAAGTAATTGGAAAGAAATCAAACACAAAATAAAAGCATGCACCCCAGAATAGGTCTACTCATTCTCATAGATCATAATGAGAAATGTTACATATATAGTAGTGGTGTGCAAAAGCTTTTGCTGCATGTCCACATGACACTCATAATTATCGACCTAATGACATAACAGGGTTGCCGACAGTGATATGACTAACCATATGAGTGTGGATAAGACCTTTCGAGACTTGGATTGAAGAGGCAAGTTTTGCACACACTCAACAGTTAATAAAGCCGTGGTTATTGATTCTAGAATCATAACGAGTGAAGACTAATGACTAATGTGAAGTAAGATAGATACTAAGGGTGATAGGATTGGTATCTACAGGATGATGACATCTCAAAATATTGGGTCACCACTATCAAAGTGAATTGCACAAGAGGCTGGATTGCAATAATTTCTTGGCATGTCTGAGTGAACAGCTGGGAGAGCGGGGACAAGGGATAACAAATGTAGGGTTGTAATTTAGCCGGCTATTTTGATGGGAAGTGACATATTTGTGTTACTATGGATATAAGACCGCTCGGCCTATCCCGCACATTGCAAGCTTTTTTACCGTTGAAAACATGAATAGGAACATAGGAAAAATGGGGGGTCCACCATTTAATAACCGAAAATACCCATAATCCTGAATGGAAAGAGGTTTTTGAGCTATCTTGGATTAATTGCAAATCAGGGGCCTGTCGAATTTCATTGAGAGGAATCATGGCTTGTATGAGGCACTAAGACATCTCCAGGCAAATTCGTCAAGGGTTGGTTTTACAAAATTTTGAAGCTATAGTAGCCTCGATATACCTGGAAAGGTACAGAGGGGCCCAAATCTCATGCTCACGGGTGTCAGCCTACAAGGCAGTGATATTGGGGCCTACCCTCTCAAGGTCGACAGGGAGGTGGAAACCCAGAAATTGATAGAAGAGTGTGAGAATCTCGAGTTTGTAACTGCTAGCCTCAAGGTGGAGTACCATCCCTATACCAGTTATTTATGAACTTGCCAGAATGGTGGTACACTGAGTATGGTTTCCCTCTGAAGTGATTAAATCCAAGTGACTAGACCTCAGAAGCATCTGATTGTTCTAAATCATGTAAGTTCAATTATACATGATTAGCTTTCCTCACTATCTGATCAACTCCTAAAAGAAATCTATAAGGGAAGTTCAAAATCACTCTCGGGTTGTCCCTCTGCACCAGGGCCTTATCCTCCTGATTCACCGTCACTTTTTCAGCTGCCCTCCCATGAACCCTATCCCACCTCCCTCTTTCATACCCCCACCTACCCATACTGCTCCCACTCCACCCCTACTAAAAATAAAGAATGATGATGTTGGCTTCAACAAGAAAAGCAAGAAAGCTAAAATCCCTACCTCCCAATGAGTCCTTAGGAGCCACAAGGACTTAGAACTAGCTGAAAACCTCCTGCATATTAGCATGCCTGTGGAGAAGCCCAAAGAGGAGGATTTGCTGGAGAGAATTGACAGATTGGAGAAGGATATTCAAGAGCTCAAAGGGGCTCTAAAAAACATGGAGAGAGGCAAGGGTAAAAGGATCCTTCAAAGTGAGAAGGAACAGGGGGTCATTGATGAAGTCTTCAAGAAATTGCAGTCCCTTGATGGTAGATTGGGGAATGCCAAAAGCCGCAATGACTGCATTTTATCTGCCCTCAAAAGCATCTATAACTTCATTGAACAACATGTCCACAGTGTTTGCAGTTTAAGTGGAATCAATGAAGACATATGGGGCCCTAAAGAGAATAGGGACATTGCAATCTCCCAAGCAGACATGAAGGACCCCTCTCAGGCCACGGCCATTGCTTTTTTCATGTCACTGCAGGCCATTAAGACCAAGATTGACAGAGCCATCAAGTAACGGGCTGTTGTGCAGCGGTTTTTTGGCTGCAATCTGGCTGTCATCAGGCGGTTATGGAGCTATTTTTTGGCGGAGCTCGTTTTTCTACTTCTCTTTTGGTTTCTTTTTAATCTTGTCTTCTTAGTTCTGGATCTCTGTTAGTTAGATCCACTGTTCATCGTTATTGTAATATCTGGCTGTTGAGCCTTCTTGGTTGGCTGTTTTGCCCCCCTCTGGGCTACTTCTCTCATATTTTCTATCTGGCTTTTGAGCCCTTTTGTATACAGGGTATAGTCCCTTCAAAACTATTTGCCCTTAATAATAAAAAAAAGATCTAATTAAAAACTAAATCCATATTAAATATTTAAATACTTTCCTTTTTAAAAGAAATCAAATTTTAAATTGTTTCCACTTACAATTTAGAATTTTTCAGTTAAGATCTATTAAAGGAAACTTACTAAGATCTATTAAAATATATTAAATTTAAAAGAAAGTAATTTCTATTAATATCTATTAATAGAAATAGATTTTAAAAAGCTTACCTTTATTTAAAAAATCACCCACGAAATGGAATGAAATAAACTTACCAAAAAATCCAAGTTGGAGGTGGGAAAGCGGGCGGAAAGAGCTCGGTGAGGGTCTCGGCGAGACGTTGGGGGGAAGGATCCTGAGACGGTTAATAGGAAGGTCTGTAGTGTAAATGCTGGCAGATGGGAACACAGCAAACAAAGATCCCGAACAACACGAGTTGCAGGTGGAATCCAAGTGAATAATGGTTGAGCATAAATTCGGGCCCACAGTTCCACTGCACGTTCACAACAATGGGAATCCAATCCAATGCAACCAGAGGAAAGGCATTTGAGCACAAGCACACAGGTTCAAGACACGTCAAGGGAAGCTCCTGCAAACTCAACTTTTAATCCAAGCAGAATGGAACGAAACCAGTGCCACAAGCTTGAGCTGAAGGTGGATGCACAACGATAGAATTGAGTCCAACCAATGCAAATGATGACGAGCTAATACAAAAAAACATCCTCGCAAAAGCACAAACAATGCAAAAGGAAACAATGTAAACCTGAGCCCGCCGATGTGTGAAACCAACACCAAGAGTGCATGAAGGTAAACCATGACAATGAAAATGAGCTCATGAGTAGAAGCAATCACGAAAAAAACTACCACATTTAGACTATGAATGAGCCCGAGTCTAAGCAAGGAAAATGGTGGTTAGTCAATGTAGAGGCATGAGAAAACTACATCAGGTGAGCACTTAACCAAACATAGGTTATGCATGAGCCAAGATAGCTCGAGGAGGAACTTGGTAAAGTTGTAGGAGCTCACAGGCAGGAGTTTGGTGGAGAGAAGTGCACCAAAAAACACCAATCACTGATTTTTTTGACTTGAATTTGCAAAAAACAACAAAAAAACCCAGAAAATAGAGTTCTAAAAAATAATTTCCAATTTAATAAATGATTAAAAACCAGAATAAAGAACCTCTATTTTTAGCTGATCTGCTAAATTTAGCTGTAACTAGCTAAATGTAGATACAAAACCCTTGAAAACTCGAGGAGATCTGCACATGCATGAAGAACACAACAAAACTAAAAACTTTCCAAGAGAAACTTGTTAAGAACGTTAGCAATAAATTTCCATAATCTGATGATCAAAAAACTTGTACGAGGAGTAAAAAATAATGAAACCAAGAGTAATCGCAACTCAGATGACAAATTCACGTTTACCCGATCTCAACTCTGATACCATGAAAGAGTTAGCGAGACTCGTATTGAAAACTGTGCACCATGATCAAGTTGCACTCCAAAGGAAACATAATAAATCCAGCGTAATCACAAGGAGGAATCGATCAATCAATGGAAGAACTTTTATAACAGAACATCGTTTACACATAGAGAAAGACAACAGAGTGTCTTGGCATACTCATAAATGTCAAATGAAGGGATATATATAAGATGCTGAGTAACCCTAGTGCATGACACACAAGCAAACCCTAAACCTAACTCATGTGAGATGACCCTCCATATGTGAGTGGAGGACATATGGGATCCCACACACTAAAAAGGATGTGTTGTAATATAAATTATTAGGCACTGAGCCACATATTATGATATCATGCTCTTATATATTCTACTTTCGACAATGACATGGAGATGTTTTCCTTTCACCTAATAATTCATGCATAATATATTCTCACATTCCTCAAAGTGTCACTAGAAATGGCTGATCAAATAAGAACTATATGGACAAATTCCATATATGAGAACACAACATAATATAGATTGTGCAAGTAGGGAGTGATTTTTATGAGCATCAAAATTATTGTGTGTCTATGAGTGATGTCGACTATAAATTTTCTCCTAACATCTTCTTTCCTAATCTATAAGGTACAAAATCCTTTTGGTTTTATGTGGCCTACTTAGGTTTTCTCTCCCTTTTGATGAATTTTATTCTTGAGAAAAGGGTCTTAGAGATTATGTTGTCCATGGGATCTCTCTTATGCATAGTGTGATATAAAGAGGGGGAACACTTAATAATATTTTCCTTGGATTTGATATTAGTGGTGATACAACATGTTTATCCTAGGGCATGTGCATGGAGACGGGGGACCAAAAAATTACCAAAAATATGTGTTTTGGTCATTTTTTCCATAACGCACTCGCGTTATAACGTGACAATAAAAATATTAGCTCGTGTTATAGCACGAGTGCATTATGGTTCATATTTACCATGCCATAATGCACTCTCTTTATAACGTGAGCGTGTTTTGACTGCAATAAAACATAGTCAAACCCAAGAGCTAGAAACCATTCTAGAAAGAAAAAACTCTACACGAAAAAACATGAGTGGGGAAAAGTTCAAACACATTTTGAGATACCAAAATTCATGGCCAACTCAAATCGAATATGGAGGAAGGTTCACAAGGTGATTTCTTGACTTGATTTTAGGTTAATTTTCATTATTAATCTAAGTATTTTTGCATTGTTGTTGATTTGTTTTTTAATTTCATTTTCAAAGGTTTCGATAGCTTCAATTAAAATCCCTCATTCACCCGTAGAATAGGATGAATAAAACATTCTAGAAACACCCCCTTCAATAGCAAGAGATCCTCTAAACACGTAGTACTACATTTTAGGGGAGATTGAAAATAAATAAGTTTAAATTAAGGGTTTAATAGAAACCCTAAGAAACCCTAATGTGAAAAATCCGCATCACCAAAACCTTGCTACACATTAGAGTAATTATTACCTAATATCAATAATGTGGATGGTCAAATAAACACATGAGAGGGTTTTAAAACTATTTTTTTTAAATTTTTATGCAGAAAAGTTGTCTTATGATGTAGTGAAGAAAAAAAATCATAAAAGACAAGTTGTGTGCTTTGTTTACTAATCCTAAAACTAATGAACCTTTACTACTGAGTTGTAGAAGATTCTTGATCCATTGGTGTAGCCATGAGGGGATAATAAATACTTTTTGGGATAGATGGTGGATGGTTTTTGACCAATATCCTTGTAACAAGTGCCATAATATTTCTTGAGGAAACTCTATTGTGAGTCCATCCTCAATGAAATACCAAAATAATTTGACATTCAAGAGTTTCAAGGTAGAGGCAAAGGCTCTGTATAGGATAGAGTGGGGGCACAATGTTTGTAGAACTGACCATTTAGACCCATTTCTCACCCACTTATTCAACATGTTTCAGTCCCTTCTGTTGTGAAGGAGATAATGGAGGTTGATACTCTTGATTCTATTAGGTCTTTGACACATTCATTACTTTAGCATGGAACTCGTCTCTCCTAGGGTGATGAGGTTAGTCCTTCTAGGAACCATACATCATATAACATATGATGTCATGTTTTTGGGATTAAATAGGCACACATGTGGTTGATGAGGTAGCTCTACAGCCTAGCGAGATAACTCCACAACCTAACGATGCAACTCCATAGCCTATTCAGGATTCTCCACAGGCTGAGTAGGGTGTTTGATTGGAGGAGGCACATCTTGATTCTATATTGGACAATATCATCATCACAAATGTTTTACTGGATTCGACCTTTGGTAATGACCAGCAGGTAATTTTACATGAAGTTAATTACAATTATATATATATATATATATATATATATATCATACAAAAGTTTATAATTAACAATATTAATCCATTATGAATGAAAACTAATGAGTCATGTGTGTTTTTAAAAAATTACAGGGTCAAACTATACATCCAATGTCACATTCCCCTTCTCCGCAGTTGTTTGCGGGCACGTTAACCCCTCAGGTATAAATTGGTAATAAATTAGTGAATATATTTTGTTAATTTTTTTCCATATAGCTCGATGTTATCCTAAAATTACAGTTTGATGTAGAATAGGTAAAGGTCGGTATGATTTCGCATGTTGGTCAATTTACTAATGTGATTTTTATTATTTGTATTCATCATATACACGAAGAGAATGAACTATAGTTAATGTTTGAAGATAATGTCAGGTAACTTGTATGTGTGTTACCTTTTTCCTTTTTTAGTTGATGACATCATTACAGTCTCCTTTCGACATTCGAAGATCATTAGATAAATTGGAGTTGCTATGGACATAGCTTCTGTTGTGCCTCTTATACATGTATTCTCTAGTAAAGTAATTTTCATATTGAATTGATTGTATAAAATGACATCATGTAATATAATTAAATGACATTCATGTGTATTCTAATTTTCATCATCATGGTTTCCATAGAAGGAGTTGATAACTCCAGTTTGTGCATTTGTTACTGATGTTGTTTTCTATCTTGAGAGGTAGAAGATGATTTCGAGTTATCATGATATTGTAGTAAGTATTTATTTGTAAGTAGTGTCAATTTATATGTCATTAGCTATATACTAATTGGAATGTTGTTTATTTGTATTAATAGATGGAGCTACAAGTATTCTTTGAATGTAGGATGTCTGATCGACAGAAGGGACATTCCACTCATGTGACTGGCTCATCTTCCCTTTGGCCAAAGAGAACCCGATTATTTGATGATACCCCATAGTTTAGATGTATACTGATTTTGTTGTATGAATTCATAGCATGTTGGCGTAGATTTATATTTTGTTGATGTATATCATTGTATGCCTACATGGCTTTGTTAAGACATTTATTTTATTCAAATTTTGTATGCTATCAAGGATTTTTGAAATCAATATAATGTATGAGACAAAAATATTTTGTTTTAAAACTTGTATAGTGGATGAAACATGCTTTATACATGTATCTAAGTGGATTAATATGATTCCATATGTATGTTATGTTAACATGTATTATTAGTGTTAATTTTTTATGTTTCGAACACGGGGATTACAATATGCATGTAACTAGAACATACAATTTATCCACTACTATAATCATTTAATTCCATCAATTATAATCATTTAATGTCAATGTCAATGTCATCCATTTAGAGAGAGAGAGAGAGAGAGAGAGAGAGAGAGAGAGAGTCAAAATTTGGAAATGTTGCAGATAATCCAACCATATAATTTCCTTGGTATTATCAATTTTCCTAACTTTCCTAGAACCAATGTGTTCTAGCATCGATCCTCCATTAACATGTAGAGGATGAATATGATCAATAATCAAGAGTATCACAAATTAAGTGTAACTATTATCCCTAGACTTTTGGGTAATGATATCCCATTTTTTAGGAGTGGTTACAATTATTTGTGTTTCTTCTATCTATGGAACCATTTGGACTCCTATTGAGAGAAATATTTTGAAGTATGGTTAACATGAAAACATTGGTCTTACCAGCACCTTTGGGTGTACACAAAATAAAATTCTCAATGAAAAATAGTGTCATTTCATACACCATTATTTGCACTCTATTTAGTTGCTTCATTCCTCAGAATGTAGGCTCTTCCTATTTTGGAATGTTTGATAATTTGACTAATTCCTTCCCTTTTATGAAAGGTATTAGATTCAAAGTAGGGACATGAACTATTCGACTAATTCCTTATGGTGGAATTTAATTTTATCCGGATGAGAGAGAGAGAGAGAGAGAGAGAGAGAGAGAGAGAGAGAGAGAGAGAGAGAGAGAGAGAGAGAGAGAGAGAGGCTCGGTACCACGAGGTGCCTATATTGTATTGAATTTTTTAAAACAATTTTTTTCTTTGACACTGATGCTAATTTAAGGATTTTTCCACGTTTCATTTACTTCCATAAAGAAAAAAATGTGAGATATATGGGAGAAACATAGATATGCATTTATAGATGGACCATATGTGCATCCATAGGTTTAGACGAGACATTCCCAAGTGCCACGGTTTGCTAGTTATCACCCGTCAAAGTTTGACAAGTTTTTGCTCTTAGGGCACTTAAGAGACATTGGCAGATCGGTGTAGCCTAGAAGAACCAAGATAGTTTGGCAGCAGAATGACACCACCATTAGAATTTAATAGCCCACCCAGACATGTGGTAACCATCGGTTCAATGCTTGTATTGTATTAATTTTTTTAAAACATTTTTTTTAATCTCTGACACTAATGTTAATTGAAGGATTTTTCCACATTTCATTTTATACCACCGTGAAAAAACAAGTGAGATATGGGAGATACCAAGATATTATTTTTTAGGAAGACCATATGCACATCCATAGGTTCAGACGAGACATTCCCAAACGCCATTGTTTTCTAGTTATCACCTGTCAAAGTTTGACAAGCTTTTGCTCTCATGGTGCTTAAGAGACATTGACAGACCGGTGTAGCCCGAAAGGACTGCAATGGTTTGGCAATGGAAATACACCACCGATAGCATTTAATATCCCACTTGGATGTGTGAGAACCATCATTTTGGTGCCATGAGGTGTCCATTGTAAAATATCACGTTAGATACCCTGTCACTGATGCTAATTGAAGGTTTTACCATATTTCATTTGCTACCACCATGAAAAAATAGGCAAAATATGGGAGAAACCAAGATAGAATTTTGTAGCAAGACCATATGCACATCCGTAGGTTCCAACGAGACATTCCCAAGTGCCATGGTTTGTTGTTTATCACTCGTTAAAGTTTGACAAGTTTTTTACTATCACAATGCTTAAGAGACATTGATAGAATGATGTAGCCTGGAAGGACTAGGATGGTTTGGTAGTGGAACAAAACCACCGATAGTGTCTAATAGCCCACCCACGTATGTCATAACCATCAGTTTGGTGCCACAAGGTGTCCATTGTAAAATATCACCCTGGATACCTTGACACTGATGCTAATTGAAGGCTTTTACCATGTTTCGTTTCCTACCACCACGAACAAACGAGTGAGAGATGAGAGAAACAAAGAATAGTTTTTTAGGTAGACCATATTTGCATCCATAGGTTTAGATGATACATTTACAAGTACCACGGTTTTCTAGCTATTACTTGTAAAATTTTGACAACTTTTTTTCTCTCATGACGCTTAAGAGACATTTACAGACTAATGTAGCCCGAAAGGACCATGATGGTTTGACAGTGGAATGAAACCACCAATAGCGTCTAACAACCCATTTGGATGTGTGGGAACCATCGGTTCAGTGCCACGAGGTGTGTATATTGTATTAATTTTTTAAAACACTTTTTAATCTCTGATACTGATGTTGATTGAAGGTTTTTAACACGTTTCATTTGCTGCCACCGGGAACAAACATGTGAGACATGGGGGAAATAGAGATAGGGTTTTGTAGGTAGACCATATGTGAATTTGTAGGTTTAGATGATACACTCCCAAGTGCCACGGTTTGCTAGTTATCACCCGTCAAAGTTTGAAAAGTTTTTTCTCTAAAGGAACTTAAGAGACATTAACGGGCTGGTGTATCCCAGAAGGACCGGTATAGTTTGGCAGTGGAACGACTCCACCAATAGCATCTAATAACCCACCCAAACATGTGAGAACTATCGATTTGGTGTCTGTTATCCAATTTGTCTCCTCAGGAAAAATTGAAAAAACATGAACTTGCACACTGGGAAACGGGGTTGATTCAGTACAGGAGCTTGCATTTCGAGATTGGCCAAACAGCTTGCAAGCGGGCTCAGAAATGGAGATGATGTCAAAGGAAAGAAATTGAAGGAAGCTTGGAGTCAAGCTGAGAAAAAAAGGGAGCCCCGAAGTTTGAAGTTTTAGGACCTCAGAGGTTTTACAGTTTAGAGTTTTGGCATCCAGGCAAGTAAAAAATAAATACAAATCTTGAAACCCCGAAACCCCAAAATCTGAAAAGGCTCAAGGGTTTTTGTGATCAACTCCCCTTTTGGGGTCAACAGCATAATGGATTGTGGATTTTGGAGTCTGAACTCTAAAATTTTGAAATTTTAGACTTCAGAGGTTCGAGGTCTTCGTGAAACAAAACGGAAAAACACAAGCCAAAGCCCGAAAGCCCGAAATACCGAAGTCTGAAAGGGTTTGGGTTTTAGGGCCAAACTTGACTTTGGGGTCAACGCAACAGGAATTTTTAGAATTTCAGATGTCTTGATTTCAGAATTTTGGAGGTCCTAGTTTCGAAGGTTCATTTTGAGGTTGAAGCAGCAAGAATTCTGAAAGGCACAAGGTCAGAAACCTGAATTTTGAATTTTGGACTTTAGGGTTTCAGTGTTTCGGAACTTTGGAGCCCCAAAATACAAAAATAACAACTTGAAGTCTGAAATCCAAAGTCTGAATTTTATACTTCGGGGTTTTAGAGTTTTGGATGTTTCACACACTCAAGTGGCTGAATAATAAAATTAACCTCCAAAGTCAAAATGCCTAAAAGTCTGAAATTTCAGATTTCAGAGGTTACGATGCATTTTTAAGTCCAAAGAAACAAAGCCAACCACTTGACTTTAATTCATTATGGCACCCCAATATTCAGATGGCCATAAATTTTGACTGGGAGCTCAGATCTGCACAAGAAAGTGAGACTAACTTATTCAAAATGAAGAAATACAGTCCGCCATTGTAGAGGGTGTTTCCATATTTCTCACCTACCCAAATGATGAAGGTATGGGATTCCTTTCTTACCCAAAAATCCATAATATATGGAGGTATAGGTTTTTTAGTGGAACCAATCATTGTTGCAGGTGAATTCAATGTATTTTTTGGTGGTTAAAGCAATATTTTGAGTTCATCTCTCTCCCTTCTCTCACTCTTCCTATATATTGTAAGGAGGGACATTGTTCTAATGTTGGATAATTTTTCTTTGCACCCTCCCTTCTCCTCTTGTCTGTAAGTGGATTTGTGGAGTTCAAACCTCCCATTCAAGACGTAATGCAATTTTTTGCCTCTTGTTTATTGTAATGCACTGCATCAAATCTTTAGAGCAATAATACAAGTCTGTGGATGAATTTCAACCCTCTCTTGTGTTCATTGTTTTATTCTGATCTCTCTTTGTAATCTTGGTTACCTATGCATGGTTCTTGTATTGCATGTTTAATGGATAAAAGATTCTCATAATTGGATTGATATGTGGTTTGTTTTCATCCTCCTTATTGTGATTGTGGTTTCCATCTCCATGCAAAGTAGGTGTTCAAAATTCCTTTTGGTGCATCACCTCTGTTAGTTTAGGTTTAATTTCTTGTAGTATTATTAACCCTGTCTCCTTGGCAAGTTAGAGTAGATTTAAGGATATATCCTCTACAATTTGAGTGTGTGTGTAAGAATAGAGGAATAGGAGTTGGCCTTCATCTGGAGGGTTATCTTGATTGCAAAGTAGCACACTTTGGGATAACTCCATATTTGAGGAATCACACTAATTGCCTCAACCATTCACTTGCAAGAAATTAGGGGTGTTGTGATTTTGCCATAATAGTGTCATGAGTTGTCCATTGAAAAATATCACCTTGGATTCCCTGACAATGATGTTAATTAAAGGATTTTGCAACATTTCATTTACTTCCACCAACAACAAATGGACAAGAGATAGGAGAAACTGAGATAAGATTTTTTAGGTGGACTAGATGAACATCTGTAGGTTCAAACAAGACATTCCCAGGTGCCATAGTTTGCTAGTTATCACTTTTCAATTTTTGACAGGTTTTTGCTCTCAAGGAAGTTAAGAGACATTGACAGAGTGGTGTAGCCCAGAAGGATTGGTATGTTTGAGCAGTAAAAAAAAAAACTGATAGCATCTAATAGAAGACCTAGACATGTGAGAATAATCAGTTTGGTGCCACAAGTTGTCCATTGCAAAATATCACCTTGGATGCCTTAACACTGAATATAATTGAAGGATTTTTCCACATTTCATTTTTTACCACCGTGAACAAATGGGAAAGAGATGGGAGAAACTAAGATATCATTTTTTAGGCAGACTATATGCATATCTGTAGGTTTAGATGATACATTCCCAAGTGTCTTAGTTTGTTAGTTGTCACCTATAAAAGTTTGATAAGGTTTTTATCTCATGACACTTAAGAGACATTGACAGATTGGTGTATCCTGGAAGGACTGAGATGGTTTGGTTACAAAATGACACCACTGAAAACATCTAATATCCCACCAAGACATGTGAGAACCATCGATTTGGTGCTATGAGGTGTCCATTGTAAAATATCGTCATGGATGCCCTAATACTGATGTCAATTGAAGGCTTTTTCCATGTTTCATTTGCTTCCACCACGAACAAAAAGGAAAGAGATGGGAGAACATGAGATATGATTTCATTGGTAGACCATATGCACATCTATAGGTTCAAATGATGAATTCCCAAGTGCCACAAATTGTTAGTTATCACTCGTCAAAGTTTGATAAGTTTTTACTCTCAAGGAACTTTAGAGACAGGTTTTTGCTCTCATGGTAATATTTTGTAATGGGCACCTCATGGCACTGAACCGATGGTTCCCACATATCCAAGTGGGTTTTTAGATGCTATCGATAGTGTCGTTATACTTCAAAACCGTCCCATTCCTTCTGGGCTACACATGTCCATCAATGTCTCTTTTAAGCGTTTTGAGAGCAAAAACTTGTCAAACTTTGACATGTGATAACTAAAAAACCATGACACTTGGGAATGTATCATCTGAACCTATGGATGCACATATAGTATGCCTACAAAATTATATCTCATTTTCTTCCATCTCTCACCCGTTTGTTCACAATGGCAAAAAATGAAACATGGAAAAATCCTTCAATTAACATCAATGTCAGAGATAACAATTGTTAAAAAAAATCAATATAGTATAGGCACCTTGTGGCACCGAAAAGATCCCACATGTTTGAGTGAATTTTTAGATGCTATCTATGGTGTCCGTTCCTCTGTCAAACTGTCCTGGTCCTTCCAGGATACATCAGTTTGTCAATGTCCATTGAGCGCCTTGAGAGCAAAGGCTTGTCAAAATTTGATGGGTTATAACTAGAAAAAATGGAAATGGGGAATGCCTCGTTTGAACCTATGGATGTGCACATGGTCTGCCTATAAAATCTTATCTCAGTTTATCCCATCTCTCACCTATTTTTTTGTGGTGGCAACAAATGAAACATGGTAAGTCTTCAATTAACATCAGTGTCAGGGCATCCAAGGTGATATTCTACAATGGACACCTCGTGGCACCAAACAGATGGTTGTCACACATCCAGGTAGGTTATTATATGTTATCGGTGGTGTCATTTTATTTCCAAACCATCCCGGTCCTTCCAAGCTATATTGGTCCATCAATGTATCTTAAACACCATAAGAGCAAAAACTTGTCAAACTTTGACAGACAATAACTAGCAAGCTGTGACACTTGGGAATATCTTGTCTAAACCTATGGATGTGCATATGGTCCTCCTAAAAATCCTATCTCGATTTATCCCATATCTTGATCATCTGTGTGTGGTGGAAGCAAATGAAACGTGGTAAAAGCCTTCAATTATCATCATTGTTAGAGATAAAAATATTATTTAAAAAAAATTAAACACAATATAGGCACCTTGTGGTACCAAAATGATGGTTCCCACACATCTAGGTGGGTTGTTAGACAATATCAGTGGTGTCATTCCACTAGAAAACCATCATGGTCCTTTTGGGCTACACCGGTCTGTCAATGTCTCTTAAGCATCTTGAGAGAAAAAACTTGTCAAACATTGATGGGTAATAAGTAGCAAACTGTGGCACCTAGGAATGTCTCGTCTCAACCTACAGATGTGTATATGGTCCACCTATAAAAGACTATCTTGGTTTCTCCCATATTTCACTCATTTGTTTGCAGTGGCAGTGAATGAAAGGGGAAAAATACTTCAATTAACATTAGTGTCAGGGAATCAATGATGATATTTTGCAATGCGCACCTTGTGGCACTGAATCGATGGTTCTCACACATCCGGGTGGGTTTTTAGACGCTCTCAGTGAAATGAGAAAATGTAAGAGGTATTAAAAATGTTGAAATAAGATATTTCATATGATATATGTGGTGAAATGAGAATGTGTTCTTGTTAAAAAGAACACGAAAATGGACTCTCTCTTTATATATATCTTGATTTGTCTCTCTCTTTCTCTCTTGGCTTTTCTCTTTGTCTATTTTTCTTTCTCTCTTTCCATCTCTCTCTCTCTGTCTCTCTTTGTTTCTCTCTCTCCCCTTCTCTCTTTCCCCCCTCTCTTTTTCTCTCTTTGTTTCTCTCTCTTTCACACTCTCTCACTCTCTCCCTCAATCACTCTCCTCATTCTCTCTCTCTCTCTCATTCCCTCTCACTCTCCTCTCTCTCTCATTCTTGCTTTCTCTCTCATTCTCTCTTTCTATCTCTCTTTCTCTCTCTCTCATGCTCTCTCTCTTGAGGTTTTTGAATGGAATTGAACCTTGGAAATTTTGTGTGAGATTCAATATTGCCAATAGGATCCAAAGGGTCAAGAGAGATGAAAAGTACTATATTTGGTTGACTTACTATTTGGGAGATTTCTTGTTGCTCCTCATGGGTCCTTTATTCTTCAATAAATTTGAAAGGTATGGGAACAAGTGCAACACGTGGTGGTTACGCATCCTATATTCTCTTCATTTGACACTAGGTGCCAATCCTACAAATCAATTTCATCAAATTTGAAATATAATGAAAAGATCCTTTCATTTACAAGAGGTTGTCTTGCCCTCCTTTCATTTGAGAAAGGAATTAAAATATTTCATGACTTGTACAAATTTGGGAAGTGGGTGGAATGGACATACATTGTACCTTTCTATAAGCTTCCTCAATATCTATTCAGAATGTATACATTTATTAGAAATGCTAGAATGGTATTAAGGTGTCGTAGTGAGTCTATTGTTGCAAATAAGTCATGAAAATGTTATAATAGATCATCTAAAGGGTTAGGAATCATATCAGTGGGATATTTCTTAAGGTCTTAAGATGTCTTGTATAAAAGAGCCTCTAAATGATGTAATAAAGACAAAAACATGTGTTTTGAAGGTCTTATGACCTTCCATTTGGTTGAGAAATGAATTGAGGAGGTACAAATATGGTCATTTTTGTAACTAATTCATATTCATTCGAATTACAAAAGGAAGGAGCTCCAAGAAGTTGTGGAAGAGAAGAACTCTCTATTTGAAAATAATTATTTGGTACCAAAATTATGTGTATGAGATATTTTTGAGTAATGAACTAATGGTTTCAATCTTGAAATAAGTTCTTGACTATTATGAAAGTAATTATCCCCTGGTTTATTAGATCTTGAGGATTTTTCAATAGTTAGCTCTGAGATTTGTTCATCTTGGCATTTTCTTAGAGCTTTGCAATAGTTGGTTTCACAATATAGTCAATACATTTTAGGAATTTTAATAGAAGCAAGTGGATTCAAATGTTGAGACAATACTATTTAGAGGTCTATAGGGTAAAATGGTAAATTGAAAGGAGACAAGAGAAAGAAATATAAATTTAAATGGGTTTAAAAGAGAATTGTGATTTGAAAATTCATTCAAAGCATCTAAGGAGTGCGAGGAACGATATTTTGAAGGTTAAGGGGCTTGAGGTTGCTAAAAAAGCCACAATTTATGCCAATATTGTTGCACACATGTAGAAGGGCATAAAGGCCTAATTGGAGAAACAAGAAAGTGTGGAAAGGTGCCTTAACTTTAAAGCTTGGATTTAAAACTTGGTAATCAACTAAACCTAGAAAAAGTGTATCCTAAAAGGACATTAGTTAGTTTGAAACCTTCTTAGTGAAAAATTCACCTTGAAAAGGACCTAGGACAGGGCTACAAGGAGCTAAAATAGGTGAAAAAGGAGTGATGTGGGGAGAGAGACTTAAAATGGAGTTGGGAATTAAACTTTGTCACTCACCTTGAGGAGATTAATGGGTTCCAAAGATTAGTGCTGGATGGTTTCAGTTGTTTGTGGATGATTTCCAATAACAAATCACTAGTGTCATTGTTCTTGAGAAGCTAATGAAGGTAATTTTGACTAAGGTAAGTAATTTGAATACTTCTTGTATTTTTCATCAATTTGATTAGTGACTTAGCATGGAATATAATATAGAGACATGGTGTATTGATAGGAATAGATAAGGTGAACCAATTTGAGCCAATAGTTACTAGTTTAAAGTGTTCTTAACTTGAGAAAGTAAGCCACTTTATAGGCTTAAGGGACAATTTTGTGTTTTTGGATTAAACTAAATTTGTGGATGGGTTGAGTGTGATTTGTAAAAATTAAATGCATGAACCATTTTCACGATCCCTAGTATATGGTATATTTAATTTATTGTGGTCTTCATTGTCAGAATCAAAGAATCTTTGTTTAGATGGTTTTTGATAATACTTATGTGGTGTACAAATGTAATCCAATGATTTATATGGGTTGATCTAATTTTAGGGTGTCAAGTAACTTCATGGTCAAACTCAATGAACTTTCCAAAAATTTTTATTGAGTAGTCTAAGTCCATATTTAATTAATTGAATATTAGATGCAACAACTAGGTGAGAATAATGAATAATTTCTATGAGTGTAGCCATGAGTCTTCATTGGGTATCTTCTTAGTCCATGTTCCAAATAACCACATACCCCATAGGATATTTTAGGCCTTCTCCATCTATGATTAAGGCTATCAATTTATTTTTTTCCTCAACACAATGATACAAATAATAAGACATGTTCCTTCTTTATTATTTTCTTCTGCAATAATTGCATAAACATGACCTACATCACATTGTACAAAAAATAGTTAATTTCAATAAATGATTCATAAATAAGTTACATAATGAGAAAAACTATTAATTTTAACAAAATAATGTAGATATATAATACTTGGTTGCACTAGATCTGATATATGGTCAAATTCAATTGATGATTCACTCATTGTGAGTTGTAGAGATCATGGAGGTTGATAGGTGTCGAGTGGATATAATTTTCTACAACACCATTCATCAACCCACTCTTTTGACTCACATTCATCCCAAAATGAATACATACATGAAGAGAAAAAACATGCCATTTTCCTTATATAAATAGTTCATGAACCTGCATTTGAACTTATAAAAGAGTGCAACTCACTAGATTCTGTTAGTGTAAAACAATCTTCATATTTTACAAAATTAGCTTCTTCTACCAACCAAAAAAAACTACAAACTGTAGATTTACCCTCGTTACCTAGACCCATTATTGAGTTACACCATTCCACGATGGATGTTGCATCAATAAACTTTACACCATCTTTGTACTTCAAATATTCTCTTGCTAGGGCTCTTTTAACACATGCTCTTGCACCATCATGTTCTCCTTTTCCATGTCTGGCCTTAGTGAAATTCCAAAAATGTTGAACACCACTTATCCTATGCATCCTTCTCAACCAGTAGAACATTCGTGCATTCTTGAATTGTGATGTACAATTATCTAACCATATGATGTGTTTATCAAATATAAATGTTTATATTATTCAAATTTCCATAGAAGACCTCAAAACAACCTTGCAAAAACTCTAATGAACATGCACGGTCATCACTAATATAGAAATGATACTCCCTCAAAATATTTTTGTCTTCCTCTGTGTTGTTGAGAGCATGAGTGAATACTATATGCACAAATATGGAAACCTGAATAGAGTTGTAGTATTGTGATTGCACTTCATTTTGTGGTTGTAGAGTATAGTTCTCTAAAAAATCAACAACTGACACAATGGTACCAAGAGGAAATGTGTCCTTGCATAACCTGAATTTCTCATCTAACCATCGAGCTCTGTGTGTATGTCATGCATACTCATACACTATCTTCTCTTGAAATATAGTCATAAAATATGATACACTTATTTCTTTACTCACTAATTCACACCTCTTGGCTTCTTTACCATCTTTTTAAGTGTATGTCACTGACTTGTATTTTCCCAAAACTAACTAGTTCATTTCCAATTACATGTGTATTATTTGTGTGTATACAAATTTGAAAACGTTGCAAACTACCACACCTATCACAAGTTCCTTCTAAACATGATTTCTTATAAAAAAATTCCTCCTTCTCTTGTACAAAAAACACTTGGATGAAATCTCTTGCTGATTTAGGTGGAACATTTATCATACACTCCTGCAAAATATTCTTAGTATGAAAATTAACACATATATGTCAGAAAATATCATAATGCATAGAAAATTCAATATGGATCCTACAACAAGTAGTCTGTGAGTGATTTATTTTAACATAAAAAGGTTTTTCCATTTCAAAATACCTTTGACTAATTTCTATTTTGGGATGAGTCTCTTTAAACTTATTATAAAATTGTGTTTGTGTCATATCAAAAAAATGTTTAGGATGTGATTCAAGGTTTCGAGAACCAATTCTTCTTTTTAAAACATCTTTTTCATTAGGTGAAACCCTTGTATTATTTTTCCATAATTCTATTTTTAAATTTTTTTAACTCTTCAACTATGTCTTTGTCTTTTCGTGGAAGTCTACCAGAGAATGCCCATAATTCATTGTTATTTGTATCTTCAATTCTTTCACGATGCTTGAGAGCTTTTAATAGTGTTTTCCTACTTATTTTTAGTGCACTACTTGTTTTTCTAATTAAACAAGATTTTTTTGTTGCTTTACTTACTATAGTTGATGTAATAACATGTCAGGTAGTATTACTATCTTTGGTACGTGAGATTGGACCTATTGATTGGTATGCATTCATTAGATTTTTTACAATAGATTTTTCACTATTGGTAGATGTTCTTAGACCAAGGGTCTTCATAGTAGGTCTAAAATTAATATTTTTCATCATTTCAACAAACAATTGACATCTTGTTTCATTTAAGTCATTAAAAAATGTTTTCCATATCTAATTAGCTTTTCTTCTACAAGTGTGTTCACTAATCTTATTAGTCATTGGTTTAAAATATTTTCATCAATTTCAAGTAAAAGTTTGGGTGTTTTAGGTAAAAATTTAATCGGTGATTTCAGTGGAAATGATTGTTGAATATCATATAAACATTGTTCATTTTCTATTGTTGTTCATCTTCATAATTTGGTAAAGAGTGTGTGTTTTCAATAGGTTGGTCATTTGGTGTAACATCTATGTTTAAATTTGGCATTGCATCGTCATTCATTGAATATTCATTATTTATTGATTCAATTGGTGTTTGAGGATATGTTGCACCATCAATTTCATTTGGAAGAGATGACATACCTTCATCTCCATACGTTGATTTCTTTTTTTCATGGATTTTTTACACTCGCTCCCTTGTTTTCTTTTTCCTTCTTTCTTGGCTTTGTTGGATGATAGATGGTCTTTGGAAACATCTCCAATCTCTGGTAAAGATGTGTTCAATTTATTTTTTTCACGCCCCTTTTTCATCCATTCTATTTGTTTTTCCAATTGCTCGAGTGTTTTCCTTTGTGGTCTCTTCCCCATAATTCTCAAATATATTTATCACCACAAGACAATAGACAAAAAGATGTTAATGAGTGTTAGGAATATAAGAAACAATATAAACACACTCATATCTCAAATAATGATCAAATATTTCACAAAACAATCTCTATATAAGATAAAATACAAAAAATTGTCAAGAAAAATAAAAAATTGCAGGAATATGTAGGAGTTTGCAGACAACCCGTGATTAGTGGGACCAAAATCATGGGTTCTTTTTGTTTTTTTTTTTGTGTTTAGATTTCAGTTTTAAGCAAGTCATAACGCAAGTACGTTTCATCTTCTATGGATTTGAAATTCCCAATCCATAGGCTTGGATTTTCCTAGGATATCCAAACCTAAGGTTTGGATTGTGTAATCTGTGAATAAATCCATGTTTTACAAAAAACATCACAATCTCAACCTCGATTTCTCATGTGTTATAAAATAATATTCCAAAAAAACATGATTACGATGTCAAGCTTGATTTTACCTTTGTGACGATATACTTCTTTCTAAAATTTGATTAGTTTAAGGCTTTCATCCTTAATTTTTTTTACTAGTGCCTTATTTTCTTGCCAAAACGTATGTATACATTTTTGTACACAATTTATGATTTTTTCATCAAATTTTTTTTAAAAAATGGCTTCATCTAAACTCCATTCTACATGCATTAAAAAAACAAAACAAAATTGATTATTTTTCTCAAAGTTATGGGGGTGTACACACAAATATTTCATTTTTGGGATGTGTTCACTTTGAAAATTAGTAAAAAAATTATATATTCATCCAAAAATTATGAAAAATTAGTGGGACCTCATACATGGTCTTAGCTAACTTTCTATTGAAGGGATTTGAAAAATAATTTATAGAACTCAAAAATGGGGGGAGGGGGGTGCACACACAATATGTTGTTATCTTTTTGACACAAAAATAGACATACTTTGTGTGCACACCACATTTGACCTTCTTAATATCCACCATTTAAATAAAAAATAGTATTTTAGAAACTAGATTCCAAGAAATACATTCTTATTCTTATCACATTGTCAAAATTTGAGCATATGCATGCCAAATTATTAGATGAAGTTTAAGTTTTTCGTTATTTTAGGAAAAATGTTGCCACTTTTGATCCCCATTTTGGTCCCCCATTTCCATGCACTTACCCCCTAGAGATTCAGAAATAAATCACTCCATATTTATATGAGTATAATGTGAAATTACTTTGATATAATTCAACATCATATTTTTTTGTGAGGTCCTCATGAAACTACACAATGTTGTTATGGAACTAATAAGTGTGGGTTTCTAACAATTTGTCATTATGCTACCATACCTATTGAAAATTCACGTACTTGTCTTCATAGTGTTTGAATCCCGATATAATTAATTATAAAAAATTAATAAAAAAGAAACAAGTTTGAATGGGCTTAAAATCATTCTCATGTAGTACATTATATGTTTCCCTCTAGTGGGAAATTGAAATGGACATCTTCAATTTTATGAAGGTCATTTTCTCTTCATCATCAATGTAGTTTTAAAAAATGTATGCCTTAATTTAATAAATCCACTTATCCAATAATGAAGCATCAATTTTTCCTCTTCAAAATATTGGGATGTCGAGGTTCACTTGGGTATTGAAAAGGATTTAAGGGTGAAACCATCAATGAGTGAGTTGTGAGAAAGAGGATGTGGATGGTAGGTTGAGTTGTATCATTAATTCATAGAATTGTCCAAATATTTTCGTGTGTTGTGTTTTGGGTATCCTTAATGATATTTTGGACCTTTAAGGCTACCTTGGGTTACTTATGGGCACCATCCATATTTCTCTAACAATGGCATATTTTTTCAAATAGTTTTAAATAGGAATGAATCATTTTCCTTTACTATCTCATTTTTATGTTTATAGGAATATTAAACAAATATATTATGATATATATAGTAAAAAATACGTGGACTAGAATCATGTGTGAGAGAAAATATGTGCTTGGATTTCAACTAAGAAATTTAGAATATGCATAAAAATATAAAAAGATTTAGATCTATAAAAAATATTCGAAACAAGTAGAATAATTATTCCATGAAATGTAAATTTTTTTCAATGTGAAAAAGAGGGAGACATAAAAACATGTACGATGTTCAATAAGACTAAGAATGTTAGCTCTTATGATCACAAGGTTAATATTTTCTTACTAATTCATCTTGGATCCAATGAAAGATTACAAAGACACATATGTGTTTTAAATTTTAATACTTAGGGCATGTTAATTATCTCCTATTTGGTATGAGCATACAACTCCATAGTAAATTTTGTATTAAACAAAATAGTGAGAGTAGATTATTATGTTTTTATGCATGGCCACAAAATTCTAAGTCATGTTGTAAAGATATAAGCCATATTATGAGAGTCTACCAATATCGTCGAAGCATACCAAAGCTACGATGGTTTAGTAATGCTATTGAGGTATACCAAATCTATGATGGTATTTCGACACTATGAAAAGATGAAGATGGAAGTGTGTGGTCTACAAAAATCTAGGGTTAAGAAAACTCATTTTATATGGGTTAGTTGGGACTTGCTTTTGTAATATTATGTAGATTTAGGCTTCTTTATGGGTAACATGTATCTAAGCTCAATAATTACTTTGGGTGGCTTGCATCCATATATAAACAAAACGTTGAAGCTAAAAGAAAATAAATAGAGCCAATGATGACATACAATTTAGGAATTATGAGTTACTAGACATTTGGTAATGGCCCAAATTCTCTAAGTAAGGTTATGGATTGTGATTATATGTGTAGACATGTAAAATGTGGACATACTTTAATAAATAAAATACTTATTAGATATTATTAATTATTAATATATTATCCCCCTTTACTATTACTAACTTATCATCCCACAATCTCCATCCTAACTTTATAATAATTAGTCTCAGAATTAATTATTATAAATCAAATTTCCTAACCTCATTTAAAACATTTCAAGGCATTAAAAAATACTACTCACCTACCACCTACTCTACACTTATCCTACACCTAGCTTTTCCATCAAATCACATCCCTGATCACAATTAATCTCATCTAATTCTAACCTAATCAAATGCTCCACCTCCAAATCTAGACACTTCTATTTCTAGAAGCCTCTCCAAACTTCCCTCCTTTTTATTTAAAAATTTAAATAAAATTCCCTCTCTCTATTGAATTAAAAATTCAATAGAAGCTTATCTTAATATCTAGAATTATCTAATTTAGAACTCTCCATTCTTCTCATCAATCCTCAGCCATTGATCCACATCCTACTTGGATCAATCTCCACCCTTCATTCCTCCTCCCATAACTTATAAATTGGCTTACCACCCTTCATGGAAGAAAAAATTTGAAATTGCAACTAGGTGTTGCCAAATTTTCTAGAGAGCTCTACAATAATCATCAAGAATTATTCAAGCAAGATATCAATCCATAAGGGGGGGGGGTGTGTTTTCCAACTAAATACACAATCTGAAGCAAGTAAAATCATCCATTGAGCACATCCAAAGCATCAAATAAGGAGGATTTTAGCTTGTAGGTAAGTGGAGGTATAACATCTTCTCTCCCATTTTATATTTCTCAATATGAGGTAGATATAAAGTGTATTAGATTAGGAATTAAGCTACCTTAGTTCTTTGTTCATATTTACAATTAAAATTCTTTTTTGTCTACATTTTGGTGCCTACCATGGGGCTTACCCCCCAATATATTTCTTGTTTTTAATGGTATTTAATACTTAGAACAAACTGTCCAAATTTGGAAAAAAAACATTTTTGTTTACACCTTAAAAATTTGAATTTTCATGACAATTTTTTGTATCGGTGCCTATGCCATATCTTTCAGCACCTATGTTGTAAGAGGTTATTGCTTTGACCTATATCATCACCTGTGCATCGTATATTGATTTTTGTGGCTGCAGGGTTATACTTTGGTGCCTTTTTCGAACCCATGGCACCTTTGTGTTATACATTAACACCTTTCTTTCTAACATTTTGACTGTGTAGATTTACTGCCTTGGTCTAGATTTTTGTGCCTATGCTAAGTCAATTAATGCATATGCTTATACTTTGAAAAATAAATTCTTCTAAAATTAACCTTTCTGTTATGATGCCCTTATTCTATTTTAGTGCCTTTGCTGACTGTCGTAGCGCCTTTGCTCATAATCCAATGTCATTTTCTGCTTTAACTGCTTTAACCTTCTTTGGTGCCTTTGCTACTTGAAATAGTGCCTTTTCTTTGTATTGACACCTTTGACCTAAAGTAGCACCTTTTCTCTGGTAATTAGTGCCTTTGCTGGATTACAGTTTTACATTAGTACTAATCAATCTGACTATTTCTAGGTGTTTTGGTGGTATTTTACAGGGTTTCCCCTTCTGTTTTTACAGAAATATTACAAGAGCAAGGGGAAACTCCATCTGTTTCAATACTCACCTTGTGTTTATATTAATTTTTTGTAGTTGAAGGATTTTTGGTTAGTTAAAAACTACTAACCCATCTTGTTTTATAGCATGATCAGTCCAAGAATATCGGGGTTATAAACAACAAACTACTAATACTTTGTTTTACAAAGCCTCTTCTTGAAGACCCCATTATATAATATAATATTTTTCGTTAATTTTTAATTACTATTTTGCATATATCATCTTTTTGTGTGTTTTGCACTGTTGCTTGTTTTTATCTCGAATGCAAAACCGTTTATGCTCTCCTCTCGTGTCCTAGGACGATCTTGAGGATCAAAAGAGGACAGCCTCTCCCTTTTTCTTTTATAGGGGTAACATGATGTGGAAGTGGCATCCACACACTTACAAATTCCTAGGGGTCTTGTGACCGTGGGATTCATCTCCACGCACATAAACATACCCCGTGTTCCAGTGGGGTATATAAATTCTTGGACAACTGTCGTTATTGGCTAAGTGCTTGCTTGTTTTAAGAGCGGCATGAAGTGAGGGGCTTCCACATCTCATTACCCAAGCCTCATACAACATCCTTACAACATGGAATTGGGCCCATGTATTGTAAAGTATATCAGGAATTCCCTTCGTGAACTTGTGTATCCTAGACTAGGTATCCCTTTGGCCACATATTGAACTATAGTGCAAGTAGGTTGTACTTGCCAAGATCAGTTGCTAGCTAACCCCACATTGACACATCGGTGGAAATCTAGTTTTGAGCACCACTATCAGTGTGTGGTATTGAAAGTGACTATATTTCGGTTGCAATCCCACTTGACTAGTTAGGGCATGCTTGCATGTTTGTACTTGTTTAAGTGTTTTTATCAAAACCAGTGTACAAACCTCACACTAGTCCCTCTAATAAAACCATACACTTGTCGTCCATTCATTTTAACTACAAAATTTGACCTTGATTTTTACCACACATCATTTTTCATATACATTTGACCATATTTTTTTATCCATCATCCACTTACCACCATTCATCCCTTTCACATCACCCCATTAATATCAATTGAAAAACATTTCCACCTAATCAACAAAATTTCAAACTATAAAAGGACATTTAATAAACATCCCCGTCTCACAAAATACATCTAAAAGCCACTTAATACTTCCCCACCTTACCTAAGTAATTTATTTCACAACACCTTACCCAATCTAAACGATCGCCCATCTCATCATCACAAAACTCCCACTTACTTGTTTAACATTTCCTATTGGTATCCCCATACTCACCCATGTCCAAAGGAATCCAATAATAAATATCAGCTCATACACAACATTTGTTACACATAAAAATTCTCACATCTTCACTTAAACCTACATGTACACTTCCTCACATCCTCACATCATCAAACATCTTATCCAATATTACCTATCAACATGATTAATTCAATCTTACTAATCGACAACTTGATAAGTAAACCTAATATTTATTTCCTAATCAATTATCCTTAGCCCTCACACTAAGGCACATCTCAAGCCCTCATATCAAAGAAAATTCTCTCAATCCTCTTTTAATCATCTTGTCCTAAAACAAGAATCGATTGTTGAGATTGTCTATCAATTGATAAAACACTTCACTAAATTGGGACTTATTCCAATCCCAACAACTAAAAATATATCCAATATCGGAATCCAATATTGCTATTTTTGGAATCCAAAATGTCAAATATTGGAATTATCAGCACTTCAAAATCACACATATTGGATTCCAATATTGCATATATTGGAATCTAGAATCACATATATTGGAATCCAAAATCACCTATATTGGAATTATATGTACTCCAAAGTCCCATATATCGGAATCCAAAAAATCAAATATTAGAATCTAGATAATCAAATATTGGAATCCATTATATGGGCTAGTGTCTGTTGGGCATTATTTATGCTATGTTATAAGGGCTAGCGTCTGCTGGGCATTATTTATGCTATGTTATAAGGGCTGGGCATTATTTATGCTATGTTATTACGGGCAGCATCCGTTCGGCAATTTATGTTATGTTATAAGGGATAACGACTGCCAACAATTATTTATGCTATGCTATTTATGTTATGTTATACGATCTAGCTGACGTTAGGCATTATTTATGACACGTTATGTATAGAACATGTTTATAATTTATACAAATAACGAACATATTCTCTTTTCCTTCAATGGTTGCAATGAAGGCCAAAATGTAGTGTTAAATTTGACACCCGTTTAGACGTATTTTATCATTTTATATAGGCTAGTGACCGCTAGGCTAATGAATTTCAAGAGATGTGAGACACTTCTAGGTTAATTTACTATGATGTGATTGAACCTCATTGTAACTAGAGAATGATTGAAGATATTCTGAAGAAACTATCAGAGGGTGTCGATATAGACTATGAGAATATAACTAAATGTATGTATCTGCTACATATTTTGGT
The DNA here is from genome assembly GCA_019776745.2 of Taxus chinensis. Lineage (NCBI taxonomy): Eukaryota > Viridiplantae > Streptophyta > Pinopsida > Cupressales > Taxaceae > Taxus > Taxus chinensis. The sequence continues at coordinate 182,279,305 of CM034148.1, forward strand.
ATGACTTAATTTTATAGTGCATCTATGTATCTGTTGCATATTTCCGTACGAGTTAATTTTAAAATCCAGTTCTTTTATTATGACATCATGATTAATGGGGGAACCATAATATAACTCATAGAATAGGTAAATATATTTTCATGTCATAGTCTTTTAAGAATCATATATCTAAAACCTGCACTACTCACCATAGAGAGAAAATCAAATAATAATTGACTTTACAATACTTGCTGCTTTCACATGATTTGATAAGAAGCATGTTAGAGACAAAGAAAGTTTGGTCTACATTGAATCAATATTGAACTAAATGTGAGATAAACTCTTTATGTTAAGTGGAAATAAGTAAAAGAGTCCATAGAAAGAAGGAAAGATGCCTACTTTTAAGTCTGCTTTGCTTCAATTTTAAAAAAAGATTTTTTTTGCCTTGGAGTGGACCATTCCACTTAGAGAGTAAGATTATTATTTTTTGAAATTATGTAAAATAGGGTTGAAGGGACCCTATCCCGTACATAACGAAGTTCCCAAATAGAGCAGATATTCAATACTGAACCATACAAAAATATATTTAGATAAAAAAGAATCAAAAATAACAACCAATACAATAAACTAACAACAATAAAAACACAAAACTAACAACACTAAACAACAACCTAACATCAAACACTACTTTTTCATTTTCTCCAAGTTGGCCACCAGAGTGGCCCATTCCTTAGCCAGTGATTCAATGTTAGTGCCCAGAGTGGTTACATTAGCTTCAGATAGTTCCATTTTCCTCTTCTTCGATGTCCCCTGCTCTTCACATTTTCTATAGGCATTAGCAAACTATCCGAGAGTTTGAAGGTGTTGTAAAGTGCGCTTGATAGTGAGAATAATCCAATCATTGAAGTTCTCAAGAATAACCTTAAGATGATCCACATCACTGTTTAAATTCATACACTTTTCTTGTAGAACCTTCGTACTGCCACCCTTTATGACTTGAGCCACATCCTCAACTTTCATCTTCTTTGCATACCAGTTGTTAAGGACAACTTGGATAGTGATTTTAGTAAGACAACTGTCACATTTCACATTTTCAAGGTTTGCAACCAATTTATCAAGATCAACTCACTCTTCCACACCACCTTTTCCAAGAACTTCCATTTGGGTCTTTTCTTGGGTGTCAAATGAAACCTACCTCCTCTATTGACTTGGTTCCCCTTTTTCAACCTTATTAACAACCACCACCTTCACGTCCTCTTGTTTTAAGTCTTTGAGGTTGTTTTCTGCTTCAACTTCAACCACATTTTGATCATCCCCTACACTCAACTCAGGGTATTCACTAGACTCCTCATTCTCAAAATTAGTTTCATCTTCCACAACATAATCTTCAAGGGATTTTGACAGGACACTATCCCCATTAACCATTTTATCCATATCCAAGATTGATATTTTCATAATGGCCATAATAAAACCCTAATGTAGGGGAATACAAATTTTTCCTTTTTTGTAGTGGTCCAAGGTAGCACATAGAGAACGCATTATATAGTATGGAAAACAAAAATGATGCCCATGTCTGAGGAAATTGAGCATGGGAAGATGGTAAACATAGATACATTTGTGGCATCCCTCAAGAGTGAAAAAATGAATTAGGTTAAGGGCCACTTCATTGAATGGGGAAGGTAAGGAAATCCTAAGAAAGCTTGTAAAATAAGGGGTGAGTTATTCCTTACCTTATAGAAATAACTTCATTTCATCCACTAGATCATTTATGGGTTTGTAGACTTCATGTCCTTCCATGGGCATGCCCATAATATAAGCTACCGTGTTGATTGATAATTCAATCTTTACTCCCCACAGCACCACATTTCCCCCCATTCATTTCCTGGCCAGCTGCTGTGCTGATCTGAAATCCTTATTGAGCTTCTCGTTGTACCCCTCAAAAATATTTAAGAAAGGGGAAAATCCCATTCAATCGAACACCTCAATAGCCTTATATTTAACATCATCGAGATCCCAAGGCTTAGTGAAAACTAAATATTCCCCCATATTCCTATTAACAACCAAACTATCAGGAAGAAAAACTCATTGTTCAATGCTACAAAAACCTGACCACATAATTGCAATACCAATACACCAAGTATCAACATAAATCCTAGATTCCTAGAGAGAAGTAAATGTGCATTAACATCCCTTTGGCCTTAATAGAGGAATAAACCCAAATTCCAAGAGAGGCATAAACCTGTATTATAAGAACATTAACATCCCCTTAATAAACTACGTGCACCGCACTGCACTTGTAAGGAATTCCAAGAGAAGAATAAAACCCGATGATGCTCACATTACAAGAACATTAACCTCCCCTTAATAAATATAAACCCTAATGGTGCTCACATTACAAGAACATTAATAGTTATAAACTTGGATTCCAATAGAGGAATAAACCCGGATTACAAGAACATTAACATCCCCTTAATAGTTATAAATGTCTGACGTCATTCATCATTAACCCCCCATGTCACCTTCCACCATCCTTGTGTACCTCGAAAGAAGGGACATGAAATCATTGCAGTACATTTTCCTCCCACACTTACACTTTAAATGAAAATTAAAATTCTCCTACTCCCCTTGTCATGAGGATATATTTTCATAATTAAATATAGATATGAAATAAATTAAAACTCCTTTTCTAAAGGTAGAATTATGGTAAATCATTTTAAGAAGAATTTGAATTTCGTTGTAATACTATTCGTCATGTTGGAATCTCAAATTCATAGAATAATTCATTACAAATTAAAATTGTTTTCACGATATCTATGAACACAATGATTGTTGAAGTGCCTGATAATTTTGTAATTCTACATATATCTTAAACCAATGTGAATTTTTTTTTTCAGTAGACAATTTGAAGTCGAGAGGATAATATGACCTTAAAAAATCAAATTAAGAGAGTTTATACTTAACGCTCACTAGGTAATGCCAGTGTAGCTTATTGAGGTAAATTAAAATTAATCAAATAAGAATTCACTAGAAATAAAAATGTTATGTACACTTTTTTTATATATTAAGATATCTTACTGTATTATAAATTTCCTAAAGATAATCACACATATTATACATATAAACATTATTAAGATAGTCAGACACATTAGACAAAAACTTGTTGTCAAATAAACTTAGGGATAATTACATACAAGTATCCCATGTTTTGATTGATAAAAGGATACATACAAAAACTAAAAAATGAGTACGAAAGATAACAAGGCCAACATGTAACATGAATAATCAAACCTGCAAAAACATAGATTCGTGAATACAAAAAAAAAAGAGTGGGAACGATAGAGAAACCCTAGGGTTTTGTCCATCCAAATGTTGCAATAATATTGAGAAAGGTAAAGGATGTGCCAACAACAAACTTTAATTACTCCACACGACCAGGAAAGGGAAAGATAGGTTTTAGGAGTGCGACCAGGTCTAGGGATGGCACACTGAAGATAGATGCCCCATCGGATCAACATATACTTTGAACTGAGTCGACAAATTGAAGTAGGACCCAAATATTAAATTCTATGGCATCACAAATCTTGCTATCAACCTAAAAAGGTGATAGATAAGGATTCAACCTTGCAAAGAGATAAGGAAGGCATGCTTCTGCCAAAGATTCAACCAAACCCACATGATGGTCTAAGTAAATGAAATGGGACGTGACTGCTATGACCACTAATTTATCTGCACATAACACCAGGTAATTGAACATGAAGATGCCTGTAATCTTGGAGTTTACACAAGCTCTGCCGGTTTGCTAGAGATAATCCACACCTAAGACGTTCATAATCGTAGTCATAACATCTTCAAAGACATTGCGAAGATGACTGTAAGACACAATAGACATGAAAGTCATTTTCCGCTTGTTGCTACGCAAGAGGATGAAAGGAACATAGGTAGATGTAATGAGAGGGAAGGGGAAAAAATAAAAAAAAACTTGAGAAAATGGGTGAGGATAGGTGAAAGCACAACCCAATTAAATAGTCCCTCGACTCATGTGAGGAATGTTGATGCAATAAAAAATAGATGGCGTCATCAACATCTTCCCATGTATTGGGTAGATTATTTGATGAAAAGGATCTTATATTATATAAAATGTAACATGATACAAGATTCTGTCAACAAAACAAGCGAGTGGTATGAGAGCAAACCCAAAAGCCACAAGCACACTAAGAAAAGCCTAGAAAAATAACAAAGCAATAACTATAATGGGGTATGAGGAACACCAAAAATAAAGGATAGATTATGAATAAAGGCTACCCTTGATTGATAAAAACACATTATAAAAAATCAAATTACTATAGATAGTCACACACATTATACAGAAAGGTGTTATTAATTAAATCTGCCGCACCACCCTTGGAGCCAGCTCAGACGGAAAATGTATCTCCACCAGATTTTGAATTATTAGCATTGGATCCTAGCGGGAGGGGGTGCTCCAGCAAGATTTCTTCTAAGGAGATGCCTGTAAAGTTTGTTGAGGGTTCTTGGTTAGCAGTAGCACCGAAATTGCGCCACTCATAGTGCTATAGATCACAATTGTTAAGGCGTGCTTTGGCCACTTTACGGATGCACATGGTACTAGTGTGAACCACTTTTTGGCCATGCTCATTGAACTTGTATTCCACGATCTTCTTCACACCATTTTTGTCTGGCATAATGATATGTGACAGTGGCTGATGAACATACAGGTCTTCATTATCTTCCTCTTTAAGATCCCCCCACCAAACTCTGTCAGACACCATCACTATTTCTATTTTATACTGGCTAGAGGTTGTGTCATCACCAATCCAACACTATGATAATTATTCATCGGGAACTCCTCGTGCTATGATTATTTACTAATGCACAGCCTTTAGTTTGGTGGATGTAATGTGGAAACAAAACAACAAACATAACACAAGAATACCATCGACTATGATAAGACGGAATGATGAAAAATCTGAAATATCAAAGTAAATTATAATATTAACATGAAATTGTTACAATCTCACCCATGAGGTACTTCAAGTGTTATTGACTTCACTTGCCTTCCACCAATACTATGGGAGAAACTTTACAATTACACCTCTTAATGGCTTCTTCAACACACCTTTAAATTGATGGCTTCCTTTACACACTTCATACAATATTTCTCACTACTTCCTTCTATGATAAATGAGGGGGGTGGCCTCTTTATTTATAGAACTTCGAGGCTTATCCATCTTATCTCTAAGATAGGATAAGAAATCCACTCTGACGAATCATATTCCATACCTTAACTCTTATCTGTACATGTAAGCTTATCTTTTAAGATAAGATAAACCTTATCATTTCACATGGGTTCCACATTTTTATACTTTTTACAAATAAAATACACAAAATATTTATGACCTCACTCCTTGTCCTTATTACCAATATAATATTTCTAATTCCTAATCATGTAGACCCTACTTCTCTACTTATCCCAACTTTGACATTTTAACATTACTGGACCACTTACGACAAATATTTACTTTTTACCACAACATTCATATTGTACTTTTGACTATTACCATACTATACATTATTGGCGGCGTCGTACTGGTAGCGCTGTTATCTTCTATCAGACGCTACTACTAATTATACTTAACAACATCCTATTCCTAATGCATACATTAATGAAATAGAAATTATAGAGGAAAATTTTAGTGTCGACATCTTCCCCCTTCCTAGCTTCTACTCCGTCCTCGGAGTAGACTATTCTGGTGCTTGGAAAATCTTCAACTTGTCGTGGTTGACCCATTTCATAATGGGAGTGCCATCCAATTCCTCCAGTCGGTACGTACCATTTTCATGCACAGCTGCTATTTTGTAGGGCCCCATCCATTTTGGAAGAAATTTTCTGTCTTCTTTTTTTGTATTTGGAATCATATACTAGAACCAAGTCATTCACATGAAATGGAGACCAACGGATCTTTTGATCAAAGTATTCCTTCTGCTTCATTTTCTTCTTATGGTTTGTATCCTTTGCTATTTCCCTCATTTCCTCTAGCAAATGAAGATGTACCAACCTTTCTTTTACTGAATCACTTTCATCCATCCTTTCATTTTTCATAACTCTCACAGTGGGAATATCAAACTCAATAGGAAGAACTAGATCAATGCCATAAGCCAACTGAAATGGGGAGTATCCTGTTGCTGACTTTGATGTTGCCCTATATGCCCACAATGTTGCATGAATCCTTTTATCCCACTTATGTACCTGCAAGGCTGCATCTTTTGCTAGAATTTGACACAACACAAAATTTGTTCGTTCCACTTGTCCATTTGTTCTTGGCTTGTATGTTGTTGCCTTCCTATGCTTAATAGAAAATTTATTGACTAGGGCTTCTACTACCTCATTAATGAAGTGACTTCCTTGATTTGTTACAATTTCTAATGGACAACCAAATCTGGTGACAATGCGTTCATATATGAACCTTGCCACCTCATCCATGGAAGTTGTTTTCAATGGCCTAGCTTCAACCCACTTGGTTAAATAATCTGTGGCAACTACAATATACTTATTTTGGTGTGAGGTAGTTAGAAGTGGACCTACAATGTCTATTCCCCACTTTTCAACTATAAATTTCAGGAAACTTGAATTCATTCAGATAATTCCAAATATCTATGTATTCACTAGGGATTGTGTCAAGGGATAACAATGCTGCATCGGGGAAATCATCATCATCACAAGATGATCCTAAACCATCATAGGCTCGAGAGAGTGCATCTGCATTGACATGCTTCTTTCCTGGCCTATCTATAATATCAAATTCAAATTCTTGTAGCAAAATTATCCATCTTGCTATCCTCCTTGATGGGTTAGGCTTATTGATAATATATTTTAGAGCCTGATGATCTGTTACAACTATAAATTTCTGCCCTAGCAAGTAATTTCTAAACTTCTTTACAGCAAAAATGATAGCTAGAGCCTCTTTTTCAGTTACGGTATAATTTACCTTAGCACTGCTCACTTGTCTGCTCCCAAAGTAAATTGGATGTTCATTCCCATTTTCATCCTTTTGGCTCAAAGTACTTCCTAGTGCTGCATATGAGGCATCAGTGTACACAATGAATGGCTTGCTCCAATCTGGATTCTTTAAAACAGGTGAAGACACCAGGGCTTCCTTCAGTTGTCCAAAAGCTTCATGTGCCTTATTTTCTGGTTCATAAGTAACATCCTTCTTCAAGAACTGGGTTAGTGGCTATACAATCTTTGAGAAATTCTTGATGAACCTTCTATAGTAACCCACATGGCCTAAAAATGATCCCAACTTACTTCTATTCATAGGAAATGGTAAATCTTTGATTTTTGAAACTTTATCAGGATCAATACCAATACCATCTCTGGATACAACATGCCCTAACAAAATGCCTTTAGAACATCCAAAGACACACTTTGTAGGGTTTAGTGAGGCTTGTGCTTCATCTATCCTTTGAAATGCTGTCTCCATCTGGTGCAGGTGGTCTAACTTGCTTGCATAGATATAAAAATCATCCAGAATTACTCTGATGAAGGTCCCAATGTACGGTTCGAACACCCTATTCATCAAATGCTGGAATGTTGCTGGAGCATTACACAATCCAAAAGGAATAACTCTATAAGTAAATGTTCCCCAAGGAGTGGTGAACATGGTCTTCAGCTGATCTTTCTCTGCTATACGGACTTGGTTGTATCCACTATATCCATCAGCAAAACTATAACACTCCTAGCCAGCTACTTCGTCCAAAATCTGATCTGAGAATGGAAGAGGGTAATGATCCTTCTTTGTTACCTTATTGAGCTTCCTGTAATCAACACAAATGCGTAGCTTCCCATTCTTTTTTATTGAGATCACAATGGGAGAAACCCATTCTGAATTCTCCACAACAAATATGAATCCTGCATCAAGCAATTTATCTATTTCTTCTTTTACAGTCTTAGAAAAATTAGGATTCATTCTATATGACATTTTCTTTATAGGCTTAGCACCATCTACCAGCTCAATAGAATGTTCTACCCAACTTACTTGACAGAGTTCCTTGTAATCAAAAGTGAATATGTGTATGTACCTTCAAAAGAGCTGGAGGTAGGATTCCTTGTCACTTTCCATCACAGCATCACCAATCTTTATTTGTTGGAGACGATCATCAACTTCTTCTTCAGATAATTTTATGGGGTCATGAGTCGGTGTGACTGGAAGGATATCCATGACTGAAACATCAACCTCACTTTCTTCATCTTCAGTGTCCACTTCACTGGTACTAGAGTAATCAGAGGATGTCCAATCATCAGTTTCATCACTTGAATCCATAGGTTCTGCCTTATGATGTCGAGGGATCACGTTTATCTTCACCCTCTCTATACCATGTCCAAGTGTCATGAAGCCTTCATTCCAGTAGTTTCTTGCATGAACTCTACTTAGCCATGGTCTTCCCAGCAACATTGGGTACGCAATAGTACCATTTTTCATCACCTGAAAGTATACCACACATACAACACCCATAACAGATATTGCCACATTTGAAACTACACCTTCTGGTTTAGTTTTTCCCTTATTTAATGACCTTAACATAAGTGTTGAAGGGAGATCAATTTCTAAACCCAACATATTCGTTACAGACTCGGTCATTACATTAACTGCAGCACCTCCATCAACTAAGACACCATGAATTAAAATACCATTACATAATACCTCAACTTGTGGAGCATAGGGATCCGCCTTTGCCTCCAAAACAGGGACCTCAACCTCCTTCCTTCGTCGAGCATTGAGTCCACTTCGCAGCTCCCACCTCTTCTCAGAAGACATAGCCAAGAGTTGACCATATGTAATATTTTCAGACCTTTTGGACAAATCTTCCAAGATGGAGTATGGTCCTTGCCCCTATGAAATTAGAAAATCCTGTACACCCAACTTTCTTCTCCTATGTTTCTTACTAGTTTCTCCTTTCATCTTCTTAGGATCATTTCCATCTTGATTATCTTTTTCTTTCTTTCTTTTTGTTACAAACACATCTACTTCATTATTTTTGCTCTTATCTACTACATCAAAAGAATTCACAGGTGCTTTTCCTTTATCATTATCTCCTTTACAGATGTAGAAGCTCTATTTGGACAATTATACTTATAATGACCCTTTTTATAACAACCATAACATACAACTTCAGAAATATTTCTTTTTGGACCTCTATCTCCTCCCTGAGAACTAAATTCTTTTCCTTGAAGAAGATTAATAGTTAACTGACCCATCTTTTTGAGCAGATCTTCATACTCAGTAGATGTACTAGGAGAAAGATTTGTGCTCACCGAGCGTGGTTGTGGATTCTGGAGCAAAGGTGCTGGTGTAGGTTCTACTTTAGCAACAATTTCTTTGGGCTCCTCTTCCATGCTTTCTTCTTGCCTTCTTACAATCTCCTTTGCTTGTTGAATGGTAGCTGGGTGGTTATACTTCACTCATTGTCTGATCTCTGGCTTCATCCCAAGAATGAAGTGCTTACATAGGAGATTATCCACGCCATTCATCAACCCATCCGCTAATCCTTCCTTCCGGATCTGGGCGTCAAGCTTCCTCCTTAGCTCTAGAACACGAGCATGATAATCCCTTATCTTCTCCTTCTCTCCTTGGGTTAGCTTTATGATATCGATCATGCGATCTACATATCTCTGTTGTTCACCAAATTCTTCAAGAAAACTTTCAGTTAATAAATCCCATGAGTTTTTCACATTATCACCTAATGTTTCAAACCACCTAAGGGCTGAACCATCCAAAAAGGTAGGAAAAAATTCAGTCCATTGTTCCCTTCTTATAAGGCCATTACAAATACAAGATCGTTTAAACTCTTGAATGAAAGAGGAAGCATCTTCATTAGATTGAGCTGAAAAAATAGGAATCTTCTCCATTTTCAAAAGTAACCACAGTGAAATACCAACCCAAAAGTACAGTCAACAAGACTTATGTGCACCAATAATTAAAATCATTATAATAGAAAATAGAAATGACCACGGTAAACTATGGTAAAACTTGACTTACTGCGGTAAAAACTGACTTTACTGTGGTAAACACTATTCACAGTAAAAAGTGAAGTTACTGCGGTAAATACTATTCACGGTAAAAAGTGACTTTACTGTGGTAAATACTATTCACAGCAAAAATGACTTTACCATGGTAACTACTATTCACGGTAAAAATGACTTTACCATGGTGACTACTATGCACAGTAAAAACAAGGTTACCCTCCAATTGATTTTTGACTAAGTGGGAATATCTCTTCAGACACCACCAACGAGGAATGGTCCTGGCAATGGAACCAAAATGTCATCACCAATCCGGCACTATGATAATTCTTCACCGGGAACTCCTCGTGCTATGATTATTTACTAATGCATAGCCTTTAGTTTGGTGGATGTAATCTGGAAGCAAAATAACAAACATAACAGAAGAATACCATTGACTATGATAAGACGAAATGATGACAAATATGAAATATCAAAGTAAATTATAATATTAACATGAAATTGTTACAATCTCACCCATGAGGTGCTTCAAGTGTTATTGACTTCACTTGCCTTCCACCAATACTATGGGTGAAACTTTACAATTACACCTCTTAATGGCTTCTTCAACACACCTTTAAACTGATGGCTTCCTTTACACACTTTAGACAATATTTCTCACTACTTCCTTCTATGATAAATGAGGGGGGTGGCCTCTTTATTTATAGAACTTCGAGGCTTATCCATCTTATCTCTAAGATAGGATAAGAAATCCACTCTGATGAATCATATTCCATACCTTAACTCTTATCTGTACATGTAAGCTTATCTTTTAAGATAAGATAAACCTTATCATTTCACATGGGTTCCACATTTTTAGACCTTTTACAAATAAAATACACAAAATATTTATGACCTCACTCCTTGTCCTTATTACCAACATAATATTTCTAATTCCTAATCATGTAGACCCTGCTTCTCTACTTATCCCAACTTTGAAATTTTAACATTACCGGACCACTTACGACAAATATTTACTTTTTACCACAACATTCCTATTGTACTTTTGACTATTACCATACTATACATTATTGGCGGCGTCGTATTGGCAGTGCCGTTATCTTCTATCGGACGCTACTACTAATTATACTTAAGAACATCCTATTCCTAATGCATACATTAATGAAATAGAAATTATGGAGGAAAATTTTAGTGTCGACAGTTGCTAGGCTTTATTTGTTGCTTTGGAATAATGTTTTTAATAGTTATAAAATGTCATTAACATTATGTTTTAAAATGTATAACACATTCATGTAAAGAGTGCAATATGCAATGCTTGTCTAATTCTCCTTAATCATAATCCAACGTGTGTGTTGGGCATGTGTGTGTATCATTATTCTCCTATTCAAGCTCTCCACATCTCACTTTGTCAAACGTAATAACCGTCGTCCCTAGCTTGAGAAAATGACAATGTAGTGAAATCCTCATGCATTCGGGGTAAAGTTATCACTAGTTTGTAGAAACTCAAATAATTGGTTATCGCAGTAAAACCCTACAAATAAAAATAAGAATACTTATGCTCACATAAGATCCTTGTCAAGGGTAGAAAACACATCTCCACTAGATTTAAGCTTAAGGTTTTTTTTTCCAATAATTTTTTTTTTTTTTAATTTGGTTTAATCCCCACAGATCTGCCAAATCATCAAGCATCGAACAACATAGAATAACACGTGATAGTAAAAGACACTCTGTTATGAGAACATGTTTCTTAGAAGAATAAAAAAACCCAATCAAATCATTTGTATCATCATTTACATTAAATTCGGTGGAAGACATCAAATAGTATAAAAATTCAACATCTTGCATTGTCTTAAGGGATAACAAAACCAAAATACAAATCATCTAGAAATTAAACATCCACCGTAAACGTCTAAAGTAAACATAAACCATAAATTACTATTACTACCATAAGGGTGGAATGGAAACATCAATAAGGGACGATACTAGGGAGGTGATACATAGCAGGAGGGAAACTAAAGGAAGGGGAAATATGTAAAAGAATAAATCATGGTAATTTCGTGCTCATTGAACTTGTATTCCACGATCTTGTTCACGCTCTTTTTATCTGGCCCAATGATATTCAGTGGGGGTTGATGAAAATCTAGGACTTCGTTATCCTCCTCTTTAAGCTCTCACCATCCCACTTTGCTGGACGCCATCATTGTTTCTGTTTTATACTAGCTAGTAGCCACTAGGCATAAAAAATATATATATTTTAATTTGATTTATTCCCCATAGATCTGCCCAATCATCAAGTACTGAACAACATAGAATAAACTTTGATAACACAAGACACTCTCTTATGAGAACATGTTTCTTACAAGAACAAAGAAACTAACTCAAATCCTTTTTATCATCATTTACATTAAATTTGGTGGAAGACATCAAACAATAAAGAACTTCAACATCTTGCATTGTCTTAAGGGGTAAAATAATCTTGAAAAAGAGGTGTTGGACTATGGGGAGATCATAAATGCTTGTAATTAGATGTGAACAACTAGGAACTACCATCTAAAAGAGAGCCATACTTAGAAACAACATGTTAAATACATAGAGAAACTGATAAAAAAGATGAAAAGTTTGATAAATTGATAAAAAGATAAATTTGACTGGAATTGCCGACGATTTAGGCCAATTACTAGAGATTACTGTGGAAACTAACATTTTTGCTAAAAATGATGATTAAATTTCTAAAATGATGTTTTTGATTTCTTTTAATGTTTCTTATGAATTTTAAAAGATAAACATAGATGCAAGAATACCTTTGGATGGATGTGGATCTAAAATATGCCTCAAATCTTTAGTAGAAATGGTTTGAATTGTTGTCTTGTCTTGTTGTCCTTCTTAAAGGTTGAGTGGTGAAAAATAGATCACAAATACATTGTTGTAAATGACTGATATTGATGCCTGATGATGTATGAGTATTCCTGGACATTGAGAAGTCAAAGAGCTAAGTGTGTGCATGAATGAAAAAATTCTGAAGATCTTGGAGAGAGAGCACGAAAGTGCTATTTATAATCACTGACGATGAGGTATAATTTCTGAAAATCCACCTTTTTTGGGCAAAGTGCTTGGAAAGTGGTTGAAACCACTTCTAAACAAAAATTTTTGGTTTTTGATTTGGGTAAATGATTAAGGTGAGGTTGGGGATGAGATGTAGAGGTTAAAATGTAGTAATAAATAGTTGATTGGTTATGAAATGGTTAGGGTTGATTTAGGGAGGATAAAATGAGATCTTACAACTGTGAAATGATATTTTATGGGGATGTGGGAAGATATTTACATGGAATAAATATTGTCAAGGATTTTAGACTTGGGATAAGTGATTATATATTAAGTAAATATGATTAAATGAATTACTTTTATTTAATATTATTACAAAGATAGTGTATGTGGTGGGGGAAATTAGTGATGCTAATTTTAGGTGTCTACAGTATAAATCAATAATAAATTTGTTATGTTTATGTGTTATTATATTATATTTCATGTGTTAACTCTAAGGGTTACATGGTCAATGATGGGGCACTACAATATCCAATCATTTTAACCAACCAGTCTGAAGTTGATGTCATTTTTACCAAGCATGGTGTCCTAGATAATATGAAGTGAAGAAAATAAACATTTAACTAGTGATGATGGTTCTAGTTTTTTAGGAGGTTTTATTTGTCTGTTTGAGTCTATATAGTTACTTCAGTAACTACGTAAAGTAATCAACTTTAAGCTACTTAGAATTAAAAAACACATTAAGCTACTTAGAATTAAACAACACAAATGATATTTATTCTACTAAAACAACCTGGAAGAAATAAATTCTTTGAAAAATGAAGATAATTTGAAATGAAACTTATTGGAATTAAAAACAAGATACAATGAAGTAACTAGTTAAATAGAAATGTTGATTTGATTGGAATATTGCAAGTTTTGGAAATAATTATTGTTAAGATCACTTCAGAATTTAGAAATGCGAGAAAAACATGAACATAAATACCATAATAGCAAATTCCTCGGTTGAGTGGGCCTTTAATCTCCCTTGTATTAGATTGTTGACAAAATTTTATTCATTCAAAAAGGAGTTTCTTACAAAACAATCTGTAAATAACTATATCTGTTACTATCTTCTATTTCATTACGTCCCTCTATTCTATTACGATTTCATACTAGTCAAGATAGGAATTTTATAGTCACTTCCTTCCAACACATACCCATGAATTTAGGTGGTTGGATATAATATAGTTTGGGAGTTGGTTACAACTCATAAAAGAACTAGAAACTATATTCCTTGTTTTTAATTTTCATTAACTTCCTTCAAAATAGTCTTCATAATGGAATAAACAATGTCCAATCTTGACTATGACACCTTGCATTGGTAGTTATTATTAATTTATTGACATGCACACATCACCATGCACCTTTTCAAATAAATTAGTTGAAAAAACTTCAATAATTAGTTGACATAGTTTCAACAAGGATAAGATGCATTATTTCCTCACTTTGGAATTGATTAATCAAACCATCCAATGCATTGATTAATGAATTTAGAGTAAAATTATTATTATTTAATGTGTCAATTTATAGACTCATCATCTCCCCCACACCTTATCTTTTGTAAGTCCTCTTTAGAAGTACTATTGGGTTAACCTTTTCTCAAGCCTCTATGTCATATTAACTCCTCAAACTGATCTACATATTACTTAAAAGATGTAATCTTGAATTCCCTGTTATTAAATACTGAATCCGCCCATTCTCCAAATTATTTGTCCAACTGTGGGGAATTATTTTTCCATGATGTCACAAGAATGAGAAGAAAAGGTGGTCTAGTCCTCATTCTCATCCAGACATCATTTTATTCCTATGCTATGAGCTAAATTATTTCTAAAATGTTTTTTCCCTCCCCATACTTCATGTGAGATTTTTGGAAGAGATTAATTACCTTATTTTTTAATGAAACATTTAAAGTCTCCAATATTTTGTTATGTGTAGCATGAACTTCCTCATAGTGTGCATGACCATAAGAGTTAAAATATGCAATACATAATATGTTTTTTGGAAACATAGGCTCTCAAGCTAGTAGTAATAAGATCTGAAGTCTCTCCTCATTTGGTTTGTATGTTCTAGTTGAGGCCTTATATAAAATCCAATTGTTCTTACCTCATTCATGAAAAAATCAGTCTTTTTAATCCATAAAATTTGATTATGCAATAGAGATTCAAAATACTTCAATTGAAACGTGCCTACATATAAATTGAGTAGAAAATCAAGTACATTGGGAACAACCATATTGCACAAAAATAATTCGCACAAAAATTTGTGTTGTTCTTTAGAACAAGTCCTATAAATTTCCATGATTTAATTACATCATTTTACTCATGAGGTAGGCAATAGAAGATTCTAGTGAGCTTCCATAAATAAAACAACATTTGAAGAAATAAACTATACATTGAAGTTAGCCTCCTTCAAGTAAGAAGTTTCTAAGTTGTCTAAAAAATGGTACCAAACTTAGAATCAAATTTTTTTGACTCGTTATTTGATTCATCTTGTTATTTTAAATATTTTTTCTCATTAAGGATCCTTTTGTTTTCTTGAAAACTTTTTTCCCATTTTGTTGTTAAATTATCCCAAGCTTGGAGCCCAATATCTTTTTGCTTTCTCAAACTTTAAACTTGTAGTCCTAATTTAGAAAAGCCCTGATCCTTATCTACACTTTGAAGATTTATTTACTGAAGATCTTTTATTAAAAAATATTTATCTTCTTCCATACCTTTTAATTTCATCTTCAGCAACTTGATCTCTCTTTTTGTTCTTGGATTGTGGCCTCAGCTCTAGATTAACATGATTGCTTGATGAAGTTGTATTTGTTCTTCTTCTTCATGGGAGGTGGGTTTGGTGTCCTCTTTAGAAAAAAAATGGCTCTTTCCCTTTGGATAAAGTAGGTTTGTATGTAGAAGAAGAAGGTACTTCCTTTTGTTTCTCTTTTTGTTCTTTCCTTATTTTTGGATATTTCTCTTCCATTTTTGGAGATGAGGACCTTGATTCCGGAGTTGTAGGCACTTCAATTTCAGATAATTCTTCCAAAAAATTTACAACACATTCATCATTTAAAAAATTTCTTCTTCTCTTCCTTGTTGGCATTTGAGAAGACATCATTTCCTTGGTCATTTTACTTAAAATCTTAGGAATGGGATCCATTTTATCCTTCCCATCTGAATCTATGATTAGAATCAATTCATGATGATGGGTTTGATGTGCATGTTGCTTAGAAATTTGACCTGATTCTTCAATATTTGATCTCAAAGCTTAGGATTGGATTGGTGATGGGTGACAGTAGCATCTGAAGTAGATCTAGGGGTGGTAGAAGTGTACAAGGATCCCCTTTTTACATTTTCCTTATATTTCAAGTTTTCCCCCAAGAAGGTCTCACATGCCTTCTCCCCTTTTGGTTTTTTCAAGAAATGATATTTACAAATTAATTGTATAAGTCCTTGGTGCTTGAGTGAGGACCTGCCTTTAGCATACTTCACTACCATGGTACTGATGACATCAAATAAGAAACTTGGGAGGTTAACTTTGAGTTCAATATTTCTCCTCTCCTGCTTTAGGTGGATTAAAATTGTAATGGAATCCCCACCCAACACATATTTTTTACCATCACAAGTAAAATATTTCTTTACCTAAGAGGCTACAATTTTCAAAGGTTTAGACAAGTTTTCCCTTTCTATCCATTTTTGAATCCCCAGTGATTTTATTATGATCTTAGGAAGGGGTTCACCTTCTTCATGGAAGAGTTGAATGAAGTATTTTATTAGATAATTCCATGTGAATTTGATGCTGAAATCAGGGAGGTCACATATGGTATTTATAATAGTGTTGTTGAATTCAATTCTTATCCCACTAATCTTTGTGTGATTTTATTCAAAATTCGTAACAAATTATTCTATCAACTAAGCATTATACCCTTCAAATTTCTTAAGGAAATCCAACTAGCATGCATCACGGAAGACTTGATAAACCGCAATATTCTATAGGAGAAATTTTGTTGACTCAGGTTCTAATTTATTTTGTTGGCCCATCCTATAGAAATCTATAAAGTAAATCTTCAAAACGATAATGTTTTTCTTTTAAGAACAACATACACTTATTTTTTGGAGTTGCAATATCTTAACTATTACTTCCTTCCCCCAGGAAGAAACTCAACAATATTAGTTTTGTAAATGGTGGTATTCCATCAATAACTAATCTTTATAGTTATGTGACACATTTTTGTGGCGGTATAAATGATGGATACAACTTCACATATTTTTAGCACACTTTGAAATGAGATTTATGATGCCATTTTTTGCTTCATCCATGTCAAATGTCGTCCATAAATTGGTTGACATCATGTTGTGATCATGTCATCACTATTTTTCCTCTCATTTTACTTTTTAATTACATTAAATCAAATGCATTGGAATGTTTTAGAAATAAAATCCCTAGGTAGTAAAAGTAAATACACTTTACCTAATTAAAACATGTATCCTTCTGATTTTTTGGTCTTCCATTCCCACATTTGAAAAAGACTTATAGTTAGTGTGGATGTGAGTAAATTCATTCGTCCTTGCCTTTTATTATTTGTATGTTATTAATTTTTTTTTTCTAAATGCACATTTTAAAAATATATTTGGAATAAGAGGGGAGAATACTATCATTTCTAATTCTAGTTTTGTCCCTTTATTGGAGTTCTGAACTTATTTATCACACTACTGTGGAAGAAATACATTCTTCCATGAAATCAAATTCAGCACATGAATTAATTTCCTTGGTACACTCATCTTTTCTTTGAGGCTGTTGATATAGTCTCAATCTATGTCCATTTACTAATAGAGTCCTCTTGTCTTCTTCAATAGGTAGTAACTTGAATGATCCATTATCATAAATATTTTCTACTTGATAGGGACCCAACTATCTAGTCTTTAATTTTCTTTTAAACTTCTTATACCTTGAATCAGAAAAAATGGCCCAATGTCATTCTATAAATCTCTTGGTCATGATATGAGAGTCATGTCATAAATTTATTTGATGTTAGAGGAGGTTAGACTATTATTGATCCTCCAAACTCATATCATCTAACTCATTCAACTGAAGAAGAATGCCTGTGTGGGTTGCATCTATCTCAATTCCCACATCTAATGTTGTCTTTAAGGTTTGCAACTCAAACTCTATAAGAAACAATGGTTTCTTCCCATACACAAGTTCATATCAAGAGAAAAAAGTGGTGTTTTCCATGTTTTATTATATGCCCAAACTTCTTCAACAAGCCTTAGTACCCAATATTTCATGGTTACATCCACAATAGTTTTCATGATGTTTTAGGAGTTGATGTGTTTTGGGGTTTTACAGGTGCTCTTTGTCTTTCAGGTTTCAGGAGGACTTGGCGATCAACCAACAACATACATACGACTAATGACAAAATTTAACAAAAATCTTGTGACATTGTAAAATTAATTTTTGAAGGTTCTGCATAGTCACATGCACCTATAAAATGTCCTTGGTGCCCAGGTACCCCTGACCCAGTCCAGGTGCCCCAGGCCAAAAATATCTTACAATTACACAATTCTTTGGGCATAGTAATGATAGGTTCCTCCTCCTGTTCATCTATTCATCAATTTTGCAATTCAGCACAGTCTATTATCAATTGCGAAATCAGCTTGATACTTTATCCCTTCTCTTATACCTAGGGTTTCATATATTTATAGCTTATTGGTTAAGTTAGATATATAATTTATTGTTATATCATTGTGTTTGACTTTGCAATTAGGGTTTAACATATTTTTAATATTTGTTAAATCATTTGGCAAACCAATCCATTCAAACCCTAACTTTTGAGTATGTATTCTTCTTCTCAAGTCATGGATAAATCTTCTTATCCTTCTTTCACCCCAACTAAGGCTTTTGGCATGGTTACTACTATTGTTGATTTTATGCAAGTCCGTACTCATCATCCTCCTCATTTTATTATGCCTAGGGATGATACAACCATCAATGTAGTCACTACTTTCCTCACTCGTGCTTTTACAACTCAACCCATTTCTATTCCACCACTTATCACTTCTGCAACTCCTCCTACCACTTCTAAAGACTATGATATTATCAAAGAAATTAAGAATACACTAGCCAAAATATCTCTCTATGACTTATTGTGCAATGCACCTGATTTTTGTCATACATTAGAGGCCTCCCTTCATTCTATCCACATTAAAAGAAATAATTCTTCGGTGGCCTTCACACACCTCATTCATTCTAGCAAAAATATACAACATGCTATATCATTTAGTGACGAGGACATATTGTCATCTATTGTTGATAATCCATGTGTGCCTCTGCTTATCCCTAATATCATTGGCACTATATGTATCAAATGTGTTGACATTGATAATGGATCTACCGTTAATCTATGTGATCACTCCCTTTTGAAGAAAATTGACATTACTAATAATCTCATTTCTAAAAATTCCACTCTTATTCATGGCTATGATTCCACTACTAGTACATGTATAAGCACTATCACATTACATATACAAGTCGGGCCTAAGATTTTTTCTACAATATTCTTCATTATTGATGCCTCATTTCAGTTAAATCTCTTGTTGGGTAGACCCTGGATCCACACCATACATGTTGTCCCATCTACTATTCATCAGTATGTTAAATTATTACATGATGGATATGAACACACTATTGCTGTCAACCCTTTGTCATTCAAATTATGTTGCATAGACCCCATTACTGCTATGCATATTCCTCCATTATAGGCTATTCCATATAACAATATTAGAACATATGATATCGGTCAATATAGTGCTTCATAGCCTCCTTCCATAGTCACAAGCAATCAATCTATTTCCACTCATACTACCGCTATAATTTCACTGACCATGCCTGCTCCAATAAAAACTATCACTCCACTCATTGCGGATCCTTTCACTCCTACATCTATGTCACCTCCTGCCAATATCCTTGATACTGTTATCCAACATGATAATGACAACACTGATGATTCTGATGAAGAGGTCGATATTTTTTAGCTTATGGATGACAAATTATGCATTCTTAATTTTATTCCTATCGAGATAGATGATTCATACTTTAATTAAACTTTCATTGTTATTTTCCCTGGTGAATATAAATTCAAAAAAATCCCTCCTACAAATGCTATAGTACTTTATCAGGGGTCTATCCATATATTGGACGTCATACCACCTATCTCATCTTCTCACGAGGATCCCACATTTGTGCTTCCTCCTTTCACATGCACACTTTTCATGAATAACTCTTATTCAAATCACATTCCCTTCTATCCTACTTTCTCTTACACTATTTGCATATACGATGGATTGACTCAACTTGGGTTTACATTCAATGATATCTTACCTCTAACTCATTCACCTCATCTCTATCATGGATATGTTCATATTACATATGCCTATGGTATTCATGTCTTCTATCTATCAAGATTCATTACATGTACGTCTATCGCTTCTCCACTCACACTTGGGTAGTCTTGGCTTCACTACATTAGGGGCACTTTGGACCCTAATCATATTAACATCACATTTCCCATTCCTTTCGGTGGAATTTATATTTTCAATGATTCATTCCTCAGCTATGCGTAAAATATTACTCACCGGTATGCACATGGTTGTTCACAACCACCTTTCACTGATGAAGAGGATGGAATGGGCATGTAAAAGTTACACCGTAATGGATATTTATATGATCAACCTCATACTATTTCTTATTAGGTCTTGGATGGATCTCCATTCATCTTTGACCATGAAAAAAATTATCTCTTAGATGACGTTACTTGATTCTTCTTCATCATCATACGCTTGGGGAGGAATCACACTTACTCTTCCCCTCTCCTAACATCATTGGGTGTTTTACATTTATACTATTTCACATCATGCTTCATATCTAGTATTTCACATGCATATTACACATCTTGTTACACTTGTATCGTCATTACCTGATGATGCACTCTTGTGCTATGGTTCACACTTGACTGTTGATGGCTCACTACATTGATGAACCTCACATCATACACACTACATGTTTCACACTAGGCACATTAACGATAAATATTTCTAGCATACATTCATCACTGCAAACTACCCAATGACGCACTCTATTTCCACAGTTCATACTCGACTGATGAGGGTCTAACTATGAAATGAACCTCACCACACTCACTCACTCTCTATTCTGTACGCTCTACACTTTGTCGATCATATCTTTCTAGCACACAATTCAAACCATTTCCTGATGACACACTCTTATTCTATGATTCATTCATGACTATTGAAGGGGCATCTATAAATGAGCCTCATCTCATGCATACTCATTCACATACACTTGGGGGGAGTACTACTCATATCAGACTCACTTTTCATTCCATTCCATCTCACTCACTCACTCACAACATGTTTCATATCTTGGTTACGCATTGTTATTACTTACTTCTACTCACATGTACACTTTACTTACTTTGTTAGAAGGATAAATCATATGTCATTATCTTTTCTATATACACATGCACATTCACTTGCCTTCTAGTTGTGAATATATAATTTACACAAATTTTTACATGTAGCAAAGATGTTTGGCACTATACCTCTTACCAGTCCCACAGCAGTTCTTGGGGGCATCTACTTTTGTACACATCACATGTGTTATTGTTTCATTAAATACTACTTCCTATTCTTACTAGAACACTAATTTATTTTGGATCATACACGCTTTGAAATAATATCTATCTTTCTAACATGATAACGATGCTTCATGTGTCGTGTTTGTTTTGCAGGAACTAGTTTCTACCATTTGTCTGTTACTCTTTTCTTTTCACTATTTTTCTATTTTTTTCCATTGTTTGCTAGCTTTTCCCTTTCTATTGTGTGCACACTGCATGCTTTCAGATGCTTTGGCATTGATTGTCTTGTGACATTGTGAGTCATGTCCCATGTTTGAAACCCACATTTTGCAGTCTATATTGCCTTCTTTCTTGCTAAATTACACATTATATTCTATATGCATATTTGTCTTGTTTTTACTAACACATGTTTTCTAACCAATTTGTTTGCATGTGCCTTGGTTTCTACCAAACACACTCCCTCCCTATGTAGGGTATCATTTTAAACATAGTTTCCAGTCCTTTTCTTTGGGCCACATACTTCTAGTGACATCACATGCACCATAAAAGAGGAGGCATACATTAGGGGAATCAGTCACCCCATTCAACAGTACATAGTCACATTTCATTCCCACACATCACAATAACCAAAAAGTATTCGGGTAGAAAATTGGCCCAAAATCTAACTTGGGTCCTCAGCATAGAACATATGCTAGCTCCCAGACACAAACATGAGCACCTAGGAGCCCTTGACCCTTCCTGAGTGCCTATGACCAGGGGGAAGGTTATAATGATTTTTTCACATCATCACATTATTTATCAGTTTATACAGAGGATTTCACAGAACAAACACAGTCCTCCAATAATTAGTATGCATGTTTTCTCCTTTTTCTATTTACGTTATATCACATTGGATCAAAATGGATTGAATTTGAACAAAGTAGGATCACACCATCTGTAGTGGTGTATAAATTTATGGGAAGAAGTCAAAGGATGGAGAATAACACTAGACCTTTCTCCCTATACTTATTATGTCGTCGTATGAGATCACCCAAAAACTCGCACTTGGCGTGAGATCACCCAAAAAATTGTTCTTGGTGCGAGATCAACTAAAAGATCGGTCTTCTACAACATTTTAAGGATCTTTCCTATCCTTTCACTCATCAAGGATCAGGTGCACATGTTCCTTTTCACATTTTACATGCTTTTTATAAAAATTTTACCTATTTAGATCAAATTTTTTATAGACACATATTTGAATACTCTTTTGTAGGTCTGTCCTTATGGGAAGTAGCAATCACATCATCGAACATATCAAGTGACAATGAGAAAAGGTACAACATGACACATACACATACACTTTCCACCCTTAGGGTCACGTCCTCTCTAGCTTTCACATTTAGTTTTTATCACTCCAAGATTTTTCTTGTTTGTTTGGCATGCTTTTCACCATTGATCTACATGGTTATCAGGTACACATCTCTTATCTACTTTATGTTATCAAGAATTCACTCAAAAAATTAAAGTGCAAGAAAATGTAAACACTAAATCACACACTTGGGTATATTTCTAGGTCCTTATCACATACCACTATTCATATGATTCCTAAGTGAGAAAATTACTAATTGGCCATTGTCTTTGGCCTCTTTGATTTATTGCTAGTTTCCTTCTTGGTCTTACACACCATATTTTCCTAGTATTTCTTTTGATACTTCAGTTCTTCTGAATCTAGACACCAACGCCTGAACAAGATGCTAGTGTCCAAGCGCCATCGTCCCCTCTGGTCACCTCTGACTTCTTTGTATCTTTCTCGCATCTTTTGGGTCTTTTCTAGCCATTGGGTATCTTTTTTTCTTGGTGGTCATCCTTTTAGAAGTTAATTACAAAATTCAAACAAGGAAATCATATAAATACAAATCTATGTGATCATAATAAAGGACTAAGCTCTAAGCCTCTATTACTATCACCTAATGTTTCATCCAAAGGAATTTTAAGAGCATGAAAGAATCCATCTGGCTTCATTCAAGGGATAAGGGGTTTTATTCTTCTACATGTACTTCATAGGAGGGGGGTACATTTTAAAATCCACACATCTACTTACATTGCTACATCTAGATATTTCTCACTATTCATTGAATCTTGCATAAGATCCACCTAAGTCATGACTCTACACACACACAGAGATAACTACATGGAGTATGAAATGTAGTACAGTGCCCAGATTGTAAGTTCAATCAGTCAGGTGACCAACGTTACGATTCCCAATTTACATATTTTTCTTTTTAGAATTATATTTTTGTGGTTTTACATGTGCTCTTTCTCTTTTTAGGTTTCAAGCGGACTCGAAAATCAACCAACGACATAGATGTGACTAACAGTGATATTTAACAAACATCTTGTAGCAAAGTAAAATTCATTTTTGGAGGTTCTGCACAGTCACAGGTGCCTACAAAAGGTCCCTAACGTCCAGGCACCCCTAACCCAATCCAAGTAGATCCGACAGTCACACAATTATTTGGGCATAACAACAACAGGTTCCTCCTCTTGTTCATCATTTTTCTAGTTTGGCACAATCTAGGATTAATTACAAAATCCGCTAAGTACTTTACCCCTTCTCTTGCACCTAGGGTTTCATATTTTTCTAGCTTATTGCTTAGGTAAAATCTATACTTTATTTCTATATCATTGTGATGTGACTCTTAAAGTAGGGTTCTGCACAAGAAGATGGAAAAGTGTGCAATTTCTATGGACATAAAGTTGTAGAGTTTTTTATTTATAAAACATTCTATCTTGATTCTTTTCATAAAAATAATCATTTTAAAATCAATTCTGAAAAAAATTTAATCTATTTTCCACAAGTCAAAACAAGCGAAACAATGGCTCAACGTGTTGCAGTAGTTCATGCACATAACCCTGTTGGGACTAAGGGGTCTAGTGACAATGTTTCAATTGATGTCACAATGAGCGATGAATCTATGGTTGTCACTAGCACGCAATAACCTAAAAGTAGAATAAAATGTATGCATGGCATTGAAATTTTTGCACTCGTGCAAAATGGTGAATCGAAACTTCATTTCAGACGAGAGGCATTGATGTGATGTACCTAAATAAGGGGAAGGCATATATTTTTCTTAGTGTTTTCAGCTTGTAGTGATTAATTAACAACATGTAATCTAAAACTATGTGTGTTGTTATAGAATGCAACACCTCATATATGTTGTATTCCATGTTCGTCTTCAACAAGGAAATACAGAAGCCCCAAAGAACTAGTGCATAGCCTTGATAAAGGTGGGAATCACAACATAGGTGGGATATTTCATTCCATAATAGCAAACAGAGTTGCATTTTTCATGCATGAGAGTTCATTATTGAGTTACAGGTACATAAATTTTACTATTTATTTATTTTAAAATGTTATTAACTATGTATTGAGTTGTTTAATTCGTTATACAATCAACACATATAATAAAGTTGAATGCAAAAAGAAGTATACAACTCAATTATAGAAATTAATGTCATTTATTCATGAATAAATCTAGTTTTTCCCACACAATTCATGGGATGTAACTTATGACTATTGAAGTAAAATATGCATGTATACAAAGCTAAAAGAAAAAGAATATAGAGAAAACCCATCATTGCCTTTTGGGTCTTGTCTTGGTCTTCATCATTTCTAGTTGCAACTCTTTCATCTTCATTTTCTGCATCATCCAGTTGCATCATTGTACCTGAGGAAAAGAAGGGAAAATTTTATCAATAATTGAGCTCCGGGTTTAATTTGTATACTTATGCTATTAGTTTCATACAAATGAATCAATTGAAGTCAACATTCATAAGGTACATCAGAAGAGATAGAAACAAAATCAATGAAGTAATATCTTGTAGAAGCACATGTATTGTTCTCACAATCATGACAAACAAAGAAAGAAAGATCATTACATGGATACAAGAGAGGCTACAAGCCTATTATTTTTCTAACTATTTTCTTAAGTGTGAAAGTATATGTAGCACATAAAGAAAATAAGAAAGATGGAGATTAGTTTTTTTCATTCAATTCAAGTGAAGAAATAATATGGACTTTTAGATCACAAGTTCTGAAATGATTGAAGCATACAAAAGCAAATGTTTCCAAGTTAAAGACAAATATGTTACAGAAGACCATTTTCATTCATCAAATTTATGGAGGATGCAACATGCTATTGTATATACAGGAAAGGGTAGAAATTATTTTCAACCTTTCATTTTGTAAAGAATGGACATCAAGAAAAATAAGTTTCCAGCCATATGGAAGAAGCATCAGGCTTACCATTTCAATTTACAAAGTCTCTATATTTCCAGGAAAATTGAAAGCTACAACTGAAGTAAAGGAGCCAAACATTTTTAAGAAACATAGCTGTTACAAATGCACATCCAGAAAGTAATATGTTAGCATATACAAGAGATTCAATGCATTCATTGTTTTAGAAAAACTCATCTACATGATGAAATTATTCAAGAACTATGCTACATGAATAGAAGCTTGTTCAAAGTAACAAAATTTATAGATACATATTCAATAAATTTAGAACAACAAAGAGGAATGATTCATCTTTGACATTTTAGCCATTATGATCATGCTCATTTAAAGGAAAGAGGATAAGTAAAGTTTACTTATGTTAAAGCACAACTTCAAGGGCTAAAGCATTATGATTCCAATCAAAATTTACAATTACCTATTGCCAGTAGACTACATAGTACAAGTAATAGTTTCAAATCTTGAAAAAATTTTCTATCAAAGGAAAACATGCTACATTGAAAGAAAATATTACAAAGCTACACACTTCCATGCAATGCAACTCTCATACTTTCAGGTCCATTAACAGATTTCGTCAATAATCTACAGAAATCATATAGTTTGAGTAAACCCTTTTTTTGCATTAAAGAGCTACTCACAGAAGCTTGCAATTAGAAATAAATGTCAAATACAGAGTAACAATTGGGTTTGGAATACAAATGGATTAAAAATCGAATAATCTAGTTACTGTCAAGACTAACTCAAAAGCTTCAGAACAGTAAGTAATGAGAATCATCAAATGAAAAACTAGTTTTTGAATATTATCAAAGCACTATTCATTTGAAGAGAAGAAAAAATATTACAGTCAGATGTATTTACAGTATTCATAGCTTTGAAATGAGTTCAACACACAACTTATCATCCATAAACAATCATCAAGTAGCAGAGCTTCGGAGATCTTTATAGAAATCATGACAATACAACATAAACTCACAGCTTTAAGAACAATAGGAAAAAAAAACAAACCCATCAGAAAGGAGATGAACAAATGGAAGATTCAACAGATCAAACTTTAACATTTTCATTTTTCAAGTTATCAGATGAAAGGATGAACCATAGAATGAGCTTCCAATGAAAAACAAATGTTCGAATCCTTATCATAGTTTTACCAAGTCACCCAGTTTCAAATTATGAAAATAGAAATGGCAAAACTAGTTATCAATGCCCACAAAATCGGTCATTAAGAATAATAGGTAAGAAAATACAGAAAACCATAAAGTAAATTCATTTGAAACTAGAGATAAACATGAAATTCACAACAAAGTACAGACTTCATTATAGCTCAACAAAAGTTCCAAGTTTATCAGGGACCATTCATGAAGTATTTGCAAGAAATTTCAAAATCAGAAGCAGGAAAAACTTACCAGATTCAAGTCAATTTTTGTAAAATCCTTGGAATGGATCCATAAATGCAAGAAAATGAATGCCCAGAAAGCCCTTCAAAAAGAACTTGATTCATTGCCAAGAAAATGAAGAGGACCTAAAGCAATTTATGTAAAGAAACAATGTATTAGGTGCTAAGAAGCAAAAATGTGAACAAGGAAGAATGCTTTCTGAAGTTCTATTAAACCATGTTAAGTAAAAAATCACATTCTTGATAGTGGTGACCAGCTTGCAAAAATGCACAACATAGCAAACCATTCCCAAAGCTTATCACGACAATGTACTTCCAAAAGATCACAAGAAGCTTCTTAAGTCAGTGCAGAAATATCGAACCAGAGCTTGAAAAAAATGCATGAGTGAATCGTCAGACAAAGACCAGGTGAAGTTCAAAGAACAATATACATGTCACAAAACAGAGAATTCAAAATGAGCTCAGAACTTCACAGAAGGTTCAGGGAAAATTTACTTTAAGGCTTAGAATCTTTGAGCTCGAAAGAATCAGAAAATAGAGATCACGAAGAAATTTTTCTAGGGCTTCACCCTCAGTGGTTTGAAATGTAAATGAAATGAAAGATTTAGGGTTACAAGATGTTTTACTCTTTCCAACTTAAACCAAAGAGTA
This sequence comes from Taxus chinensis, assembly GCA_019776745.2. Classification (NCBI taxonomy): domain Eukaryota; kingdom Viridiplantae; phylum Streptophyta; class Pinopsida; order Cupressales; family Taxaceae; genus Taxus; species Taxus chinensis. The sequence continues at coordinate 182,307,362 of CM034148.1, forward strand.
ACCTAACTCACCTCACTGAGTTAAAGAAATCAACAGTCGTGGATAAAAGGTATGAATCAATGGTCGACAATACAAATGACCAACTTGCTCAATGCAAACCCCAGATTTTGAGTAAGGTTTTCAACCTAAGTTAAGAAAGAAGTACATATGTGGCACTGCACATTTAAAACCCTAACTAATGCCAAGAGTTAGTTTGAGCCACCGACATTCAAACAAGGGTTGACCTTTCATCGTGGGAAGGGGACATAAAGTAATTCGAGCCATTTGGAAGAATTATTCATAAGTGTTGCCAATGACTATAGTTATGCCACATAATATCAAATTCCATGGTGGCCCTTATGCATATTAAATCAAATTGCCAATATGCCCAAGGTCTAGCAAAAGTAAAAGTCATACTATTGACCTCTGATAAAAATGGGGACTTTACCTTAGGGTCAAAACAAGTTACCTTCCTCTTTTTTAATTCACAAAGGTGGACAAAATATAAGTGTCAAATAATGACTGATATGTGACAAAGAAGAGACAGTAAGGAATGCTTTGAGTGTGACTTAGCTTGCATGATCACAGACAAAGAAGAGACTAGTTGTCACATCATCACCAGACAAAAAGAGTTGAAGAAGACAAAGAAGATACTTTGCACTGCACATTAAGGATTACTTGCACATGAAGGCAAAGACTCAAATATATGCAATTAATTATTCATTCTTACCTTATTTTTTTTATATTTTTTGCCTTGGGGTGAATATTTTAAGTGACCATACCATTCCAAATAGTGCATAATTAGAGGAGTCAAATACGCTTTGACTAGAGATGTATTTTTGGAGAATTAAAAGGCTATTATTTGCCTAATTGTAACAACATGTTATTTTAGGTTCCTTTATTTATTCATCAATGAAGGTTAATAATAACATGCAAGTGTAGTTAGACTTAGTCTATTTTTAGGGGGTTGGGTGAATAATTTTTCTATATATTGTGTGCATTGGAAAAGCACAAGGGGGATTTTTTTGGAGAGCTGAAGCCATTGTGCTAGATTTTCCCTTATATGAGAATCAGTTGTTTCCTTTCCAATTTTTGTAGTAGTGTGTATGTATGTAGTTTATTCTTGTGAATTTTATTCCCTGAATTTCATTAATCTTGCTTAGATTGTTTTACCTTGCTACAAATTGGTGTTTTCTGCTAGTTTTAGTGTGCAGTAATCTGCATTGTTGTTGTGAGCAGTCCCTCAACAATAAAGTGTTTGCCTTATAATTACCTGAAACCCATTGGTTCGTGATTCTACAACTTATTCACAACTTATTGCACATGTATCTCTGTAAATTTTCCCAATACTTTTGGTATATCACCCCATTTATATCTCATTTTTAGCCATCTTTTTACCCTTAAACCCCACAGTTTTAGTTTTAGGATACATCCAAAGAAGGAACCAACCTTGTAATCCCAGAGATTCACCTTAAAATAGGGATACCCACAACCCTGAGGTGTTTCCATTATATCTGCAAAAGTGAGGGAAAATCAAGCTTAGAACACCTATTATCCCTCAATCACAGGGTGCACTTCTGAGAGATAACAGTTTCTAGCATGCATGGTGGGACCACTAATCAGATTTGTAGGAAATTTACAACAGATTTGCAGTAAAGAAAACAACACTTTTGGAGGAACAAAGTTATGGACATCCATTGAAAATCAAAATAAATTAGTTGGCGAATCTGTAAGGCAGATTTTAGACCAGTTTTGCAGCATGTTCCATACCTAAAGTGACTACGAGATCATTGGTAAGAGGAGGTCCTGCTGATTTTATTTCCTTACCTTTAAATTCTGTAAAGAAGAAGAGTTGGTAATACCCTTCCCTATAACAGGCCTAGTTTTTTCAATCCTCCTTCTCCTGAAGTCAATCTTGTTGTTTCAGATCCCAGTTATTCCAATGGTTTAACTCATTGCCACCACCGCAACAACCCAGAAATTTTTTACCCTTCAATAATGGCAACCCCTTAATAATTAATGTTTATCATGACATACTTGCTGCTGCCTTAAAGGGTTTACCCTCATTTATTGGTGAAAATCATGTTACCCATGTTGATCATATTAAATACATTTAATCCCTTTGTTCAGTTCATAATATCACTCATGAAGATGTAGCTATAAGACTCTTAGCTGCATCATTTAAAGGACAAGCCTTACAATGGTATAAAACTTTATCAGTAGGGACTCTAACAACTTGGGATGAATTGGGAGATCAATTACATAAACAATTTCAAGATAATTATGATCATTTTTCTCTCATAGAACAACTGTCCACAATTAAGAGAGATCCTCATGAATTGATGGCTCATTTTAACATCATATTTTCAAGAACATGGGAAAGAATTCCAGCAACTATTAAACCTCAAGGTGATCATGCATTTATATATTATCTTAGAGCCTTAAACATCGATATTACAGCCATGATATAGTCAATGGGAGGAACTACACTTCCAACAACTTATGACATTACTATTATAGCTGAAAACAACCTTATTCAAGATGGAAAATTAGCCAAAAGGCCCTCTATGCCCATTATATCAGATTTGACACCTATTCTGAAACCTATTACCGTAATAGAGCCTACTTTTACAAAACCTCAAGATGACATGCATAAGGCCTTGCAGACCATGGGGAACAAGCTAACATCAATAGAGAATAAACTGGCTCAGCCTAACAAGTCTTATCAAGAACCTTACCAACAAAATAGGTAGCCATACTAGCAAAATCAGAATTTTAGATAGCCCTATTAGCAAAGAAAATTTGATCCTAAAGTTGGTAGTTCATCTAGTGCTCTTGTACCAGTCAACATGGCCTCAGAATAGTGGTGTACACCTTGTAATCATCCTCATCCAGCTGCTAGTTGTCCAAATTCCTTCTTGAATTTGAACTTTGTTTCCCAATCACAATCTAAAACATTATTCATGCCTCAAATGGAGGGTGGGAAGTAAGATGCTTAGAGTCAAAAACCACCTTAACATAACTTAATCAGTTTTAGAGAAGAAGATTTTATCCCAGGTACAACTGGATCTTAGAAAAAGGCTCAAGATGATGAAAAACAACAAAGAGAGCCTATTTTACCTACCATTACTGATAAAAAAAAACATGCAATTCAGCCCCTAAAGAGTAGCACAAAAAACCACAAACCGATCCTAGAAGATTATTCATACCTTGGATTTCTAAGGTTGCAGAAGCATAATCAATTTTTGCCAAAGCTTATTCTAAAATTTTTGCAGCTTCTTTTAATGTTGTTGAAGATATGAAAAATCATAATATAAATGTTTATTTATGGGATGCTTTGAGTATTTTAGGACAACAAGAGTTACTTGCTCATGAGCTTGCTAAGTTGCAGATTTATTCAAAACTAGTAGAGAAAGAAGCTCAGAAAGTTGATATGGTTCTTGGTACAGTTGAGCAAGATCATATGAAATATGTTAAGTGGATGGTATAGAAATTTTTGAATCCTCATGACATAAGAAAACCACCACCTTTGTTTTTTCTCTTATTATTAGTGATCATTTAGTTCTCAACTGTATGAGTGCTAGTGGTGCAAACAGTACAGTCATTCCCAAAGCAATTGTAGAAAAGTTGGGCCTATAGTATGTACCAATAGAAAAGAGTGTATTGCAGCTTGACGAGACAATAACCAACACAGTTGGTACCATAAAAAAATTGGAGGTAACCTTACATGTTTTTCCCAATGTTTTAATTTTACAAGATGTAAATATTGTAGATCTAACTCCCTATTTTTATCTTTTCTTGTCAAGATATTTTACAACAAAAATAAGCACCTATATTTCTTCGGATTGGTCATTTTTTGTTTTTCACTACGAGGTATGGAACTAAGGTTACAATAAATTTAGATCCTTTACCTATATTCCACATTGAACCTCATGCTCCAAATGTTGTAGAAAATTATGCAGCCATAGATCATACTGATTTTGATGTCACAACATAGATTTCAGCATTAGATGGTGTTTCTAACTTGTTTATGGATGAAAAAATTCAAGAAGAACATGCTTATGATCCTTACAAAGAGGTAGAAGAAGGATTATTCGGTGTTTGCTGTCTTCATGAGGAAGATACACATATTCCTTTTTTGTCCAAAATAGAAAATACAAATTAAGGCATATGACAACTTCATTTTGATGGAGCAAAGAACAAGAAAGGACAAGGTGCATGTTTGATGTTGACTTCCCCTTCAAAACAAAGGTATTTTTCAGCTCTAAGTCTATAATTTTCATGTACGTGTAATGTAGTTGAATATGAAGCATTGATTCATGGCCCATAGTGGGCTATAAAAAGAGGAATCAACATGTTACAAGTGTTTGGAGATTCTGAATTAGTTATAAATCAAGTTTAAAACTATAATGTTTGTAAGAATTCATAGCTAAAATATTATAAGCATAGATTTTTACATTTGATGGATGATTTTGAAGCTATTAACATTCAATCAGTCCCAAGAGCTAAAAATAAACATGTAGATAGACTTGTAGTAGTTGGAGCTAGTTTTGAAGTGCTAGAACAGGTTGGAAATGAAAAAATACAGCCTCATATAAGGCTGATAATCAGACCTTCAGTGTCTGATAATGAAGAGAATTGGTAGGTTTTTGTAACATCCCAAATTTCTATAAAGTTAAATTAACTACAGTTAAGTCTAATCAGGATTAGACAATATCAGCATTATGTGTAAGAATTCATTTGGTCCATCATGTCATGACCCACAGCTTTGGCTATAGGGCATGACACTGCTGAACGGGTAACCCCGCACCCACCTTGATGATCCTTCATTAACGTGATTGGGCCTTGATCGTAGGTAAAATGGTTCATAAACGATAGCAAATATTTCGATTATTTGTATTTCAGTTACTTTATTTTAATCGGTTTGGTCATCTTTTGTTTTATTCGAATTTTACAATGACCATGATAATATTTGCCTCTATTTTATTTGACAATGCTATGTTAAGCCAACTTTATGAGAATATTTGAATTATTATTTACGAACTTGGTGATTTTCGTTTGTTAGAATGTTTTATATGGAACGTGGAAATTCAAGTAATTATTATGATAATATATTGTTGGTAATATGTGGACTTGTATTATGATGATTAATTTTAACTTAACCATTAAGTTGGGTAACAACTAAAATAAAAATTTAAAAATGCATTATTAATTTGTAAAATTATATATTTAAATCCTAAAAGGATTTGGCATGTAAGTCAAAAGATTTAAAGAAATAATATTATTTTTAATATTTAAAATTTGCAGGTTTCGTAAAGAGAAACACCTTCACATGGCACCAAGTATGTGGCATGCATTAATGAATGTACCAACATTGGGAAGCCCAAAACTTCCCCATTATGCTGCCCAACTAAAGTTTCTTTCATAATATTTTCTTTTATTTCTCCTTTTCTTATTTTCACTCTTCCCTACTGGGATACCTGTGTGAATTTTGGAGGAAGGAAGGATTCAACTTGTTGGAGATGGAGGTGTAGGAGGGTTTGTTGGTTCTAGTTTTCTTTCCAGGCATTAATGTTCCTTCCATTCTCTGTTGCTTGTTTAATAAGTTGGGAATTTTACATGCATGTTGTTTTCTTGGTAAATTTTGTGTAAATATTGTATGAAACTCCAAAAACCCAAATGGGTATTTGATTTGTTGATTATGCTAGAAGTTTTGGTTGCTAAAATGGGTATTGCTTCTCTCAAATTAATTTATGTATACCCAAATCGATTTGTGTTGAAGAAAATTGATTTGTGCATACCCAAATCAATTTGTGTTGAAGCAAATCATTTTTATATATATCCAAATCGATTTATGCTATTTAAATTTGATTCATGGATATCCCAAATATTTTTTTCCTATTATAATTTGATTCTTGGAAACTCAAACTGATTTTTACTGAAAGAGATCAATTTCTGGAAACCCAAATCATTTTTTGCTCTTAAGTTTTTATTATTGTTTACCAATTTTTTTTTTTTTGGGAAAAATTATTTTCGAAAAGAGTGTAAACCACTCACCTGGTATTTGTTTTAGGGTATTAATAGTTGTTAACAAAAGAAAGTTATTGTTGGTATAAAAATGAGTTGGGTATGTGCAAAACAAGTTACTGATAGTTCTTTCGTTTCAGGGTTTTTGGAAAATTTTGTGATAGTACTCTATGCAATTTGATTTTCAGGTTTCATGGGTTTTTCATTATTGGAAGTATGGGAATCATTTTGTGAATAATTTATTCCAATCGATTTGTCTGATAGTTTCCTTTCATTAATGGTTTTTCTTGAAAAAAATTAAGTTATTACTCTAAGCAAACTTGTAGTTGACTGGATTGGTGCAATGACATCTGATAGTGTGAGATTTGTGTGTTTGAAAAGAAAAATAATTAAGAAAGAAAAGGACTGGTTATGGGTATAGTAATGAAGTTTTGTACTGTTTCATTAGGTTGTTCATTTACTAGAAAGCACATGTTTAAATGATGTAATCATGGTGCTGCTATATTGTTTCGTTGGGTTGTTCATTTACCAGAAAGTACATGTTAAAATGATGTATTTATGGTGATTTTTGTGCTAGTTTTTAGAGCTGCTCCTTAACTGAAAATAATATGTTTTTATTTTATTTGTTAATGATGTTCTTAGATGTTTTGTAGAGTTGCTCATTGACTAAAAATAATGTTTTATTTTCCTTGCTAAAATGATGTTCTTAGACATTTTGTAGAGATGCTCCTTAACTGAAAATAATATGTTGTTATTTTCTTGTTAATGATGTTCTTGGATGTTTTTTAGAGCTTCTCATTAACTGGAAATAATAAGTTTTATTTTACTTGATTAATGACGTTTTTGGACTATATGATGAGCTGCTCATTACCTAGACAGAATATGTTTAATTGGTATTTGTAAATGATGATTTCAGATAGTTTTGTTAAGCTACCCATTGATTGGAAGGTAAGAAAAATAATATTTAAATTTGTACCATGTAAAACATGATTTTCTTATAGCTATAATTTGAAATTTGGATGTAGAACGATTATGGTTTGATTACTCTCTTGTGCTGGGAACTTTAAAAAACTAGGAAAGGGAATATTGGTACTCTTTTAAATAATATTTTTCCTACTGGTTTCTTGTATTGAATTTAGACATTGAATGATTACTGGATTGAAATTGAAATAGAGATGTCATAACCATGTGAAAGTTTGTTAAGTAAACTCTAACATAGAAGTTTTAATGTTCTATTCGCAATCAGTTTCCGTTGAATAATATGTATAAACAGAAGCATTATCGTTTTCAATTTTATCACCCTATATTTGTGTAAAAAAAAATAGCATGCATACTTTATTTCTATTTTATTAAATAATTACATAAAAAAATGGAGTTAATGTTCATGTCAGTTCATTTTGAACTAACATCATACCACTACTCCAATCTTGCAGGACAACTAGCCGTCATATTCGAATATGCGGAAACTCATGTCTTGTGAATTTTTATCATAGCCTGGATCTAAATGAGTTACTTGGATTTCAATTTGTAGAAGGATTATATCCTAGAATTTTGACTGAGTTTATTGGGATCTTGGACCCATTGTTAATATTCAAACCTCAATATGTGAGAATTACCGTATCAGTTATATATTTTGCCTTAACGACATATGTAATTTATGATTTTAATAAAGAGATGATTACTTTGTATGTAATAATATCTCAATATGAGTAAATGATAAATACTAGAATTGTGAAATCTTACTTATCATAAATTGTTGAATATATTTATTTGGTATTTATCAATGTATGTAGCCGATAATTGGACAATTATTATAACATTCAATTGTCTTTTAATTTCTAAATTAAATAGTTAGCGTAGTTAATCGGAGGAATAATTAAATAGATTTTTAATTCGGCCTTTTGGTAAACTTGATATTAATATGTTAAGATTATAAAACCTAATATATAGAGAATGAAAGAGTATCATTCTAAAAAGCTAATTTAAGGTTAAAAATTGAACATCAGGGAAAGAGAAACTAGATCGGAAGTAATAATATTCAAGATAATTAATTAGGGTTAATCAAATAATTGTTTAGATAAATTTTAGTTATTTAATTAAGTCAACTACTTATGACTTGTTGTGGTGTATTTACTTGGGAATGGGAGCAAGTAACCAGAGGTTAATTATTTTAAATAATCCCTAGAGGTATATAATGAATTTTGTTAAATGACTAATGGGATGAGAGAGCAAAAACCCATTAGGCATATAAAGGGATAAGTACATGCGGAATGCTAAAATAGTTACATTTCAATATAATGAATGTACTTATCTAATAATGATTCTAGTTGGCCTTTGACATCTATCTCGATATAAAATCTTGCAAGATAAGTTTAATTGGAAATAAAGTAAATACAAACTATAAGATCTAGATAACTGTTAAAGGGATAGTTGTGAGGTGGTGGAAGAATTAAAACTCATAAGACTAGTATGTTGTCTTGAGTTTAGCTGTAACCTGCACGATGGATAACTTTGGCCAAAGTAATGCATTGATGGTTGTGCATTGTCTGATCACCTAGTCCTCCAATTAAAAAATAATAATTGTCAGTAACTTGATCATGGGAAGTTGAACACTGAACATGAGGTAGGAAATGGTCAGATACTAGAATACAAAGTTGGCAAACTAGCTTCGTGGTAGACCCAAGGACTTTCACATGGTTCCCATGACCTAAAAAAGGTTAAGCCGAAATTCTAGTAAGCATTGTCACTCAAAGTAGTGACGAAGGGAGATCGTGGATATCAGGATACACCCTTCTCAACCACACATGGCTTACATGGATGTTGTCAGATATATCAAAAGAACAAATCTGATTTAATGAATTTGATTAAATAAATATATGCGATTGTAGCTATGTAATTTTTTTTTTTTTTTTTAAACTACTCTTTTTCCGGCTCTTGAAATTATGAGTGTTATAGTTTTTGAGGATGACAAACAAATCTGCATATTTCTGCAGCAAGAAGTCAAATTTTCTGCAGTTAATCAAGAAAAATTACAGCACCAATACTGTGATAATATTGTACGGCTGAAGAAAAATACATTTTCCTAAAGGGATTGTCACTTTAGAAGATATTTTCAGTTATGATGATCTACTAAGAAAAGACAAAGGAAAGATATCAACACATGCAGATAATTATGAAAAGATCACATTTGATGCTAGAAAGAAATTATACAATTGAAAGGTATGTTTCTTAGTTGTAAAAATGTCTATTATAAATTTATGCAAAGAATCAAAGGATGTTTTTTCTTAGAAATAACAGGATCTGAGAAGATTTTATACTAGTTTGGCTCAACATACTATATAATTATAGAAAAATTCAAAACCTATTAAACATAAGAAAAGGCGTATAAATCCCAAAATTGAACCACTGATGAGAAAATATTTGTATGTGTTGATTGAATTAGGTGTTATATTTCAATTCAAGCATTCAAGTTGGGATACGAACCTTGTTCCTATTCGGAAAAGGAATGGTGAAATATAACTGTGTGTGGATTTTAGAGATCTTAATAAAGCTTCATTAAAAGATCACTATCCACTGCCCAACATGGATCAGATTTTAGAATATTTTCAAGTTTAGATAGGTTTTCATTATTAGATGGTTATAGTGGATATAACAAATTTTTGTGTGTGAAGGAAGATAGATACAAGACAACCTTCACCACAAAGTGGGGCACTACACTTATACAAGAATGCCTTTTGGAATTTCTAATGTCGGTGTAACATTTCATCGTATAATGGATATGGATTTTCATAGCCTCTTGAATAAATAAATATTGGTTTATTTAGATGATGTTACTATATTTTCAAATAATTTTAATGATCATCTTATGCATTTAAGGAAAACTTTTTCAGATTTGTAGACAATTTGGAATCTCTTTGAATCCCAAAAAGTCAATTTTTTCAGTGCATGAAGGTAAATTACTTGCATATTGTTTATAAGAAGGGCTTACCTATTGATCCTTTCAGAATTGATGCAATTTTACATATTTCCCTACCTCATCATAAGAAGGCATTAAAATTTTTTCTTAGAAAAATCAACTTTGTCAGAATATTTGTTAGAGATTTTGCAACATTGGTAAAGCCATTAACATCTATGCTAAAGAAAGGTAAAAACTTTCTCTTGGACCAAAAAGGAAGAAAAGGTTTTGAATACATTAAGTTTGCTATTTCACAAGCTCCTACGTTGGAAAATCCCAACTTTGAAAAATACTTCATGATGTATGCACTTTCAGGAGATGAAACCATTTTAGCCATATCAACTCAGGTTAATGATGAGAAAATAGAATAACCCATTACTTTCTTTGGAAAAAGCTTACATGACTATGAAACAAGGTACACTTTTCTTGAAAAACAAGTACTTGTAGTAGTTAGATCTTTGAAAAATTCAAGTACATGCTTTCAAATAACAAGATTCATCTTCTAGTTTATCACCCAAGTGTTAAAGCGTTCATGTTAAAGAAGGAACTAAATGAGAGGCGAGCAATTTTGATTACAAAAGTTATGGAGTACGATGTTGATAGCCATGTTGCTAAAACAGTTCGAGGAAAAGGATTCTGTGAACATTTGATTGTTGATATTGAAAAATAATGTAGGATGCAAATTCATTACATCATGTTGTAGTTTTTCATAGTGAGCAACCTGAAATTTTAGTACAGCCCCAAAATCATCAATTGAAACTCAATCAGAGTTTCTAGGATCAAGTTGGATGACTGATTTAATCAATTACTTGTATCATGACACGTATCCAAAAGGTATGGACAAGAAAAAATGAAGGTATTTTCAGATTACAGGCCATACCTTATGCTTTTATTGATGGTGTGATGTTCAAGAAAGATATGAATGGATTTTTTGTATGTTTGTGTTGATTATGATAGAGTGTAGTAATTACTTTCTTGAATTTCATGAAGGACCTACAAGATGCCATTTCTTAGCACGTACTACAACTCTTAAAATTATGAAAGTCTGTTATTATTGGCCAAGCATATTCATGGATTGCTTTGAATGGATTAAGAAGTGGAAAAAGTGTGCATTATTTGTTGGAAAATAATGATTAGCTTCACTTCCTTTACAACCCATTTCAGTGGATCTACCATTCATGCAGTGGGGTCTTGAATTCATCAGCATGATAAATCTTCCTTCATCTCAAGGTCACAAGTGTGTCTTTACTACCATAGATTATTTTAGTTGTTGGACTGAAGTAGTGGCACTTTGAAAGAAGACAATGAAACTTCAATCTTATCATTCTATGAAGGTATAGTTTTTCATATTTCATATTCCAACCACTATCATTTAAGATAATTCAGTAGATTTTATTAGTACAAAAGTAACAAATTGGGTTGTTAAGAATGGCGTTTATCTAAGTACATCATCTAATTATTACCTGTAAGGTAACAATTTAGCTAAAACTACTAATAAAAATATACTCAAGATTATCAAAATAACACTCAAAGATTCAAAAGATCCTGGTATCTAATGTTAAAATTAAGCACTTTGGGCTGATAGAGTGACTCGCTAAAAGATCAGTTGGCAACTCACCATACAAGCTTGTTTATGGACGTGAAGAATGTCTATTTCAGTTGAAGTTTCCAACATTAGATTTACTACATCAGATGGAGTTACTTAAGAATGCACCAATGTGTGTTCATTATGCAAAACTGATGGAATTGCAAGAGCTAAGAGATCAAGCTCACTTAACATGGAGAAAAATCCAAAAAAGATCAAGAACATGTTTGATAAAAGGCTAAGTTAAGAATTTTTAACGAAGGAGACATTGTGCTAAAATGGGATGCTGACAGAGAAACACCATAGGAAACCACACAAAGTTTGATATAATCTAGAGTGATCCTTACATGATTTCAGCTTACAAAGAGCACAATGCATTTCAAATTTTCAAGGTTAAATGGAGAGGAACTTCCCATTCCTGTGAATGGTATGTTTCTGAAGCACTATTATTGAAGATCTTATAAGTGCTGGTTAGAGTAGGATTTCCCTTTCAATAAGTGCAGTTCATGCACATTGCAACTTTCAATTTCAATAAGTGCATTCATGCACATGATCTGGTTTACCAGATGTTTTCCTAGTTTAGTTTTATTTTCAGAAGGGTTGGTTTTTTAGAAAAGGATATATTTTTGTTTTATGTTTTTGACTCCATGCTCAATGGACAAGAGTAAGGCATTGACCTTAAAGCTAGTAGGCATCTTTCCCCACATGATCACCAGAAATGTTGACAATTTTTCACTTGTGCAAAAATGGGAAACTCGAAACTTCATTTCAGATGGAAGGAATTGATGTGATGAACCAAACTAAGGGGAAAAAAGAAGTGAAGGTTTCTTAATGTTTTCCAGCTTATATCTCTTGATCATGTACTAAATCCCTTAGGAAATTGTAAAAACAGAAAAGGGAAATATTAGTTAAGAAGAAAAAAAAGCTTGCAGGGACAACCTATGTGTAGTTATGTTGCTGAAAAGAATGCAATAAGTACCTCAGATATGTTGCAGAATGCAACATTCACATGATGTCATTCTTCTTCAGCAAGCAAATAAAAAATCCCTGAAAGACTAGTTTAACCTTGATTAAAGTATGGAATCACAAAAAATATGGGATCTTCCATCCCATAATAAGAAACAGAGTTGTTGTTGCATGCATAAAGGTACATTATTAAGTTAAAAGTACATCAAACTTTGATTATTTCTTCATGTTTAAGTGTTATTAATAATGTGATTGAGTTATTTAGTTCATTATACAATCAATACATATCATAAAAGTTGAATGTAAAAAGAAATATACAACTCAATTACAGAAATTAATGTCATTTATTCATGAAGAAATTCATTGTTTCCCACACAAGCCATGGGATGTAACTTATGACTATTGAAGTAAAGAATGCATGTACATGAAACTAAAAGAAAAATAATATAGAATAAACCCATCATTTCCTTTTGGGTCTTCTCTTGGTCTTCCTCCAGTTCCATCTCCTTCATCTTCATCTTCTGCATCATCTACCAACTATAATGTACCTGAGGAAAAGAAACAAAAAAATTCACCAGTAATTGAGCTAAGGGTTTAATTTGTAATGCTTGGTGTTATCTAGTTTCATTAAACTAATCTTTTAAAATTAAAAGGCATAAGGTACATCAAAAGATCTAGATACAGAATCAAGAAAGTACTATCTTGTAGAAACACATGTGATTCTCATAATCATAACATAAAAGAAGAAAGAAAAGTCACAATGGAATACAAGAGAGGCTGAAAGCCTATTATTTTTCTAACTATTTTTCTTAATTATGCAGGTACATGTTGCAGATGAAGAAAACAAAAATATCTTTTCATGAATTATTATTGTACTAACTAAAAATCATTCAGGATATTTCAATTTTTCAAGAATAATAAGTATCAATCTATATTTATCAAAGTAATAATAAATGGAAATTCAAGTCATGAGGTACATCCACAGTATCAAAGAGAGCTCCAAAGTATCTTTCCAGAAGTTTCAATTGTTCAGCATAAAATTTGATAAGAAAGAATATCATATCAAGTTATCAATACATCAAGAAGAGAAAATGAATCAAAGAACAAATCAAAGAAATAACATGCATTTAGAGGTTATCAAAGTATTACATATATAGTGTATTATTTATTCAGGATGTGCCAGTTACAAGAAAACACAAGTCTATTATGAATGAGAGTAAAAATTAAAACCAGAGAAGCTTTTAGAAAGCCTGCTATACAAGTACCCATGAAGGAGAAGTAATGAAATGAATCATAATATCAGAGAGTAATGCATACCATTTTGAAATCCAAGCATAAATTCACTAATTGAAGCCATGAATAGCAAGCTTTTACTCAGAGACAATCAAACATCAGGATCATGCATAAATGTAAACAGAGTTGAGTCAAATGATGCATCTTTGAAGATTATCAATCATGCTCATTTAAAGCAAAGAACTCAAAATAAAGTTTACTTGATAAGTTAAAGTACAACTTCAATGGCTAGAATCATATAGAAAATAAATCAGGTACAGTTATTCAAGCTTTTTCACTATAGAAAGATAGAAGGTTTAGTGCCAAATCTAGAAAGAACGGTTAGGTTCATCCATTCAATGGATCAGGACTAAGTTATGACTCAAATGTTATAAGAATGAACTAAACCCTCAAATGAAGAGCTCAAGTTTTCCTAGGTCCATTAATAATTTCAGAATCAATCACAGAAATAATGAAGTTTGACTAAAGTTTTTTTAGAAGCATACTCAAGAGAGAGCTTCAATGGCTCAGAAATGGAATGAAAGATACAAGCATTTTTATGCTACAGATGAAAAGAACTACAAATAGGAAAAACTTTAATTGCTTCAAGGCCATTTAAATTAAGTGGCCAGAGCTCAGGATTTAAGTGAAACACCACAAGTGAAATACAGTAGAATACTTATTTTTTCACCTTCATCGGATTCCAACAAATATTACAGTCAAATTTTCAGTAGCAGGAACTTTAATCCCAAATAAAAATCCAACTTATTGGCCATAAATTGAATACCCCTCAAAAGTAGGTTCCAGATCTACAACAGGTAATTTCATTCTATAGAAATCAAAGCATAGTTAATTTAGAGCCTAGGAAACAAACCCTCGAACCCATTTAAACATAGTTTAAAAAATTCAAAAGCATCAAGTATGAAAACGATGTTAGATACAGTTCAAGCAGGAAAGAAAAAATCACAGAAAAACCCAAGTTTAGAGCAAGGGAAGTGAAAAACATTGAACCATAATTTTGAAAGATAAATGGAGATCAAAACCCTTGAAGAAAAAGAAAAAATGGAAAGAAAATAATAAATCACAATGTAGTTCAGATTTCCTTTGGTATTGAAATCAAAAATCATTACAGGTCAAAAAGAAAAATGCTTCATATTTTACAGTCGTTCAGATTTTCTTTAGGTTTTGCAAAGATAAGTAAAGAATGAACAAGAACTCACCAATCGAGTCTTGCAGTCACATTTCCAAAACCAGCAAGGAACGAAAAAATTCAAAAAAATCACCATGAAAGCTTTTCGAGCTCAAATTCATAGATGTCAAGCACAAAAAACACAAAAGAAGCAAAGATTTGACGTATCAGTGCCCGAAAAAAGCTAAAAATACGACAAGGAAGAAGTTTCCATGCTAAAAAAAACTGAAGGATTCACATTTTTATCAGAAATGGAAACCAAATTTATAGAAATCACAATTAGAAGGTTAGGTTTCAAGCTTGAAATTAAAAAATTTGAGGCATATCTTTGAACAAGATCACAAGTGAAGATCCCAGTAGATGGAAAATTCATAAGAGCGTAATAGAAAAAATTCAAGCTTCATGTGCCTTGAAATGAACTAGAATGAGCTTCAAATTTCACAAAAATTTCATGACGTCAAAAGCTTAAAAAATTTCTAGGGATTTGCCCTCCAAAATGTCAAAAGTGGAAGATCAAATTTAGGGTTCGCATAAATGTTTTAGCTAACAAGCTCAACCACTTTTTTCCTAACTCACCAATGAGTTGAAATGATGATCAACCGTATCAAAGGTACAAAGATCCATGATACTCACCACAGTCAAATGCAAACCATAACTCAACAACATTTCACCAAGTACATACATGAAGGTTCTGAGATCAAAGACCCTAAACTCGACCATAGTTAAAGTCAGATCACTGACAAGTCTGTTGTCAAGGGGTTAATCATCGTGGAGGGGGACATTACCCATTTAAATCATTTGGAAATTTTACTATAGACCTAAGGTATAATTACCAAAAACCGAATGAGGGGTAATACCCATCATGGTATACTATGCCTCAAATTTCCCATTCACAATGATTAGGGTTCAGAACCTTATTACTTGCAATGATCAAAGTCGAAAGGGATTTTTGAATCAAATAATGAATTTTAATCAAAGGAAGATCCCAATGATTATTTTAAACATAATATATGCCAAGGAAAAAAAAGGGTCCCCATAAAGAATGATATATTTTCAAACATGAGTGTAAACATGCCATTAGAGATGACCATGATGAATGCACATGTTTGCATCAATGGATGAAGATAGCATGTGTCACATCAAAGCTACAGGATATGTTATTTGCATGCACTTTAGAAGACTTACACATCAAGCAAGGAGCTATTATTAGCTAAATTATTCACCCAATTTATTCATTGTATCATAATTACATGAGTCAAACTACACTTTGACTAGGATGTATTTTTGGAGTTAAAAGGCTATTATTTCCTAATTGTAACAACATGTTATTTTATCCTTTTATTTATTCACAATGAAGGTTAATAATAGCATGTAAGTGTAGTTAGACTTAGTCTATTTTTAGGGGGTTGGTTGAATAATTTTACTATATATTGTGTGCATTCGCAAAGCACAATGGGGGATTGTTTTGGAGAATTGAATCCATTGTGCCATATTTTCCCTTATATGAGAATCAATTGTTTCCTTTTTGTAGTAGTGTGTATGTATGCAGTTTATTCTTGTGAATCTTATTCCCTAAATTTTATTAAGCTTGCTTAGACTATTTTACCTTGCTGCAAATTGGTGTTTTCTACTAGTTTTAGTGTGCAGTGATCTGCACTGTTGTTGTGAGCAGTCCCTCAACAGTAAATCCTTGTAATTAGCTGAAACCCATTGGTTTGTGATTGTGCAACTTATTCACAACTTATTGTGCATGTATCTCTGTAAAGTTTCCCAATACTTTTGGTGTATCAATCCATTTACATTTCAGTTTTAGCCATCTTTTTACCCTTAAACCCCATAGTAAATTAGTTTTAGGATACATCAATAAGGAACTAGCCTTGTAATCCTAAAGATTCACCTCAACATAGGCATACCCACATCCCTGAGGTGTTTCCATTGTATCTACAAAAGTGAGGGAAAATAAAAATCTTAGAACACCTGTCATCCCTCAATCATAGGGTGTTTATAGACTACTGATAATCTCAGTCTTGACAATTCTCCATGACATATGTTATTTTCTTATTGTGCAGTCACATCCTACACATCACTCAAACCCATGGTGTCTATTGCTGCATACACTACTTACATACTTGAGAAACAGAGGATTTAGTTTGCAGAAGTTCTTCGCCCTTCAAGTTTAGGTATGAATAAATCATAGATTTAAAATTTATTTATATTAGTCTTTGTTTTAAGATTTATTATTCAAATTAACTGGTTTTCCTTAAAATCAGGGCTTGTAATGCCACCACCCCCTTCCAGCCATTGCAATAGTATATCGATTATGGAAAATTAAAAAATTCTCAGCATAAAAAATCCATATTGATTTTTTTTAAGTGCTCAGTGTTCTCTTGTTTGACTTCGTGCATACAACATACTAATATTTTTAAATTATTGATGCTTGTAGAATTTTTGCAATCTCAATCTCATTTTCATCCCATGACCACCCCCACTGCTCAATTTTTAATGATTTCACCATGCCCACATCCCCTTCCACTTCATGGTAGGGGAAAGAGGATATTAGTGTTCCCTAGAACAAGCAGGGGAACACATAATTATACCACTTTATATTTCCCCAAATTTTCACTGGGTGGCATACAAAGTGCGAGAGGAACTTGTTATCTTAATTTTTCCCTCAAAAAAATTGATCAAACATGACCCTGCACAAAAAAATATAAGGGACGGTTCTGTCATGAGAGCCACGTTTAAAATTTGACAATCGATCCCGAATCCAAGAAGTAGGGTTTTTGAAGGATTAAACAACCCTGCACAGAAGAAATCTAAGGGTCGCTTCCATCGTACAAGCCCACGTGTCAAATCTAACAATCAGGTTATAGATGGGCTTGAAAATGGAGAAGAAGGTTTTGTTGAGGAGGCAAACAGTGCCAAAGGAATCAGAGGCTCTCAGGAGAGGAACTTGGAAAGGCTCAAAGGCTTTAGGCTTCAAAAATAATTTAGAGCAGGCTTAAATTGGCTAAGTATGGAGGAGATAGTGGAAGCTACCAAACAAAGCACCTCCAATGATTGAATCAAAAATAGAGATTCAAACAAGCACCAAGCCTCCACATGTCCAGAGCCCCAAAAGTTGCACCAGTTGTCAAAAATTATTCAACTTAGCGGAAGGTGCCAAGTTGCGACTCGACGCAACTTTAAAGATAAATACCAAAGTAGAGACTCAAAGAAGCGTCGAGGTTCCATGTGTCCTAGGTATGAAAAGGGACAGAGTCAGGGGTTGAGTAGTGAAAGCAAAGGCAATCCAGCGGAAGGATCCAAGTGTCAGCATGACGTTACTTCAAAAGTAAAATTCGGAGTGGGATTTCAAACAAGTGTGAGGCCTCCACGTGTCCAACGTCAAACCTATGAACCCACCAAGTAAAAGGGACTTAGCCAAAACAAAAATGATTCAGAGAAAGCCATGGAAGGTGCCACGTGTCTCTTCGGCGTAACTTCAAAAGAAAAATCCAAAAGCGGTCCCCAAACTAGTGCCAGCTCGCCATGTGGCCATGTTCAAAATTCAAAGCAGGAAGATGGGTCATTAGAGGTAATTTGTACTTTTTGGCTTGAAATTCATAAAGTGAAAAAATGAGCCACACCTCCATCGACGCCTAGAGGAGCCACGTGTCAAGCCTTAATTACATGCGGGCCGGCGAGGCTTTGAGTGAGTTTTTGCCCAAATGGAAAATGTGGACTGGCGGGCCCGAAGATGATTTTTTGGCAAAAGGAATTGCGGGGTTTGTGGGGCATTTTTTATTTTTGTAATTTTTGATGCCAAAAGACAGAAAGTGAATTTCTAGGCCTGCAGACTGTTCTGCTAACTGGTTTTCACCATTTTTGTACAGACCCGACTCAAACATTCAAATGGACATATATTTCGATCCAGTGCCTACAAATTCAACAAATTTTCTACCGTTGGAAAGGTCTCGACCTCGTCTACACCATGGAATCCTGAAACTCTAATTTTTACAAGGTTAGGGGGGTAAACATGGGAAAACATATTTCAGGCCATTAATGTAGAATCTGTCTGCTTCAACTACCAAATATGATTTGATTTGATCCTTGTCGTTCTTCCTTCTTCAACACGCCGAGTACAGACATAGAGTGAACTAGACATGACAAATTGTCGGATGGATTCACGGTGGGCATTGATGGTTGGTGGATGAATTTTAAGAGTAGAGTCGATCCTCTCCTCTCTCTTTCTAGTTTTCATCGCCTATATATTGTAAACACTTCTCATTCCATGTGGGAATACTTTCTGGGAGTGGGGAAACTCTGTTAAAGTCATTTCCCAACTCCATTTGAGTTATAGGACTTCTCCTACACTTGAAGAGCATATTTTTGCCTCTGACCACCACATGTAATAGTCTGTGCACATTATAGAGTAATAAAATCTTGTTTCATGGCATCTTTTAACCCTTGGCATTGTTTTGTTGTTTCTTTGTGCATCTCTCTCATGTTTTCTCCTTGTGCATGTATTTCACATTTGCAGGTGTAAGACGTCATGCTTCATGGAGTTTCGATGGAAGATTTTGATCTAGGTTTGTGTCACTTATGTCTGAACTCCCTCAGTACCCTTTTCCCTGTTTCATTCTCCCTCAACAGAGTATCTCACCACTTTCTTTTTTGGTGTATCACCACTTAGTGTAGGCTCTTTCATTCTCTCTCTTCTCCCTGTCCCCTTGGTAATGGTTAGATTAGGATTAGGTTAGATTCTCCTTGTACTGGAGTAGCTTGTGGAAGGTATATTAGGAAGCAAGATCCGACTTTCTCTGGAGGGCCAGCTCAAGTTTTGCAAGTCCCACAGCTTGAGTTATGGTTCCATGTTGTGCAATCACACCAGATGCCCCACTCACACTCAGGCCATTCGGGGGTGTTGTGATTATGTACTAACAGTTTTGGCACACTCAATGGGACAAGAGGTCTTCACTTTATTTCATCAAGTTGATGTGCTCTTGGTGAGATTCAGTGGGACAGGTTTTACTTCATTTCATCAAGTTGATGTGTTCTTGTGGGAGAGCACATTTCAAAAGCACATTTGGTGAACTCCATCTTGTCAATAACCCATTCTCTGAGTTGCAAACCTTTTCCATCCATTTCCACTCATTTTCATCCAGTTTCTTCTTCAATCTCTTTCATTTTCTTCCATTTCATGAAGTTGTGCAATCATGACTTCATTTCCTTCTTGGAACTCACACTTACAGCAACAACAATGCAATCCACCTCCAATGCATTTCCCAACTCCTCTAGATCAACATTATGATAAGATCCAAGACCATTATGCTTACCCATATGAGCAGGGTCAAAACCAGTTTGGCCATGAATCTTATCAAGGACAAGGGGATGCATAAAATGGTGACAACTACATGGAGAATGTTGGTTTTTTGGAGAAGATCCAAGGAATGGAGGCTAACATGGTGCATTCCAGGGGTACAACACAGATGAAGGCATTTAGGATTGGTTTCAGGGCACCTTGTCCATGGGGAGGCCCTTTTCCAAGACATTACATCCCTCAAGAGAAGCTTGAATTCATGGTTGAAGTGTTGCCTTAAATTTCACAATGGATCGAGGATATTGAGGCTTAAGATTTGAACACAAGACAACCTTGTCAATAGGTAAGTTCACCAACTCCTTGTCCTTCATTTTCTCTTTCTCAAACTTTATCATTTCAGTAGTGTCAAGAGTCAAGACCCTCAGTTACTACCCCAAGTGTTGATTTCTCTTCTCCATCTCTTGATCTTCCATCCCATCTCAGTTATTTTTCCCTTTTCCCTCCCAAGCAGTCATTTCCTCCAAAAAAACAAGAATTTCCACTTCCCTCTCCACCACAAACAATAGCAAAAATGGTTGAACCCTAACCTACCACTCCTTTTGCTTTCCCAATTCCATGTGGGGAAGAGATTCCAAAGACTAGTGAAGGAGAACAACAAGAGGAGGAACCCAACAAAGAAGAAATGATAGAATATTTGAAGCGTTGGGTTTCCAAGTTTTGGTTTACGAAAATCCCCTTGATGGTTAAGCCAATAGATGAGGTCAAGGTTGAAGAGCCAGTGGTGGCTGAGGCTGAGTTTGTAGCAGAAGAAGAACAAGAACAAGAAGGAGAAGATTAGCAATCTGTTTTCTCTCAATGCAGTGTCCATAATGGAACTTTTTCAGAAGAGGATGTTGATCTAATCCAAGCTGCACAATCAGTCAAGAAGGAAGAGGAATGATCAGCTCCAAGTATAGTTAAAGAGGAGCATATGGGGGTGACTAAGACAGATTTAGAGGAACTGATTCATGATCTAGCTGCACAAGAAATTACAAACCCATCTCCCATTCAACCTCTTCAAAAGTATAATTTTTTGGAAGAGCCTAAACTCACTAGCTTCATGTTTGAAGATGAAGCTTCATATGGTGAAAATAACGAAGATTTTAATATCACCATGTAAGAGGGAGAGACCTTGCTACAATAGAACGGTAAAGAGTTTGATTTCCTATTAGACTCAAAAGAATGTCTTGATAAAAAGGAGCCAGTTGAAATTACAATATTTTCTCCCCCATCATTCATTGTTCAACCACAAGAACTTGTTGTCCTGGAAGTGAATGAGCAAGCATAACCTGCAGTTTGCCACATGCCTCTTGAATCAAAGTTGGAAGATTTTGATCTTCCAAAATTCACAACTGCTGTAGAGGAAGGGAAAGAGTATGAGGCTATCATCCCTCTCACATCACCTATCTAGGAAGATCTGCAAAAAGACTCCATTCTTGGAGTTAAAATTCAGAGCGGGTGGGCACATTCAAAGGACCAGACCTTGCCCAATCAAATACTTGACTTCATTGGAGCCAAGGGAGAAGCCACAACCAGTCATTCTTGCTTCTAAGCATGAGGGAGGGCCTCAAAGTGCCAAGGATCAACAACAATAGCTCTGAGAACCAAGTGAGTAGCAAACTGAAGAGGTATTTGTCTGATTTCTAGTTGATACCTTGATGATATGGGTGGAGGATCAACTGGCTTAAAGTTAGTTTTTCACTCATCCAAGCAAGCATATTCAATGACAAACCATTTACATGGCTGCCCCTTTTGAGGAAGGGAAGTTATTTCTCCCTACCTGTGGTAGGATTTGTTTAAGCTTTTCTTTATTAGGGTTAGTATAGGAGTAGGAGTAGATTTTGTTTTCAGCAGAAGAAGTGCTTGTGCACACTCTGCATGTCTCATTTGAGGCATGTATGATTTTCTCTTTGTACATATGTTTTGTTCATATTGCTATGGAGGTGTAGAGGCTAGGCCCTTCATTATTCATGATAGAGAGACCCATAGTTTCCTATAACAGTTACTAGTTTCAAATAAAACACAAATACAAAGCAACTAAAATTGGATCTTGAGGTAGTTCATTTCCATAATAGGTTCAGGGTCACTAAGCAAGCAGTTGGGTTCACAGCGTCTTGGGGATAAAATTTTCAAAGCAAAAGGATCAATATCAGACTATTATTCTTGACTCCATGCCCAATGGATGCTTCAAGGCTACTGGTCCCTTCATCTAGCAAGAAGATGTCCCCGTGAGTTGCTAATTGTTATCTCAATTTTTCCCCTGGAAAAATTGATCAAAAATGACCCTGCACAAAAAAATCTAAGGGACGGCTATGTCATGAGAGCCACTTTTCAAATACAATGATCTCAGATCTAAGGAGTAGGGCCTGCGAAGGATTAAACGACCCCACACAGAAGAAATCTAAGGGTCACTTCCATCGCATGAGCCCACATTTCAAATCTAACAATCAGGTTGCAAACGGGCTTGAAAATGGAGAAGAAGGGTCAAATAAGGAGGAAAAGAGTGTCAAAGGAATCTAGAGGCTCTCAGGAGAGATAAACAGAGGAAAGGATCAAATTCTTCAGGCTTCACAAATGATTCAGACAGGTTAAATTGGCTAAGTATGGAGGAGAGAGCGGAAGCTTCCAAGTTTCCAAACGACACACCTTTAAAGATTGAATCCAAAAAAGAGATTCAAACAAGCGCCAAGCCTCCACGTGTCCAGAGCCCTGGAAGTTGCTCCGGTTTTTGAAATTTTTTTGACTCAGCGGAAGGTGCCAAGTGTTGACTTAACACAACTTCAAAGATAAATCCCAAAGTGGACACTCAAACAAGCATCGGGGTTCCACATGTGGTCCCAGTTCCAATAAGGGACAGAGTCGGGAATTGAGTAGTCAAAGTAGAGGAAAGCTAGCCAAAGGAGCCACATGTCAGCACGACGCTACTTCAAAAGTAAAATTTGGAGTGGGATTTCAAACAAGTGCAAGCATCCATGTGTCCAGGGTCAGACATATGACCTCGCTTAGAAAAAAGGACTTATCCAAAACATAAATGATTCAGAGCAAGATGTGGAAGGTGCCACATGTCTCTTCGGCGTAACTTCAAAAGAAAAATCCCAAAGTGGTCCCCAAACTAGCGTCAGCTCGCCACGTGGCCATGTTGAAAAGTCAAAGTGGGAAGGCGGGTAGTCAGAGGTAATTCAAAATTTTTGGCTTGAAAGGCGTAAAGTGAAAAAATGAGTTGCACCTCCACCAACACCAAGGATCCATGTGTCAAGCCTAAATTACATGTGGGCCGGTGGGGCTTGGAGTGATTTTTTGCCCAAATGGAAAATGTGTACTGGCAGGCCCGAAGATGATTTTTTGGAAAAATGAATTACAGGTTACAAGGCATTTTTGCTTTTTGTATTTTTTGGTGCCAAAAGGCACAAAGTGAGTTTCGGGACCATGGATCCGTTCTACTAACTAGTTTTTGCCATTTTTGTACAAACCAGACTCAAACATTCATATGGACATATATTTCAATCTAGTGCCCAAAATTCAAAAAATTTGGCACCGTTGGAAAGGTCTTGACCTCATCTACACCATGGAGGCCTGAAACATTAATTTTGATGAGGTTAGGTGGGTGAAAAATTAGAAAACATCTTTCAATCCATTAATGTAGAATTCGATCACTCCAACTACTAGATCTGATTTGATTCAATCCGCCGTTCTTCCTTCTTCAACACGTCGAATAGACATAGGGAACTAGACTTGATAGATTCTGGGTAGATTCGTGGTGGGCATTGATGGTTGGTGGTTATATTTTAAGAGCAGAGTCAAGCCTCTCCTCTCTCAATCTGGTTTTCATCACCTATATATTGTAAACACTTTTCATTTGAGAAGGGGAGACATTTTAGGATGTGGGGAAACTATGTCAAGTTGTTTCCCAACTCTATTTGAGATGTAAGCCTTCTACTATGTCTATATAGCATATTTGTGCCTCTAAGCACCACATGTAATAGGCTCTACACCTTATAGAGCAATAAAATCTTTTTTTGTGGCGTCTTTCAACCCTTGGCATCATTTTGTTACTTCTCTATGCCTTTTTATCTCGTGTTTTCTCCATGTGTATGTATTTCACGTTTACATGTGTAAGATGTTGTGCTTCGTGGAGTTTCAATGGTGGATTTGGATCTGGGTCTGTGTCAATTCAGTCTGACCTCCCTCAGTCCCCTCTTCCCTATTTCATTCTCCCTCAATAGAGTATCTCGCCACTTCCTTTTTCTGGTGTATCACCACTTAGTGTAGGCTCTTTCCCCCTCTATCTCTTTCCCTGTCCCACTGGAATGGTTAGATTAGGATTTGCTTAGATTCTTCTTGAACTGGAGTAGCTTGTGGTAGGTAGATTAGGAAGCAAGAACCGGCTTTCTCCGGAGGTCCATCTCAAGTTTTGCAAGTCTCACATCTTGAGAGATGGTCTCATGTTGTGTAATCACACTGAATGCCCCACTCACAACTAGGCCATTTGGGGGTGCTGTGATTCTACACTAACAAAACTTATGTTTCAAATAATATAGATATGGATGAAGAGTATCTTGGCTTTGATATCGTTTATGAAATGGCAGTAATAGGGAAACATAATGATGATCTTATTCAATCTGCACAAGAGGAGATGTCAGTTCCACAACACCAATCCACTTCAGATCCTCCTTCACTAATTGGGTAGGAAATTTTGAATGATTATGCCAAAAAATAAATTCAACTGACATTCTTGTGGCTAATAATTGTACAACCCTTGTGATGGAAAATATTGTTCTTGATATTAAGGAATTGAGGATATGGGAGATAAGAGTGAAATCTCTGATCATATAAATTAATGAAATATATCATAATTTTTCACATAGGGAACAACCTTTTTCATTTATAAAAAATGAACCGGTTGCGATTGACGCTTTAATTTCTCAAGAATAATCTAGTAATATTGTAACCAAAAATAATTACAATAATGATAATGTTTCAAATATAATGCTTAACAGACTGTAAAATTTGAACGCTGAGGCACATTCATATTACAATAATTAGAATAGAGACAAAAAACTTATCACTATTGCAAATGCGAAGAAATAATTGGCCTTGCTAATTAATTTATATTTTGAAGATTATATTTTATGTTGTTATAGTTTTTCTACTTTCTAACTATGGGATTTTTATGTGCATTTTAAATATTAGACAATTAATATTGAAGTGCAGGTGTTATATGAGCATTTTAATAAAACAACATAACGTGTACGAGGAGCAATAGCCTTCAAATAGAAACTTTTTTTGTTAAACAATTAAAAAAAATTATAAAGGAGTGTGGATTTGATCTTGATATTCTGTTGATGAAAAAAATTGATGAGGATCCTACTCTCTTTTCAACAGGAGATGCAGCTAGTGAGGATAGGAAAAATCATGAAAATATTAATGTTGCTACAAATGAATTAGTTTAATCTGGTGTTATTAAAGATAATTCAAATGTTGATGTTGTAAAAGCTGCTCCAAGACAAGGATCCAAATGAAGAAAAAACTATTGATTTCAATCATTGTATTTGTGAAATGAAAACATTATCTTATTTTAGAAATTTTTCAGACTTACAGTTGATGAATAATAATACATGGATTCACAATTTAGTTTCAAACATAGAAAGACTCAATATTGAATACTTGGATGTACATTTTACTCTTGGATATTGATATTTGATTCTTGATGTTTACATAGATTATACTTCTGGTGTATTTTCAATTCGACTGAATTAATTCCAGAAAACACTATCTCTAGACTCCTAAGTATTTTATTAATCCCCAGAATCTTGATGGATATATGGATTATAAAATATTTGTGAATATGTGTGGATTCCATATTGAAAAATCAAATATTTAACATACTTTTGTAAGTAATGTAATTAAATTTGTGTACATCATCTATTTTGCACAACTAGTTACCATCTGTTATTTCACACAATATATAAAAGATAGAAGTGATTTAAAATTTCCAAACATTATATAAAAAATATATATAAAGGAAAAATAACTAAATGACGAGTCACAATATATATATGGAAAAGGAAAATGCTCAACTGTTTGGTAACTAAAAACACTATATCCTTAACGGTCCTTCATCACGTATTTAATATTTTGCAGTTGTATTTATGCTACTTTCCAAGTCAATTTTAGCACAATATGAGTCTTCATTGGTTTTTATCGAACGAAAGACCTCCGTTCTTTAAGGGATGTCCAAGTAGCTAATGCTCTTTCATATGGAAATGTGTCCACTCCATATCTTGAAAAATACAGTCTCAAACAAGTTTCCAAATTTTTTTCCAATCTATTGCGAAGTTTTAACTTAACAAATGTTAGTGCGCTAAAAACCCTTTCATCTTCAACTGAACCTAGAATCATTATGTGTATGAGTTCATACAGTTTGAAGTATTCACTTATAGTTTCTGTAGACATCGAAAATGTCAACATGATTAATTACAATTAATGTATCCCACAACATCATCTAAATCCATGTAATTACTAATTGCAAGATTAATTATTATTAATCAATTTTATCATATTTCCCTTTTTGATCATTTCTCAAATATCCCAACATTTCACCATTAATCATTTTAATTCATCCAAAATCCCATTTTTATCATTAATCTCATTAATCCATTATTATATCATATTATCCTATTTTAACTCTTCATTAACATTTCCTACTAATTTAATATTCCTATATCTCACCTACCACCTACCCTACACATCCTTACACCTAGCCTCTCCATGTAACCCCTAATCATCATTTACTAACCTAATTTAATTCTAATTCTAGTCACATCCTCACCTCTAAATCTAGAAGCCTCTCTAACCTTCTCCTTCCATTGAATTTTTAATTCAATGGAAGCTTCTTCCCTCCATGAAATTAAAATTAAAATTTCTAGAATCCTCTAATCCTCACATGCACTCTCCACCATTGATTCAAATCCAACATGGCTTCATCTTAGTCATTGAATCCTCCACCCACAAACTATAAATTGATCTCTCCTCCTCCATGAGAGCTATCTTGAATAGCTTGGAACAACGTGGAAATCCATATAAAAGTTATTCCACTTTTATCTTCAATTCATCCATCCTCAATCTAATCCAATCATATAATCCTTCATCCTTCATCAAGAAATTAAGAGGAGGTGTTGCCCAAGTGAATCCAAAATATGAAGCAGCCAAATCCAATCCAACATCTTAAGCACATCCAAAGCATCAAGGGATATATTCATTTGGTAAGTGAAGGTATTTTATTTCTTTCTCCCTTTTATCTTACTTAATCTGAGGTAGTGTATTAGAGTGTTAGAATAGGAATGAATTTGTTTCAGTTATTTTTGGCATTTTGCACTAACATCTATTTTTTTGGCGCCCACTGTGGGGATTGCCCCCCAAAATTTTGATTTCTTTTAGTAGCATTTCTTATTATAAACAAATAGTCCAAATTTGATAAATTTTTGTTGACATTTTCCCCTTGAAATTTTAATTTTGTGTGACAGTCTTCCATTTTATCACTTTTGACTTGAAATAAAACTTTTGTAAACCCAGTGGCACATTTTTAAATACTCCAGTGCTTTTATTTAACCCCTAAAACCCCAAAATTACCATTTTTTTTCTATTTCTATCTTTTACATGAAAAGTATTGCATTTACACGTAAAGTAGTGCATTTGAAGACAAAATAACACATTTACAGATAAATTAGCGCATTTACAGACAAAGTAGCACATATGTTCTAAAATCATGCATATGTCCTGTTTTGGCACCTATACTCTGTGTTGTAGTTATTTTGTTGCCTACCTTCTGAGAGACATAAATTTTGATCCCGAACTTGAAACGACTCTATTTTTTTCGGAAAGGTATCAAAAATTTCTATGCAATCAAAGTGTTGATTTAGAATTTTATAGTATAATTTATTCATGGTTTTAATTTTCCTAAATCTTGTCATTTTAACTAGAAATTGAATTATAATTTATTATTCCAAACTACTAACACTTTGAGTGCATCTTCCTATGATTACCAAAGATTAAAAAAATCAATCTAAAACTACTAACCCTTTGTTTTGTAGCATGATCGGTCCAACACATTTGAGGTTAAACATCAAATTACTAACATTTGTTTTGTAGGGACTCCTCTTGAAGACCCAATAATAAATCTACTAATCTTTATCATTTCATTTTATCATATTTTATCTTGCATTTATCATCATCCTTGTGATTTTTCATTATTGCTTGTTCATCTTGGAGGAAAAATCGTGTATGCTCTCTTCTCATGTCCTAGGACAATCTTGAGTAACAAGAACAACTAGCTTTCCCCTTTTTCATTTTTAGGGGAAACGTGACGTGGAAGTGATATCTAGGAACTTACCGTAGTCCTAGGGGTCTTGTGACTGTGGGATTCACCTCCACGCACATTGACATACCTTGTGTTCCGGTAAGGTATAACAATTCTTGGAAGACTATTGTTATTGGCTAAGCGCTTGTTTGTTTTCAGAGTGGCATGAAGTGAGGGGATTCCACATCCCAAAACATAGGCCTCAGAAAACATCCTTGCAACATGGAATTAGGCCCCATGTACCACAAGGTATATCGAGGAATCCCCTAGTGGGCTCATACATCCTAGACTAGGAAACTCCTTTAGCTGCATATCAAGCTATAGTGTAAGGACACCCCACTGATGTTCTTTCCTCCCCAGCCATCCTCCTTCCATCCAACATCAAAATCCCTTTTCATCTCATCCATTCTTATCACCACCTCCATTTATATCCTCTTCCAATGCATTCATTTGACCACTTGATCAACTTTCTCACACATGTTGTAACCTAATAATACCTATTACAATCGTGTTCCTTGGTCTATCATTACCTTTAACATTCCAACACCATTGTCCTCCTAAAGATACACGCACCTTAACACACTTAATGAACTTGTGGTGAAGACCCTTGGGTGCATTTTTTGACACTCTATCCAATGTCATCACCACACTCATTTCGAACTCCCATCAAGCCACTAGTGATTCCTAATCCCTTGAGAGTTCTCAAGAGCGTGGAACCTCTTTATACAAACAAATCTAAAAAATAAAAAAGTAAAAAAAGAAATAAAAAAACATATCAAATTTAAAAATATCAAATAAAATCTACCTTAAGACTCTCTCTAGGGGTGTTTACAAAAAATCTACCAGGGCTATGGATGTCTGACTGACAGTAGAGTAATGTTGTGACAAGAATCAGATGTATCTTCGTTGGGGATATGTACGCCTGGATAACAACGGAGAAATACACGACTTAGCATTCCATTCACTTTCCATAAACCTACTTGACTTAATCAATCCCTACACATTGGCTAGTTTGTCTCTACACACTACCCATTAAGTCTTCACTCCAAGCGGTAATTAACTGTCACAATCACACAGACTTTGATCTCACATAGACATAGGGCTCGCATGTTACCAGGTATTGTTTAAACCTTGGTAACACTTTTTTTAGTCTTACTATTTCCTTACAACATGCATCGTTAGGCTCATATTTTTTCATCACTGATGTCATTTTCCTTCCATCCATCACATCCTCATCTTTTTTCCCTTGGATTAAATATCCTTAGGTAGACGATGATCCTTTACTTTTCTTCTAATTTTCCTCATGTCCCTTTTCAACTATCATCATCATGATTAGGGAAGCCTTACTATCATCTATTGAGGGCATCATCCATTATAGATATCCCTCACTTCTCATTCTACCCTATACTTGGGGGCAATTCAAACCCATCCGTCTAAAATAGCCACCCTACTTTACACTTTAGGGAACACCACATCTATCCATCAATCCAACCCCTATACCTAGGGGCATATCTTATTGTCATACCTTATCCCATATCTTATCCTATATCATAACCCTCATCATATCTATCTTCCATCCCACATCTCATCTAATTCTAGCCTATCAACCTATCCCTCTCTTATCCAACCTATCTAATTTCCCTCAATCCTTCCCTTTCATCCTACCCTAACCATGCTTTAGGACTTATATGAGGAAGTCATATCCCACCTTACATCCCTACCATCCCCCCATTTCCTATCCCATCCAAAAAAATCCAAAATCACAAATCTAAAAATTAAAACATCCAAAAATCAAAACATTCACAAAAAAAATAATCCAAAAATGCAATATGTGTGTGTGTGTGTGTTTGCTTGCTTGTCTACATTTACATTTTGGCTGATGATATGAAGACACTTTTGTTTCTCTTTTTTTTTGCATAGTCCAATGGTATGAGGAAAAGGGAATTTGGTAATTCAGTCATCACATTCTTTATACCATGGTTTATCTTTCTCTATGACACATTAATCACGCTCCTAATGATGATAACAATGAGAAATTTATGGTAGCATACCCCCTTATCATCACCACACTTCATCCTCATCATCATATAAATAACTATCTAACCTCCTCATCCTCTTATCCAATCAATATTTTAATCAATCAATCAATCTCCACATGTAAATATTATCATCTCGCATCTAACATCCAAAATCCTCACCCCTTGGCTGAGGCATCTTCGATCCAAAAATGAATCCTCATTCTCGCATACAAAAACCCTCAATATTCTAATCCTTTAAATCAAATCGACCCTCCTTAAATCTAGAATCCTCAAACATACATCCAAAATCTTCCTTCCTACCCCCTTCACTGGGGCATCTTAAAATCCAACATCTCAAAATCGAACATGTTCAAATCCAACATCCTCTAATCCAAAATTTTAAATCTTCACCCTTGTCATACATTGTTGACTAGAACATTCTCAAGTTTAAATCCAAAATCCAAAATATTCATCTTTATCATACATTGTTGACTGGGGCATCCAATATCTACAAATCCTCTAATCCTCTAATCCTCATTCTCCGAGTCCTCAAATTTCCCAATCTTCTAATCCTCTAATAGCCTATCTTCTAATCCTCTCAATCCTCATCTTCTAAATCCTCAAATATTCTCAGTCCCTATTCCTCAATCTTCTAATCGTATAATCCTCTACTCCTACATCCTCATCCTCAATCTTCTAATCCTCTAATACTCTCTCCTCTCCTCCATCCTCAAATATCCTTATCCTCAATCTTCTAATCATATAATCCTATCTCATCTCCTCCATCCTCTAATCTCCTATTCTTCGAGCTTCTCATCATTTAATCCTCTAATCCTACATCTTCATCCTTAATATCCTAATCCTCTAATCCTGCATCTTCATTGTGAATTTTCTAATTCTATAATCCTCCCTCATATACTAACTTTGGCCTCTCCTCTTTTTGTGTGGTTATTCGACTTGTTCCTCCCCTCCTAACCCCTCAAGGGGGCATCATATCCCCATTACTTTTTCTTATTTTTCTTCGAACTGTCATTGCTTAGCAATAACACTTCAAAGAGGGGAGAAATGTAGACATCTAAAATGTCGACATGATTAATTATGACTAATCTATCCCGCAACATCATCTAAATCTATATAATAATTAATCACAAGATTAATTATTATTATTAATCCATTTTATCATATTTCCCCTTTAAATCATTTATAAAATATCCCAACATTTCATCATTAATCATTTTAATTCATCTAATATCCCATTTTTATCATTAATCTCATTAATCTATTATTATATCATATTATCTTATTTTAATTCTTCATTAACATTTCCTAAGAATTTAATATTATTACATCTCACCTACCACCTACCTTACACATCCCTACATCTAGCCTCTCCATGTAACCTCACCCCTAATCATCATTTATTAACCTTATCTAATTATAATCCTAGTCACATCCATACCTCTAAATCTAGAGGGTTGTAAATCTAGACTCTAACCTTCTCCTTCCATTGAATTTTTAATTCAATGGAAGCTTATTACCTCCATGAATTTTACTATAAAATTTCAAGAATCCTCCATTGTAGAATCCTATAATCCTCACATGCACTCTCCACCATTGATTCAAATCCAACATGGCTTCATCTTAGCCATTGAATCCTCCACCCACAAACTATAAATTGAGCTCTCCTCCTCCATGAGAGCTAGCTTGAATAGCTTGGAACAATGTGGAAATAAAGTTCTTCCACTTTTATCTTCAATCCAACCATCCTCAATCTAATCCAATCATCTAATCCTCCATCCTTCATCAAGCATTCATCATGCAATTAAGAGGAGGTGTTGCCCAAGTGACTCCAAAATATGAAGCAACCAAGTCCAATCTAACATCTTGAGAAAATCCAAAGCATCAAGGGAGTTATTCATTTGGTAAGAGAAGGTATTGCATTTCTTTTTCCCTTCCATCTTGCTTAATCTGAGGTAGTGTATTTGAGTGTTATAATAGGAATCAGTTTTTTTTTGTTCTTGTTGGCATTTTGTACTAACATCTCTAGTTTACATCTATAGTTTCCCTCAAAATACTATTGTGATACAACTTTCTCCACAATAGTGTAATTTGTCCATTTTTTGTTTGTTTAGTAAGAGTCTTATATTGATAACTCATTGTCAATGTAAAATGTGTTTACTGTGATATGAGTAATTTTATATTCAATCTAACATTAAGTTCTCCTCCATTAACATCTAAAGATTTGAAAAATTGATCCATTAGTTTAGAAATGTATTTTGTAAAGAGTTGAGTTGTTTGTTCTTCACTAATCATTGGATTCCATAAATTGGGATTTATAACTCCCATAGCCTCAAGAAGATCAATATTTTAAAATCCTTCTCTGATCTCAAAAGATAATGTTTCAAATATCTTCATCAATTGTTTTTGTGTATCACACACTGTAAAAAATATAAGGCTTGTCATTGGTACTTTCTCAATATCATAACCTAGGACATAAGGAATCTTTAGAAAGTGTGCATTGGTATATTTTTCCCATCAACTGAGATACAAAGATGATTGTTGATATTGAAAATCAAATAGTTGTTGGGATATTTTGTATCTGTTAAGACCTTCTAACTACTGAATATTGGCTTCTGAAACTAGTCTTTAATGGAATATAAGCTATCCAAAATCATGCATACATGTTTCCTTAATTTGATAAAATCAACAATGTATATAGATCTTTCCTGAGCTTGTGTCACCAAGATATTTATTTCCTTCAACATTGATAAAATACTACATAATGTTAATAATGTCTCCAAATCAATCAAACGATATAACAAATCTTTTGCCTTGTCAACTTCTCTACGACTCTTGAACATAAACCCTGCTAATGACCTGTATTCCTAAAAAAATATGTAATATAGATCATACAACGATATCTATCTTATACCAACATATTTCAACAAATTTTTACCATTTATCATTCCAACAAAAAATTTCTAAAAGTCCAAAAAATATATTAGGACTGCTTGACATGTGTGAATGCAAATCACATACAAGCTCTTCCACTTTAATGACATTTTCAAAATTATTTACAATATTATAAGTGAGATTCATTCTATGAGCCATGCAGTGACTAGGTATTGTTGTCCATTTTTCCCCATGGATAAAATAAACAAATGGAAAATTTGGACTTGGGCAATTTCATGGATTTCAATGGAAAATTTGGAGAAAAGGGGTAATTTTCATGTTTTTTGGGGCACCTGGAATCATTTGAAGACATTTTCATTTCCTTCAGTTCAATACTTAGCCAAATTTGAAATAAAATGGTAAATTTGGATAAATTTTGCTTTAGGAGCACTCCACTGTATTTTTTCTAACTCCCCAATCCAAGAAAAATCCAAAACAATTAGAAAAATTGAGAAAAAATACAAAAAGGGCCAAAACACAGTGTTATGTAGGTACTTCAGATTTCAGAGGCCCTCAGGGTACAAGTTCCATTAGGCCATCGGTTCCCCACATCCTTGAAAAATTCTTATTTGCTAAGGAGTTGGGGCGAGTTTAGTATATCGCAGATAATTCAGGTTTTGAGGGCCCTTGAGGAACATGTTCTCGCGAGTCGCTTGTTCCTCACATGACCAAAAATTTCTTAGTGTAAAGGAGTGTAGGGAGTTTTTTATATTATGGGAGGGAAGCACATTACAGGCTTGGGAGGCTAAGGAGGTACAAGTTCCGTGGGGGATTGTATTCTTTGCGGGACCGATATTGCCGAAAAGTGAAGGAAACAAGGGACGAGGCATTCAACATGGAAATGAAAAGCTATGGAGGAAACAAGTTGGTGGGGAACATGTTCCCTACTAAACATTGTTCCCTGTAAGGCATAAGAACCCATAAAGTAAAGGAGAAAGGGGTGGAGCCACGATACACTGTAGGAAGTGCGGATAAAGAAGGTCCGCAAGGCCCAAGCCACCCAGTACCTCCTATACCATGGAAATATGATATACCCACACAATAAGGGAAAAGGTGAAAATGAGTTAAATGTGGACTATGGAGTCGCACAAGGAATGACCATCCCGATCCCCTGAACTTCAAATGACAATAACTTTTGACCCAGAGCTCTGATTTATTAATTTTATTGAGGTTAGATATGTGAAAAAGTAGAAAACATCCTCAACATTAATAGATGTAGTTCTAGGTTGCTCAAGCACTTGATTTGATATGATATGGTCCCTTTTCTTCTCCAGCAAGAAAATAATCATGGAGGGATGAGTTTTTCAGGCTACCCATGCCCATTTTTAGACATTTAATGCATCTTGATGATGGGTGAAAGGGGGATTTCAGGATTCTATCCTTCTCTCTTCTCATCTTATTCTATATATTGTAAACACCTCTCATTTGAGAGGGTGGGATATTTTGGGATGTGGGGAAACTATGCTAATTTTGTTCTCAACACCAATGAGATGCAAAACTGTTAGTGTAGGAAATAGAAATTCATATATGGAAATGCAAACCTGTTAGGGCTTACACTATTTGTTGGGGTAGTAGAAAGTCCAAAAAAACAGTTTCTAGGTTTTCTGCATTCGGTAATGGGTTTTTTTCTTCCACTTTACAGAGTTTCTATTTGACAATGATGTGGAAATCATAGAAATTTGTGCCAATGAATTTTTTTTTTCCAGGGAAATAAAAATTATAGAAAAATAGTTTCTAGGTTTTTTTGGGTTTCTTGTAATCGGTAATGGGTTTTTTCTTCCAATTTGTAAAGTTCGTATGTGGAGAGGATTTGAAGATTTATGGAACCATTTAAAAATATGTGATAGGGAGGAAAATTATATAGAAAAACACTTTTTGGGGTTTTTGCGTTCACTAATGGTCTTTTTTTGGTCTTTGCAGAGTTCTTGTGTGTCGAGGATATGAGGATCTTAGAAATCTTTTTCAGTTAAGGAGAAAATCTAGAAAAAATATTTTTGGGTTTTTCATGTTCAGTACTAGGTGTTTTTCTCTTCTTCCATTTTGCAGATATAGAATAAGATTTTTTTCCAGGAAATAAATCGAAGAATACAAGGCATTTTATTTATTTATATTAAAGTACAAACTTGAAAATTTTGTATCTTTTAATCGGTAACTTAGATTTGAGTGTTGTTTCTTTCAAAAGTGTTTATTTTTTCATGCTTGTTCCACTGGAACTGTTTATTTTGAGAAATAAACTAAAAATTTAAAATGTTATGTTTGTAACACGTACTCAATCATAAAGCGCTAACATTTATATCTCTCTTATTTGTTGAGATATTTTAGACACTTTTTTGGCATGTTGATAGTCTCTCTTGTGGGGGAGCTATTCTGGTGAATCCTAGTGTTAGTTTGTTAGTGTTAAAATAGTTGATTTTGGAAACTCATATAAATCTGTGGTGTCACTCTACCCATTTAGCAGTATGGGAGGGTGTGGTGTTCATACTGCTTCTTTAGGTTTCGTGTACTTTCCTTATTACCTTGTCTTTTCTTTTCTTGGATCGTGGCACTCCTATTTGTTTGGATCTTATGTCCTTGCCTTGTTTCCTTGGTTATTGTTCTTGGATTGTGGCACACCTATTTGTAGCAATTGATCTCGCTTCTTGAGGGTTTGTGTCCTTGCCTTGTTGCCTTGTCTTTTCTTGGATCGTGACACTCTAATTTCTTTGGATCTCGTGTCCTTGCCTTGTTGACTTGGTTATTATTCTTGGATCATGGCACACCTATTTGTAGCAGTTGATCGATTATGTTTGGTGTTTTTTTCACTTTCGACATCACTCCATTAACAGTCTCCTTACATGGATCTATTCTGGTGAAGCCTAGTGTCAGTTGTTTTTGAGTTCTATGATCGAGCAGTGGATTTAGACCACAGTGCACACCAAACTTCTTCAACATTGTATGATCTTTTGGAGCCAATATTCTTGGGATATCTTACAGCAGGAGTTTTCTCTCTAATTTGTTATTACTGGGTTTGGGTACCTTGTGGTGTCCCTTTTTTTTAGTTATTATATGTGGGTACCTCATCAGGATTTGTTTCTGGGGGGTGTTAGTGTAAGTTATTTTTTATCATTTTATTTTTATTAGGATAATTCTTGCACTTATTTTAGCCCTTCACTTGTTAGGTTAGCTTTCCTAGGTGTACTAGTTGTGTTGAGTTAGCTTACCAGTTATGTGGAGTTAGCTTACTAGTCTTGTGGAGTTAACTACCAGTATCCATTAGTGGGAGTTCTTCACCACTGATCTAGGTATTAGTTGCACTTCCCCCCTCCTATGTGTACATCCTTTTTATCAAGAAATGTAGTCAATGTAATTCAATTCTAATGTATTGATAATAATGGATTATGATGGGTTTCCATGTATGATATTTTAGCTCTTTTGTTTTGCAAATATAATGTGGTGTGCTATTATCATCTAAGATCTTCGCAACATGGAACAATCTTCTTATCGTTCCTTTCAAAACCTTCTCATGGGCCTGGAAAGTGTATTTTTGCCTCTATTTCATCAATTTAATGAATTGTGCATATTCTAAGAGAAATAAAATTTGTGTTTTGTATTATTTTTTCAACCTTGGCATTTATTTTGTTGTATCTTCTTTCCTTTCCATTCTTGTTGTTGTTTTTTTTGTGCATGTATCTCTCACATAGAGGTTCAGGTTATTGTGTTTCATGGAGATTAGATGGTGAATGTTACCTTGGGTCTATGCTACAAATGTTTGGCCTCTCTCTACTACATTTTCCATCTCCTTCCCCCTCAACAAGATATTTCCACGCCCTTTACTTGGTGCTATCACCTCTATTAGTGTAGGATTTCATTTTCATGCATCTTTCTAACCCTCTCTTTCTCTCTCTCTCTGGTCCCTTAGCATCTTTTGTTTAGGATTAGTTAGTTGCATTTCCTTCCTTAGGAGAAGTTTTAGAATTATGATTAGGTAGAGGAACCAATCTTCTCTGGAGGTCCATCTCAAGTGGCAAGTCCCACAACTTAAGAGATGGTCCCATGTTACCCAAAAACACCAATTTCTCATCCACATTTACATGAAAAATCAAAGGGCACTATTTTTTAGGTGATAACATGTATCATGTACAAGGAAATGATTATTTGAATATGAATACAAAGCTCAATATCGTGACATTTCATGATAGATGCCCTATCATCCCCAACACAAATCATACTTCTAGAGATTGAATGATCGTCCATACCAGCTATTTATTTCAAATTTTTAATTACTAGTTTGCAGAGGTTCTCAAAATTACAATTCTTCATCATTTTGTTCATAGCTAGCAGATGATTTTCTCTTAAATGGTTATTTAAATTGAAAGTGTAGACATGCATGCAAACCCATGATGTAGTGTCTACTAGTGTAACCTCATTAATCAAAAATGAGATAAAATTCACATTTTTTACCTTCTCTCTCAAATCAGTGATTTAAATTTCTACCATACACTTTTCCATTTCATAAGCACTAGTATTTGACCAGTGTGTTGTTGGAATGTTTGGAAACCCATTACATTAAAATAATATCCTATAATCAATGAAATTTGAAATAGGTATTCCCTTTTTTAAAATGGGAAATATTGTTCAAAATTGTATAAGTTTTTCCTGAAGACTTGCATCAGTAGATTTTACAAATTTAGCTTTTATTGTTTCACCTTTCTCAACAAGGTCTTGAATATTTTTATCATGATTGTCATATTCTATTGCATGTCTCATATGTAAACAA
The DNA here is from genome assembly GCA_019776745.2 of Taxus chinensis. NCBI lineage: Eukaryota > Viridiplantae > Streptophyta > Pinopsida > Cupressales > Taxaceae > Taxus > Taxus chinensis. Next base: position 182,345,758 of record CM034148.1, read on the forward strand.
TCTTCCTCAGTTTTCCATCTAGATGTTTTTTATTATTATTCCATATTTTTGATTTTTTGACTGATATACTTTCCCACAATGCTTCTCTATTGTGTCCAACTTCCATTACATTATGGGGTATTTGCCTAATTTCCAAATACATATAGTACATCTACATTCACTAGGAGTATCAGTAGTGTTTTCTGATTCAATGGGTTTAATAAATCGATATTTGGATGACCATTCAAATTTATAAGTCCTTCCTAAAGTCCACTTCCCACTCTTATGTTTCTGATGTATGTTTCTGGAATCTTTATCTGAAGTTTGACTTTGATGGAATTTAGAATTATCACTACTATCTATGTGAATTAAATTACTCTACTTATTATGAATTTCATTTGGTGTAAATTCATTGGTAGGGTTTTCTGCATTTGAAATAAATTGTTTATCTTATTGCATCCTTTAGGAAATCAACATATAAAATAACATCAACATAATAAGATTTGAAATTACCTGTTGGCACTGGTGTAACTGTGGGCTGATTGAAATATTTTAATATGTCCATGTTGTGTTTTATTTTTCCTTGATGTGTTTTCTCAAAATTCAAGATATAGTGAAAAATAAAGCTCATGATACATGATAACATAGTAACATGGCTTAGACTATCAAACCAGGTAATGCAAACACGCTATTGCACCACCATTTAGTTGTATACATTCACACCACCTAATGACATCTAAAATTTAGGTTATCATCCGGTAACATGTGCTTTCTATTGTCTGACGTTGTGTAATCATATTACCAGGTGGAATCATGTACTTAGGTTTTCATCTGGTAACAGTTCTACAAAAAATGTCTTGAAAGTTAAAAATTTATCGCTTACCTTTTTCAATTTTACCTTCAGTTTTTTGGCTTAGAATTTCATCTTTTTCACAAGATTATTCATTTTTACCTTCAGCTTCGAATCTAGATCTCAAAATTAAGGAATTTTGGAATTATATTGTACTGCTACATTATGGAAAATTAATCGTATATATACTAATGTCTTATAACATAATAGCGAATATACCAAAATTATTTGGCCCTTAGTGGAAATAGTAAGGTGAAATTAGGGTCAAATTTATTTATAAACCCTAAAATTTTAGTGAACTTGCCAACATACGATAGTAAAAAATCACCAATTTCAAACTTCCAAAATACGAATATTTGTACTTTTACGAATATTCGCCCCTTAAATGAACCTTGGTGAGATCCAACCAAAGAGGAAGGTGGTGAGGGTCTTTTTTGGCTAACTATATTTTGTGATGAGATGGTATTAACATTGAAATTGGCCAGAGGAACTCATGGAATAGGTTTAGGTGTTTCGATGTGCTCATGGGAAGAATATGGGATAACTTTCTCAACAATCGGTTGGTGGGTAGGGTCGACATACATGTTGGGATTATAAGTAATGATATTGAGATATGGTTGGGGATATATATTGTAATGGGGTATATAGATAACTTGCGAGGCAAGGTGATTAAAAAGGGTTATCATATTAGGATCTAGGAGTTCCTCGAAGGCAGGATCCCCTATAGAAAATAATTACAAGGACCTTGGTAAGATGTATCATGGGTATCTAACATGTCTGACTTAATGTTAGGAGAGTGCAACAACTCTTGGTCTCCATCTATGGATTATTGTAGGGGATCTGATATGTCTATGGTATTATGGAGTTGGGACTCTTGTCAAGTCAAATCCATGAGACTGTGAAGAAATTATACAAGAAAATAGTTATTTAAATGCAAGTCACACAATCAACGAGAACATTTTGATTATGTCGATTAGCTTTAGGAATGTGTGAAAAGGAAATATTGGTTCATATAAGGTACTAAAACTCGGGCCCACTAAGGTAGGTATTGTGTATGTTTAGGTTGGAATTTTCAAAATACCAAAAGGTACATGAAGCCTGGATCTATATTGATGTTGATACGAGGTGTGATATTGGGGCCTACCCCCTTACTTCTCGGTCCCACAACGATAAGGGAGTTAGGTGCTTAGCCAATAAATCACCCACACATTATTTATACTTGGTTAGAACATCGAGTTGACTTTTTCCCTTGGTGATGAAATCTAAGTAGGTAGGCTTGGTAGGAAATGTTTGGATGCTTATTTGGATTTATTTAATTTGGTTGTGTGTAATAGAAATATAGTGACCAATACGAGTTTTTCTCCTATTTAAAGCTATGTGATCAAGGAAACAAGAATGAATGCAATTCTCTTTAATAAAAAAGGGAAAAAAATTCATTTTTATTTTGATGAGAACAATAAACAAGACCACTATATGTAAATATAATAAAAAGGGGGCCTAGGTCCCATCAGGTATGCCATTATGTTTTACTAATTTTATCTTGAATTAATTTCTTTTAGAAATGAAATGTTAAAACTAATAATGATGAAAAGGCTTAGAGCTACTTGAGGGATGAAGAATGTGCACCGTTGAATCCAAACGACATAGCAACTCCTTTTTGGTTGGGATGGAAAACCTATATACAAGTAGACAACTCGAAAAAGATATATTATTAAAATAATATATGATTTTCCATGAGAGTTCCAGTCCCAAGAAGGAAAGGAACCCATTTCGCAGATGTCAACTCACTCTTAAGTGATCAAGCGAAGAATAAAAAGTAATGGAATTACAGCTGACAATATTTGATATTACAGATATCTAATTGCTAATATGTAATGCTGAAAGACTAGGTCTTAATCAATGTCTTCAATGATGGGATGAGGTCGATTGAATAGATTATGCCACTAAATATTGGCATCATCACTTTGTTCAAGGAGAAGATCCAAATATTTGGGAATGTTGTATGGATTGGGCATAAGGATGATGACGCATATACTCAACTCATGATTGATATTATATTTTTCCCACATGAAAGGTTAACATATTATAGGGAGGTCGTAGCTACTAGCGGATTCATAAACTACTTCTAGAATGATCATCTAACAGAAGGCCATTCTTGTACATAGGATAAATTAGCCACGACTTTAAAACATGAAGGAAATATATCAAAATGTGTTAAAATGCAAGGCTAGGTATTTTTGATAGGAATCAATAATGATCATGATGATGGGTGTCGATTTGTATGATCGACATCGATTCGTGCAATAGTTGCCAATTGTTGTTAAAGGCATGTTTGTGATCATAAACCTAAGTTTTCTAAATGGATGATTAGGTGGGGATATCTTGGGCTTATATATTTAAATAAAGTAAACAGCGTCATTATTAAATATAAAAATAAGGGATTAAAAATTCAAATGGTGATCATAAATTTTACAATGAGGGTGGCCTGGGTGATTGAATGGCGATAATAGCTTTTCCAAAGGGAGGATGGTGCCATATGATGCTCTTGCTTATTCACGCCAACGGGGGGCTTCAATTCAACTCTCTATGTGTTCAGTCAAATGACCTGGTCACATCAAATTTCCTTGGATCCTTGGGTGAGGGCCTACATTAATTTTTATAAGATTGATGTTGTTTAAATGAATCAATGTTATTTCACAATGATCGACACTGATTCTGAGAATTGATACAGATTCCTACCCTTTTCAATGATTTAGGTTGGATGTGGTTCCAACCACATTATTTTCATGGTTGATGTTGGTTATAATGGTCTTAGTGTTGTTTTGAGATCATGGGAAATTTATTAAGGGGTTGGGGTTCTTTTATTTATTTTTATTATTTTATTGTGGTTATGGGTGGTTAGTGAGGTAAAATAGTGATTACATGTGTAATTTTAAGTTGGTAAATATTATAATGAGTAGGGTGTTCATTGTGTGTTTATAGAGCGGTGTTCTAAGGTTTGTATAAGCAGGTATGAATTAGGGCGTCCTAATTCAGAGTCTACAGTTATATATGGAAAACTACTGAGTTGGTTATGCACGGTGTGTACATCTTTGATATGATCATGAACATACTTCGCTGGAGGGATTTGAAAAACATTTTATAATATTTATCAACCACCTTGAGCCACTATAAATGGGCTCATATCTGGGCTCCTCTAACAGAATAACTCTATGTAACCTTGAGAAAATATTGGAGCTTGGCAGCTTGAAGCTGGGTTGGAATATCAAAGGGATGAGATTCCAGAGGGATGGAAATTCTTTAGAATTCCTTGTTCAGTTTATATTATACGTGTTTTCACACTCGAGAAACATTATTTCCAAAGTGGCAGAGGAACTTGGTGATTCCCTAAATGACCGCATTCCACCACTCAATCCAGCTGGTAGAAAAATGCATATTTGGCACCATATTCCATACTTTGGCGATGATAGGGATGACTCCATCGTGACTCAGTAGTGAAACATTAAGATACAACTAATTACTAGGTAATTTGAAATGTGTCCCACTCCAAATGGCCTTAAATGAAACCATGTTATGATATGAAAAAATATTATTAGGTTAAACAATGATTGGTGAATGATCATTAGAGTGTAAATCAAATATTTCTTGTTGAGAGAGCATGACATGATCAAGCCTTTTAATAAATTTGTTAGATCATTCTTGGAGATTGGGCTAAGCAAACCAATTTTGAGAAGTAAATACTCGTTATCGCCGAAAGAGAGGTTCCAAAAGTAACCAATGGATTTTAAAATAAAACTAAGCCTCACGTTTGCCCACACAACATTACATAGGAATGTTCGCTTCTTTGTCTTTAGGATGCTCAATCATATTAAAGTCTCCACAAATCAACCAATAATTAAGTGAAAAATTTTCACCTAACTATCGCCATAATGTTGTCCTTTCCATGACATCATTAGGGGTGTGAATATTAACAATGCCAAAATAAAATTCATTAACTTATAAAAAACCCACACCACTCGATTAACAGGATCATTGCTCGTGGAATTAATTAAAGCTAAATTTTTTGGGGAAATGGAAATACCAGCACCAGATATCCCATATGTATGCAAAGAATAAAATTCCATGTAATTGGAGCAATACAGGTTAGATTATTCTGAAGAAAAAAACAAAAAAAATTAATCTCATGTAAACAAATAAAATCAAAACTACCAATCAACTAATAAGTTGTTCATACATAGTTTTTTCGGGAGGAATTTGTGAAACTTAAAACATTCCATTAGATAAAACTCATGAAAGCTCTAACATGTTGAGCTCTCATTGTCATTCTTGAAAATTTGAATCCAATAAAGAAAAAATATTATAAAGAGTCCAAAAATGGTTTGACATCGGATGCTCAACTTGAATGGAGTGGCATATATCCCCATTATCTCCCCTTGTCCCAACGGGCACCTTCTCGATGGTGCGCTATGCATAAATGATGTTGAGTTAGAGAAGTTGAAGCAAAGATCCCAGATTCCTAGTTTTGTTGCATGGAGACGATAATTGGCTCTATAAAGGTTGGGAACCAGAGGGACAAGAGGAGTTTTCTTATGACTATCAGCTAGCTTTTCGAGGGAAGATTATGGTGTAGTAGGATTTGGGACCTTCGGTAGACATGGGTTTGATCCCTAAAGCCTTCTTATTACCCACCTGAGGTCCATCCCTATCAGTCAGTGGGTCAGACTTAGGTTTAGGATTCAGGGAAGAGGTAACAGGCGGCTTGGAGCAAGCCAGAAGCAGACAATCACGAATACGATGGTCAAGAAGCTTGACAGTCGAAAACTAGGTATTAGGCAAGTTTAAAATTAAAAACCTTCTGAGAGAGATGCATAGATCCCACTTGGAGATCTATGTGGTTAAGTGGGATCTATGTGGTTTGTCGTATCTTTCACTTGGTCTACCTCAACACAAACATCGTTTTTTGGGGTGAGCACAAAAAACGCTCTTGTTTATGGAAAATCACATTCGTAATGGGTTTGATAATATCTAGAAAAAAAGACCAGAGATGCATCATGAACCATGACAACTCAATCCAAACAGGAATTTTTAAATAAAATTCGTTTGAGGGGCTGCAATTCGGGGTCCATTGTAAAAGAACTAAGAGTGTGTTACCCGAGTACCAACAAGAAGATTTAAGAAGCAAGGATTGAACGTGTGATGGTTCTTGAAATAAAAAATGAAAAAAAAACCTTATTGAGGTTACAGATACTCGAAACCAGGATTCTGTTTGATTCCAAATGGTTTTTAATTCAATTTTGTGAAAAAGATTGAGGAATGTGACCACAAAAATAAGCAATAATAAAATTATTCCTATACCATTTTGCTACTAGTTATAAATACTTAGTATTAATAATAACATCTGGGGTAGATTCAAATTTTTTACCTCGTTGTAGACCTTCGGCAGAAATTTTCAAGCATGCTTGGGATCCATTGTCACGATCGTTAGTAACAATAGTTACAACAAATGTATTAAAGTCCATATATAAGTTGCTCATTGCCTAAAGTGTGGATTAAATGTTGTGGGTTACTATGATAAGATGTGAATGATTTTACAATGTGTGATTGGATGTGAGCAATAAATTACGGGAGGCTGATATGAGTGAAAATATATGAAACCCTAGTAGAACCAAAATTGTTCTCATATATTTAAAGAAAAGAAAAAAAGAAAGAAATTTGATATAGATATATTTTATACAAAATAGGTTTTCTAAAATAATTTGGAGGCATTCACCTAAAATATCCATAGAGTTAATATTGTTGGAGATACACTTCTCTAAATGAAAACAGATATAACAAATTTGTATGTGCTTATTTTTTGTTTATAGCCAATAAATGTTCTTCTTCTAAAGATAGGCCATAGTTCTATATTGGGACATTACAGATTGTCAGTGATGGAAGTTTTTTTTTTTTACTTTAAAATAAAAACACTAATGAATTGCACAATTAACTAGGTCATCACAACCAATATTGGAAAATTATTTCATGGAGTATAGGTGACACTCATTGATGGAAGTTGATGTAAATTCTATTAATAAAATATCATTTTCCATTTTCAAGTCATGTCATCAAGTAATGATATAACTTGTATTTACATGTGTTACCATATATTCTAACATCAGTTAAGCTAACATTTTTTGTCTCCAAAAATGGGGGAAAATGATATTGTAATAAGACCTAAAACATTCATTTCAATTATTTACAACAAATCATGTAATAAAAAACAATTTATGAATTTAAAATTATTATAAATTTTTGTAAAAACATTAAACTTTGAAACTGTCAAAATTTAAAGTAAAATAAACAAATTGTATTGGTGAATATAATAACATTATTTTCGTCAGCACATTCCTTTAGGAAGGCAGGGAATAATAACACCTCTCACAAGAAAAAGAGGTGCTAGGATAAAGCTAATTTATACTATTAATCTATATTTATAAAAACATAAAAGGGATTTTTTTTAATAGATTGTGGCAAAAAAATTGTATGTATATTATGTTTCAAAATATGAAAATATATAAACAACAATGAATTTATATTCCAATTTCATATTCCTTATTAGATAAATGTTCCAAAAAAACATTTAGATTACATTATTTTAATTGGGTGGGTCCCCCAAAAATAATCAAATGATTAATTTGATGATACTGCAAGTGTAAAATCCTCCATTTAAAGACATCACTACAATATATATGATGATTTCTTTATAAACACACCACCCTTGTAAATAAGAGAAATTTAAATTCTTTATGGTGAATGGAAGCCCACATAAATATAATTTAAGTCAATTAATTTTTTACTTTTAACCAACGAAAATGCTTGAAATGACATATTATTCCAACATACAAATATTTGAGACTTAAAAATGATAGAATAGTCTTAGGGCCTTGTTACCTAATATTCCTTTTATTTATTTTACTATTGGAACTGCACATTATATTAATAATATAAGAGAGTTACATTATCAAGGGTGGCCGAAAAACTCACGATCCCACAAAAATGCAACGTAGGCAACAGAAAATGCCGAAAGGACATCCAAAAAGCATGAGAATTACAAAAGAAATGAGAGCACTAGACGCAAGCCACCCCTACGGGAGGTTGGGGAGGATCATCCCAAGGAGGGATGTACACTCCACTATACATCTCAGCCAAAATAGGGTCCACCAGCCAACCATCCTATTCAGGCATCTGCTACTACAAAGAAAAAATTATCCCCTAATAAGGGGAAGAGGTCCAGCCAGAGTTAGAAGGCTAGGAAGAGGAGAGGCCAACTGTGGAGAGATATCAACACCCTTCCCCCTCAGAGGTGGGCTCCAGCTCAGACCAAAAGAGGACAGAGCTGAAGAGAAACCCCAAGGAGAAGCAGAGCGCTAGCTGTGAGAGTGGCTCCTTCAACATGGTCCTAGTGGAGGTAGAGATGGCCAAGGTGGTAGAGGTAGAGGGTCCAAAGAGACCTGACTCATCGTGCATGGCACAATCCCCTAGTCTGCAAGAAACTCTTGCAAATGAGAAAATTCAAGGACAACCTTCTTTTCTTGAGCTTGATTCTTTATGTGCACATTATATTAGATAACCACTTTGTTATTAGTAGAAAAAAAGAAACAAAATGATCATTATGGAAAATCATATAATTTCGTGCTTTCTAAATATGAAATAAAATGCAAGGTCTAAATGATTACCATAGAGTATCAATATAATGAGGCCATAGGGTGAAATCTCCAAATCAATCCAGATGCTAATGGAAGAATTCAGGGTGGAAGGGTTGAAATAACAAATGAATCTAAAACAAGATGGCCTAGGCATGAGGGAAAAACCAAAATAAATTCTTAAAAGATTCAGGTTTGGAATAGAAAGGGAATTTAGGAATTGGGATGCCAATGTGACTTAGTATTTTTCCAACAGGAAGACCTTCATAAATAAGACACCACAGAAAATGATTAACTTTGGGCTCTAGAAAAGAATTCCAAACATGGGAAAGTCTGCAATGCCAGGTGGAACGAGCAGAGTACAAGCCCCAAAGAGCATTATGTTTGGTAATGGAAGGAAATAGAGGGCTCAAAAGATGGTAAATGGTGCCGAAATTATAGAATAGGAAGGTAATATCTTGATTTCATCTCTAGTCCCGCTACCATGGATCAGGGGGTTTAAGTCCAAGTTTGTGGAGCGTAACGTCAGACATCAATTCTTGAATTATGCAGATAGAAGGGAGGTTTGAATTGGAAAGATTAAATTTTTTCTTGAGCTCGAGCCCTGGCATCCAGTCTCTACAGGAGATAAAATCTATAATGGTGTGAATTCCTTTGTGAAATAGCTAGAGAGCTTTGATTCTCAGAGTTATTGCAAGTGAAAGAATATCATCAGTGATGATGAGAGACCACCATAAGTTATGATAATTAAACAAGATCCCAGTACAAAATCCTGCGCCGATCCAATGCATCAGGTGTTTCGCTAATTCAAATGCTTTCTATATGATTTTAGCCATGAACATGCTAGAAATATTGACCGGGAACCTAGTGATAATTAAGGTGTGCAACCCGATATTGTTCCAAGATTTTTTTCCAAAGGGAGCACCAAAAGTAATCCAATGACGAAGTAGGATTTTCTAGGATTGATTACCTGAGAGACTTCACACGACCCATTTTGAACATAAAGACATGCTTTCCCTATAAACATCAATAATTCCTATGCCACCTTGATCGGATGGGAGACAACATACATCCCAAACCACCTGATATAAGCCAGTTAAACTAGAAATTTTACACCAAAGGTATTCCTGAAGCAACTTGGAAAGCTTGGCGAAGGAGGAACATGAAGGAAACCATCAAGAATAATACACATGGGCGATGGCTAGAATCTTGTTACACAATTGGAACTTACCAGCAAGAGAGAGGTATTTAGAAGACCTCCGAGAAACTTGTGTTCAACTATGTCAATCACATACTACCAAACCATTTTTGAGTCATTATCAAAGGTAAAAGGAATTCCCAAGAATTTTTTTTTCCTCTTCCAATCCATCTCTAGGGGTATGCATTTAACCATTTTGGCATTGACAAGAAGGTCTGTCTATATCCCAACGTATTAGCCATTTGAATGTTGGATCCTAAAGCAAGGAAGAAAGTATGTAGGTAGTCAAACATTGTAGCCACAAAGTTAGGAAGGAATCATCGGTGAAATTCCCATTAATAATTATTGTTGCATAATTCTGAAGGAAAATACCTCGAATGTGACCTTGATTAGCACGACGAGCAATAAGATAGCCTAAGATGTCAACGGAGGGAACGAAAAATGCAAGCACAAGAGGGAACCCCTATCTGATAGGGTGAAAGAGGAAAATTGCAGCCAAATGATGAATGATTAGGCGAAAAGATGCATTAGAAAATAGAGTTTATACCACCGAAGTGAAGAATTCACCAAAACATAGGGCTGCGAGCATAGCCAAAATGAAAGGCCACTCGATGCGATCAAAAGCCTTTTCAAAGTCAATTTTGAGAAATAAATGACACTGTAGAGAAATTCAAGTCGATAACATTCCCTCTTAAATAGTTATAAGATTATTTAGAATGTATTGGCCTTTGAAAAACCCGTCTACTCAGGGAAAAAAAAAATAGTAATAGATCAACATTACAAAGAGCAAGCACCTTAGCAAGAATTTTGTAGGAGACATTTAACAAGGTGATTAACCTTCAGTTAGTTATCTACTCTAGATCTCCAGCATTAGGAATTAATTTGATGTTGTCTTAATTGATGAAAATCCTAAGATAATTGGGTTAGAGAGCTTCATTATAGACATGAAGCAAATCGAGGCCAACAAAAGACTAGGTTGCTTTGTAAAATTTACATAGAAGTCCATCCAATCCTAGAGATTTATCATCAGATAGGCACAAAAAGGTGGCATAGAGATCATCCAAAGAAAGAGAGGAATTGTAATGTTCTCGATCCTTAGGAAATATATTGATTGACACAACCTCGATACAGTGTTGTTGGTTAACTAAAATTAACTACACTAATGTAGTAAAGGATAGTTAATCTAATATAAGAGAAAATATAATGTAATAAATGAAATTCACTAAGAAAATATGCAAATGAGATAAGTAAATAAAAATAATGGAATTAAAATCCCTAATATGCAAGAAGGGAAAGGAAAGAACTTAGCTGATAACGGATGATAGTAAGACTGTGTCGCAGTGATGCACAAAAAATTAGGAAGTAGGAATGACTATGTCTGGGTCTCGCAGATGACAAATCTGGATGATATGGCTAGACTGGAGCACTTGAGAGAGGATTGGGGTACCCGCAAGTTCTCTGATAAGCAAAACAGGTGCCTTGGCATGAAGAAAATATATAGAAATTATCTTCACAGTTCCTAGAAATGATTGGTAACCTTCGTTACATGTCACATTAATTTCGTTGTACTGCATAGAATGCTACAAATATTCCAAGAGGAAGAAATAATCTATAAAACACCAAAGGGAACCATCAAAACCCTAAAAAATAAAGATGTAAATGAATGGGTTAGACTAACCTCAGCTGCCACAACAGTGGGCCTATTAAATGAGCGTTGCACTACATTTCAGACCCGAATGTAGTTCTAGTGAGTGTGTGCATGTTATGCCCTAGGTGCTCTCGTGCTAGTCACACTTTGTGGAATAGTGAAAAATACCTAAATGCAGAAAATGTAATAGAATGTGTGTATGGAATAGAATAGAAACCTTCCCCCTATGAAGTGTGATACAGATGTCCTAACTTGTGCCTTGATGATGGAGCTATGTGGACGCCAATGCCATAGATGGATGAAACTCTAGATGGAGTGATAGTAGTGTGTGATGTTAGGTCCCTCATTATGGTCTCATAACTTTATATTTATAGGTTTGTCTTGCTCTAATTTTGTAATTAACCCCTAAAAGGCTGACTGCAAGAAGGATAAAGATGAAAAATGGCTAGAAGAGGCCCAAAAAGTGGCGGGAAAGTGTTAGAAGGATCAGGGCACCCCCAAGTGGGACCAAGGCACCCATGGGCACCCAGTACTAAATTTGGATGCACCAGCTGAGGCTAAAATAATGTGGAATGTCAGAAATGGTTGGGCATGTGGCTATAATAGGTTGTAAAGTATGAAATAAAATAAACAAGATGACCAAAGGACATGTGTTAATTAGTACTTTCTTTACTCAAGAACCTTCTAAATAGTAGTATGAGACTGGGATAAATAAATGTCTAAAGTGCATGATTGTGTGACTACATTTTACCCCCACTTTATGTTGGTGAGTGGAAATATTGGTAACATAAAGTAGATAGAGATGCATACCTGATGTCGATGACAAATGTAGTATAAATGTGCTAAAGGACTAGACAAAAGCATGGAATGACAAAACGATAGAGGAGCATGGAAACTATAGATGAAAAGTGGGGTGAGTGTAAGAAGTTGGGGGGCCAAAAAGTGGACAAAAACTTGAAAACAGATGAAACGCGTACGCATTTTGCTAAAATGCTCTCACGTTTTAATTTTTTTTGCTCAATAATCACCGAACCTATAACATGTACATGTTTCAAAGAAGTCAAAATGCATACGCATTATAATGCGTACACATTTTGTGTAGTATGGACCATGCATATGTGTTTTGGTGGTTTATACTTACAAAAATAAATGTCCAAGTATAAGATTTATTTTATTATTTCTTATACTTTAAATTTATTTTAGTAAATATAATAAATTAGGGTCACTCTGCACCTTATGGAAGTGGTCTCGTAGCTCCAACAGTTATAATCTAGAAGATAGTTTTTCAAAATCTAATCTGGTCAGGACTTACTCATTTTCAGGATTTTAGCAAACGACCTAAAACTTTGAGTGACATATATATTGTAGTCGGTCTTTGTTTTGGGAAAGCAATATAGTCGTTTTGTAGGTTTTTTAACCTTCTGGACTAGACTTTGGCCCTACCACTACTTGAATTAGTACCAATTTTAAAATGTAGTTCCATAATTCACTTTAGTGACCATGAATCAACTCTATGATGTTTGTGTACTTCTTACTAAAAAGAGATCCTCACTTTGTAGATAGAGGATTATTCCCTGAATGGGATTCTTGTCCTATGGCCAAAATGAGGTGATTGTAATGTGCCTCCTCCTTAAGGTGTGATAACACTACTAGGTGTTGAATGAGTTGTTATGAATAGTACCAAGTGAATTGCATCAAGTGAACTCAGATGATTGCTCATTCTTAGAAACATGGTGCTCCATATAAAGATCATCTTGCACCTTTCCTAGCTCTAAAAGCATCCTTTCATGGAATCAAATTCATGATTCTCATACATGTTTTTGACTCATATGTCTCTTATGAGACAAACGATGCCTTAATACTTCACAAATAATGGTCCTTGATAACTCGGTGACATGACTAGCTCATTTTAGCTTGTTCTGAAGGGTGTTTAATTAATTACAAAATGGCCAAAAATGCATTTTTAAGCCTTCAAAGGAAGTAGTCTCTCATAAAAACTAAATGAGTCGATCGATCACCTTAAACACTATTCCCTACACACTGAAACATGTTGAATGATATTTTTAGGACTTTCCTTTGGGTGAGGGTTTATGATTTACATGGTTTAGGGTTTAGGGCTCGGGGTTTAGGGTTTAGGGATAAGGGTTTAGGACTCAAGGTTTAGAGTTTAGGGTTTAAGGTTTAGTGTTTAAGGCTCATAGTTCAAATTTTAGGGTTTAGGGTTTAGGGCTCATGGCTCAGGGCTTAGGATTCATGTTTTAGGGTTTATGGTTTATGGTTTAGGGTTAAGGGTTGAGGGTTTAGGTTTTAGGGCTCAAGGTTCAAGGTTTAGGGTTTGGGGTTTAGGGTTGAGGGTTTAGGGTTTATGGCTAAAGGTTCAAGGTTTAGGGTTTAGAGGTCAGGGTTGAGGGTTTAGGGTTAAGAGTTAAGGTTCAAGGTTTAGTTTTTAGGGTTTATGTTTGAGGGTTCGAGGTTTAGGCTTTTGGATTAAGGCTTGTGGCTTAGGGCTTAGGGTTTAGGGTTTAGGTCTTAAGGTTTAGGGTTCAAGGTTTAGGGTTCAGGGTTCCCTGGTTTAGGGAACCTGGTTTAGGGGTTAGGGTTTAGGATTTAGGGGTTAGAGTCTAGGGTTTAGGGCTTAGGGTTTATGGTATAGGATTTAGGTTTTAAGGCTCGGGGTTTAAGGTTTAGGGTTGAGGATTTAGGGTTTACAGTTTAGGGTTTAGGATTTAGGGTTTAAGGTTTAGGGTTAAGGATTTAGGGGTTTAAGAGTTAGGCCTTTAGGAGTTAGTAGTCTCTCATCAAAACTAAAGGTTGAGGATTCATGGTTTAGGGTAAAGGGGTTAGGGTTTACAGGTTTAGGTAGGGATCACGGTTGAGGGTTTAGGGTTTAGGTTGAGGGTTGAGGGTTCAGGGTCCTTTAGGGTTTAGTTTGTTAGGGTTTAGGTTTGAGAGTTTATGTTTAAGGGTTTAAGGTTTTGGGTTTTGGCTTAGGGCCTAGGGTTTAGGGTTTAAGGCTCAAGGTTTAGGGGTTAGGGGTTAGGATTTAGGATTTATGGCTTAGATTCTATGGTTAGGGCTTAGGGTTTATGGTATAGGGTTTAGGGTTTAAGGTTTAGGTTTAAGGATTTAGGGTTTATAGTTTAGGGTTTAGGAGTTAGGGTTTAAGGTTTAAAGGTCGGTGTTTACTCATTTAGGGCAAAGGGTTGCTAGGATTTTAGGGTTTAAGGCTCGAGGTTTAAGATTCCTTGTTTTAGGGTTAAGGGTTTAGGTCACATAGTTCTAGGGTTTTAGGTTTTAGTCTTTAGGGCTTAGGGTTTAGGGTTAAGGGCTTAGGGCTTAGGTTTTAAGGTTTAGGATTTAGTCACTTGGGGTTTAGACTTTTAGGGTTTAGGGGTAAGGGTTTAGGGTCATATGACCCTTAGTTTTTAGGGTTTATGGTTTAGGGACCTTTAGGATTTAACATTTAGGCCTTAAGGTTTAGGGTTTATCGTTTAGGGCCCAAGGCTCATGGTTTAGGGTTTAGGGGTTATGGTGCATGGTTTAAGGTTTACAACTCAAGTTTTTGGGTTCATGAGTTTGGGTATTTTTAGAAAGTTATGGGTTTGAAGGTTTCAGGGCTCTAGATTTACAGTTTAGGGCTCAGGGTTTAAGGTTTACGGTTTATGGCTTAAGGATTAGTGTGTAGGGTTCAAGGCTTAAGGTTTAGGGTTTATGGTTTAGGGATTAGGGTTCAGGGTTCATGGTTCATGTTTTATGGCTTAAGGTTTGGGGTTTAGAGTTACTGGTTTAAGGTTTTGGGGGTTAGAGCTCAAGGCTCTGGATTTAGTATTTATGGTTTAGGGCTTAGGGCTCAGGGTTTAGGGTCTAAGGTCAAGGGTTCAGGGCTATGGGTTTATGGTTTAGGTTTTAGGAATTAGTATATAGTGTTTAGCATCTAGGATTTATTATTTTTGTTTTAGGGTTTAGGGTTTATAGTTTAGGTTTAGGTCTCATGGTTGAGGGTTAAGGATTTAGGTCACATAGTTCAGGGTTCATCGAATTTTTAGGCAGAACATTCAGAGAGAGACGTCAAAATTTAGATTGTTTTTCATCTGTTGATATTTTAAAGGAGGGAAATTTCATATTCCTGATTATCCAATCCTTCCAAAGACCCCGGTAGTCCTCAATCCTTAGATGTATAGGGAGATACTGTTACTTGGCTTCCATTTATAATGATAGAGATATTTGTAAATTTGTTTTATGACCTCTAAATTTATATGAATTTCAAGTTTCTTGGAAATCACATCACACCCTTCACTAGGATTGATGACTACCCCTATCTTTTTTTTTAGGGGCTTTTGAAAACATTCATGGGTTTATCATATAAGGAATTATCAATGAATGAAAGGTCAATAAGTTATAGGCCAGGTAATTTCCATTTAGAACTAAACAAGAAATATTTACTAGGTGGTTGATAACCCCTTAGTGTTCTTAGTCATTCCCCTATTTCTATGCTTATTTTGAACACTTTAGGAAGTTCTGTTAAATTTACTATCCATCACAGTAGAACACTTGAACTTTATCTTTCTCCAGAGAGAGAGGATACTACAGGAAATTCAATTATGATCCTAACACGTCTGCATTGATATATTCTCTATGTTTCTTTTGTTTCCTTTAAGATTAATTTTTTTGTTGTGATATTTTTTCCAACTTCCAATGGGTCATCCTAGTTTGCATAATACCATACATGGAAATACGAGAAATGTGAAATATGTTTCAGAGTGTGAATAATTTTACATTCAAGAGTGTAAGTATATGTGGGGAGAAACAAGTTTGGAAGAGATGTTTAATATATGTATTACAAGGCACAAGGTAGATGTCATATCAATTTAGTTACTTGTCCCACCTCTCATAAACAAGGTAGTTCTGTAAGCAGACTCAATGATGGTTGTAGGCACAGAGAAACTAAGAAATATTGATGAAATATGGTTTGGGGTTTAGGTTTAGGGTTTAGGGCTCATGGTTCAGGGTTTAAGGTTTAGGGTTTAGGGTTCAGGGTTTAAGGTTCAGGGTTATGGTTTAGGATTTAGGTAGTTCTATAAGCAGACTCAATGATGGTTCTAGGCAAGAGACTAAGAAATATTGATGAAATATGGTTTGGGGTTTAGGGTTTAGGGCTCATGGTTTAGGGTTTAAGGTTTAGTGTTTAGGGTTCAAGGTTCAAGGTTCAGGGTTATGGTTTAGGATTTAGGTTTTAGGTATAGGGTTTAAGATTTAGTGTTTATGGTTAGGATTTACGGATCGACCTTAAGGTTTAGCCATTTAGGCAGTCGGGCTAACTAACTAAGCATTAGTGATAAGGGTTTATCGTTTACCCAAATTCAGGTTCTAGGTGTGTGTGTGTTCAGGTGCATAGAGTTTAGGGTTTAGGATGCTTAATGTTTAGGGATTAACACTTTAGTGAAGTTTATGCAAGTAATAACTCGGATGTAGTTTAATGTAATAGGGTATCTAGGGTTTAGGGATTAGGGTATATGGAATAGAATCTCTAGGGCTTAGATTTTAGGGCTCAGTGTGATGCAGGATGTAGGGTCCAAGGCTTTGTCCTTGTGATGGAGCTAATGGATGCAAATGATCTCCAAGGTTTAGGATGCAGGGTCTAGGATTGGATTGATAGTGGTGACTGGTGCTTAGGGTCCCTAGCATTATAGGTCTCATAACTTTATATGTTATAGGGTTTAGGGCTTGATGGCTTAGGGTTCGTAGGGCTTAAGGCTCCAAAATGGTTTAGGACTCACCAAAAAGGTAAAGAATCTCAAATGGTTTAGGGTTTAGAGCCCAGGTTTTAGTGGTCTACGGATCAGTGGTGAAAGGTTTAGGATTTAGGGTTTAGGGCCCATGGTTTACCCCAGTATTAACCTGTTTAGGTTTATGCCCCATGGTTTAGGGTTTTGATTGTAGAATTTAAATGCTAAAATATTTAGACTGAAAGATGACTAGGCATGTGGGTGTAAGAGGTACGGGAATGTACTGACCAAATTATAAGTTAAAAAAATATGGCCTAAACCATTACTCATGGAGTTAATTAGACTAATTTCATATGGTGCTAAAGAACCTTGTGGGGGGCACGAATAGTCACTCTATGATGATTGGGATTAAATAATATCATGAGCAGTTCATGATATTTGTGACTACATGTTTGCCTCCACTTAAACTTATCCGTTGGTGAACGGAAATCTCGGTAACTTATAAATTAGACTCAGATATGTGTACCTGATGTCTATATTGTAGTAGAACATATTCACAATTTCGAGTGTAACTATTTCGACAAAGCATGTACAAGTTGAAGTTTTTTTTTCAGAAACGATGTGTCCACTGGAGACCCCCTTTTGGCCCCCCAACTAAAGATGAACTTACCCAATGCACAAATAAAAAGTGATGAGATTGAACTTCGGGTGGAGATGCATGTGTAGTTAGCTTATCATAGTGTGTAGTGTACATGCATGCTTAGTAAAGCATGTGTATTGTTGTAGATGGTTGTTGTTGTCGTGGTTTCTTGTTGTTGCCCCCATTTGAATGTTTGTTTCTCATATGGCCTAACCTGCAAGGAGAAAACAATCAAGTAGTCAAATATGTATGTATGTAAGTGTAAAAACACTAGTAAAAGACGCATGTGTATAAAAGTATGTAAAACACGCAAATGTAAATGGAACATGTGCACCTAATCCATGTCAAGAGAGAAAGTGTAGAATGATTTCCTATACTTCAAGTTTTTGGGTGATCTCACACCATAGGCAAAATATGTGTAGGGTAGATATGCTTTGGGTCCTTAGAGCTCTAACTGCTTCCCTGAAATGTGTGTAGAGATCTCTATATTGTCTTGGTTTTTTGGGAAATCCAATGCCACTGGCCAAAGTAGTGTAGAGAGGCACACCCACTGTAACCTCCAAGCATGTAACTTCTTCCTAGAAATGCTAAGGACACCATGTCCTTTAAAATCCGTTGTGTATGAGGTTCATAGACTGTTCTAAACCCACTCACTACATGTAACCCACAATGCCAAGGGCGGAAAGTGCACTGAACTGAACTGGTGTAAATTCATTGTGTTAGTATGTAAAACCTCCAAACTATTCCCTCCTCTTTGTGGGTGCATGCAACGTAGCTGATAGGAGAAATGAGGCCCCAAAATAGGGCTAGCCACATGTATGTTGTAATGTTGAAAAGTGCTTGGTAGAAAAAAGGCACACATAAACAAGAAGGCTAGCCAAAGACAAGTGTAAACACACATGCATTTAGAAAACCATGTATAAGCTATGCAAATAGTGTGTAAGCTACCAAGAAAAGTAATATAAACACACAAGAAGATAAGTAAACCACAAAAAGTTGGTTGCAAACATGGGACATCACTCACGATGTTGCAATACACCCAAGGCCATCACGAACACAAAAAAGCAAACAAGTATGCACACCAAACATAGGGCAAGGCCCACATACAAAAACAAACAAAAACAAACGATGACAGATAATGTAACAAACAAGTATGGAAAACCAATATCCCTGCATAAAAAATGTTGCACATGAAGCACCCATTAGCATGTTAGAACAATAATTAGTATGTCAAAAGTGTGTATGTAATTTAAATTACTAAGTACAAAATGGAATGATAACACTTGGAAAAGATGAATGTGGATGCCCTCAGTAACAATTGTAGGAAGGGTAGAAGGTGAGAATCCATGCGATGTATATGAGACATGTGTCTACAATCACAACTAGAATAAGGTGTGAACACACATGTGTGTATGATATAGATAAATGACATACAAGTATTCAAACTGGCATGTGTAATAAAGTGACCATGGACAAGCAAAAGTAAACAAGAGTATAACTAACCATAGCATACAGTATGCTATGAATGGATGAAATGGTATGCAAAATGAAATGATAGGATCCACGTACCTCTCGAGTGAATGGAAATGTATGCAGTAAGGTTCATTTTGTTTCCCCCCTCAATAGTCAAGAATGAAGCATAAATGAGAGTGTGTCATCGGGAAATGGTTGAGTAGGATGTGTTGTGTCTAACGTGTTGTGATGAACATGTATGTGTAGATTGATGATACACGATTGAGCAATGGTGCATGCAGGAACCCTATACTCGAAGTGTATATCATGACAAAATGAAAGTATATGTTATGATTTAGCCTAAACATATATCACTATAATATGAATAGATGTGTGATGATTTAACACTAAGCACATATCACTACAAAATGAAAGGAGGTTGTGGTGATGTAGCCTAAAGTGTATATTGCTAGAAAATGATATAATAGGTGACGATTTAGCCAAAAACGTATGCCACTAAGCTAGTAATGTCACATGAGGAAAGGTAGAATAGTAAATGTGTGATAAGTGTAGGTTCCATTTGATTTTTAAACCCTTGGAGACCGAGGAAATAAAGTGCATCATTGGGTAGTGAGTGCAATGCATAGAAGACAAGGTAGTATATGTAATGATAAAATCCGACCATGTGATGGGTAACATGTATAAGGATGGAATGTGTAGAATGTATAGGATGCAATAAGTACGGTAGGTAGGTAGATAAGGGATGTAATATGTACGGTGGTGTAATGCTAGACTCATATAGGATGGGGACTAACATAATATGTAGGATATGTGTGAAGATGTGTGGTATTATATGTATTGTATGTAGTCAAATGGATAATGCAATATGAAGGATAAATAGCGTAGGATGTAAGATGCGTAGACAATAATGTATACAACTATCAGGATGTATGGGATGTAAAGACACAAATGACCAAATATTGTAGAAGAATGTGTGATGAAGTATAATTCGGATGGTGTAGTGTGTGGGGTTCAATGTAGTAGTAATCCCTCAACAATCAAGTGTGAACCGAAGCACAAGAGTGTGTCGTCAGGTAGTGACACTAGAATGTATGATGAATATGCCTAATGTGAGGACATGAACGTAGAATAATGTAAAATATGATGAGTGTGACTATGCTAAGGTGAGGTGGGGGGTAATGTAAAGTGTTATGCCCCCTAAGTGTGTGTAAGAAGATAAAGTCATCGATAAGGTCCCTTACCAAAGATCAAGTTTACGTTTAGCAGTGGAGGCATGGAATGCATATCAAGTGTAACATGTGTGATTGATAATTACAGTATGGATGACCTTGATATTTCACTAACCAATATGGAGAGTAGTAATGATTAGGCGATAGGGTAATCAATTGATGACTAAGGAGTTGAATAAGAATGTCATGGATGACCTTGATATTTCACTAACCAATATGGAGAGTAGTAATGATTGTGGCATAGTATTATGTTCAAATATGAGAGGCTTAGGCAATGGCATGACTTGCGGTTTAGCTATATGACATGTAGTGGACATTGATTGCATATAAGATGTAGAAGGAGGAGAAACATGGGATTTAGAAACATCCTTAAGTTGTTGAACTTCATATCTAAGGGATGTAATGGTTGATTTCATAGCCTTAAATTTTCCTTGAAATAAAGCACATAGAGATTGAATTGAATCTAATAGGGGTTGAGTAGATGGATGATCTCTAGGATCAGATTTTTCAGATAAACGATCGAATATAGAATTGATTTGGTATGGCAGCATATTGTCATTTAAATACATGCAATCTAGCTGTTTTTACAAAATAGTCTGACAATGGTGATATTTCTAAAGTAAAGTAGATAAAGATACTTGAGTAACTTAGGGATCCATGATAGAAAATATAAGAAAATTCCTAGAATGAGGTGGATTCAAAGGCGGGGTTCACCAAAATGATTAACTAAAATTAACTAAACTAATGTAGTAAAGGATAGTTAATATAATCTAGGAGGACATATAAAGTAGTAAATAAAATGCACGAAGACAGTATGTAAAAGATATAAGTAAATAAAACTAATGAAATTAAAAACCATAATATGCAATAAGAGAAAGGAAAACAAATTAGTTGTTAATGGATGACTGTCGAACTGTGTTGCAGTGATGCATAGAAAATCAGGAAGCAGGAACGACTATGTTGGGGCCTGTAGAGGAAAAATTTGGATGATATGGCTAGATTATAGTTCTTGAGAGAGGACTAGGGCACCCATGGGCACTCTAGTAAGCAAAATAGATTCCTTGGTCTGGAGAAAATATCCATAACTGATCTTCATAGTTCCTAGAGATGACTAGTAACCTTCGTTGACTGTCACATTAATTTTGATGTACTACGTCGAATGCTATAAATATTCTAAGAGGAAGAAATAATTTGAAAATTACCAAAAGGAAGTATCAAAACCTTGAAAAAAATAAATATGCAAATGAATGGGTCAGACTGACCTCATCTACCACAACAGTGGGATTACTAAATTAGCATTGCACTATATTTCAAACCTGGATGTAGTTATGGTGAGTGTGTGCATGTTGTGTCAGTCACACTTTGTGTAATAACGAGCAATAGATAAGTGTAGAAAATTTAATAGATGTGTTCATGGAATAGAATAGAATCCCTCCCCCTATGAAGTGTGATGTAGATGTCCTAGCTTGTGCCTTGATGATGGATCTATGTGGATGTCAATGCAATAGATGGATGCAACTCTAGATGGAGTGATAGTAGTGTATGATGTTAGGTCCCTCATTATGGTCTCATAAATTTATATTTACAGGGTTCTCTTGCTCTAATTTCATTATTAACCCCGAAAAGGATGACCACAAGAAAGATAAATATGAAAAACGGCTAGAAGAGGCCCAAAAAGTGGCAGGAAAGTGCTAGAAGGATCAGGGTGCCCCTAGGTGAGACCACGACACCCATGGGCACCCCAGTACTAAATTTGGGCACCCCAACTGAGGCTAAAATAACGTGGAGTGTCATAAAATGGCTGACATGTGGGTGCAATAGGTTGTAAATTATGAAATAGAATAAAGAATATAGCTAAAGGACGGGGTTTAATTAGTACTTTCTTTACTCAAGAAACTTTTAAATAGTAATATGAGACTGGGATGAATAAATGTCTAAAGTGCATGATTTTGTGACTACAAATATAAGGCAAAAACTCACTCAATCATAGCCACTTGAGCTTAGAAGACTAACTGATAATTCTCAATAAAGGCATTAGAAATCTTAGGAAACTCCATGAGCCGTTGTTACGAATCATGGATAGCTTTGATCTATTGATGAACATGCTTGGCTTAGAGTGATTTGAAGAAGTGTTTTGATGGTTTTTCTCCCACCTTGAGCTAGTACAACCTCGATCAGATCTGCGCACCATAGGCCGAATCAAATTCAATGAGCTTGAGCTTATGTCGAATTTCAGTAGCCTTAATTTGAAGGGGAATGTTGAAAGGGTTAGACTCAATAAAAAGTGAAA
The DNA here is from genome assembly GCA_019776745.2 of Taxus chinensis. NCBI lineage: Eukaryota > Viridiplantae > Streptophyta > Pinopsida > Cupressales > Taxaceae > Taxus > Taxus chinensis. The sequence goes on from CM034148.1 coordinate 182,368,473, forward strand.
TCCTTATGAATTCTTTATATAGAGACTAGTCCAGCCGTTTACGAACTCGAGCAACCTGTTTGTAGAAATAGATGAGGAAATGGGTGGTGCGTTGAATCTCCCCTTCCCGCCACTCGTTTCAGTTGGTATAAAATGATGGACATGACGCCATGTTTCAAACCTTAGCTATAAGTGGGACCACCTCTGGATGACTCAAATAAGAGTCATTAATAAGGAATTGCTTTGAAGGGACTTTGAAAGGGGCCCCACACCAATTAACCTTAAATGAGATCAGATGATGATTTGACAAAAGCACATCTGACCACACTGTGATAGGAGAGGAGCCTTGCGTGTCAAAATAAAAAATAGTCTATTGTGAAAGAAGTACACAATCAAGCCTTTTAAAAACCTAACAATTTCCTTCTCGAAATTGGTCCAAGTATACCAAGCTTCGACCATAAATGTCTATCGTCGATTGAGCAATGAATCAAAAATTCCTTAATAGATTCTACAGAAATACCAGGTCGCATGCTCGCTGACACACCAACGCATAGGGATGGCACCAAATTTATCATCTAGATTCTCTATCATATTCAAATCACCACACACCAACCAATAAGCTAAAGGTAAGTTATCTCCTAACCATTTCCGTAAATATGGTCTTTTAGAGCCATCATTAAGAGTATAAACATTAAGAATGCCAAAAAAATCATTAATCGACATAATCGCCCACATGGCCCGATTTGAAGGATCTTGGCACGAGGAGGTGATTAAGGCCAAGAATTTTGGTGCTATGGAAATGCTCACACCACCTTTGCCATCAATGTGTTGAGTATGACAATGTAAAAAAGCAGGAGAAATACAAGTTAGCGTATTATGAAGCAAGAAACTAGAAAACGTAATTTCCCGCAAACAAACAATATCAAGCTTGTTTAAATGATGGCAAGCTAAATGAACAGAGTATTTGTGAGAGGGATTTGTAATACCCCGAACATTCCATGAGATGAAATTCCCAAAAAATAGACATATCAAACTCCCCTTGCCTATTTGTAATATCATCCTTCAAGCCAAGAATGGAAAAATTGTTAGCAAGCGGGATTTGGTCTGAATTAGAAAGCTCAATTTGAATGGAGTGGTGGTTGGCCCCATTATCTCCTTGCACGCTATAGGAAACCTCCTGGGGTGGACTGTAAGAGCATCACAAAGGAAGATAAGTTAAAGCAAGATTCCTAGTATTGTCTAAACTTGAAGGAATGACCCAGCTCTGCGAGGGTTTGGAAGGAATGGAAATCAACGAGTGGGGAAGCTCCAAGCCTGACTCATCCTTGGATGGAAGGGGGTAGACGAAACCATAGGAGTGGGTTTCATACCAGAGCCATTCTTATTCCCTAGCGTAGTCCAACCATCAGTTGGGGAGCCAGCTTTGGGCTTGGACACTGTGGGTGATGTCACCAATGGCTTGGAACAAGCTAGTAGAGGATAGTCACGAATGCGATGGTTTAGGGCTTGACAACAAAAAATTGTGCTAGGAAGTTTAAAATATAACACATTTTGAGAGATACATAGGGACCCAACTCGAATATCCATGTGGTCCTGCAGATCTTTTATGAGGTCAACTTCAACACAAAGTCACTTGTTAGGACGAGCGTAAAATAACACTCTTGTTCATGGCATATCACCCTACCAATGGGTTTCACTATCTTTTGAAGGAAAGACCAAATATGGACAGGAAGACTAGGAAGTTTGATCCAAACTGGATTTTTCAATGAAACTTGGCTGGTGGGACTAAAGTCAGGAGTCCATTGAGAAAACACTAACATGTTATTTCCCAAATACCAACAAACTAATTTAAAGAGGAGGGCTTGGAGATGAGAAGGCTTGCGAAAGGAAAAGAGATAAAACCCTTTGGTGAGGTTACAAATACCTGAAACTAGGATATCATTGGACTCCTAATGGTTCTTTATCCATTTTTGAAGGTAAGCTTCAGAGGGAATGTGGCCACAAAAATAAGCACTAAGGCAATATTACGATACCACTTAACCACAGGGTATAAAAATTCATCATAAATAACAACATTTGGGGAGGATTTAGAATCCATGCCTTGTCATAGAATTTTGACACAAATTTCCACGCGTTCTTGGGAGTCATTTTCACCACCATTTGCAATAGGCATTTCAATGGAAGGGGAGTTGGCCATTTATAGGAAAATTACCGCCTTAACAGTAGGGAAATAGTCGGGTTTCACTATGATATGACCAAGAGGAAAACCCTAGAAATTCTAAAATGGCACAGAGCATGCAACAATGTAACATAAAAAAAAAACCCTAGCAGAGCCAACGTTTTATATAAATAATCATACACTATTTTTAATGTTAAATTTCTTAGTTTTTTTCTCAATCCTCCAACAATTATTAATTTTTTTAATTAGACACAGATTAATAATGTCAAGACTATCTTATTTTTATTATTTTAAATTTTGTATTAAAAATAAATATACAAATAATCAAAATATTAACACTAGAATTACAATAATAATATTACAAAAGTAACATGCAAATAGTACAGATTACAAAATTAATTTAGAAAGTGAAAACGATCCACCTTCACTACAGTTTGTGAAGGCTATTCAACAACCCATTACACGAACATCAATAAACAATATGACATAATCAACACCTTTTTATAACTAGGATAAAATTTATGGAACTCACTTGGTTGTTGGATCTATCTCCAACAATGTTCTTCCACCACCAATATTAACGCATGGACAATTTTTCATTTCATTCCTAGTGGAGTTACTACTCTTTTTTATTTCCTTTAAAAAAACTTTTTGGGTATTCTTCACATAGGTGGTTACACTTAATTTTAATGAAAGAGATAGTAAAAGATAAAAATAACATTATACATCTCATCCCTTTTTTATTTATAATTGTTTTATGTTCATCACTAGATTCAATCTTGGAGTTACGATCTTGAAATTACTAAACTAATATAATATATGATCATGGTCTTTCAAGTATATACTAGAATCAAAACATAGAAGTTATTGAAAATGGTTGAAATACATTCATATTCATCAACGTATTAGTTTAGCCCGACATATAATTCCTTACAACAAATATATATAGAGACCTATACCAAGAGGGTGATAAGTATGAATACTTATAATTAACCATTTGCATGCACCTTAATGTGTTGATTCTAGTAAATACTTTTAATCTTTAAGAAACAAATCAATTGGTGATTTATAAGCACCTTTAGAAGATGATTTTAGTATTAATTTAGATCATTCACAAGCACATTTAGCTAGTGATTCTAATATTACTACTCTTAATCTCATAAGACACTCAATATTATATCTAATATTACTACTCTTTTGTAGGACTTGATCTGCTTCGGGTGTATAATGAAGCTCTGCAATCTCGCTCTCTTGGGAGCTTCATCAATCAAGGCAACATCAAGTTCATTCCTAAAGCAGGTGATCCTGAACAAATAAATAATTGGTGGCCGATCACTCTTTTTAATTTCTCTTATAAAATTCTTGCTAAGGTGTTAGCTCTCTGTATTGTTGATATTCTACCCAAGATTGTTCGGGCCGAGAAGACTAGTTTTGTCAAAGGCAGATTTATTTGGATAATCTTCTTGCAGTTTGGGAAGGCATGGAATGGGCTCGTGTCTCGTCGTAGAAGCCTCTTTTTATTAAAATTGACTTTGAGAAAGCTTACAATCTCATCGAATGGAATTTCATCCTTGATATGCTTAAAGCTATGGGTTTTGAAGAATTCTTTCAGTCGGCTGTGACCATGCTTTTTTCAAATGCATATGCTCGACTCACTATTAATGGTCAATAGTCGACTGCCATTGACATTTTTTGAACCATCAGACAGGGGTGCCCTATTGCGCCAAATCTGTTTGTTCTTGTTGTAGATGCCCTGGGATACTTAATTGTCCATCAAACTTCTCAGGGTCGTATTCGGGGGATTATTATTCTGGATTAAAAAATACAGCTAATCAATGAACACATTGTCGATGATTCCTTTCTTACGGTGGCAGAATCTGAATAGAATGTTGTTGCGGTCTTTGATTGTCTTAACACATTTTTTCTGGCTTCTGGCTCCAACATACAAATGGCTAAAACCTTAGAATTTCGATAGAGTTGTTTACCTTTTTCGACTTTGTTAAAGGCTTACCCCTGGAAGTGGATTGTTCATGATGAGAATTTCAGATTTATTAGCATTCCCTTTGCGTTCGACAGTGACTCAACAAATTTTTGGAATTATGTTCTTACAAGAGTGGAGTAGAAAGTTACCAAATGGTCTTCTAAACCCTTATCCCTGGCTAGCAAATTCTAGGTTTGCACCAAAATCCTTATTGTTACTCATGTTTCTTATTCTTCTTAATGGTGCCCTTCTTGCACTTCCTTCAATCGGCTTGCCAAGCTGCCTTGGGACTTTCTTTAGTGTAAAAGTTCTGGTTAGGATAGATTTCATCGAGTTTCCTGGGATGTCTGTTGTCTTCTGCATGATCAAGGTGGTATGGGCATTATCGATGTGTATCGACAAAGCGTGACTTTATGTGCTAAATGTGTTATCAGGTGCCTTTCGGGTCTGCAAGCCTGGAAATGTTTTTTGCGGCATTGCATTAAATCTGGATCCCCTTATGGTAAGAAGTGATGGAGCAGAATTGGCTTACATTCTCTTATTATAACTTCTACTCCTGTCAAGATTTCTGGCACCTTTGTCGCGAAGAGTATTTAGAAAGCCTTTGAGAGGGTGAAGTCACTTATGAGGTGGGTTGGCGATGGATTTTGCACAGGCCTTTCATTTAATTCAAAGAACATTTAGTGGTCTCCTATTATCTCTGATGGCACTCTTCCATTAGTAGAAACCCCACACATTAAATTCATTCGGCTATATCGCAAGGGAATTCATATCATACAAGATCTGGTGCATCACAGAGATTGGATTCCTTGGCCTGAGCTCAAAGCTAAATTCAATTTTCTCAATTCAGACCTCCAGTAAATCTACAGAATTCAGGATCTTTTTCCAGATGTTATGCTTCATAAACTTGGCCTCCATCCTTCCACTACTTGGTGGCGTGACTGGCGATGGAATCAGGACATTGATTTTCTGTGATATAACACTCGTACTATTTTATCAACTTTTATGTCCTCTTTATCCAGCCATTGATAAACTCAATGATCGTTGGGGACTACATTCTATTAAGTCTACCTGGCTTTGTCATATTTCTGAACTTTGAACCCTCTTCCGGAGCCCAAAGTTAACCATTTTTGTGGAGTCTTTTCTATCAAGGTTTTCCTATAGGTGAAAGGCTTAAACTTATTGGCCTTACCCCTCTGACTTGCCCTTTTCATTCCTGTCCCGAGTCATTTCTTCATCTTTTGTGGTCTTGTCAGTGTGCCCAATCTATCTGGCGATGGATACACTCTCTTTTTCAGCCTTATCATCCTGAATTCTTCCCTTGGCGTCTGGCCTTATTTGGTGACTTTAGCCCTTGGCCTCGTTATATTGATAATTTGTGGCATTTGTTTCGTGCCTATATTTTTTTTCATATCTAGAAAGCTCGCAATGCCTTTATTTTCAAACATGATCATTTTGTTATAATATTTTCTTCTAATGACAAGGTGATTATTCTGTCTTCTATTCGCATATAGATACAAGCTCATGCCACCAAGGTTGCTTTGGATTTTTCTCATCTTCAAAAGCTTCTGGATCACTAGGGGAGTGCGCCATGCATGATGAGCCGGGTCCCATCGGATCCTCCATTTCCGCCATCTCGACTTTCTCCTCTCTGACGACCACCTTCTGATGGCACACGCCAGAGGAGTCGCTCGCACAACCACTGTTCTACTTCCCCTCATGGTTTCCCTTCTGCCTCATCCTCCTCTGGACCAGAATGGAGCCCGTCTCTGTGGGGGAAAGGTGTTGCTAGTACTTCGCGGTGGGGACCTCTGCCACCTGCCATGCAGACTCTTGCTCGATCTGTGCCCCCCGGTTGGGGAATTATGGTGCCTCTTCAGATGCAGTATCCCAATCAAGACGGCTGAAAGGTGTACCCTCCATCCGCTGAGCTTGATAGTGGAGCCTTCATCCCTCCCCAAGATGATCCTCCCCCTCCTCCTGGTGCGGCGATGGCCTGTGCATGATGCTGTCTGTTTTCTATTCTCTGGTTTCCCTATGGGAATTCTAATGTAAGCTTTCATGGAATTTTTTTTGTGCCCTCGTGGCGTTTTATGGGACCGTGAGTTGTCCAGTCACCCCATTACTATGTATCTCTCTTTTATTTTAATTAATATAAAGGGCAGTTCCAATAGTAAAAAAATTCATGAATATTTGCACTGTTAAAATTTTAATGAATTGACGAATTGATTGTCAGGTGCTTCAATGCACACTATATTATGAACTACCCCTTTAGCGTTCTAGTCACTTATAGCCTTATAAAACATACTCAAGACTCATCTTTCATCCTATTTATCATGTTTGTTCGCGATACAATTTTTGTTGATTGTGAACTTGCTAAAAATCTCCTTTAACATCATATAATTTTTTTGTCTTGTAGAACATACTCAAGATCCCTCGCTCAACCTATCTATCACGTATATTCACAATCAACGATCTACCCAATCTGCATTGATTGCTAATTTGCACAAATTATAAACAAACCCCTTTAGCATCATGGTAACTTCTAGCCTTGTATCTAACACATGTAAGATCCCTCGCTCAATGTATCTATAATATATATTTGCAATCAACAAGCTATCCAATCTTTTTTGACTGCTAACGTACACACAAAAAAATTGGCTAAATTTAACCCCTATCTATAACTCATTTATATAGGCACAATACACCAATGCCTGCCACTCAAAGACTAATTAATGTTATCCTCTATTTGTCAAGTAGGTTGACAAGGTAATCATTATCAAAGTAGTGTCATCTCATGTGTTAAAACCTTGATGATAACATTACTAGCAATAGTGAGATCAACGAAAGAGTGGAGTTCATGAAAACCTTACCTAATATATAAATGCACATGCCAATGCTTTGAATTTAATGAGTATTAAAAACCTATAATGTTGAGGAGACAATGTCAACTACAAATCCACAAAGAAAACTCTTGCAACTGGTATTTTCCCCACCCCTAAATTTATCCTTCCTCAAACCCCTTCGTCCTTTCCCCTCTTCCTCCTGTAATGTTATGCTTCCTCAAGTTTAAGTTCTTCTTAACCTTCGCTTCAACATCTCCATCATTGCCATTCATGTTATATAACTAGCAATTGCACTAGAGTTGCAAATTACACTGGAGAGAATCCAAATATTTATATATTTATTTTGGAATAGGAGAAAATAATATTACCGACAAAATTCTCATTAGAAAACATTTTCAGATTTTGACACTTTCCAACAAAGGCAACTTCAAAGATGGATGCCTACCGACGAAGTAATTGTTGATTAATTCGCCAGTAGGCGTCCACCTTTGAAGATTCCCTTGTTGGAAAGTGTCAAATTCCGACGGCTGTAATGTTTTCTATCTTAACTTTGCAGATTACCATATTTTAGATATTTTTCTACAGTCTTAGATATTTACTATCATAGATATTTTTCTACAGTCCTAGATATTTCAAATATTTTTCTATATGTCCCTATGAAGAAGTCTCATGTTGTTGTCGCTCCTATGTATCGGATGAAAGCGTGAAACACAAAATGGAGGAACTCGAGCAGGACAAAAAAATCATTCATGAAAACAAGAGAAGATGATGTTATTGTGCCTCCTAATCTCTCCATTCCATAACCCCTAACATCGTCAATCCATGATAAATATTTACAAGAAGATCAGTTGACGACAAAAATCTCAGTAATTGACGGCAATATACTTGGCACCATACATGCCTATAGTTTTACACCGACAAATGATTTAGTAGAAACAAATGAAAATGTTGTTGTGAGCTAAAAGAAGGCAGATTTTTTGAACTCCGCTGAAGATCGGATTTGTCCACACTGAGAGGACAAATCAATGGTAATGAGATGATATTTAATGTTAAAGGTTGACATCATCCCCATAATGTCGAACTACGGCACGCATGATAAAAGAGTATTTTTTAATGTCAACACCCAACTCCGCTTGTGATCTCGTACCAGGGAATACATTAATGCTGCTGACTCTAACTGTACTACCACGTTGTACTAATTATCTGTCACCATGAATTCTCATATGCCCATCGAGGGCTAACTACCGCTTGCCAATCTTACACAAATACCTCAAAATGTCTCCTTCAATTTGCATTTTTCCTTCATTTTTTTTGACAGGCTTGTTATTTCCATTTTAGAGTGCAACTGTAGGGTCATTGACAACGCCTCTGTTAGTAAAATCAAAGAGGAGCTCACTTTTTACAAACATCTCGGCAATCAGACCGTTGGTTTACACACTCACATATTTCATGAATTTAGATGTGGCATAAAAAAATGATGTAAACAGGATTAGATATGAAGCCTTAAATGATCGACCTCCTTTCAGGTGTCTTGTCTTCGTCTCGATGACATTAAATACATTGTAATTTGCAAAGATATCTACAACCTTAGGGTATAGAAGCATTTAGTATTATTGGTACAATACATGAAACTTATTATTACTATTACATTATGGTAGGGTGTCCATGCAATCATTGAAGTAGGGAATTAAAATAATTGTCCGCAACAAGAGTTAACTTCCATAGCCATTTAGATGTTTTTACGAGTTAAAACATAAAATATAGGAAAAAATATGAACTAGGGGAGAGGACCCTATAACCGAGCAGGTACCAAAACATGTACATCTCTTTTCACCATAGGTTGTTGACAAAAGCACCAATAGTTGTTCACTTTTTGGTTAATTACACTTTTTAAGAGTTAATGAGAATGTGACACATAGGGCGCTCGTCATTGGTCCCTCTTTCAAATGTTTTATATTGATTTGATTCATATTAAATCAATTCAAAAACTACGTTTCCCTCCAAATTAACACGCGAAATGAAAATGTCAATATGGCACGATCATACGCTACACGATGATATAATTTTTTTACGCTACCGACATACCTACATATATTTGCGTGCCCCTAAAGTTAGGTGCGGTTATAGGGTCCTCTCCCCTACCATATGATTATTCGAATGTGGTAATGGAAAAAGGGAAAATGTTTGGCAATTACAAGAGCGTAACTAACATATTTATTATTACACAATTGATTACAACATAGTGACCACATGAGATATACATGCACTATTTAATAAAAATATCTTGATGTTGAGGCATAAATAAAGGATGTGTAGTATTTCAATAAATGACTCATTAAAATGTGGTCTCATAGAATACGTTTTTACATTTATTTTAATAACATCGAAATAAAATCACAAACTAATTTCGATATGATCTCTTGCGACATAATTTACGTCTCATGTGCAATTGCTAGTACAATAATGCGTTCCTTTTGGAAAAAATCATGTGCCTATACACTTTTTCAGCTGAAGGCCCTCTTCACATTCATGAGAAGCGTCGTACTGAAGGCACTCTTCTATTATTCGCTCACTTTATTCACTACTTAATATATTATATTCACTCACACGAGATATTCCATGAAATAACTTTTAGTGGGGCCCGCACTGAAGCCATGGATTTTTTTCTCTTTGTTATGTGTAAATATGGTACATGGGTTTTAATTTGACGGCCATTTCTGTTTGGCAAACAAATTTTTAACGATTAGCAATAGCAATTTATAGATTAATAGATTGGAGATTTATTTTTATTTTAATAACTAGTACTTGTATTTTTAGGGGTGTATTGAATGTGCTAATATGAAAACTAAAGGTTACTTTTGGCAGATATTTTCTGATAATTGTTTTTAGGTGGATGAGACTTGTTTTCAAGACGACTATCACTTGTTTTTTAATATGAAACAGGTTTAGAGAGTTTTTTTTTAACATATGTATATTTATTTAACAAATTTATTGATTAATTATTAATAGACAGATAAATCTAAACATAGTTTATATATCAATCTATATAAAAATTAATTAATCTATATAAATTTATAGATGAAATAGTAGTTATACAAAATGAAGATTAAAAAATTATATTGTTATATAATAAGTGAGCGGTAAGTTGAAGGTTACATGGTTTTATCAACATGATAGAGACGAGGATTATCAACTAAGACCCAAGTGGCCCAATTGCCAATTTGGATAAGTGATATTTTAAAAACCTAATATTCAATAAAAAAAAGTGATATACATAACATGCAATATAAAAAAATGTGGATTATATATATATATATCCTTTTTGAAAAGATGGATACTGATTTATGCATTATAGATTATAAATTTGTTGTTTTCTATGATTTGAAAATCTTTTAAAGTCTTAGAATTTAATTCATTTAGCTGTGCCATATTTAGTGTCCAACAACCAACGTTAAGACATTGAAGTTTGAACTTTTGAATCCGTATGACATTGAACTTTTGAAAGGTAAGTCAGTGGCCCATTTAAGATGAATCCAGTGGTCAACAAATAGATATGGATGCCATAGTCAACAAATATATAATCTCCCAACGTACCAAAAAAATGGCAGTTTTGAAACAGAACATGGACAAATGTCAAAGCATAATGGAAAAGTTGTTTATGTATTTTTTGATGAGGTTTTTTTGAAAATCTAGTCAAGGGCGGGCCACTGTATCAGTGTAAATTATCGTTGCATTAGGTGTGGCTATGTGAGAATTCGTTTCTTTGAGAGTTTGGAAGATTGAGTTTCAATGTTGAAATCAAATACACCCAACAAGGAACTTGAGAATTTATAGAGCTACACAGATTTGACAAAATCTTTCATTTAGTTCCTCCTTGAGTTTTGATCTATTTGAACATATACAGTAAGAAATTGTGCTTAGGTTTTTCCTAGCCCCTACTTTATTAACATGTATCTGCTTCCAAATTAGATTAATGTATTAGTTTTTTGTTTTTTCCCTTTCTTTTCATATAAGAATGCAACGATTTCCTCAGATTGAGTTGCCAGAGGATTTTGTTTGTTACTTTGTCCTTTTTGAGTGTCCACAGATAGCTCGATTGTTTCTATAAATCTCTTCAATGTAGGTTTCTGAAATACCGTTACTAATACATAATGAATTGAGATTATCCAATAACCATTGCAATTTAGATTTAGAAAATAAGGGTTTTATTGAAAAAAATGTACAGATATTATTTTATAAAAACAACAAATATTGTATGTTCCTTGTATGCTTCCTCTCCAAGTGTATTTTAAGATATTTTCCTTTTTTATTGGTTTACATATTTTTTCATAAAATTATCAAGAATACAATTAAAACATTTATTCACGTTAAAACATCCCAATGAAACATTGTGTCTTCTTGTAAATGTTTACCTACTTTAAAATACATATATGAAGTCATAGCTTTGGATCTCTGATGGACATTAAAGATTTATCGTCATTTTGTTGATATATTAATACATACTTAGAATAGAATAGGATTTCATTTATGTCAAGACTATCACTTTTTTATATAGTTGTATTATATGAAAAAGATATATTTTATTGAAGGGCCCTTGGTTTATTGGTGATGTTGTTGGGTTTTCAAAGAGCCCACCAAGGATCAAGTCTTGCTGAGTGCAAGGCCCAGAGATAACTGACATGGAGAGTCAAAATGGTTGAAGTCAAGATCGCGCCTTGGGTGACTTTGAGGGTGCAGATTCCCCTTACTTGTAGTTGTTTAAGCTGAAAGTGATCACAAGTTTAGTTGTGCACGAAGTGAGATGTGACAATCTATGTAATCTAGTGCGCCAATCAATGCACTAGTCATTACAAAAAGATATTTTTTGTATCAATACAAAAGTCTTAAAAGTCAAAAAAGATTCTTACCACATGACATGTGGAGGGAATTTTGTTTCACAGTTCTGGGACTGATGAAAATGTAGGTTGTGAAGTCTGAAAATTATAATGCGCGGAGGGAATTTTATTTCATAGTGAGGAACAATGGATAGAAAAGAATGGTTCTACCATAAACAACAACGGATAATCAAAGAGATGAGTCAGCAGGGACCGAAAATGTACTGGTTACTTACGCTCAGTGTATAAACAATAACACGGTTGTAAGTGCATCCTTAGCATCAACCATGCTTTCCAATACAAAATTTGCTAATCAATTCTATAGAAATCGATCTTTTTGCAACCACAGTATAGAAACAAGAAGCATTGAAATAATAGTGAAATCTTCAAACGGATTTAAGGAAGACGGATTTTTTTGTCGAAAACAAAGGCCTATGCGGTGGGATTCATCCAAGACAGTGGGAACCGCAATAGGAGCGGGAGTGGAACATCAACAAACATTGACAAAGAAAATGGTGGAAACCAAATGAAGCCAAAAATGCATAATGCGATATGAGGTGAGCCAAACGTAGAGATCCAATTCAGTGGTGGCAATGCAAAGAAAAGTATGCCGGACAAGCGAGATCCAATACGTGTCTAGATTTTGATGCAAGTAATTAGGGAAATTCTAATGAATATGATCCCTTGTTGTTCTTTGAATGTGGAGGTCATTGCCAAAATTCAAGTAACATGCATGGTGATAATAACTTATTACGCGTTGACCACTGTACACACCCACAGGACTGCGAGAAAGCATTGCGAAAGATAAATATTTTAACATGTAGTACATGTTCCTCAAAACCACCTCTTCATGCTTTCACTTGAGAGTTAGTTTTAAAAATGATTTATTAAATTAGCAATTGTATTCAAGTAGTGCAATAGACATATTGATGGGAAGGATTGAAGGAGAAATAGTGCATGAGGAAGTAGGGTTATGAAGAAGGGGATTAAAGGAGGAGAATATCAAGTGAAGTTAAAATGTTGGAGAGACACTAGGCAACATATGGACCATAATTGGTGGAAGGAGAAAGTGGGTGCGACATGCAAATTCTTGAGGAGACGAACTCTAGAGATAGCTCTAAAAGTAAGCCTTTGTCATCCAATATCCTCAATACTTAAGCTGGAATTTATGTTGATAGTGTTGTTATCGATAGGTTTGAATACTCGACCTGGGATTGTTCTCATTATTTTCTCATTTCTTGGTGAAACTCATAGATTTTTTCACCATGGTCCTAATTTGTACACCATCAATATTCCTTACAAAAAGAAATGACAAAAATGGATGCATTATTATTTCTAGACCCTGGGTTTCAGATTCTATAATAATATACATGGAGTTGATAGAGGAGGAAGGATTTGAGTTGGTGGGAACTTTCAATTAGACCGACATCTCCCCTAGCTTAGCATGTAAGAACCATCTTTGAATTCATTCGTTTTAATCTCACCTTTGCAACACACGAGAGGGTCCATTGGGAATACAACTGAAGGTGCAAAGATATCTCTATGATATAAATTTGGAAAGAGTTTTGCACATCAATATTTTTCTGTATATCTCACACAATACAATATTTTCTTCTCATATCAATTCGATCAACAACATACAAATATAGACACTCATGAAACTCCTATAAAATAAGAAGCAAGTTTAACTAATAACACTATTCTAAGGTAATTGTTACTCATGTAACAATTACAAAACAATAATAACCTAAAAAACTCATAATATGAGTATAATATTATAATAGCCAACTACAAAATATTTACCTACTCGAATATTATGGACCTCTAAATAGTAAAATTCCTAACATGCCCCCCGCTTAGTGTGAACATGGGGAAAACAAGCCCATGTACTGCAATGGGATGCTACGTAGCTTGCTCATGATCTGGATGGTTACAAGGACAATACCAACAACCTCTAGTTGGTTTTCCCAGTGGTGTACCAATAAATACAACTATAGATAGTTTTCTTAGTGGATTACTAACAACCACAACTACATATGGTTTTCCAGTGGATTACCAATAACCAAAATATCATGATGCCACAATACATTACCCAACTCTCATCATTGCTGCTCTTCAGGCGATTACATATCAGAATTCATGATAGTGCATAAATTTATTCACCCATAAAAAACTAAAACAATGTGTCATTTCCCCCCACACAATGTGAAGTTTCCATAACACAACACAATGAAATTTGAAATCAACACACCATGCTGAAAAAGAAATACACACACACACACACATCACCAAACTAGTGATGTAGCCCTGTTGTAGGCGACTAATGAGAGGATGTTTTTTGTCCTCCATCGTTCGTTGCCTCCATCCTCCAATCAGTGATTGTTTAGAAGAGGAGATCATCAGACACATATCCGCACTCCTCTTGTGCGGGTTCATCTTCTCCTGATGAGTCTTCATCAGTGGCTATATTGGCTTCATCTATAAACTTTCCACTGAATAGATCTCTGGCCTTTACCTTGCATAATTTGGTAGTATGTCCTTTTTTATTACAATAGAAACATTCCACTTCACTTTCCTTTTTAGTAAAGTTTCGATGTTTCCTTTTCGTATACAATGCTTTTTCTTCTTCTACATCTGTTTTAGTTCTTTTCTCTTTAGCTACGAGAGTTGAAATCATGTCTTCAAGAGTTTTAGAAGGCATATGTCTAAGAGTAAAAACTACATTTTTGTATTTGGGAGGCAAACTTTTCAGTAATATTGCTTTTGCATCCTCAACATCAACAAGAGCATTAACTTCTGCTAATCGTCTAGTTAGTGATTTGAAATCATTAATGTAACTAGACATGGTGACTCCATCATTCATTTTGAATCTAAACAACTAAAGTTTTAAAGAAAATTTTACATTTATCGCTTTTGAACCAAACAGTTTGCTTAGAGTGTCCCACATTTCCTTTGATGTTTTCTCGAGATCAACATAATACAATTCAGAATCTTAAAGTGCAAGGCCGATAATGGCTTTGGATTTATCGTCACTCGTTTCTCATTTTGTCAATTTGGTTGGATTTGGAGGTGCTGGTTCTTTTCCATCTACTATCCTCCAAAGATTCTTTTGTCATCAACTACATCTGGATCTTGACTTTCTACTTGTGAAAAATGAGTCCGTTGAATTTTTCCAATGGTATTTCTATTGTAAGATGCAAATCAAGGACTTAGGAAATGACTGATAAAACGTCCCCAAAAAAACAAAACTAAATCAATTTAAAAAAAAAAATTCTTAAATAAAGAAAAAGAGAACCTGTGCATGTGGGCAGCATTCGCATTAGATACATGCGTAACAGGGACGCTGTAGTAGTTTCCAAGATATGGATCTCGTTTCAATGCAAATCAATAACCATGTAAAGACGTTTGAAGTGAGGCTGAAGGGTGTGCAGGTGCATTCAAGCCTGAGGATGGGCGGCAGTGGATTCAGAAGAATGATAGAGTAATACGCACACGAAGGAAATCAAGTCGCTAGATCTGCATAGGGGGCTGAGCTTGACATTGCAATAACAGATTTTATTACCTCCTCATATTCTTTAATGACTCTTGGATGCAGACGTGATTCTGAGCTGTGTAAATCGAGCCAGATGGTTCTATGCAGGCTAAGACCCAAAGACTTGAAAAAACAATGCATTCCAAATGTGGGATTTGACCACGGGCTGGGCAGCAAGATCAACGCGTTTAGGCTTCCTAACCCAATACCTATGACAGCCACCAAATAACAGGTCTATTTGCACTTGTCAGAGGAGACTGATTTTTTCCAAGCATGCAAGCATCTTTCACTGAGCATGTCGATATTGATGATTTGGACCTGTCTAGAGAATCTTCATGCCTCTTCAAATAAATACTCGCAGATGTAAATAATTGTCACTTTGATTTCCTGAGAAGACGGCTGGTATTTTTACAAAATGCACCCAACTCGGCTTTACAAATGCAGAACCAAGTCTAACAAAATATTCTGAACTCCTTGAACATAAGTAGATGCATACACAACAGCAAACATGCAAGTACAGCAGTGCTTCCTTAGCTACACTCAAAAAACCATATAGAGGATTAAAATAACTCTGATACATCAGTGATCCCTTAGCTACACTCAAAAAACCATCACAGATAGAGGATTAAGATAACTCTCATACCAAATATAAATTTGGAAAGAGTTTTGCACAACAATATTTTTCTATCTCACACAATACAATATTTTCTTCTCATATCAATTCTACCAACAGCATACAAATATATACACTCATGAAGGTCCTATAAAATAGGAAGCAGGTTAACTAATAACACTATTCTAAGGTAATTGTTACAAAACAATAATAACCTAAACAACTCATAATATGAATACAATATTATAATATCCAAATATAAAATATTTACCTACTCAAATATTATGGAGCACTAGATAATAGAATTCCTAACATGTGAGCCTATTGGGTGTTTGCATAGCTTCAGAAATCGAGTGAATATTCTTCTTATCAAAATTTTGGACACCATGCAATTAGAGGTCCAATAATATAATCAAAACTACATATATATAAATTTCAAGCCCATTATAAAAATTTGTTCCAAATAATATTAGGTCAAATGTTCAAATGACAACTAATATCATGAATAACAAATGTAATAATGAATCCATTTTTGAAATTTATTATTGGAAGTTAGAATGATGGTATATATGATATTGATCGTTGATTTCAACGTGAACAAATTTCTCCATATGTCTTTCACGTAGCTCGCACCCCCTTTCTCCTCCGAGTGGTTCACATGTAAATGACAGGTAGTCCATATGCGGCTTAACCAAAGAAGGAAAGGGATCATACATGGAAAATGAGGGATTTGATCTATTATTGGCTTTTAACTATATTGACCATCTCTCTTAGCTTCGCCAATTTAATCCCCTTTGAATCTGCTTTGGTTGTGTACACCTCTTGCTACGTCTGTCAGGTTATAACCTTTGTGTGTTGGGAACTCATAAAGGGCCAACCTTTGGAGGATTTCAAGCATCTCTCATTTTTTGAAAAATATTTCTCCAACAAGGCTCCAACCTTACATGAAAATTCACAAATATTGAGGCCTAACATTGCACCAAACTATAAATATTTGAGGTGTTGAACGGCAAGTCCTTGTTTTCACATTTGTGCCCTGAGTATACTCACTTGATGACCTGCACATTTTGACGTATTTGCGACCCAACATTTATCCTCTAACTAGACATATAATCTCGAGGTACATATCTAATTTATATGAGAATTCCAATATCGACACCTCCAAATTGATATCTCTCGGCATCTTTTCGATAGATGTATTTAAGATATCTATGCTAGTTATTATTACCCTTCAATTGAGCAAAACAATATTACTAATACATTATATTTATAAATTGATTAAAGAGAACCTCTATTTATTTTTACACTCTTTAATATATTTATATATCAATATATTTTGTATATAAGTTTATATAAAAATGGTCATAATTGAAACTTTACGATTACATTAAAATTTTGAGAATATTTTGTGATAAAAATAAATATTCATTCAAGTGTCTTCACAAATGTAATGCATGTTTGCAAGTTTCTTTAGAGATTTTATTTAGTATTATTATGTGTAGTCAACATTAAATTTTGTCTTTAACATTAATGCAGTGCACATTTCCATGTTGTTATTGAATGTTATTTTTGGTAATCTAAAAGGACCGACAAATATCCAATGACCACAAGATTCAAAGAGTAAAACTCTAATATAATACAAATGTTGTTGAGGAAGCTCATATGGAACAACGTACACCTCAACACCTAACTAAATCATTGTCTTTAACAACATTATGATATACAATCAATTTGCAATATCGTTATTTTTTTACATTTTAAAATATTTTTTTACCAAAATAAAAGGGTAATTAACATTATTGGTATTAGTCAATAAGATGAATGGAAAATAATAATAATCTTATAGAATGTAGTACACCATTATCAAAACGTAGCCAAGCAAGTAAACATTCTTCCATAATATACTCTTATAACATTTTTGCAATGTCCATTCTTCAATAAGACTGTCAATATTTTCACATTTTTAACTATTATGCTTATATTTTGAATATAAACTACATTTTTTAAAATTTCAATTTAGCATTCACAGTGGTAAATTAAACATTTGCCAATTTAATCTTTGAAGAGATGAAAATGCTCATATTCGAAACTCCGGAACATTTTATTATTTTATGGAATTTCATGGCACAAAATTTGATCTAATGAAGAATCCAACTTGTTGATTTAACCAAAGAAAAGTAGAGTGGCTATCACTTAAGTAGGGGATTATTGAACTATTGCACCCATTGTTTAAATGAGAATACATTTTTTAACTCCAAAATTTTAATTTTGAAATTAAATTAAGGATGGGCACCTGATATGGACAGTCTGCAATCCGAAGAAAAATAGAGTGGCTATCACTTCAAAAAAATAAAAATAAAGAGTATATAAAGTTGTCATAAATTTAATTTATGTTAACTTGCTAGCTAGTCATAACAAAATAATGAACAATAAGAAAAAAAATTAAAATGAACGTGCACTTAGATTTTACAAAAATGCAATTTCACTTAGAGTATGACAAGAAAAAGAGAAAAAAAATATATGGAGACCACAACATACAATTAATACTGTACACCCTCATTACACTACATCCCATTGCACCAGTGTGCATTCTCACATAATAATATGAGAACAAAAATTAATAAAGTGATCCACAAGTGTGTTGCTGGATATTATTCCCTCACGCTATATAAGGTGGCTTCCTCTTCTTAATAATCAACTCTGAGTCCTTTAGATGTACCAGTTATCTCAGCATAACAAGTGATCAAGAGGTCTAAGTCACGATTGGCTGCTGCTGAATTGTGTAGAGGAGAGGGGCTAGTAGTGGTACACCCTAAGTTAAGGGGTCCACAAAATCAATTGTTTATCAATTGGAATTGTGATTTTTTCACTAATATGTAGTTCATATTTTTGTTAGCTTATATTTTTTCTTTGGAATGTTCAATCGGAGGGAAAGCCATATTTTGAATTGATTTAAAATAATAAATTTTAGTTACACTACAACCATGGTGGAAACCAATACTTGAATATGGGTGAAAATACTTAACATTGATTTTTTATACTTGTACATGGGTGAGAGGTCTTACATGTCATGATGTGATTAACTACTCTACATAATTATTATGTCAACAATAAATAACTGTTAGATAGTACTATGAAAACTATTGGGTATTGTGTGATCAATACTCATGTCAACTATTTGACCATGTTCACCTATTGGCCCATCTCTCCTATATATACGAAGCCCTTCAATGCAACAAAATGGAACATCGGGTCAGGACCATGAGCTACTACTATCTGGTTTATCTGTAAGGACAAGAGGAATAATTTCAAGAAGAATATCATAGCTGTCACTGAAAAACAATATTAGAAATGGACATAAGTTGGGGGATTTTGAATTTGAATTTTTGAATTTTAGATAGGAGCTTAAAATTTAGTTGGGAGAGAGGCAGGCTTATTAAAGGTGGAGTATTGAATTTTAAATCTTAGTTAGGGGGTTAAATTTGATGCATGTTTAGATGTTTTTTCTTTTTCACTTTTTAACCATAAAAAACAGGTAACTTTACTTTTATCCCATACCAAAGGATGGTCAAATGTTTTTGACAAACTGTCATATTGACGTGCACTTAATAAAATCAGTTGTTTCAAAATTTCTATATATAAATTTATGATCAATGTCTTGTCATGACCAAGTTGGTAGAGTTGTCCCATGTCAATTTTACCGAGTCACCATCCTAATAATCCTTTCCTCATTGTAAATGAAATAGTAGTCATACAAAATGAAGACCAAAAAATTATATTATTATATAATAAGTGAGCTGTAACTGCGAACCATAGTCACAATCTATAGGGTTTTATCAACATGATAGAGATTGGGGGATTATCTAATAAGACCCAAGTTGCCCAATTGCCAACTAGATAAGTGATATTTTTAAATCCTAATACTCAATTAAAAAAGTGATATACATAGAATGCAATATAAAAAATGTGAATTATATAAAAAGATGGATACCGATTTGAGCATTATATATTTATTTTATTTTTCTTTCTATGATGTAAAAATATTTTAAAGTCTTATACTTTAATTCATTTAGTTATGCCATATTTAATGTCTAACATCTTGCGTTAAGACATTGAATTTTTGAAGGGTAAGTCACTGGTCCATTTCAGATGAATCCAACATGCAAAAAATAGATATAAATGTAGCTGTTAGCGAATATTTAGTCTCTCAACCTGCCAAAAAATGGGAGCTTTGAAACAAAGCATGGACGTCGTATGTCAAAGCATAATGGAAAGGTGATTTTTGTAATTTTTGATGAGGTTGTTTTGAAACATCTAGTCAAGGGAAAGCCACTGTAACACTGTAAATTATCGTTGCATTTGGTGTGGCTGTGTGAGAATTCATTGATTTGAAAGTTTGGAAGATTGATTTTCAATGTTGAGATCAAATACACCCAACAAAGAGCTTGGGAATTTATAGAGCTACACAAATTTAACAAAAGCTTTTATTCGATTCCTCCTTCACTCTTAATCTATTTTACAACATATATGGTAAGAAATTGTTCTTAGGTTTTTCCTTGCCCCTACTTTAGTAACATGTATCTACTTAAAATTTAGATTAATGTATTAGTTTCTTGTATTTTTCCTTTCTTCTCATATATGAATGTAAATGTTTTCCTCAGATTTAGTTGCCAGAGGATCTTGTTTGTCACTTTTCCTCTTGAGTCTCCATAGCTAGCTCGATCGTTTCTATAAATCTCTTCACTGCAATTTTCAAAATACCATTAGTGATACATAATTAATTGATATTATTCAATAATTATTGCAGTTTAGATTTAGAAAATAAGGGTTTTAGTGAAAAAATTGTACACATTATTTTATGAAAATATCAAACAATATATGTTCCCTCTTCAAGTGTACTATTTTAAGATCTTTTCCTTTTTTATTTGTTTACATATTTTTTCACAAAATGTATCAAGATTACAATGAAAACATATATTCCCAATGAAATATCATATCTTCTTGTAAATGTTTTCCTACTTTAAAATACATAATTTATGAAATCATAGCTTTGGATCTCAGTGGATAATAAATCTAGATTTATTGTCATTTTGTTGATATATTAACGCATACTTAGAATAGAATAGGATTCATTCATGTCAAGAGTATCCTTATTTTATATAGTTACAAAAATCATAAAAGTCAAAAATGAAAGTCATGTGCAACGTGATCTTGTTCAAAAACTCTAACAAAAAATATTGTTGACAGGTAGGGGTAAGCATCAAATTTAACCCCTGAATTCTTACCACATGACACGTGGAGGGAGTTTTGTTTCACTGTGAGGGGTGTGAAGTCTGAAAATTATAATGCTAGTACAATGGATCGAAAAGAATGGTTTAATGGAATGTCAAAAAGCTGAGTCAGCCGGGACTGAAAACATACCAGTTACTTACGCTCAGTGTATAAACAATAACATGTTGTAAGTGCATCGCTAACATTAACCATGCTTTCCATTACAAAATTAGCTTATTAATTCTATAGAAATTGATCTTTTCACAACCACAACAATAGAAACACCAAGTATAGAAATGAGAAGCATTGAAATGATAGTGAAACCTTCCAACGACTTAAAGGCAGACAAATTTGTTGTCGAAAACAAAGGCCTATGCGGTGGGATTCATCCAAGACAGTCGAAAACAAACATTGACAGAGAAAATGGTTGAAACCAAATGAAGCCAAAAATTCATAATGCGATATGAGGTAAGCCAAATGTAGAGATCCAATGCAGTGGCGGAAATTACGTGAATATTCTTCTTATCAAAATTTTGGACAAACAATGCTTTCTTGAAAAATCACACCATGCAATTAGAGGTCCCACAATAGAATCAAAACTACATATAATTTCAAGCCCTTTATAAAAAATTGTTCCAAAAAATATTGGGACAAATGTTTGAATGAAAAATTAGTATCACGAATAACAAATGTAATATTGGATCCATCTTTTTCATTTATTATTGGAACGGAGAATGATGGTATATATATGATGTGGATAGTTAATTTCAAGTTCAACATGAACAAATTTCTCCATATGTTTTTCACATAGCTCACACCCCCTTTGTCCTTCGAACGGTTCACACAAATGACAAGTAGTCCATATGAGACTTATCCAAAGAAGGAAACAGATCATACATGGGAAATGAGGGATTTCAGCTATTATTGGATTTTAACTAGATTGACAATCTCTCTTAGCTTCACCAATTTTATCCCCTTTGAATCCGCTTTGGTTGTGTATGCCTCCTGCTACGTGTGTTGGGTTATAACCTCTGTATGTAGGGAATTCATATAGGGCCAACCTTTGGAGAATATTTCAAACATCTATTACTTTTGAAAAATATTCCTCCAACAAGGTTCCAACCTTGCATGACAATTCACAAATCTCGAGGTCTAACATTGCACCAAATTATAGATATTGGAGGTGTTGAACAACAAGGCTTTATTTTCACATTTGTGCCTCGAGTACATGCACATTTTGATGTATTTACGCCCCAACATTTCTCCTGTAACTAGACATTTGCAATTCTCATCCACTCATAGATAACTCCTCCCGCTCTTCAAGTTTTTTTTCCACATCTTGTTCCACTTCTTGACGCTCATTTCCATCCCTTTTGATGTTCCCATTGTATCGCTCATGTACGATTGTTAGTGGGTGTAGATGGATAAGAAAAGAGGGATATGCAATGTAAATTATGTTTAATTGAGAAAATTAATTAATTCTAATTTGTAGCAAAAGGTATTCACAAAAGAGAAAAATGTATAGCCTATCAAAAAAGGACTGAGCTCATGTTGTGTTAGCAGATCATTTTACTGAAGCACTCTTCCAGGTGAAATGCCTAAAAATGCCCACTAGATTAGACACAAAAGATCAGAAAGGCATGTAACACCACCCTGTTTTTGTAGAGTTATGAAAAATATAAATGAAGTCAAGAGCCAGTCCACTATAATGTAAGTTCCCAACCCTTATCATTTTCAATAACCAAATCAATACAACAATATAAGTTAGATATTCCATTATTTTTTAATGCTTAAATGATAGTTTAAATATTTAAACAACATTTTAAATGAGAGATTCTCCTTTATCACTCACTATTTCATTTACTGTCCCAAATATTGAACACTAAGTATTTATATATTTATAAACTTCTTGAATTCAACTTCCTTCGCCAGCATGATGTTCACTCGTTGAGACAGCTTTGCAGATCTCCGCTTCCTCCTTTCAGTCCATGTGGATTCGATGACCATCTCTGCATCTCGGCTTGTGTTTCCTATCAAACCTTTGAAAGATAGGTGGAGGTTGTGTTTAATGGCTGTGCTGTCTTTCCACCCGTCTTTCCGTCACATGAACATCGACACCTGTGACAGGGGGGCGAACTAACGAATTTCTGGTTGTTCCTGAAAAGTAGCAAAGATATCTTTGAACTTTGTCTTAAATTGATTGACAATGTAAGCTAATCTCTTCACCTGATCTGAGATCAGAGTCCAAATTCTATGTATAAATTTTACTATGGTTATCTGCTTCCAGATAATCAACTTTT
Organism: Taxus chinensis; assembly: GCA_019776745.2. Classification (NCBI taxonomy): domain Eukaryota; kingdom Viridiplantae; phylum Streptophyta; class Pinopsida; order Cupressales; family Taxaceae; genus Taxus; species Taxus chinensis. The sequence goes on from CM034148.1 coordinate 182,392,048, forward strand.
ATTTTCCCGCTTAATAAAATTGACGAGGAAGAATCTTGGAAAGCGTGTTATTGGAACTACAGAAATAGCTTCAAACTAAGAACTATATTTATATTTACAGTTAACAAGTCAGTTAGTTTACGAGTATAAATATATATTGAATGTGATTTACATCAAAATATTTGTGAATTTGGTCTCTAAAATAATATAAGTTAAAGTTGTCATTATTATTATTTTGGATGAATTTGATCTTATATTATATTAATAAGTAAAATGATACAAGATAATTCAAAAAAAAAAAATGGGTGGTATGGAAGTACCTCTCAAAACCATGAATCAAACTAAGCAACAACAAATAAGTTAATGGGAAAAATGGTTCCATCCTCTCCCTGTTCTTCCCTGTCTTCTCCCACTAACCCTAACCCTAGGTCTGGTGTGCTTGGCTATGACAACGACATTGATGGCAGCATTTCGTGTATGCCTCTCTCGAATTGTGGCTAGGCTTTGGGCACTAATAATGGTCACGATGTGATTGGTTGTAGGTCTGGGGGCACTGCTTTGGCTTTGTAGGCGGGAAGGAGGACTTTGTTGGGGTTGTTCTTCAATAAGCCTCCTTTGATAAGCGATCCTTTTTGCAAGTTGCAGCTGCAACCTCTATTACCTCTAAACCATTTAATGCTGCCAAGCTCCCCCCTTCGGTTTCTTTCAGGGAGTCACTAATTCAAGCGGAAAGTTTTTTCTCTAGCCAAGGGTTGATTTATTGCTTCAATGGCCTTTGGCTTGTCTTGCCACTTCTTCATTTTTGGATTTCCTTGAAATGCTGACCTCTCTTGAAAGGTAAAGTTGACATTTACCTCTATGCTAGGGGGTTTTTATCGTGGTATTTGATGTTGCTGGAGATAGAGATGTTATCCTTTCCAAGCTTTGGGAACTACACAATCATCACTTACTAATGAAACTGTGGTTCCCATCCTTAAATACTATCATTGCAACTTTCAACGTGAAGCATGTATGGGTTCGTTTACTTCATCTTCCACTGCAATTTTGGGGGGAGTAGAGTTTGATCTCTATTAGTAATGCTTTGGGCAGATGTTTTTCCATCGATTCTAAAACCGAACTTTACACACATACTACCTATGCTCGCATTTTGGCGGATCTGGACACCTCTCTGGATCTACTCGCTTCCATTGAACTCAAAGTTTTGGATAGGATATGGACTCAACCTCTTGACTATGAAGGCTTTCCCTTCAGATGCATGAAGTGTTTTGCCTTGGGTCATTGTGCTTCTGAGTGTCAAAAAGTAAAACTGAAGGTGAATGAAAAAGTTTCTTGGTGGAAGGATTCCCAACCTAGCCTATTGGTTGTTGGGGATGATTCAGATTCCCCATCAGAAGATTTAGATTCCCCATCAGAAGATTCAGAGGAGGATGTTCGGGAGGTTTTTCGGGAAGAACCTAAATTTGATGAAGGGGAGAATCAACTACTGGTTAAGACTCTCGTTCCCCCCCACAGGTGTTGACGCTCCCCTCAGGAGTGGAATGTGGCTATATTAAAATTGGTTTCTTGAAAGAGAAGTCAAATGTTGAAAAAAGGAGGAGATATTTGAAATTCGGCCTCCTATCCATCCATATGAAAACTCAAATCTTAACAAGAGTGATGATTGGACATTAGTAAATAGAAAAAAGAAATGAAATTATTTCCCTAAAATGAGATTACCATCACATGGTAAACTTCCCTTGGTTGTTTCTTGAGGGTAGTAAAGTACATTTATACTGCAGTGGATGCATCAACTTTTCTTTTCAATTCTCACAATTTGTATTTTGTTTCATTCAGTTAGTGCCTTAGTGGCTTCTTGTCTTTTGATGCATGTGGGCTTTCTTTTTGACTTGCTTCATTGCTATTTCTCGCCTTAATGGCCTTTTGTAAAAGGATGTTGGTCCTTTTAAAATCCCCATATTTTCCCTTTATAAAAAAACTAGGCAACAACAAAGCTTAGGAAAAAAATTGATTGTAAAGTATCAGCCTGTACAAAAGCAATAATATTAAGCTGCCACCACAAATTGTTGTCCTACAGGGGAAGGTCTTGATCATGCCAACCAAAGGCAGACATGTCTTTTCCACTATCTGACACATCCCAACCAGATCTGGGATGGCTTTCATCTTCATTATCTTTAATAGGGGCTCGAGAGGTCGACATGGCAAGAGACAACCTAGGAAACTTGTCAAGTGGAGGCTGGAGGCTCCAGTGATCTTGAGTACGCGGCTTAGGGACAGTCGGTGAGACCTAGCTGAGATGACTAGGTGGCGGAGGGGCATCCCATCCTCGTTGGTGGGATGAAGGCAGAGGGGAGAATATCCTAGGAGGAGATTAGCTGTGGGGGACCGACAGGCTTGGTTGAAGAAGCGACACTGAGAGCGGCTTCGATGGCCACAACCTCTTAGGTGCCCGCAAACAATGCCATGTGGCAGGGAGTGGTGAGAGGGGGATGGAAGTTTTTGAGAAAAATTGTAAGGGGTGTCGCCCTAGTGACGTAGGCGCATTTGTAGATGTTCCACCTTAATCGCCACTTTATTGGCTTGAACTTGAATCTGCAGTAAGACATTCACACTAACCACATATTTTTTATAAATAGATAATTGTTGATCAACTTCAACATTAGAAAATAATAAGAATTCATTTCTTTCCCAAGCCATAATAAGATTTCCGCTTTAAAATCATGCAAAAATTTGGAAATTTTGTGCGTAATTTGAGGATTATCTCCCAAAAGCACATGCTACCAAGTGAAACACTCTAGTTGGAAAAGGAGGAAGAAAAAATGAATCCAATTCCAAGCTTTCTAGGTTTTGTGGCAATACCAGAATAAGTGAGACAAGGTTTCTAGATGACCAAAAAAGGGAATTTGGGGGCAGACACTTCCAAATACACCAGACGGGAAACAAATAGAAGGCCTTGGTGTAGAAAAAACCACAGGAAGTGAGCAATTTTGGGTTCCACACAAGCATCTACCAAATAGTAGAATATTTCCTTTTCTAGATTATGGTGAGGATCGAATTCACCACTGGATGTTAAGCTTCCCCACCATGGGTAAATGAGGTGAAAGCGAAGCATATCCTCATCTAGCTGAGTAATTATGAAACATGGTGTCCACATACCATTTCTAGTCCGTCAACCAAGGATAAGACAAAAGAATGACTATCTTGTGGATCATACAGTCTGACATGAAGGAAATGATGTCATTGATTATAGCTTTATCTAGAAGATCCAATTTGAACTACACTGTGAGATCTTTCCAGTATAGCCAAGATTGGTTTTGATTACAGAAGAGATCTTGGATGGTGTGAATGTCATAGTTGAAAAGGAAGAGTGTAAGAAATCAAGGAACCTCAGCTAGATAACGATCCTGGCATTGAATGACTGGAGACCACCACAAAGAGTGGAGATTAAATGAAAGGCTGTCACGGAAGCCATTTCCATTCCACCAGATCCATGGACTGATTTTCTCCCAATATTTCCAAATGCTTTTAATCACAAAGGCACCAACCACTTTTACTGGAATAGGGGTAGTGAGAATATTGGAAAAGCTATGCCTTTTCAAGAAGCACAACCATACGAGGAGCCTTATGTAATACCATTTTGTATGAGCCCCTTCAATGCATCCTTTCCTTCTGTGTTTGGGATTATATGTTTAGCATATAGCACTTTCCCTTGATGTAGAATTTTAATGAGGCTGAAGCCACTTAAACTTCTGGGAAGGCAACATGTTTCCCACATAACTTTGTGAAAACCTTTACTGGTGGAAGCATTGGTCTAGAAGAAGTATTTGAACAGTTTCTCAAGATTTTTCCTAGACTTCTTAGACAGAACCCAATAGGAGGATTAGTAGGCATGTGTGACTTTAAGAGCTTTGGATCAAATCTGAAATTTTCTTGCTAAGGAAAATGGCTTGGTGATCCAGTATTCCATCTTCTGACCCACCCATTACAAAACATATTGCTAAAGCTCTATAGGAAAATCTTGAAAGGAAAAGGGAACACCAAGAAAATTAAAAATTTCTCTGTGGTTGAGCATCTTCCAATGGTAGGAATCCAATCAGGGGGTGCAGGGAGGAAGGATTATTTGTAGCATTGCATTTTGTGCCATTAGATGGAAGATCTAGAAGATAAACATAATGTTTCAAAGAACTTTATATCATTGTTAATGTTATTTTCTTCTTTAAAGAGTGTAAGGAAGGAATCATCCACAAAATGGCCATTAAGAAATTGGTAGCCATCATTAGAGTAAAAATAAATACCCCAAAAAATCCCCTGGGATTGAGCTTTAGAAAGTAAGTAACCTACTCCTTTAGCCGTAAGAACATAGAGGGTGTGTGCTAGAGGTAATCCTTGTTGAATGGATTTGAAAGGACCAAATGATTATGAACGTTTCCCATTAACGGTGATGTGGGTGGAGGCATGCGAAAGAAAAAATTGACAGTCTGAATGAAACTTGGGCCAAATCCTAAAGATTTGAGCATGGAAATAATGAAAGGCCATTCTCTTCAATTGTAAGCATTATCAAAGTAAATTTTAATGAAGAGTGATTTTTGATTGGATCTATGCGTCCATTCCATGCCTTCCTAGAATGCAATGATATTGTCAAGGATATATCGCCCTTGAATGAAACTAGTTTTTTCAGTCTGAACAATGAAAGGAAGAATGTGTCACATGTGAATGGAAAGTTGAAAAGAATAAATTATCCACCTATGAATTCAATTGATGGAATACATCCAATTTTCCACTATCAATCTTCTTCAACTCCCACTCAAGAATCCAATTATTTTCTTCCTACTCCAAACCTTCCCACTACAAAAAATATTTGTTGTAGATCCATTACCTGGTAGTGATTTTCTTTTGGTCCAAGACACACATTACCCTCTCATTTTTCTTCTTCAGTATCCAGCTGACTCCCAGGCATGGATTTCTTCCTGGTCCTCAAGGTGGTTTCCTTGTCACCTAGAAACTGATATAAATTTCAAACATTAAAAATGCTCTGGAATCAAATACCTCTCAGAGTCAGCTCTGAGAAATGTCAAATCGGTCTTATCACAAATCAGTAACTTTAGAATCAAACAAGAATTCAAATCTTCTGATACTTTATTGGATTCAGATATAGGAAAACTCTTGGAAACCTACTCGGGTTCAGACATGAGAAAACTCTAGGCTAAAATGTATTTAATCTCCTACTTGTGTCTATAGCTGCTTTATATTTTTCATTACTTACTTTCATCTTTTTCCTCACTTCTTCCTATAATTGTAGCATGTGTTCTATAAATGCTTTTACATAATCACGTGTTTTATCTTCATCAGCAAGCACAATCAAATCTAGAACTCCATTGGGGTTCATCCTATAGACAATCTGGAAAGAAGACATCCCCATTGACCTATTTACACAATTGTTATTAGCAAAATCATCCCGTGGTAAAGCCAAATCCCATTGTTTTGTATTTTCTCCAACTATACAACGTAGAATATTTCCTAGGATTTTTTTCAATACTTCTATTTTTCCATAAGTTTGAAGGTGATATGCACTATTGAACTGTAGTAGTGTCCCCATTTTCCTCCATAGAGTCTTTCAAAGTTGAATCCAACAGTTTGTGTCCTGATCTAAAGTGATCATTCTTATAGCTCCATACAATCTAACCACTTTTGAAAAAGTAAATCTGCAACTCTAGAAGCATCACTAGTTGTCTTACAAGTAATGAAATGTGCCATTTTAGAGAACCTATCTACCAAAAAAAAATAAAAATCATTCCCTCATTATGTGTTAGGAAGTCCTAACATGAAATCCATACTCAAATCAGCTCATGGCCCTATAGGGACGAGTAATTGCATATACAACCCAATATTCTATGCATGGCCCTTAGCAATTTGGCACACTCTACATATTGATATGATCCTACTTATGTCCCTCTTTACCTTTGGCCAATAATACTTCTCTACCACAACAGCAACTGTATTACTTATACCAAAGTATCTAATTAAACCCGCACACATGCAATTATCTTATAATATTTTCTCTCATTGACCCAACAGGGATAGAAAATTGTTTTCCTTGAATAAATAACCATCATGCATCAAATAATCAGAATAAATACTACCTACTTTAGGGTCCTTACATTGTCTCACAACATCACCAAAGTATGGATCATTTTCATACAATTCCTTAACTACCTTAAACCCTACCACTTTATGTTTCATTGTAAAGGAGAGATAGTTTTCTGAGTAGAAAAACTTTGTCATTTTGGTTTTGTGAATCCAATGTGTTGCAGGACCTTGTAGTGGACTCCTTGCATGGTGATCTAGGCCTTTATTCTGTAATAGATTGAACTGTGCATGTCCATGAAGTAATAGATGCAAGTTTGTGGATGTATCTTCCCTTGATGTGTTTGTTTGCATTCTTCTTTCCCTTTCAACCTCATTAAAAATATATTGTGTTTATTTTATGCTCTTGCAAGGATTCATTATCATTGTGTGTGTATGAAATATTGTTGTGAATGCAGTTGCTAAAATGTGGAGAACTGTTATCACCCTCTCTAGTATGTACTTTGCTTTCATTTTTTGCACATTGGAAATCTATTCTCATAAGCTCCATTTCTAGTGTATCACCATTTTAGTGTAGGATTTGTTTTCATCCACTCTCTCTCCCTAGTCCCTTGGAAAGTTAGATTAGGATAAGATAATTTTACCTGCATTAGAGTATATTATGGCAGGTAGTTTAGGAGAAAGAACCAACTTTCTCTAGAGATCTATCTCAAGTAGTAAGTCCCATAACTTGGAGATAGTACCCATGTTACCCAGTCACACTATGATCTCAAGCACACACACTTGTCAAAATATAGGATGTTGTGATTCGACGATAACATATGGTTCTACTAGTTTTTATATAATGTCACATTTGTGTTGGGAAGGTAATCAATCTCTCAACAATTCACCTTTGGGTGGCCAAGCTAGTTACCCTTTACTATGAGCGCCACATCTCTATGGCTTTAAAATGTTGCACTTTTATATTTATATGCCTAGTCACAAGTTCATGACTATAATTCCTCTTTCCTCTTTTTTTTTTGCATAAATCACAAGACGAAAAGGAGCATGCAGTTGTAACAAAAAATTGAAACATGTAGACTACAACATGGATTCTGATTGGGCATATCTATAAAAAAAAACATCTACTTGTGGAATTTTGACATCACATGGATGTGGTTTTGAGTCACCAAAACTAATTTCTAAAGTTACATAATGGATTCAAACACAATAGACATGGATTTATATTTATTTCAAAGCCTTAAAAAATATACAATAGAAGTGTGGCTCAATTATGGAGCTCAAAAACTCATACAAACTATGGTGTAATCCATGTGGACCTATCTCCAACTATTTTTATTTTCTCTTTCTTCCTCTCTTTTCTTCAAATTATCCTCCTTTGACCTATTTCCATCTCTTAACTTGTCATATATGTAGTCAATTATGATATAATTTTTGGATGGCGAATTTCCCAACAAACTTAGTTCCCACTCATTCTAATTTCAAATTTGATCATTTATTCTCTATGTTTTCTTTTCATCCATTTATCTTATCCTTCCACTTTATCTTATATCCAATTAGTATATGCAATTAGATTTATCAATCACTAAATAAACCATGGTTAGATCATTATCAAATACCTCATCACACAATCTTTACTCCCTTAAGTGACACATTTCAATGGGTAGTTTCCCTCTAACTCCTTTATAACTTAACCAACTTATTTGCACAATTCCTTGACACATATTGGCCCTAACTTATAAACTTCTCATCATGTTCTCACATTTATAGTGCTACACTTGGCCTTCCTGATGAGCTTATTATTATGTCAGCCTTTTCAATGATGCACACATATGGCCTCTTATGTGAATACTACATATTGTATCAAAAATTTCTTATGTAGTCCCTAGGTAGTTTCCATTGGTGTGCCCATTCTTCTTTCCAATTTTTTTATTCTCTACACTTTATCAAATCTAAGATGCAAGATATGTGTTATTCCTTAGATTTTCATACATCAAACATCTAAGGTACTTAAAATTTGAGCTCCATCTCAAGTGAATTAAGTGATTGATAAAACCACCCTTTGGAATATTGGAGTTAAAAGTATAATATTACTTATTTAATGCCCATGACACTAACTCTTCCATGTCTTCCTCCTCTTCCAATCCCTTTCCATAATATGGTTTTGACCTTTCTACACTACCTTGCATAGCCATTTGATCTTCAACTCCCCATAGCCAAACCACCTCCTCCAAATGTCTTTCTTCTCTTCTCTTCCTTCTGTGAGTTTTGTCTCTCCCTTATATGTCCTCCTCCACCTAAATCATTCTTGGTTTATTTTCCTTTGTACCCATTTCAAAATCACACTTCCTCCTTCCATGCATTTCCTTCCTTCACACCATACTTTTATACTTTATTTCCTCACACCCTTATAACCTTTTTGGGCTATCTCTTCACATTCCTTCCCTTTCCACTTTCTTTTTTCCTTCCTACTATGACTTATATGTAATATATCCTTCTTGTTTGTAGGCTTGGTCCCAATTTTAACTAACCATGCTTCCCAAGGTTGATTTCCCTTTGTCCATGCCCTTCTCTTCTTTGGGCCACCTCTCTCTATACATCTACTTTCTTGAGCACTAATTCTCCTCCTACCCATTTTTCCTGTACAAAATTTCTTCCCAAACTTGCATAACCAATATAACATCGGGTTGCAATCCATTTGTCCCAAAACTTATTTTTCCTCCCTTATGGATCTCTGGCCATTTCTAGTTGTCTAATGCTCCTTATTACTAGTTTCTTTTTCTCACTCCTTATGCCTCCTCTTTTAATAGCTTATAGTTTTCATCTCCATAGATTCATATTTGTGTGTTATGTGCTCCTTTCCTATTGTGAGCCTTCTATCTTCTTCCCTCATATTTAGTATATTATGTTTTTTGGGTGTGTCTACATTGGGGGTAAGTGCATGGAAATGGGGGACCAAAAGGGGGTCAAAAGTGGCCACATTTTTCCTAAAATCAGAAATTCTTGAACTTTAACTAATAATTTGACATACATACACTCAAAACTTGACAATGTGATAATAATAAGAATCATAGTGCTCAAAATCTAGTTTTTGATCTACTATTTTTTTTAAATGGTGGAGATTAAGAAGGTCAAATGTGGTGCACACACAAAGTGTGCCTATTTTTGTGTCAAAAAGATAACAACATGTTGTGTGTGTCCCCTAGGTTTTTAGTTCTATAAATTATTTTACAAATCCCTTTGGTAGAAAGATAGCTAAGATTAAGTATGAGGTTCCACTAATTTTTCATAATTATTGGATGAATACATAACTTTTTACAAATTTTCAAAGTGCACACATCCCAAAAAATATATTTGTGTGTAAAACTTAGTATTTTTGGGAAAAATAATCAATTTTTTGTTTTTTTAATACATGTAGAATGGAGTTTAGATGAAGCCCTTTTAAAATAAATTTGGATGAAAGAATCATAAATTGTGTACACAAACGTATACATACGTTTTGGCAAGAAAAGAAGGAACTAGTAAAATAAATTAAGGATGAAAGTCTTAAACTAATAAGATTTTAGAAAGAAGTATATTTTCACAAAGTAAAACTGAGCTCGACATCACAGTATACGTTTTCCTGAAATATTATTTTATAACACATGAGAAATTGAGGTGTACAATGATATTTTGATGTTTTTTGTAAAACACAGATTACGTAGTCCAAACCTTAGGTTTAAATATCAAATGCAAATCCAATCATATGGATTGGAAATTTCAAATCCAAATTAGATGAAATGCATTTGCATTACAACACAAGTGTGTTCCTATTTACAATTTTGTATATGTGAATGTGGGAGGTTGATTAACTAATAGTAATTAAATTTGAGGGAATATAATAATAGATAATCTAATCTAGGAGGACATAAAACTATAAATAAATGCACTAAATTAATATGAAGTGACTAAAATGATTGAACTAGTAGAATTAAAATCTTAATGTGTAGGAGGAGGGTAAGGAATGAACTTGGTTGATTACAGATGGTTGTCACAGAGTGTCAGAAGCCTGACAGGAAAATATAGAAGCTAGAATGGTTGCACGGAGGTCCTGAAAAGAGTGGTTTTGGAAGATCTGAGCAGATGATAGCAGCCACAAGGGTACTGGGGTGCCCCGGGGTGCCCTGGTATGGTAGAAAAGGCACTCTAGTCTCTGATAAATCTATGAACCTAGTTCTTTCTAGGTCAAAAGATACTCAATAACATTTGCTTCCTGTCGCGCTGGATTCACTAAACTACACTGGATATGCCGAATATAGCAATATGAAGTTGAATAGCTGTAAGAGATAAGATAAGCATAAAAACCCTAAAAAAATAAAATATGCAAATGAATGGGTCATACTGACCTCAGCTGACACAACAGTGGGCTTATTAAATTGAGTGTTGTAGTACATTTTGGACCAAAATGTAGTTCTGGTGTGTGTGTACGAGTGTGTGTGTGTGTGCGTGCGTGCACGCGCGCGCGCGTGTGTGTGTGTGTGTGCGCGCATGTCATGCCCGAGGTGCTCTTGTGTGAGACACACTTTTTGAAGTAATGAGCAATAACTAAATGTAGAAAATTTAATAGTATGTTTGCATGGAATATAATAGAATCCCTTCCCCTATGAAGTGTGTGTTGATGCAAATCTCCTAGCCTTGATGCATGGAAGTGTGTGGATGCAACTCTAGATAGAGTGATGGTAGTAAGTGATGTCAGGACCCTCATTATGGTCTCATAACTTTATATTTATAGGGTTCTCTTTTTCTAATTTTGTAATTAATCCCGACATGGTTGACTAGGAAAAAGATAAGGATGAAAAATGGCTAGAAACATCCCAAAAAGAGGAGAGAAAGTAAAACAAGGATCGAGGCACCCCAGGTGGGACTGTGGCACCTTGAGGCACCTCAGTACAAGCCTAGACACCAATATTTAAGATAAAATGATGGGGAAGTGCCAAAATAGTTGGGCATGTATATAAAAATGTGTAAGAATGGTGAAATAAAAGATAAAAGAAGATGGCCAAAATGTGGGATTAATTAGTACTTTCTTCACTTAAGAACCTTCTAAATAGTAGTATGAGACCAGGCTAAATAATGCCTAAAGTGCATGATTTTGTGACTACATAAAGTACACATATCCATGTAGAGTGTAGTAGAAAATGTGTCGAAGGACTATACAAAAGCATGGAATGATAAAAATATGGAGCATGGAACCTACAGATGAAAAATTCACATAGAAAAAGTGATGAGAGTGAACCTAGGGTGAAACACATGTGCAGCTGTTGCAGTGTGTAGTGTACTTGTATGGTTAGTAAGGCATGTGACATCACTAAATGTTGTTGTTGGCGTTATTATTTTTGTTTTTGTTGCCCCCAATTTGACTACTTCTTTCTCATATGGTGGGATCTGTAAAGATAAAATGATGAAGTATTCAAATATGTATGTATGTAAAAATGCTATGTAAAATACGTATGTGTATAGAAATGTGTAAAATACGCAAATGTAAAATACGTGAAAAGTCTAGTGTAAATGGAACACGTGCACTTGATCCATGTTGAGAGAAAGGGTGTAGAAGGATATCCTATACTACTGCGATTTTTTTTGGCAATCTCATGCCACCCATATAGAATAAGTGTAGGTAGGAAATGCTTTGTCTCCTCCAACCTTTGAACGCTTCTTCTGAGATGTGTGTGAAGAGATCTTTGTATTGTCCTAGTTTTTTGGGTGATCCGATGCCACTGGCTGAAGTAGTGTAGAGAGGCACACCCACTATAACCTCTGAGCCTATAATTGCTTCCCAAAAATGCTAAGGACAACATGTCCTATAAAATACACTGTGTATGGGTTTCATAAAATGGCCTGAACCCACTCATTGTATGTAAACATACAATGCTAAGGGTAGAAAGTACATTGTATTAAACCAATGTAAATACCTTGTGTTAGTATATAAACTCTCAATGATTCCCCCCTCTTTGGGGGTGCATGTGACATCGCTGATAGGAGAATGTTGCCCCAAAAGAGAACCTACCGCATTCTGAACTATGTAACTCTATCATGCAGGGGAAAGGGGGTGCACTTAGTAGAAACCAAGACACACACAAACAAGGATGGCTAGCTAAAAAAAGTGTTAGTCTGAAGACAGATACATGTAATAAGACAAGTGCAAAAGACACAAACAATGTAAGAACTACTAAGCACAATAGTGTAAACACGCAAGAAAAAAGTAAGCCACAAAAAGTGGGTTTCAAACATGGGACATCACTCATGATGTCGTAAGACACGCAAGGCCATCATGGCCGTAAACAAAAAACAAGTGTGCACACAAACATGGGGCAAATCTCGCATAAAATGGAAAACAATGGAAGCCAAGTAGAAACAAACAAACAAGGAGTCATGAAGACATATAATCCTACAAAACAAGTGTTGCACATGAAACACCCATGAACAGGTTAGAGAAATAACCAATATGTCAAAGCATATATGATAAAGTAATATAAGATGATAAGTAGAACATGGAAAATAAACACCTGGATGAGAAAAATGTGAATGCCCCTGATGACCAGTATAGGAAGGGTAGAAGGCGACCATCCATGCTGCGTGTAAGAGTCATGTATCTACGATCACACTAAATAAAGGCGTGAACACACATGTGTGTATGATAGAGATAATTACATATAAGAAATTAGTTGAACATGTGTAGTAAAGTGATCATGCAAAACACTAGCAAGCAAAAAGAAATGCCCCCAAGACAATGCAGTATGTTGTGGATGGATATAATGGAATGCAATATGGAATGATAGGAGCCACATGTCCCCTGAGTGGATGGAAGTGTAAGCAATGAGGTTCATTTTTCCCCCTCAACAGTCTAGAATGAACTGTAAATGAGAGTGAATCATTAGGAAATGGTCGAGTAGTGTTTTGTTGTGTCTAGTGTGTTGTGATGAGTGTGTATATGTAGTGGTGATGATATTCAACATGTGGAGAGATGTGTGTGGAACCTATAGATGAAGCGTATATCATTACTTGTTGAATGGTTGAGTGATGATCTAGCACTAAGCGTATATCACTAGAAATTTGAAAAGATGAGTGATGATTTAGCCCTAAACGTATATCACTATATAATGATTAGATGAGTTATGATTTAGCCCTAAGTGTATATCAATATATGATTAATGGATGAGTAAAGATTTATCCCTAAGTGTATATCACTATATGGTGGATGGATGAGTGATGATTTATTCCTAAACATATATCACTATAAGATGAAGGGACAAGTGGTGATGTAACCTAAGATGTATACCACTACAAGATGATAGAATAGGTGATAATTTTAGCCTAAAGCGTATGTCACTATGTTGGAGATGTCGCATGTGAGTGTAAGGTCCATTTGTTTGGTAAACCCTCAACAGTTGAGTATGAAATGAGGAACTAAAGTGCATCATAGGGTAGTGAGTGCAGTGTATAGAAGACAATGTAACATATATGATGAAACTAGATGACCATATAATGAACAAGATTTGTAAATGCGCAGTGTGGAAAATACGATGTAGGATGTGTAGGGTGTGTATGATGTAGGGGATATGTCCCCCCCCCCCCCCATCACATATAAATTGACAAAATAACCAATTAAAGTGAAGGCCCAAGCTACTTCAACTGATTGCTGCGATGATGAAAGTGTAGGGCCATGATCTAAAAGTGGTGGCATGCTAGATAAATGTTGTTCTGGTGAATGAAGTCTATATGCATGTGAGGGATGAGTATAAGATGAATATCATGGCCTATAAAAATATGTCGGCGATGGAGATCTTGATGATTTTGTGTGCAAAGGTGATGAAAACCCATGCGGAATAAAGCGAGGCAGTTATTGACGTTGAGAAGTAGTAACTGTCCTAGGAATAGGGCTATGTCAATGTGTAGGAATAGTAGAATGAGTTGGTATTTGTAAATGGAATTTGAGTCAGTGGTGAACTAGGAGGAGACCGTGCTTTTAATAACATAGAATTATATGTGTTAGAAGATGTGGATGATATATTTACACGAGGAGATGGTGAAAGTAGAGGAGATGGAAGAACACCATTAACAGAGATGACTTGGGATTTGTGAATAAATTTAAGTCGCAAGTGATTCATAAATATGATATATTGAGAAAGATGTATCCAATTAAGGCCTAAAATTAGGTCACACCCCTCAACTGTGTTTCTAATAAGGAGATGGACCATCATGGTAAGAGGTACAACCGTGACATATAGCTTAACAACACCAAAGGGTTTGTGAAATGGATAATCAATTTGAAACGGAGGGTAACCAATAGCCCAAAGGAGCAACATAGATCATGCACTAATGGGCCAAGATGGATCAAATTTAGTATTGTTGATAGTGGTCAAGCCGATAGATGCATGTATGTGTAAATGATTAGATGTAAAGGTAGCGTGATAATTGGTGTTGGAGAAAAAATTATGGGTAGCGCAACTTCGCTGTTAGAAACTAAGAAATCAAGATCTCCTAATGGAGAAGTTTCCACATAATTAGTGGATGTATTGGCCAAATTCGTATCATGTTTTGGTAATGGGTTATTAAAATTCTTTAAGTTCATGATTTTCATTAGTAGATGTTGATGTTGTAGATTTGGGAGGTTCAATGTGACCATTGTCAAACAAGTCTTGAATGAGGTGTCGTAACCAAAAACAATGATAAATAGGATGTCCTACACATTGATGATAATCAAAAAAATATTTTTCATCAAACTTAGGCCCTTTGGGATGAGATGGATCAAGTTGTAGTGGTGATGGTAAGGTGATAAAATTACCGTCAATAAGTTGTGGTAACAAAACACTTGGTGTTTTACTAAGCTTAGAAAGAGTACGTCTGTATGGTTGAGGTCAAATCTCTCGAGGAGTAGAGACCACATTAAAAATAGGATTTATTTCCATATATTTGGGTGTAAAATTTTTGGATGGAGGTTTACTTGGAGCATGAGTGAAGGAAAAAGCTTGTTCCTGATACTTAAGTTTCCCTATGGCAAGAAGCTTAGTCTCACGAAGCTTGAGAGTGTTAAAATTTTGGTTGAATGAGGAAGATGTTTTGAAGAGAACACTCTCTTGAAGTGGTGGTAGTAGAATATGAATAAATACGTCTCGGAGCTCAGAATCTGCAAGGAGATTAGTCATCTTAGCTAAGTTATGTTTGTAACACAAGACATAATCATATATGTATTCATTGGGCCCTTGCTTGAGTTAGGATAGCTGATCATAAGAGATCTTAGAGCCAATATTGATAGAAAAATTCATGATAAAGGCATCATCTAGATGCATGAAAGAGACTACCGAATGAATGAGTAGGTCATCGAACCATCACATTGCATAGTCTTGTAAACTACGAGGATAAATCTTAGCGAGAAGGATATGATCATCTGCATAATCGAGACATGCTACATGAAAAGCATGGATATGCTCTTGTGGGTCACCATCGATTTTAAATATGGGAAATTCGGGAGAAACAAAGTTGGGTGGAAATGTATATGTGGAAATGGTTGGTGCAAAGGGAGTATGTAATAACAAGGTAGAATCTAAAGACAGTGATTCTGGAGATGTAGCGAACTGGAGCTAGCGAAATTGGTTTTATAAATCCTGATATAAAGATGATTAATAAGGAGTGTTTGAGGAGGATTCGAGTGGCATATGAGGAGTACCAAGGCAAGTTATGGGGCAGTAGTTGTAAGAAGAGGAGTAGAAACATAAACAGGGGGAGTGGAAACAATGGGGGCTGAAGAAACCATGATAGAAGTGGAAGTATCATGAGCTTGCTGAGTGGAAATTAAAGCGTGTAAGACATGTGGAAGATGAGAGGGATTTTCGTGCAAAGCTTGACATAAATAAGTAATAAAATTAAGTTTTTCTTGGTCGACATTAGTTTCTTCGTCATATGATTTTTCACTATCAAAGGCTTCAATGTCATGGAGAGGAACATGATTGGAATTATCTAAAGGGTTTTCAGCCACAGAGGTGGTGGTATCAGCCATTGAACTAGAAGCACGATGGGAAACTGAAGGGATATCACAATACTAAAGAGATCTGAAATGACCACTACAGATAATGGACATGAATTAGAAGAAGGAGAAAAGAAACCCTATTTAAATAAGAAAGAGAAGCCTAGAAGGGTAATAGATTGGGTTCACCAAAATGATTAACTAAAATTAATTAAATTTAGGGGAATGTAATAATAGCTAATATTATCTAGGAGGACATAAACGTTGTAAATAAATGCACTAAAGTAATATGAAGTAACTAAAATGATTAAAATTATTGAACTAGTAGAAGTAAAACCCTAACATTGTGAAAGAGGTGGGTAACGAATGAACTCAAATGATTACAGATGGTTGTTGTAAAGTGTCACATGCCTCATAGGAAAATATAGAAGCTGGAATGGCTGCACGGAGGTTCCAAAAAGTGGATTTGGAAGATTTGAGCAGACTGGAGTGCCTAAGAGGGTACTAGGGCACCTTGATATGGTAGAATAGGCACCTTGATGTCTCAAAAAGCTCGGAACATGGTTCTTTCTGGAAAGGAAGATTCTTGGTAACATTCACTACCTAACAAATTGGATTTGTTGAATTACACCGGATATGCAGAATATAACAAGATAAAGTTGAAGACCTACAAGAGACAAGAGAAGTATCAAAACCCTAAAAAAATAAAAGATGCAAATGAATGGGTTAGGATGACCTCAACTGCCACAACAATGGGCTTACTAAACTTATCAATGCACTACATTTTGGACCCAAATATTTTATTTTATTTTTGTGTGTGTGTATGTGTATGTCATGCCCTAGGTGCTCTTGTCTTAGTTGTAATATGTGAAGTAGTGAGAAATAACTAAATGTAGAAAAATTAATAGTATGCGTGCATGGAATAGAATAGAATCCCTCCCCCTATTGAGTGTGTCTTAATGAATATTTCCTAACCTTGGTGCATGTAATTATGTGGATGCAAGTGATGAAATAGATGAAATTTTAGATGGAGTGATAGTAGTAAGTGATGTTAGGACCCTCATTATGGTCTCATAACTTTATATTTATAGGGTTCTCTTGTTCTAATTTTGTAATTAATCCTGACATGGTTGAATAGGAAAAAGATAAGGATGAAAAAGGATAGAAAGAGCCTAAAAAAATGCAGGAAAGTAAAAAAAGGATAGAGGTGCCTTAGGTGGGATCGGGGCACCTCAAGTTAGGCTTGGGCACCCCAGTTTAGGCTAAAATGATGGGGAAGTGCCGAAATAGTTGCACATGTATATAAAAATGTGCGGGAATGATGAAATAAAAGATAAAAGTAGATGGCTAAAAGGTGGGATTAATTAGTACTTTCTTCACTTAAGAACCCTCTAAATAGTACTATGAGACCGAGCTAAATAATGCCTAAAGTGCATGATTTTGTGACTACAAAGGTATATATTTACAAAAATAAATTTAAAGTATAAAAATTAAATTTTTATACTTTATTTATTTTTATACTTTGAATTTAATTTTGTAAAGTATAAAAATTAAATTTTTATACTTTATTTATTTTTATACTTTGAATTTAATTTTGTAAATATAATAAATTAGAGTCACTTTACACCTAATGGAACCTAGTCCTCACACCTCCATGAGCCCACAATTTAGTAGATGGTTTTTTATAATCTAATCTAGTTTAGTACATAAGTATTTTTTAAGATTTTAGCATTCAGCCTAAAAGCTTTTAGGTTTTAAATTCTACAATCGATGTCTATTTTTGGAAAGAATATAGTCATTGTTTAGGTTTGGGGTCTTTTGGATTGTTTACTTAAATTTGTAGGAGTGTTAGATGTTTCAATATTATAATTTACAAACCTCATAACTCCCAAGGTAGAGAAACAATTATGGAATCTATGAGCTCATGAATTTTCCCCATAAGCATGGGGTTGAATCCGACTTTCAGTCTTAGAGATGTATAATCAATACTATGGATGATTAATAATTTAAAAAGCTTTGGAAGCATGCATCTGTCAAAGAGGGACCCTTGGAGTGCTCCTCACAATAACACATGCAAGGAGTGTGACTTTGTTCCCATGGTGGTATGTAGATAAATCCATTTGATCCTATAATATAGATTAACATAGTAAGGTTGTAGGTAAAGACAAATAATATATCTAAGGAATCAATAATATATTATTTGTTGAATAGAAGAATAAGACATAACTTGAAAAGGGTTAGAAAGATAAAACAGGGCATCACACGAAATATATAGAACATTAAAAAAAATGTAGGGTCGGAGAGTAGGTGAAAATATGTAAAAATCTTCCCACATTCATTTACTTCTATGGAGAAAGAAAGAAATCAGGAATCATCAAGTTTCCTGATTTTTCCATTAGTAGATGTTGATGTTGATTAGATTTTGGAGGTTCAATGTGACCATTGTCAAACAAGTCTTGAATTGAGGTGTCGTAACCAAAAACAATGATAAATAGGATGTCCTACACATTGATGATAATCAAAAACATATTTTTTCATCAAACTTAGGCCCTTTGGGATGAGATGGATCAAGTTGTAGTGGTGATTGTTAAGGTGATTAAAATACCGTCAATAAGTTGTTGGGTAACAAAACACTTGGTGTTTTACTAAGCTTAGAAAGAGTACGTCTGTATGGTTGAGGTCAAATCTCTCGAGGAGTAGAGACCACATTAAAAATAGGATTTATTTCCATATATTGGGTTGTAAACTTTTTGGATGGAGGTTCACTTGGAGCAGAGTGAAGGAAAAAGCTTGTTCCTGATACTTAGTTTCCCTATGGCAAGAAGCTTAGTCTCACGAAGCTTGAGAGTGTTAAAATTTTGGTTGAATGAGGAAGATGTTTTGAAGAGAACATCTCTTGAAGTGGTGTAGTAGATAGAATATGAATAAATACGTCTCGGAGCTCAGAATCTGCAAGGAGATAGTCATCTTAGCTAAGTTATGTTTGTAACACAAGACATAATCATATATGTATTCATTGGGCCCTTGCTTGAGTTAGGATAGCTGATCATAAGAGATTTAGAGCCAATATTGATAGAAAAATCATGATAAAGGCATCATCTAGATGACATTGAAAGAGACTACCGAATGAATGAGTCGGTCATCGAACCATCACATGCATAGTCTTGTAAACTACGAGGATAATCTTAGCGAGAGGAGGATATGATCATCTGCATAATCGAGACATGCTACATTGAAAAGCATGGATATGCTCCTTGTGGGTCACCATCGATTTTAAATATGGGAAATTCGGAGAAACAAAGTTGGGTGGAAATGTATATGTGGAAATGGTTGGTGCAAAGGGAGTATTGTAATAACAAGGTAGAATTAAAGACAGTGGATTCTGGAGATGTAGCGAACTGGGAGCTAGCGAAAATTGGTTTATAAATCCTGATATAAAGATGATTAATAAGGAGTGTTTGAGGAGGATTCGAGTGGCATATGAGGAGTCCCAAGGCAAGTTATGGGCAGTAGTTGTAAGAAGAGGAGTAAGAAACAGAAACAGGGGGAGTGGAAACAATGGGGGCTGAAGAAGAAACCATGATAGAAGTGGAAGTATCATGAGCTTGCTGAGTGGAAATTTAAAGCGTTGTAAGACCTGTGGAAGATGAGAGGGATTTTCGTGCAAAGCTTGACCTAAATAAGTAATATAAATTAAGTTTTTTCTTGGTCGACATTAGTTTCTTCGTCATATGATTTTTCACTATCAAAGGCTTCAATGTCATGGAGAGGAACATGATTGGAATTATCTAAGGGTTTTCAGCCACAGAGGTGGTGGTATCAGCCATTGAACTAGAAGCACGATGGGAAACTGAAGGGATATCACAATACTAAAGAGATCTGAAATGACCACTACAGATAATGGACATGAATTAGAAGAAGGAGAAAGAAACCCTATTAAATAAGAAAGAGAAGCTTAGAAGGGTAATGATTGGGTTCACCAAATGATTAACTAAAATTAATTAAATTAGGGGATGTAATAATAGCTAATATTATCTAGGAGGACATAACCGTTGAATAAATGCACTAAAGTACTATGAAGTAACTAAAATGATTAAAATTATTGAACTAGTAGAAGTAAAACCCTAACATTGTGAAAGAGGTGGGTAACGAATGAACTCAAATGATTACAGATGGTTGTTGTAAAGTGTCACATGCCTCATAGGAAAAATATAGAAGCTGGAATTGGAATGGCTGCACGGAGGTTCCAAAAAGTGGATTTGGAAGATTTGAGCAGACTGGAGTGCCCTATAAGAGGGTACTAGGGCACCTTGATATGGTAGAATAGGCACCTTGATGTCTCAAAAGCTCGGAACATGGTCTTTCTGGAAAAGGAAGATTCTTGGTAAATTCACTACCTAAACAATTGGATTTTGTTGAATTACACCGGATATGCAGAATATAACAAGATAAAGTTGAAGACCTACAAGAGACAAGAGAAGTATCAAACCCTAGAAAACCAAAAGATGCAAATGAATGGGTTAGGAAGACCTCAACTGCCACAACAATGGGCTTACTAAACTTATCAATGCACTACATTTTGGACCCAAATATTTTATTTATTTTTGTGTGTGTGTATGTGTATGTCATGCCCTAGGTGCTCTTGTCTTAGTTGTAATATGTGAAGTAGTGAGAAATAACTAAATGTAGAAAAATAATAGTATGCGTGCATGGAATAGAATAGAAATCCCTCCCCCTATTGAGTTGTGTCTTAATGAATATTTCCTAACCTTGGTGCATGTAATTATGTGGATGCAAGTGATGAAATAGATGAAATTTTAGATGGAAGTGATAGTAGTAAGTGATGTTAGGACCCTCATTATGGTCTCATAACTTATATTTATAGGGTTCTCTTGTTCTAATTTTGTAATTAATCCTGACATGGTTGAATAGGAAAAAGATAAGGATGAAAAAGGATAGAAAGAGCCTAAAAAATGCAGAGGAAAGTAAAAAAGGAATTAGAGGTGCCTTAGGTGGGATCGGGCACCTCAAGTTAGGCTTGGGCACCCCCAGTTTAGGCTAAAATGATGGGGAAGTGCCGAAAATAGTTGCACATGTATATAAAAATGTGCGGGAATGATGAAATAAAAGATAAAAGTAGATGGAAAAAGGTGGGATTAATTAGTACTTTCTTGACTTAAGAACCTTCTAAATAGTAGTATGAGATCGAGCTAAATAATGCCTAAAGTGCATGATTTTGTGACTACAAAGGTATATATTTACGAAAATAAATTTAAAGTATAAAAATTAAATTTTTATACTTTATTTATTTTTATACTTTGAATTTAATTTTGTAAAGTATAAAAATTAAATTTTTATACTTTATTTATTTTTATACTTTGAATTTAATTTTGTAAATATAATAAATTAGAGTCACTTTACACCTAATGGAACTAGTCTCACACCTCCATGAGCCACAATTTAGTAGATGGTTTTTTATAATCTAATCTAGTTAGTACATAAGTATTTTTTAAGATTTTAGCATTCAGCCTAAAGCTTTTAGGTTTTAAATTCTACAATCGATGTCTATTTTTGGAAAGAATATAGTCATTGTTTAGGTTTTGGGGTCTTTTGGATTGTTTACTTAAATTTGTAGGAGTGTTAGATGTTTCAATATTATAATTTACAAACCTCATAACTCCCAAAGGTAGAAACAATTTATGGAATATATCGACTCATGAATTTTCCCATAAGCATGGGGTTGAATCCCTACTTTCATCTTAGAATATGGTATAATCATACTATGGATGATTAATTAATTTAAAAGCTTTGAGCATGCATCTTTAAGAGGACCACTTGAGTGATCCTCACAATAAACAATGCAAGGGAGTGTGACCTTTGTTCCCATGTTGGTATGTATATAATCCTTTGATCCTTATAATATAGATTAACAATAGTAAGGTGTAGGTAAGAAAATAATATATCTAAGGAATCAATAATATATTCATTTGTTGAATAGAAGAATAATACATAACTTGAAGAGTTAGAAGCTAAAACAGTGCATCACATCGATATATTTATAACACTAAAAAAATTTAGGGTAGGAGTAGGTGAAAATATGTAAAATATTCCACACATTCATTTACTTCTATGGAGAAAGAAACTCAGGAATTTCATCAAGACTCATGCTAAGTAAATTAGTTGCATTTTCACCCTATTGTAGGAGTAGGAAGGTTGAATCAAGTACCACATAATTCATAAGCAATCAAATATACATCAACATTAGGAGAAATTATTTTTATCAATCCGTTTCATGTTGTTGCCAAGACACCATTGAAATAAATTCATATATGGACAAGACAACAATGAAATAGTTTCATGCATTGTAAAAAAGGAATTTTTTGAAAGTAGTAAGAGTGTGTTGTCATGCAAAATGTATGGCATGAAAAATTGAAAATTTGAGCATGACAACTAATCCTACAGTTAAATCTTTCATTTCTCGGTCACTGGTGTGTCCTTCCTTTGGACATCTTGCCTCAGTCCCACTCTCAACTCAGCTCAGAAGAAATTATCAACGAGGTTTTTAAGTTTATTTCAATGCATAGGAATGATTGAATAAAATGATTAATGAATTTAGTGTGAATTGATGTTGTTGGGAATTCAAGACTACGGAATAGAGATATGATTTAATAACAAACCCAATCATGCACACAAAATCTAAACAGCTACCCAAAATCTACACTAGTGGAAGTATAAAATAGAATAATCCAAATAAAAACAAAGTACACACACATAACACAACATGTACCATGGTTCACCCAATGTGGGCTATGTCCACCAAAGATAGACATCTCATATATATTATAACAAGAGCACAAACCAACTCTTCAATACAAGAGTACAATGCATCTCTCCAAGAGTATCTCCTCTCCTCCATATCTCTAAACAGATCTCTATGGGTGCATTAAAACCATGCCTCCAAACCACCAACATATCTCACATACCAAGAACTACTACATCTCCCACTATGCAACTAAACTCTTATGTGAATCTGCAACTAAGACCTCTCACATGGGTCTACCAATATGCAAACATGACTATGCACCAAGAAGTAAGTCTATCTCTCCATCACTGCATCAACTTGTGCAAGCATAAAGACAACCTCATCTACAATATCTAGATCTACATAGATCAACAATAGAACATGATCTCATGGATCTATGAATAAAATATCTCACAAAAAATTGTGGATATAATAATATAAGACTAGATCTACATGGATCTAAAATACAAGATCTCACCAACATGTGGATCTCCAAGAAGAAACTCTATGCGCTTTTCATACTATGCAAGCCATTACAATGAGACAATAACTCTACAAAGGAAATACAATAGCATATGTTACCCTCTTCTCACTATTTAGATGTACCGACTATTTCCTTTTGTCTAACTCCTCTCCATGGAAGTTCTATCTTCATATAACCTATTCTTTCTTTCTCTTCTTCTTCATCCTCTCAATCTAGGAGAATAAAGGATATAACTCAATCCTTCTCTGAATTCTACTCTTCTAACCTTATATTTCATGCTTATATGGTCATATACAAACTTAGGTCACTTAGTCATGTAATTACCATCAATAGATCTGCTTTAATACTAAATTTAGATATAATTCCCATGAGTTAAATAAAACACTTACACATAAGTAACCGACACCGGTTAGCCCTAACCGATGTCGATTCCTACTTTCCTAACCGATGTTGGTCATAGGTGACATATGTTGGTCCCTTCATAACCGATGTCGGTTACTTTATAACCCAATCACTTTGTAATTCATGCTCCAATGAAGCTATTTAGCTCCACAACCTAACAATCTCCCACTTCCAGATAAATTGTTGAACCTTTGTACTTGTACCTATACACAACCATCCTCTACATATCGTGAAGACCATCTATTCTTTACTTTAACAATTCTCTAAAAAATAAAAACAAGGAAGATAAAACCATTTTATCAAACCAAGAAGATAAAAACATGACTTATCAAACCTACATGAAGCTACTACTTATCCATGACACCAAGCCTCAAGATCCCACTACAAGAGCTCCCACTAAAACTGAAGTACTGATCCTCAATCACATTTTTAGCCATACCTGTACTAATCCTCAATCACATTTTTAGCCATACTTGTAAAACCAACCATGTTCTCCATCCATCTATCCATGTCTCCATGCATCCACCAATGTAACTATCCAAAGATGAGTCAATATTGGAATATGCAAAAGAAAAACAAGATCCTGGGTAAAAACAACCCTAAATGAGTTCTACATGCAAGAGTGGGTAAGCATCAAATAAATCTAAACACTACAATTTGCAAATCCAACCCTGCATAAACAACTAGCATGTCCAAGACAATTGTCTTTAGATAACATCTCCCATGGAGTAACATAGTAATCAAGAGGAAATGCAAACATCCCCTACTCATGCTCAAGGCATCTAAACCATGATCATAGACATCCATGTGCAAATCAAATATCTGCATCATCATAGAGTCACAAAATATAATCTATTCACATGTATAAACTTACCATCTGCATCCATCCATATCATCAGGCTCTCCAGAAGCTCCAAATATCTCACCGACTAACTCCAAAGTCGAATATGAGTCTTGTGCTCATCAATGTCAATAAAAAACATCCATGCTAAACCATGCTGCTAATACTAAGTGTAAATACCAGTAAACATGTCATCAAAATACTGCACAAACCAACCAATATGAAAGCAAAAAAAGGGCACTATCTAAAAATGGTAAAACACTGATGTCAAACCTGTGACCAAACCAAAGACGGTTTCCTAACCAACCCTGGTCACTACCCGACCGACCACAATTACCAGATGACTTACCACGGCTAACCATAACTGACACCGGTCACTCTAACTATCATATTTTCTCATTTTTCACCCTTCAAACTTTAAAAAATGATTTATCATCTAAAACCAACTGAATCAACCATCAAATGCCATCCCTAAGGAATATCCCCACACCAAAAAATAAACTAGAAGTGTTATCACAAAGAAATAAACTAAAGATACCTGCAAATCCATGACTTCCCTCCAAAACCAACTAGTGCCTCTGCCACTATGAATAGTATCAATCACCTCTCACTCTGCATGTGCATCATGTATCCAATCCTGCAATGCCAACAACCATGGCTTGCTCCCATTGAACATGAAACTCCCTGCACTGCCTCTAACACCAAGCTCAAAATATAATATGTCAGTGAGAAATAAAACTAGATGAAAGAAAATATAAAATGATTCCCTTCTTATCAAATAATACTTCTACATCATAGAAGTTTGGACTTCTTGTGAAGTAGGTGAATAAACCACTTTTCATCATGTGTACTCAACATCTCTTGTTACCTGCAATAGTGTCTAATCATGACTTTTCATTGAGGATCTCATCCTTAGACTAGAAAACCTTGTCCTCAAGATTCCCCACAACCAAGAAATAAAATTCAAACAACACCAAAAATATGGTTTAAATCTGTTCACTCTATCCAAACATAATATCAATTACTCCAAATGAAACAAATAAAACATGAATCATATAGAGATACCTGACCCAAATTCTCACTGGACTAACCAAGCCAACTCTGTCCTCTTTTTGATCCAAATATTAAAGTGATATGCATTGTTTCTGCTTGTACATACTGTGCAAGAAACCTGATCCTCCATAATAGGACACTGAATCATCTATGCCCTCTTCTACTATAAGAAACCATGTGCAAACTCATTGTCATAGAAACCAATGATGGTTGGCTGACCAGTTCCTTGACCGACGTCGGTGCTGTTAGATCGAACACAATGCCACAAATTGGCGTAGGTCACCAAACCAGGTGCCTACTCTGACCAAATCTGATAGTTGTGTTGAGCCAATCATTTCAATAAGCACCCAAATCTTGCACAAAAACTTAACAACAATAATACATGCAATAAAAATGTACCAAGATGAAATTCATCACCTTACCTGCACCAAGATACTCAACTGCATCTTCAACTGAAGACCATGCTTCTCTGATGGAAACCCCATCTTCGTTCTGTGCTACTATATACAACTTCTCTAATGAATCCCATGCATCTAATTGCACTAAAAGGATGCATAACTATCCCTCTATCTCATACTCAGATATGTAATCCCAAACCATGCATGTGCAACCAAAAGATACAAGTAATGCAATACCAAGATAAAACCATACCTCTATAACCCGGATCTGCAATCTGACCAACATGCTTGTGCCTCCAAGAACCAAAGACACCTCAACAAACAAGACACATTCCATGCATCTTATTAATTCTTCAGATCTGTGATTTTCTATTTAATACCAAGTTTCTGAGTAATCGACCATGGTCACCCTTTCTACACCAGTTTCCACCTAACCAACGTCGGTCACTATATTCTCTAGCAACCTTACTCTTCTATCTTCCACTTGAGATTGAATGTCTTCTTGTGATATTATTATCAAGAAAAAAAAATCTCCTATCATCTACATGTCAGTAAACCACTAACAATATACTGAAGCAAAGCCATGCTCTAAAATAACCAAGCTTTGATACTAGTTGTTGGGAATTCGGGACTGCAGAATAGTGCTATGATTCAATAACAAACCCAATCATGCACACAAGATATAAAAAATTCTCCAAAATCTATAGCGGTGGAAGTATAAACTAGAATAATATTAATCAAAACAATGTACACACACATAGCACAACATGTACCGTGGTTCACCCAATATGGGCTATGCCCACAAAAGATAGAGATCTCATATATATAATATAATAAGAGTACAAACCAACTCTTCAATACAAGAGTACAATGCATCTCTCCAAGAGTATCTCCTCTCCTCCAAATCTCTAAATGGATTTCCATGAGTGCACTACATTCGTGCCTCCAAACCACCAGCAAATCTCACATACCAGGAACTACTGCATCTCCCACTATGCAACCAAGATCTTCTGTGAATATGCAACTAAGACCTCTCACATGGGTCTACCAATGTGCAACCATGATTGTGCACCAAGAAATAAGTCTATCTCTCCATCACTGCATCAACTTGTGCAAACATAAAGAAAAAATCCTCTACAATATCTAGATCTACATGGATCAAAAATACAACATGATCTCATGGATCTATGAATAAAAGATCTCACAACAACATGTGGATCTAACAATATAATACTATATCTACATGGATCTATAATATAAGATCTCACAAACATGCGGATCTATAAGAAGAAAATCTATGTGCTTTGCATACTATGTAAGCCGTTACAATGAGACAATAAATCTACAAAGGAAATATAGTAGAATATGTTACCCTCTTCTCACTATTCAGATGTACCTGCTATTTCCTTCTATCCAACTCCTCTCCATGGAAGCTCTGTCTTCATGTAACCTATTCTTTCTTTCTCTTCTGGTGGATTGAAAGAAAGAAAGAACAAGTTACAATGTCCTGAGATGAAATACATAACCGGTCCCTTCATAACTGATGCCGGTTATTGTGTAACCCAATCACTTTGTAATGCATGCTCCATTGAATCTATTTAGCTCCACAACATAACAGATGGAAGATAACTTCCTCTGGAGGCCTAAAAGGCCATTTTTGGCCATTCTGGAGCTAATCAAACACCATATGAGAGAGTTCAAGAAATATATTAAGAGATTGGAGGTGATTTTGGGGAATCTTGGAAGTGTTGGAGGCAATTCAGGAAGATTTAGGAAAGTTGTTCTCATTCAAGGATAATCTTCTCAACAGTGGGTTTTTTTAGATGCAGGGAACAAGCACTCTAGTAGTGAAATAGAACTTCTTTGGAAGATTTCAGGAGACCCATAAGGATTTATAATGAAATAAAATAGTAATTCGAATGATATATGAATCATATACATGTTGGTAATATCCATTTTTCTATAAGACTTGAAGGTTTCATGAAGAATTTAAAAATAGTGTAGTTTCCCCTTTCGGTTCTAGACAAAAATGGCCATATATTTGTAAGCTTCAGAATGGGTAATATAATAAATAGACTATTTTTTATCAGGGGTGAGGATCTCATGAGGATGGGGCCAAATTTTTTGAGTTGAAAACACCTTCCTAACACCCTGGGTTTTGTTTTTGAGTGACAAAACTTCTAACATGAAAAAGTGGTAAACAATGAGTTACCATGAGTTAAAAGTATATTTCTATAACATCAAGTGATGAAATAAGTGTTTAGAAACATTGTTATGAGATCTACAGTGTGATGGGAATAGGATGCTCTCTTATAATTACAAAGAAAGAGTGAGGATCACTCTTTTACTTTTCTAGGCCTCCAAAATTCACCATAGTGATCACAAATCAACTCCATGATGCTCAAAACATTTATTGATTATATGTCACTTACAAAAATAGGTATTCATCATGTAAATGCAAGGATTTCTCACTAAATGGAATTATTTTTATGTGGCCACATGTTGGATTGAAATGAGGTGGTTGCAATTTCCTTCCTCCTTTGAAGTTTGATCACACTACAAGGTTCAAATGAGTGTTTAATAACACTATCAAATGAATTACATCAAGTGAAAATTAGACAATTTTTCATTCTTGCATACATGTTTCTCTATATTAGGATTATCCTCTTACCCCTCCTAGATCCATAATTCTCCTTGCATGGAATCAACTTTAGGATTCTCATACACTTCTTTGTTCATATGCCTCTCATAGAGGTATATGATGTCTTGATCCTTCACACATGATGGTCCTGAATACCTTAGTAGTTTGACTAGCTCAACTTGGATTGTTCCTTGAAGACGTTTTAACATGATTGCAAAGTCAAGCTATAATGATCCTTAACTTACTCCATGAGATTCCCATTTCTCCTTTGAATAGGATGACACCCTTTTTAATTTTACAATTTACTTCCTTGAATAATATGTCACATAAGTAGAAACATGTTTATAGTATCTAAACACCTCTTCACTTGATTTATCCTCATGGAAATAGGTTTCATTCTCTATATGGAAGGATTGATCCCTAAATGATACTTACAAAAAAATTTAAGGGTGAGCTCCATGTTCTTGAACTCCAAATGCATTGAAGAACTATGAAATCCACTCCCTAAATCGCAAGATGTGAGCATATCACCAAGTATTGATTAATTATTTAGAAAAAATCTCAAGAGATATGCATTGTTTATGAGGAATTTATCTTTCACTAAATCTCACTAAATTAATTTATCACCTTTTCTTATCATCCTATTATCCAAATAACCCCCCGGCTATTTGGATGACTTTTACTTTCACTCTGTCTCTGATGATTTAAATTTTAGGTTACGCACCCACATGATTGTTCATTTGGTACCATTTTACAGGCCATAGTCCTTCCGCGCATTCCCCATGCCATGTAATTCTTCCATGAGCCCCTTTGCAAATTCCTCCCAACTTGGATAAGTTTCAGGTCTTCCTGTTGCACGCCCTTTTTCCTTTCCACCTTTGTGTGCCCTTCCTCAGTTGGAAATTCACGCCCTGCTTCCATACTCTCCTTTCGCATTCTACTCCCCTTCCCATTTTCCCCATTTCTTCTGTTCCTCCCTTTTGTGTGCCTTCTTTTCTATCCCCTTGCACCCTATGCACGTGCATTCTCTTTACTTTCCTCTATCATACTTGCATCTTTCCACGCACCCTTGTGTGCCTTCTTGTTTCTTCCTTCACATTCTGCTCTCCTTCCATTTTCCATTTTCCATCTAGCAGGTAGTGTTCAATCGAGGCCCAAATTAGTTAAGTATAATAAAGGCCAGTGGAAGCCTCCACGTGTCTCTTCAGTGCACTTTTGATATGATGTACAAAAGAGGAGACCCCAAACAAGCGCAGGCTCGCCACGTGGTCAGAGTCCGAAAAGGAAGAGCCGGTCGTTGGAAAGTTGAAGAAAAGAAACAACATGTCCGTAGAAGGTGCTACATGTCTCATTAGTGCACCTTCAAAGGTATGAAAAAAGTGGAGAACCTGAATGAGCGCAGGCCCTCCACGTATCTAAGGTCTGACAAGTTGCTCTTAAATGGGTGGAAAAAGGCAGAGCCAACCGTTGAAAAGTCGAAGCAAAACAACAGAGCCACGAAAGGTGCCACATGTTGCATTGGCACAAATCTAAAGGAAAAATCCAAAGGTGGTCCCCAAACAAGCATGAAGCCTCCACATGTCTAGGGTTAGACGTAGTGCTTTTCCAAACAGGAGGGATTAAGCCAAAAAATGAAGAAAATAAAGCAAGCTCGTGGACAGTTCTAAGTGTCTAATTGGCACAAATTCAGGAGTGAAAAGAGGGGGTGAAATCTTAAGATGCGCGGGGATACCACATAGATCTTTCACGGATGGACTCTTTAAATATTGAGAGCCTGCGTTAAACGCTCAACCCTGACCTTCAAACGACCATATCTTTCAACTAGGAACTTAGATTTGAGTAAGGGAGGACTTTTTGGAAAGCTCTCGACATCGGCTTCTCACCCACCACCATAATGTTTTTGTCTTCCATTTAGAGGTTTTCAGGCTTCTCACCTACCACCATAAATAAAAATGAGCTTCATTTCTTTCCCAGCAAGGAACAGTAATGGAGGCATGGAATCTGTCAAAGAACCCATCATTGTTGTAGGTGAATTCCAATGATTTATGGGGTGGTTGGAGTAGGTGAATTCAATACATTTTTGGGCGTAGTTGAAGTGGGATTCAAAATTTCCCTCTCTCCTTCTCTCATTCTTCTATATATTTTAAAGGAGGGGTATTTCTAAAAGGTTTTTCATTTTTTCTCTCCTACTCCCTCTCTCTTTCTTCCCCAGGGTTGAATGTGGAGCTTAAGCCTCCTCTCTTTGCTTTGTAATGGAATTTTCTTGCCTCTTGCCCACTAATGATGTACTGTGTGAACTCATGTAGCAATGAAATCTATTTTTTGATGCATTTTTTCCATCCTTTGCTTATTTTGTTGTCTCTTCTTGCCTCTTATCATTACAGGGTATACTATGCATACTTCTAATGTCTATTGCAAGTTCTTGGAGCTGTGTTTAATGGGTTTGAAGTGGTGTTCTGTGTGAACTTTGTATTTAGTCTATGATGCATCTGTCCATCCTCTCCATTGTTCACCTCTCTCCATTTTAGGTAGTTGGATTTGTGATCAGCCACTTCCTTATCTAGTGTATCGCCACTTTAGTGTAGGCTCTGTTTTTATGCATTTCTCTCTCTGCCTATCTCCTTGGAAGGTTAGATTAGGATTAGATAGTTTTCCTGCATTAGAGTAACTTATGGAAAGTATTTTAGGAAGAAGAAGCTGACTTTCTCTGGAGGGTCATCTCAAGTTTGCAAGTCCCACAACTTGAGAGATGGTCCCATGTTATGCAATCACACTGAGATTCTCAACCAATCGAGTTGCAAGAATTTAGAGGTGCTATGATTTTACACCAACACATTCTTGCACACTAAAAAAAGTTGAAAACCTTATTAGGAATTTCCTATGAGCCAGGATGAAGGTTGAATTGAAGACAACTTTGGCAGAGGAAGGATACACACTTAGTGGAAGGACTCACATATTGATGTCTATCAAGAGGAAAGGGATTGAATATTGCTACGCCCTTATTCCTATAACTTATATTGTGTATGTAGTGCCAAATTATGGGTTACATAATCTATCTTATTTCCATATGTTATTCATTTATGCTTTCATATGTTTAGTAGGTCAGCCTTGGCGTTGGTTATAACATAGGAATGGAATATAGGTGGTAGTAAGGAGTATTTAATTATCATATTGAGCACTTGAGTCTTATTGTATAGTTTTAAGGTTTCCCCCTAGAAGTGGGTAAGCTATTATAATCACATATTGCAATCATTTATCTATATTTTGGTGTTCTTGGTGTTCTATTACTGCTGATATTTAGATCTATCAAAGTAATTTCATTAGAAATATATAGCGTTGGTTCATGATATTTAGCATTTACTTCCAACCTTGACTATGTTTTCTTAGTTCTCACTTTTTTTCTCATGTAAATCTTAATCTTAGGAGCATATCAGGCATCCACAGATCTAGGTTATAAAATAAGAAACTTAAATTTGATCCTCCTAAAGCTTATTCAATAAATAAATGAGTTAAGAAAGGTGTGTATGATAATAAATATGAATTTTCTCTCTACCGGGTTATCTAAACCCATATTTTGGGGTTTCAACAAGAAAATATTAATATCTCAATTGATGAGGAGTCTTAGAGGATAAATCTACCTAGAATTGGGTTATAAAACTTAGGAGTCTTATTGAGTCACACCATTGCGGAGAACACCTGTTTGATCAATTTTCTCCACATGGAATTAGAACTTGAAGGTGACTCACATGTTCCCAACCTCGACAATGTATTGATCTCATTACCAAGAACTAATTAAGTGCTTAGAAACCCTCTTTGGAGGTATGCATTGTTTGAGAGTATGAGATGAGTTCTAGCATTACATCCGGTGGCCTTAGATCAAAGTGGATGCTCCCAAAATGTAAAGGATTATTCAAAAATTTTGGTGCCTACTTTTTTTCCTCCTAAGTCCTTATGGAGCTCCCAAAATCAGCTAGATAAGTCAATGTTCGTGTAATTTAAATGCTCATTCCTTGCACCTGAAAAACTTGTTGTTGAACACATTTTCCTTGAATTATCAAACCTTTCCAAAATATTTATAAACTACTTCCAACAACTTTAAGGCTCTCCAATACCACCTTTGGATGATGTAGAAATTTGTATAACCCTCTCGAAGGATGTACATAAGCTCTGAAATTTCCAAAATTAGCCTTTGTAGGCTTGTAGGAGAATTAGTATTTTATTGCACTTCATTGAATGGAATAATGGAGGTATTGTTATGCCTTTTTGAAAAATTATACATGTTCACCTAATGCATTAGGAATACCTTCAAGGACAAGGTGATCATGATATAGGAGGAAAAACATGCTCCATGGATTAGATCCTATACTCCTGCGACACTTATTGTGACATATTTACATTCTCCCCCTTTCTATTTCTCCACATGTTTATAAAACTATTCCATCCGTGAGATCACCTCCATTTATTCTCTCCATTATTTCCTCCCCCATACTATGTACGAGCCAGGTTTCACATGACTTGAAGATCTTGGAAATGATATTTAATATTATAACACCCATCAACAAAATATGAAGAAAATTGAAGTGAAGGCTAGGAGAGATCAACAAAATAATCCACTCAACCTTATCTACACCAATATATTTCTCTCATTACAGATTTTTATCAAATGTAAATGATAATTTTAATATTATCTATCACAAGAACCAAATCTAATATTAATCTCCTCATGCACAAAAGTGAGGGGCGTGTTGTCATGCAAAATGTATAACATGAAAAATTGAAACTTTGAGCACGACAACTAAGCAAACGATTGAAAATCATGTTTCCCAAGGAAAATTTTAGCACATGATTGAATATTCGTTAATTCATGACTATTATAGTTTTTGAAATTTGAAATTGAAAAATATTTAGGGTACAAGCTAGGACTAGTTCACCAAAATTTGTTAGGTACAAATTAATTATAGGGGTCAATTCACCATTCCCATGAAATAGAAATTCACAAAATTCACCTGAATAAAGTCATTCGGTAGAATATTTTTATGCTACCGACCAACCATCATATAGTATGTTGTTGGTTGGTAGCATAAAAAATGCTATGGACCAACAATAGATAGTTATGTTGTTGGGTGGTAGCATAAAAATGATTTCGGCTGGTAGCATTTCTTATGCTATCAGCCGAAAACATACTATATGTTGTCGACCGGTAGCATAAAAATATGCTACTGACTAGTAGCATATAAAAAAGCTACCATCTAGTATCATTTAATAGTGATTTAGTGATGTCTTGATAATTTCCATTCGTGTGAATGATAATTTTCCCAGATTCGCCAAATATTTTCTAAGGATTTTTTTATGAGGGACCCTTAAACTTTTCCCCGATGTTTCCCACAATTGAGGTGGAATTTACATTGTTTCGATGTAGTTTTGAGGTTAATAACATGGAATTCATTCCCATACATTCCACCAAGTTTCATTCAGGGATCAATCCTTCTATCAGGAGGATTAAACCTATCTACATGAGGAGTAATTGAGAAATAGGGTGTCCAAAAATCATAATCATGCTTCCACTCATGTGACATCTTGGTCAGGGAGGTGAATTGTGAGATTAAGAAGAGATCATCATGTTCAAAGGTTAAATATGAGGCTCAAAGAGTAAGTTGGCTATCATCATATCCTGACTCTGCCTTTTTGTCCAAATATCTTAAAGGAACAAATCAAAATGAGCTACTCAGGCTACTGAGGCATCCATGACCATCATGTGTGGAGGATCAAGAAGTCGCCTATTCACATGAGAGGGATATGAAAAAGAAGTGTATGAGCATCCTAAATGTTATTCCATTCAAGGAGGATTTTGAATCTAGGAATGGTAATAGTATGACCTTCATATGGATATGTTTTCATGTGAATTTACTAACCCAAAAATGTAGAACGTAAACCATGAAAAACAAGCCAAATGTGAAATATTGCTCCCAAATCTTCCTAAATCCCTTGTCAGGCCAACCTACTTCATATGTCATGATGAGTTTTTCCTTTAGTGAACATATATAATTTTTCAAAAAGGTGTAACAAGCCCCATTATTTCATTCACTTAAGTGTAGTAAAAGATTAATTCTCCGGCAAGCCTGAAAAGGCCAATTTTGGCCATTTCAGAGCTTGTGTGCATTGTCTAAGAGGTTTTAAAAATTTTATTAAGTATCTAGAGGTGGTATTTAAGATACTTTAAGGTCTTGGAAGGTTTTTAGTAATATTTAGGAAAGGTTTGATCATTCAGGGGTAGTCTACTCAAAAACGGGTTTTTAGGTGCAAGGAATGAGCAATCAAATTATGAACCTTGACTTCTCTAACTGATTCTGAGAGATCCGTAAGGAGTTAAGAAGAATAAAATTAGGCACCATAAATCTTGAAGAATCCTCTAAATTTTTTAAGCATTCATTTTGATCCAAGACCACCAAATATGATGATATAAATCACCTCATACTCTCAAGCAATGCATACCTCCTGAGTGTGTTTTTAAACACTTAATCAGTTCTTGGTAATGAGCTTAGTAAATTATGGAGGACAGAAACATGTGAATCACATTAAATTTATAATTCAACGAGGATAAAATTGATAAAAAGTTGTTCATATGTTGTATGCATGTTTCTACTCAAGTAGTATCTTGATCGAGGAGGTGAGTTGTGAAGTGAAAATGGGTGTCCTCATGTTCAAGAGTGAAATGTAAATCTTGTGCAATAAGTTCAAGTTCATCATGTATTAAAACCTCATACAACACCTTGTAGTGTGTTCACACCTCAAAGGAGGAAGCATATGTAGTCACATAATTTCATTTCAACAGGTGGTCATAGGACAAGAACTTCAAATAGGTAGAATTCCACTATTTGCAAAGTGAGGACCTATTTCAATAAGTGAAAGACAAGAATAAAATGTTTGAGCATAATAGAATTGAATTTTGGTCATAGAAATGAGTTGTGAAATCCTAAAGAAGTAAGAAAGTGATCCTCATATCTTAATTCTTGCCTTATTATAAAAAAAGATCATCATGTTCCCGTCACAATGAAAATATCATAACAATGTTTCTGAACACTTATTTGATGCTCTAGAATAATTCATATCTCATGGAAGAAGGATATTTTTATTATCTTCATCCTCACACTACCAAAATATTGATTTTTGACCATTTCGGACTCACCTTGTTCAGAAAGAGCCTCATAATCTCCAATGAGTAACTACTCCTGATTCGTCATGTTATATATGACAATTGCTTCTGTGATATGTCTCTTGGTAGGTATTTTGAAACCTTCAACATCATCATAGACCTCATTTTTATTCGTGTTTGAAAATTGTCCCAAATTATTTTCTTTCATACTCACAAAATCATGTTTGACCCATTGTCTGCTATGACTTAGCTTACAAAAAAATTCACTCTCTTCAATAGAGATTGGACACAAATTTGTGGAAAAAATGGAATAATCATTATTATCATCATGGGATGTAACAATAATCTCCATGATGGAGGTACACATGGGAGACTCAAGCACATTCATTCCATCCTATTCATTATTGATACAATCTTCTCCACCAAAAGGGAAAAAAAACATTCATACTCACTTAGAAATTCTTCACATTGGGTCTCGAGGAAATGGTTAAAAAATTGGAACTAATGTTCCAAAATCTCATTGAATATCACCCTTTTTTCTTCATGTGTGGTATCATCCTTAATAGATTTGAGTACTTTCATACTCATAAATTCACCATTGACAATGTATTCTTCCTCAAATGGAAAATAAAAATATTCATTTTCATAATTATGTTCATTATTTATTCCTTCAAATTTTTTCCCTCTAACCTACTTTTGAAACTCCCAAAATCATACAAAGGTTTTAGTTTTCACCATAAGGACATTCATTCCATGCACCAAGAATACCCTATCTTACACACGTTATCCATGAATCATCTTTTCTTTCCTTAAATTTCCTAAATTGGCTTAGACATCTTCAATACTCTTTGAAATCATGCTCATATTCTTTGTTATTTCCCTATACGCTCTCAGAGGATGTAGAATGGCAAAAAATGACTTTTCTAGGCCTCCAGAGGAAGTAGTCTTTCATCGATTCACAATGAATTCATCAATCATCTTGGGTGATCATCCCTGCACACTAAGATAAACTCAAATTTTTTTTTAAGAATTTCCTTTAATATGGAGTGGTGGTTAAACTAAAGGAAATCTAGCTAGAGGAAGGATTCACAATGATAGGGAAACATGATTTTCATTCTTAGGCTTACTTATCATGCTCAAAGTTTCAATTTTGCATGTTATAGATTTTGGATGACAACATGTCAATAACTAATCAAGAAGGTCACAATACCTAAATAATGACTATATTATTTCCACAAATAAATATTGAATATAGAATTTAAACACTAAAATATTTAGGCTAAATGCTGAAATCCTAAGAAAATACATATATACCGACCATATTAGAATATGAAAAACTATATTCTAAATCATGGCTTATGGAACTATGAGACTAGTTCCATAAGATGTAGAGTGACCCTAATTTCTTATATTTACTAAAATAAATTTAAAGTATAAGAAATAATAAAGTATAAATATTAATAAATGAAAATCTTATATCAACTTATAAAGATTAATTTTTAGATATAGATCCCAAAAACACATATATAACATTAAGAACAAGAATGCGAGTGTGTTATAACGTACTCCCATTTTAGGATTGGTAAATAGAAATCATAGTAATTCAAAACAAAATCACATTTTCCCAAAATGTGCTAATGTTTTGCTTCAAATAAAAAAATTGGCCAATTTTTCATCCCCCATCTCCGTGCACTTGCCCTTGGAAATATTGTCTTTTCCTCCTTTCACGAGTTCTACTTGGATCTCATTCTCCACCATCCCTCTTTTTTAATATCTTCTATACGCAATACCACAACCTTCACCAATAGTTTTTCGTCTAATTTTTCCTTCAGATAAATCTCAACTTAGTATCATAATTCCTTCTGAATACTACATTGATCATCATTTATGTTTTCATCTTCATGCATTCCTTTAAGATCTACATAGATCTCTCCTCCTCTTGTGTTATCTTCATTGTATAATATTGTATCTTTCTTCTTCGACCGCTCTTCCTCCATTGCCTTTGAGGAAAATTCTTATACTTCTCATCCCTTTTGTTATATATCTCCATTTCCATGCATTACTTTATCTATACACTCTTCCTTTCCCTCTACTGAGGTCTCCAGTTTGGTGTGATCTTCTTCACTTAACTGTGCAATCTATCTCACCCTTTTTCTCAAATGGGCCTCATATAATTGGAACAATTCATAATCTATCAATTCTAGTTGTGATCTCAGGTCATCTTCCTATACCTTCAAATATTCTCCTTTATCCCCATCTTCTTTAGGTGCAAAACTCTTATGAACAATCATCTACCTAAAATTGACTCTTCATCCTTTTGCTCCTCCTTGTGCTATATTTTTCTACATCACAATACACTTTCAGGTGATTCCATATTCCTCTTTTACCCATCACTCGAATTCTAATATTATCTCCTCATTTTTCATCATAAAAATGCTCTATTAATTTTTCATGCATACTTCTCCACTTCCATTATGCATTTCCAGGTTGTTCGTGTGCTCTACACATTCCACTCGTAATGGTAAAATATGGATGTCTTACCATCCTTATCCATACTTACTATATTTTATCTTTGATTATAGAGCATCTTGCAGTCATATTGCCATAGTCTCCGTAGTAAGACATAATAGGAATCCATTAGTAGGATATCACACATCATATGATCATTAAATCCCCCATCTTCATCTCCACTTTGCATTCTCCCATACAATGCCCTCCATGTCACTTTATATGGGTTGGAATGCATCTTTCACTCTAATCCAAACTTATGTATTGTCTCTTTTTCCACCAAAGTTTTCAATACTTAAAATACCCACCATGACTAAGCAACAATTTCCCTTAGTCTTACACCTTGTGTAAAATATCTATCTCCTCTCCTCTTATGATGGTTCCTTTAAAATATTTAGAACCTTCCCCTTAGTCAAGTAATTTTCCAGTTCACACTTTATTTTTGTATTATATGCACATTCACTCCTATACACCATGGTCTCTCTTTGTTGTTTCCCCTGAAATTTATCTATATGGTTTCCTTTCCTACTACGTTTATAGTTTCACCCTCTGAACATGGTGGTCTAGTCTCTCTGCACTAAGAGACTCTTTTTCTGCTCCATTTGTTATATATTATTTTTTTAATCCCCCCACAACCTCTATTTTTGCAACATCAACTCTGAGCGGGTCCTTTTTCTCTTCTCTTATGCATACCACCAATACCTCATCTTTCTTATGTCAGACATCGCAAAAGATCATGTAATCTCCACCTTTACTAGTTGTTCCTCCTGCTAGATGGTTCTTGATTACTACATTTCTCTGGGATATAAATGTTCTCCTTTATTAACTCACTGATTCCTTAGAACCTCAAGACCTCTTCTATTTTCTTCCTTCATATATTTGAATATGGTCCTTACACCCTTAAGTTAACCCAATATTCTAAAGTCTAGTATTCCCTTTACCATTGTATTCATTATATAGTATAAACCATCTCCTCTTGGTGTCATCATCTGCTCTACACATAATGACACAACTTTGATAGTCACTATATCCTCAAGGGTTCTTGGTTTACTTATCTGATTTCATCCACCCACCTTCTCACAATGGAGAAAAATCTACTAGATACCTCATGTTCGATACTCAACTATCCTTCACACTTAACTTATCTTTCATAGAGCTATTTCATTAATTAGATTACAAACTTTAAAATAGTTGAATGGATTTTTAAGGCACCTGAGCAATTTATCAAAGTTAGAAGTGGATTGATAAATAAGAGATAAATATTTCTATTTATCTAAAAGCATTAAGACATCTAAAATAAAAGTGTGGCTTGAATACATATCTCATAGAGTCATAGAAAATATAGTGTAATCCATATGGAATTATATCTTACTAGTTTTCTTGGCTCTCTTCATCTATTTCCATCTAGCTATTCTAACTCTCCTCCTCTAACCTCTTTCTAACTCTTGACTTGGCCTATATATAGCCGATTCTACTTGAATATCTAGATGTTGGATTTTCCAATGGAATATTTTCTCGCTCATTCCAATTTTATATTGGCTCATTTATTTTATGAGTTATCACACCATCCATTTGTCTTATCCTTCTAATTTGTATGATATGCAATTATATTTGGATGTCACATAATCGATTGTGGTGAAATATTTATTAGACACCTCACCATGCAATGTTTACTCCCTTAAGTGGAGAATATATGTGGGTAATTATTTTCTAACTCATTTATTTCTTAACCAATTTATCCACACATTTCCTTGACACATACTAGTACTAAATCATGCATTTATCATTATGTTATCTCCTTCTGAGTGTTGCACCAAACCTTCCTACAAATATTATTCTTGCACTGATATTTTCACTCTTACTCCCATATGGCCTCTTCTATGGATATTATCTACTATAACACAAATCTCATGTATAGTCCCCAAGTAGTTTTGTGCCCATTCTTCTTTCTATAGTGGTTATCCTGTACACCTTATCAAAACTATGATGTAATATTTATTAGACACCTCACCATGCAATGTTTACTCCCTCGAGTGGAATATATATGTGGGTAATTATTTTCTAACTCATTTATTTTTTAACCAATTTATCCACACATTTCCTTGACACATACTAGCACTAAATTATGCATTTATCATTATGTTATCTCCTTCTGAGTGTTGCATTTAACCTTCCTACAAAGATTATTCTTGCGCTGATATTTTCACTCTTACTCCCATATGGCCTCTTCTATGGATATTATTTACTATAACACAAATCTCATGTATAGTCCCCAAGTAGTTTTGTGCCCATTCTTCTTTCTGTAGTGGTTATCCTGTACACCTTATCAAAACTATGATGCAAGATAGATGTTAGTATTTTGATGCCCTTGCATCAAAGTTATAATCCAATATGCATGTCACAAGTATTTTAAAAGGCCAAAATTAAAAAAAATTCATTCATCAAATGGATGGATTCTCTCATGGATCTCGCACCACCATACCCATGATAGAGAAAAAAAATGAGACACCAATCTTGTAGGAAATAAGGCATAAGCCCACAATCTACCAAACATTACATAAAAACATAGGTCAAAGCTACAAGGAAAACATTTGTTGAGCATGGTGGTGAGTGATGAAAAAAAGGAAAATCAAGGGTTGCAAACTTGTAAACACTGTTACATTGATTGGTGAACCTACATTCACCAAAGGCACTATTTTTCAAGGGTGATAATGATTGTTAGAAAGAATATATGAGAAAGGAATTTTTAGGACCGTATCAAAGACCACAAATTTCCCATTATTATGTAGCATCGTGTTTTCCTTGGGGAGGCGATTGACCTCTCCACTATTCACACTTTGGTGAACAACTTGGTGTTACACTAAGCTCAAAATCTCCCACACCCTTTACTATAATCTTCACATCTCCATAGGTTTAAAATGTTGGAATTTTATATTCATATGCCGAGTCATAGGTTCATGACTCTTGTCCCTCCTTTTACCCTGGAATTCACCTTATATTATCTTTCCTAACTTGGTAGTGATTTTTCTCTATCGACGCCACATGGAAGGATTTACACATTATTTCTTCCTTCGTGTTTTGTTATTCAAGCTTTTAACTAATTGCTAACCACCTAAGCCATAGATGGCATTCCACTATATAGCCATGTATTCTCCCTTCATCCCCACATGGACACTTTTCATGATAGATCATATATTTTGAGTTTCGTAGGATTTTACACACCTTTTTACAATTTTAAGGAAAATTTTAAAAGTATTCAAGTGAATGATTATGCATGAGGCCAAACCAAATTTGTATTGAAAAATGGAAGATTAGACCTACAAGGGAAACTAAACACTAAGTGACATGTATGTGTAGAAGTTCAGAGGAAAGTAATTCATTCAAGTCACCCAGAGATGTAGCGTGAACATACCTGGAAGGTTAATACAAATCAAATAGGTTTTCAAGTCATCGCGAAAGAAGAAAATACCGTGGCATGATCTAATGGTAGGGATCCTGAGATCTATCAAAGGAAAAATAAAACTTATTATGATGTGCCATATAAACAACTTTAGGCTTGCCCTGTTTAGCACAAGTCATTATATTTTCCTTGGGAAGCCTCGCCATGTAGCAAAAGTAAGAGCTAATATTTGTTCAGTGTCCACTAGACCTCAAAATAAGCATTGCCACCATGGTGTTATTGTTGCTCTTGAAATTTGTAGTGTTGTTGGAGGAATGCTAACTTGAATAGGATTTTGCTAGCTATTTTGATGACCTCCACTACTTTTTTAAAATATGCAAAGACCATGGCTTGCTGCAATGGATGGGAGTTAGATCTTTAGTAGAGGAAACATCAAACTTGGTGTGGTGTGGCACATAATTGACTTGAGGATTTCCCACTTTGACACAAGTTGTTTTGTTTATCCTAGGAAGGCACTTGGACTATCCATCATTCACCTTTGGGTAGCCAAGATGCTATAACATTTCCAGTATCCAATACACTTGGTTCTCTCTCATCTTCT
The DNA here is from genome assembly GCA_019776745.2 of Taxus chinensis. Classification (NCBI taxonomy): domain Eukaryota; kingdom Viridiplantae; phylum Streptophyta; class Pinopsida; order Cupressales; family Taxaceae; genus Taxus; species Taxus chinensis. Next base: position 182,434,394 of record CM034148.1, read on the forward strand.
TTGACCACTACCTCTAAATTACAAATCCCCGTAACACAAAAATTTCAAAATTACAAGAATACAATTATACACATGATAAATCAATGTTAAGAACCTGGAATGTTGAGGACGTATGGTCAAATAGAAATTCACAAGATTTTTTTTGTGTGGTTGATATCTATTATTATCTATGCAAGTGTGGAGAATGACCTAAGATAATGGTTTGTAAATATGGTGCACAACCACATGACATGTTATGTTTTGTAGCTATCAAATTCAACTACTACATTAGCTCAACATGGGATGATGAGTCACCTCCAAATTTCCACGTCTTTAAAGTATCCCGCAACATACATTGCAATTCAATTCCCCTACAATTATTGTGAGCTCTAACATCCTCGAAACACAATTGCAAAAAAAATATCGACATTATAAATATCGATTGATAGGGCCTTGCTTTCTAAGATATCTCTAGAGTATGTTTCGTCAAGGATTTGTGCACCACACCCGCTTCCTCCTTCAAATGATTGGAATAAATGACACATGGTTGATATGTGTCTTCTCGAAAGAAAAACAAGTTTTACATGCATTCCACCCAACATTTGCCCTTCCCTCAAACTTCTCCTCCCTCAATCCATTTCTTAGCATCTCGTCTTCCTCCTACAATATTTCATTCCTTCAAGTTTAAGTTCTTCGATGTATCCCCTTCTGTGCCTCCATTACACATTTTGCATGTGATTGCTAGTTTTTAATTTTTTCTCTTTTACCCTCTAAGAACAAATGTTAATAGTGAATTGTGGTCTACTACATGATGATGCCATCCGTGTGTATATTTTTTCTTGTAAAACACAAGTGTTTGTTTTATAATGCATCCATATGTGAATGTTGGGTTTATCATTAAATGTATGGACCATAACTTTGTATAATCTATAATATATATTTGTGCGTGGGTTTTACATCTAACAATTATATAAATAATTTTGTTTTTTAAATTGTCAAATATTTATTAAATTTTGAAATCATTATCTTCTCAAATTTAAAGATTTCAAATATAATTGTTAATTTTTGTATACATATATATGTGTGTATACATATTGAAAAAAATCCCTATGTCATGTTGGGAAACATAAGATAGTAAGGAAACAAGTCTCATTCACCCAAAAACTACCACAAAATATGTTTGAAAGGACTCTTAATTTTTCTAACACATTCATGGTATGCCTAAAATATAAGTGTTAGTTATAAAAATAAAAAGAAATCTCCAATACAACACTATTGCTATGCATAATTTGAATGACATACTCATATATTACTCACTAAACATTTGTTTGCCAAGCATAGATGGCTGTCAAATTTAATTAGAAAGGGTAATACGTATACCATATTTACGTATAACAAAGAGAACAAATTTCATGGCTTCCGTACGGGGGCCACTAAAAGTCGTTTCATTGAATGCCTCGCGTTATTGCAAAATATAATATCTGAACTAATGAGAAGCAAAATTATAGAAATAGTTATCTCGTGTGAGAATAATAGAGGGGCCCTCCCAATTAAACATGAAAAAGATACATGCAATAATAATTAAAAATTGACCTCCTCCCCTTCCTCTTACGTAACCATCACAATAATAAAAGGCATGAGAGGAGTCCTTAGCACGTAAGAGATTTGAAAGAGGGCTCGAGTTGAAAAAGAGGTCTATGATTCTTTTGGTTGTTTATTTCAATAAATAGTGTATTTATTGGGGCACTAGATTATATAGATTGTGGGCATTTCAGTTTATGTTTTCGAGAATGTGTAAAGTAGATTTATAATTATGAGTAAGCGTAGAATTAAATTAGTGATCACCTTCAAGTTAAACAGTTTATCGTATATTTTTTTCTCTATTTATTAATAAGATTCGTTTTATTTTTTTGACCTTTATAAATTCTAAAGTTCTCAAGTTTTTAAACAAATTTAAACAATTTTGAAATTTAAAATTTCTTTTTTTGTAAGCATATGATTTGGCGGTACAAGTTTGAAATGACTAATTTAAGACCTTATTGCAAATCAATTTTTCTTTTTTTTAAAAAATAAAAAAATAGTAGAATGACATGTTGGAATGGCCTAATAGTGAAGAACTTGTGCTCTTGAAAGATAGGTCACAAGTTCAAATCCTGTAGGGGTTAAGATATGTACGCATTGTATTTGAAGCACAGTTAGGTGCCTCATACATGTTGCAAACCAAAAAACATTGCCCGACAAGGTGGACTAAAAAACAATTTGACAGATAAGACTAAAGAAAACCAAGATTTAATTTTATGTATATATTTTTATTATCCACCTCCATTACTCTATGCCACATAAACTCTTATGTCATTTTCTTATTTATACCAATAAACAATAAATTGAGAAAAGACATTAATTTTTATTTGTGGAGTATTCAATGCCTTTCATCAT